>OZ004711.1:16099408-16699408 GCA_963924515.1 Vespertilio murinus | reverse complement strand
AGAGGAACTGAAACGGAAAGACCACTGTGGCCGAAGACTGGTGAGCAGGGAGAGAGGAGCACAGATGTGGTTGGGGAAGAAAGCAGGCTCCTGGTCATAGAGAGTCACGTTCAGGAGTTAGAGCTTTATCTTAATAAAAGGAGAAGGCACGGAGAGGTTTCAAACAGGAGCATGGCATGATGCATTTAACTTTTAAAAATATATATTTTATTGAGTTTTTACAGAGAGGAAGAGAGAGGGATAGAGAGTTAGAAACATGGATGAGAGAGAATCATCAATCAGTTGCCTCCTGCACCACCCCTACTGGGGATGTGCTCGCAACCAAGGTACATGCCCTTGACCGGAATCGAACCCAGGACCTTTCCGTCCGCAGGCCGATGCTTTATCCACTGAGCCAAACCGGTTTCAGCTGCATTTAACTTTTTAAAGATGTCTCTGGCTGCGGTCAGGGGAGGGCTATATGAGGTCAAAATCAAAATGAAGGGATCTGTTAGGAGGTAACGCAGTAGCCATGTATGAAATTGGGGTGTGAACAGATTTGAGCTCTATTTTCTTGGTACAGTCTCCAGGACTTACTGATGAAGTGGATCTGAAGAAGAAGGATGGATTATCAATAGGTTTCTGCCTTGAGAAATTAGGTAGAGAAGATACCATTTACCAAGATGGGGAAGACTGGGTGAATTTGTTAGGGGTACAGTCTTAGCTGCTATACAAAATGGACCCAAAGCATATGCCTCAGAGAACATGGGACCATTTCTCTCTCACATAATAAGTCATAGGTAGGTAGGACACCTTTGCCATCCCAAACACCAGTTTTCTTTTTGGGGATCTACGGTAAGTTAGCTGTTCAGCTTCAGCCCACACAACCACATCCCAGCCAGAGCAAAGTGCCAATTAATATTCAATCCTCATCCTCATCTACAGGCACCATTGAAAAACCAGGCCCCACTAATTGCACATTTCGTCACCCATCCCGATGCTCTAGTTCCTTCAAGAGCTACCATCAAGCATCTGTTAAGTATCCAGTGCAGACTCGGGGATTATTAAAGTCTCGCCCTCGGGGACCCTGGAGATACAGAAACTGGAGTTTGCATTGATTTCTCCTTCCTGATGTCCAGCTCTGCGCTGATTTTCCAAAGAACCCTGAACCATATGTAAGACATAAAATAAAGCCCTGTCTTGATTGGTTCTATTTATAAAAACAACCTGCCTCACTACAACGCCTCTGTTCACATGCTATCAGTTGTGCCAAATTTAGTGTAAACTATGTCGAGTGTATGAATCTCGTTGACATTTGGAGGTATGGCGTTCCTCTCTGATTCAAATAGCCCTCTGTGTACCTTACTGCCATATGTCCATCATTCATATGATGATTGATAAATAAATGTTTGTTGTGGGCCAGAGATGTCCTTAACCAGCGTTTAATCATCCCAGTATCTGTTTTCAGCACTGTAGAAGCCACTGCACGGTAGGTGCAGAGATGAGAGAAAGCTTGGTAAACACTGGAAAAGTGCCAAAGAAGGGTCAAGGAGTATCCTTTCCAGGAAGTCCTCATGAACACTTTAAGAAGCTATTCTAAAACTGTGTAATGTCAGTTTACACCCACTCTGTTGTATGATTCACAGGAAATAGGCAGGAGGCTAAGAGAGTGGTAGCTCTGAAGACTAGAATCACCTTTACCCCTGGGATACTGGAACCCCGTGTCCTGTAGAGGGCCTCACTGGCAAGAAGTCCAAGGGATCTCGAGGTAATGTCCTCCATACCCTGAGCCTCAAGTGCCCTCAAGTATGCGCTCACACCAGAACCTCAGAAGTCCATGCCCTTGGCACCCAGGACCTCAGAAGACCATGCGCTAACAGCCCTGAGTCTACGCCTGGGACCTTGAGGGCCTTTTCTTCGGGTCACCCTCCTGAGGGCAGAACATTTCACCAACGTGTACTTCAGCCCAAGAGCAGCCAAGACACAGCTTGGGGGATGGGAGGGTGGGACTTCAGTGGGCCACTTGGGGTGTCCCCAGCTCCAGGAGAAAAGAAGACCCTTGAGGTATGAGATGGAGTGGGGAATGGATAAAAAGGGGTGGCCTGCAGCCCCATTTGCACTTTTGCCCAGATCCCCGAAGGCTAGGGATAGGCCTGCTCACACTCTTATCAAAGAAGCTGCATTATAAAAACTTGTGTTTGTGCTGAGAAGTTTTGACTCTACATGACCAATGTCCCTGAAAGCAGGTGACAGCATGGCAGAGAGTCTGTTGAGGAAAGGGCATTCTGAGAGTCACCTGCTTTGGTACCTCCTCACTGGTGGAGACATCTGGTGTAGAAGCATTTGGGATGTGGGTTTTGGTTAAGGGTTCAGACTTACACATTGATCTTCATACCCACTTAGCTCTGCCCAACAAGCACTAATCCAATCAGCTGCAATTATTTTTGTGTAGTATAGTTTTGTTTGTATGTTTAATTGTTTTCCTAAATATTTTTAATTCAAGGTTTAGAATTTAAATTTACACTTAAACCTTTACTTTCAAAATGAATTTAAAATTTAGCCAAGATGCTTGCTTACTCTGCTATCCTTGTGGGTAACGTGCGATTTTTAGCCCTTAAAGGAGACCCTTTAAGTGCCCCACAAATTAAATAATATAAATTATTAAATTCAATAATTATTATTAAACTTATTATATTAAAATACCTACCTATTTTTCTTTGTTCTTCTGCCATCCTTCTCCCTCATTTCCCTTCCTCCAGCGACCCCGTACAAGTGACTAGAGTGCACATGCTAATGAGTTGCCCAGGCACTTAAGGATTTTAATCCCAAATCATAAAGACCCCTAAGAAGGACCTCAGCTGCCATCCATAAATTTTTATTTAAGAGCACGAGGCAAGTGGAATTAATTCAGCACAGAGCCAGCACAGTGAGGGAGAAAAAATTGAGTGTCAAATCACAATACTTATGGGTGTCCCTTCCCTTCTTAAGCTCCTAACTTCTGCACATGCTTAATAGGTCATGTCACAGTTAATGCATCTTTCTAGGAAGAGCGTCATAAAACCTCTTACATCCAGTTATCACAGATGATTGGGGAATGGAAACACGGAGGCAGCCCCCTACTTTCTCTAATTGGAATGGGTAATTCAGCCGGAACAGCAGTTCCATCCAGATGCTCAGGTTGGTTCAGAGTATGAAAATCTGCGTGAGGGGATTTACTCTGGATGCCGAACAAAGAAAGCCATCATTATCTGTGGTCAGGAAAAAGCATTCTAATTAGTGCTAATATCCTCCTGCTGAGCTTCCTGTCATCCGCATTTTGATCCCTGTCCTTGGGCTTTCCCAGGATCTGATGTCCTGGCTGCTTATAAGCCAAGGTCAGGGCGCTGATAGGGGCAGATGGGGAGCAGAGGCAAAAGTGTCAGCTTAAAAATGCCACCTCCGTGGACTTTCCGGAATGACAGCTATCAAAACTTGCTCAGCAAGTGTAAGTCTAATGTACTCAATGTACAAACCCACAATAACAAGTAGTAATGGCGTAAACATTTGAGAAGAATGTGTGGGACATTGTCCTCAAACATGTAATGCTCAGCTACAAGTGAACCGGAAACACTTGGGTACCCATTTAGGTCTGAGATTTCTCAATGATAAATTTAGGCTCCGGGGGGAGATTAGGCGCAAGTCAGAGTTTAATAAATCGCTTTTGACGATGTCACTGACAGGAAGAGGTGCAGGTGGGCCTGCCTCTGGATTCCTTTCTTTTCACTCACCCCCTGAAGTCAGCGCCCTGATGGGCTGATGCGAGAGCCAAATAAATGGCCCCAAAGACAGACTACGGAAGAGAAACTTGATATGCGAGCCCCACGTGGAAAGGAGGAGTAAAAAGAAAGATCCTAACAAACCATAAATTTCCAAGGGAACAGGCACACACTGCCTCTCAATAATTGAGAGATTTAGCCCACCCGGCTGAATCCCTCCACACGAGATTTTCTGAGTACTGGGCACATCGCCAGCCACATATTTTGTGTCGCATATGACAGTGTGGCTCATGGTCAGAGCTGGGCTGGAAGAGAAGCCCTGTGGGCTGTTATCTGGGAGGGGTAATCTGAGCAGGGAAAAGGAAAGCTCTCCTGCCTCCTTTTCTCTCCTCCTAAAGGAAAAGTGACTGTAACTGTTGACAAGGCCAAAACTGTCTGACATGTCTAGTGATGGGGTTCAGCACATGCTACCCCAAAACGTGGCATGCTGAATATTTTAAAGCTAAAGGAGTTTGGGGAAACAGCAGAAGCAGGAAGGTCACTCTGACCTCCCCTCCCTATTCTCCCCTGAAATAGGTCATAAAACCTTCAGGAGAGAAGTGCCCTCCCTAAACCCAGCGGAGGAGAGCAGCCTTATCTCCAAAGACAAAGGGTCACTGAGGAAGAATCCAAACAGTCCCTACTAAATTCCCTCCAGTTTACTATTCTTCCTTCAGATTCTTGGCCCCACATTCTACCCAGTTGTCTACTTTTCATCAAACCTAGCATAAACACACTCAGGGTCAACCATTTCTTCTATGAAGACTCCCATGTCATGTGAAACTTGGCATTAAATAAATGTATGTGCTTTTCTCCTGTTAATCTGTCTTTGTCAATTTAATTCTCAGACCCAGTCAGAGATTCTAAGAGGATCAAGGAAAACTTTTTTCTTTTCCTACAAGGAAAACACACCAAGAGCAAAGGACACCTTAACCAATACGAGGGATATTCACTTTTCAAGCTCTTTGCTCATCTAGCCTCACTATAAGTGATATTAATGAAATCTATTCACTCTTTTATTCAATCATATTTATTGAGAGCCCACTGTGTGCTCTCAACGGTTCTAGGCTGTCGGAATTTAAAGGTAAGATTGGCAAGATCCCTTCCTATCCTCACGAAGCTTATATGATAGAAAGGAAGATAGAAAATAAACCAATAAGTGAACAAATAGCTTCTGCTTATGGTGTTAGGAAAAAAGTAAAACAATAATACAAACGAGAGTGGCTGGGCAAAGTACTTAAGATTGAGTGACATCTAATCCATAATCCATCCATCTCTCAGCAAACGTACATTGGGTTAATCCATTAGCTTTGGAGCATAACCACTCCAAACTTACTGACTTAAAACCCTCAACATTTCTTTAGTTCATACTCCTTTTAGATTGGGTCCAGCTAGTCTCAGCTAGACTCACTCATGCACCCATGATCCAACACTGGTCATCTAGATCAGTGGTTGGCAAACTCATTAGTCAACAGAGCCAAATATCAACAGTTCAACGATTGAAATTTCTTTTGAGAGCCAAATTTTTTAAACTTAAACTTCTTCTAACACCACTTCTTCAAAATAGACTCGCCCAGGCCATGGTATTTTGTGGAAAAGCCACACTCAAGGGGGCCAAAGAGCCCCATGTGGCTCGTGAGCCGCAGTTTGCCGACTAAGCTGCTATACTTCTGGGGGTTGGCTGGTTGTCAGTTAGAGTGATAAGACTGACCTAGCCCCGTGTCTCTCCAGCAGGCCAGCCTGAACCCATTCCCATGGAGGCTCTGCAGGGCCCAAGAAGGAGAATGAAGTGTGCAAGGCCTCTTGAAGTCCTGCCCCAGCACTGACACTATGTAGCTTCTGCCACATTGTTTGGCAAAGCAGGTCTCAAGGCCATAACTGCAAACTTGCTCGTGTTACAAAGAGCAAGGTTAAAGGGAGGGGACGAATCACTGTGTTTTTGCCATCTAATATAGGTGCTAGGGATGAGCGAGGCTACTGAGAATGCAGTGGTGAAGAAAGCAGGCATGGCCCCTGCCATCTTGGAGCTTACAGTCTTTCTATATCTAGGACCTGTGCTGCTGGGGGAAATGCCAACCTACGGCTCCAAGACAATGGATACACAATGGCGGTTTACCTGTGGGACCTGGATGTTGATTTCATTAATTGGTACTTGGCACCTGAGACTGGAGATTCTGCCTGCCCAACATGGGACCTATTAACACGCCTTATTGAGAATAAAACCAATTACTGAAATTGGATTCTAACCAAATCATACTCCGTCGCTTCTCTACAGAGTGCCAATCCTATTGAGCAAAGGACAACCACAACTCTGACAAAACCTTGTTTTCTTTTGAGACAAAGTCATTTGCTCATTTGTGCATTGCCTCACACTCCCTATTGCATCTGGTGCCCCTGGACCAGAATCATTTGTCCAGAAGGTGGCCTTCGCCGCTGTGGCTTTCTCCTGAAAAAGGGCTTCCAACCAACATGCGGCAAGCTGAGGGCCAGGAGGCCCAGCCAAGGCCTGTTGGTCGTCCACCTCCCAGATGTCAAAGCTCAGAGACAGAAGGTGATTGTCTCCAAATGGCCTCATCCTTTGGCACCGCAGGGGAGCAGCCATGTGGCAGACACGGCAGGTCCTGCTCTGCCAAGGCCATGCAGAGCTGGCCACGGGGCCAAAATTCGGAAGAGAAATTTGTCAAATACTGGCAGAAAGGCCAAGCAAAGCTTTTCATGCACTTTGTCTCAATTTATCTTCCTGGAAAATGGAACTGATACCACTTTATTCTGATTCCCAGATTTTTCAGCCTATGTGCCCTCTCTCGGTCAACTAGCTTTTGTGAAGCACCCTATTAGGGTTAGAAGAATAAGTAAGACCTAGTCCCTGTCCTCAAGGCACTTGTTGGCTTGTAGAGGGTACAATGAGGCTACTTCCGGGTTGGACTGCAATTATGAAATGGCTTTTACTTGGTATCACACAGAAAAGGCGGGCTTTATTTTTTTTAAAAAATGCATATTGCTAATTATGATATTAATATTTTCTGTGACTAAAAGGAAAGACCTTTTTTGAACTGCATGTATTAATGTTGCCATGGTCATCTTTTTACTTCAAAATTCTTCAGCCAGTGGGTTAAAAGTTTTGGAAGATTCCCAACTGTATGCAGTTAGTCCTTCAGAACCTGAGGAGGCAAAGGTTCTATGCTACAAAATGGAAATCTGATGGCTGAGTGAGGCTTTATTCATCCCATGCAAGAGAGAGGAGAAATGAAGGCAGGCCAGCCTCTGTCCGCTCTGGGACTTTACCCCCTACCCTACTGGGGGCACAGCCCACATCTCGCTTCCACGCCCTCGTGTGGGCTATTTCCACTTTCTCTCTGCATCCAGGTTCCTGCTTTGCTATCAAACTCAGCTGAGAAGATCCTTTTCCATGAAGCTGTACCTGAGAGACCCAGGAAGTCCTGCCTGATCATGTTGCCTGGTGGCTACAGATCTCCAAAAGTTCCACAGCATTTATTTGAAACTTCTGATGGCATTTTCAATCTGTTTTAGTCCAGGGCCCAACACAATCCCAGATGCATAAAAGATTCTTAGCAAATATTTGTCAAAAATTAGAGAGCCCTGGCCAGTTTAGTTGAGTGGATAGAGCATTGGCCAGTAGAATGAAGGGTCCATTCTGATCAAGGGAATGTACCTTGGTTGCAGGTTCCCTAGCCCTGGTTTGGGTGCATGCAGGCGGCAACCAATCGATGTGTCTCTCTCACATCAGTGTTTTTCTCTGTCTCTCCTCCCTCTCCCTTCCACTCTCTCTAAAAATCAATGTTAAAATATCCATGGGTGAGGATTAATAAATAAAAAAAATTTAAAAAAAACACAATGAAATGGAGAGAAAAGAAAAAAGGAGATTAAAAGAAAGAAAAAGATCAGAGGGAGAAAACAAACCAACTATTCTATGCAAGAAAAGGGCGAGCACTAGCCCCAAAGAAGAACAGAAGCAGCAAACTGTTTTAGGGACACACCAGATTCCATCTCTAGTGGCTTTGCGGTCCTGTGGAAGATCTGAGATCTGGCCGTGAAAGAAGGAGCTTCAGCTTCTCCCTTTTGTCCTGAAATGTGTGGTGACCCAGGGACTAAGGCCAATGGGGGATGCCACTGACACAAAAGAATCCGGCTTAAACAGTTGTAAACTGAACATCAAGTCTACCAGCCCCACGAGCATCCCGGTCTAATTCCAGACAGTACCTGGGCTTGTTAGTTTCAGAATAATAGGGATTTGGGTCCTCAATTGCAGCACCATTTCCTCTGGGTCATAAAACATGATGATTTCAGAAGGTCACCCCCAGAGCCAAGTCAGGAAAGGGACAGAGGGGACAGTACAATGTGGAAGCCGGGAGTCTCCTGCAGAGACCCATTTCATCCCCACTGCAGCTTTATCTGCGCCTCCTCTGAGCAAGGATGCACTACAAAATAACTGCTAGGGCCAGAGCAAAGGAGAAGTGGCAGCCTCACCCAATACACAGGAGAATTGTCATCCCAGTGGCCCGGGGCCTTGCTGCTCTGTGAATCATTAAATCAAGGCTTCCACTTCCTGCCCTGATAGCACTTGTCAGGTGCCAAAAGCATGCCTGTAGTGTCTCCATCCAATCTGAAAAAATCACAACCTGGTTTAGCAGAGAGAGCTGGTAGTGCTGGTTTCATTTTACAGATGGGAACTGAAAGGCTGAGTTTAAATAAGGGTCCAAGGTCAAGCAAGCAAGCAAGTGGGACAAGAGCTGGGACCCAGTACCTTCAGGACATGTTTCTGAAGCTCTGTATCCTATCCACCCTTCCCTCCCAGACACTCTTTCCTTCCCTGTGTTCAGTACCTTCAAGGACCCAGTACCTTCAGGACATGTTTCTGAAGCTCTGTATCCTATCCACCCTTCTCTCCCACACACCCTTTCCTTCCCTGTGCTCCCACTGTGCCTGTTACCTCAATGACAGGTATCCATCCTGGTTATACTCCCAGCTCATGACAAGCATCTGACTCATAAAAAGCCATCATTAAATATTTGTCTAACTAAATTGTACTAAATCTGAGACTTCTGACTCCAAACTCATAGCACTAGAATTCATTCTTGATTAAAAGTGCAATTCATGGTGGAATACCAATACATCTATAATAATAAAAGGGTAATATGCTAATTAGGCCAGATTAGCATATTACTCTTTTATTCATTTCCAATGGTTGTTGGAATTTCTATTTCCATATTAAAATATATCCTAATATTATAATATTCAAACATATAAGTATATGAATTTATTTAATCTTTCTTACTATTGATTATTTAAATTGTTTCTGACCTTTTAATTATTATTTATAATTCTAAGATGAGCATAATTGTGAATGAAACTCTGATCAAATTTATGACTACTTCTTCAGATAAAGTTCTAAAAGTAAAATTACTTTTTAAAAGTCCTTTACAAATTACTGTTAAATTAGTTCATTTTCAGAAAGAGCATAGCCTGAGGTTCTTTAAAGTGGCATCAGAAAATTAGAAATAAAGTACTGAAAGATTAGGAATTCTACATCAAAAACCAAATTACTGTATGAATAAGAAAATGAAGGTCCATGATTTGTTTGTCCAAAGCCATACTGATGTCGGGTTAACATCTTTGAGAGGAAATCAAAAAACAGGTTCAGGGAACTTTACATTCTTAAAGTATTGGTAGAGTCACAAAATACAAAGGAAATCAGTTTAAAACATTGGCCATGCCCAGCTGGCCAAGGGCAGAGCTCATTCAACAAATGAGCTGTGTACCCCACTAGCGTAATTGGATCTTCCTCTGCCTCGGACTGACTGTCTCTGACTAACTCTCCTGGGAGCCTGCCTAGCATCCTAATATCCCCACTCTGACTCCTGGCCAGATTGTTAGTAAACACTTTAAGTCAAGAAGCTTTAACTAAGCACCTACTATGTGCCAGCCACTGTAGTAGATACTGAGCGGTGGACAAGAGTTTATATGCTGATGTCAGAAAACAGACTGTAAAACATACATTAAGAAAGTTCAGATAGTAATAAATGACATGAATATAGGAGTGTGTGATAGAGAGTCCTGCTGAATCTAGAGTGGTCGAGGATGGCTTTTCTGAGAGGTGAGATTTGAGTTAAAACCCAGATGAGGACAAGGAACAGTAATTGAAAGAGGTGAGAGAAAGCAGGCTAATCCAACAGCTCTGAGCCAGGAGCAAATGGGCTGGCCAAGGAACAGAGAGACACCAGCACAAACAGAACAGGGGAGAGCTGGGCAGAGGCTCTCTCAAGAGGGGCCCTGACGGCCATAGTAGGGCCTTTGGATTTTGCCCTGAGTGCAATGGAAAGCCATCGAAGGCTCTAAGCCCGGGAGCCATGTGCTGTGATTTCTGCTTTCTGGCTGTCGGGATCACCTGTGGAGAGGATGCAGCTACCTAAGACAGGGGCTCTGAGGGCCGAGCCCTGGGGACTCTGCAATAAGAATTTCTTGTCGGGAGGAACAGAAAATAAAGGAGATTGCCATGTGCCCCATTTACATAGGAGGAGAACCAAGGCCGTGTGGTTTCCAGAAGCTCCGAGAAGCAAGTGTGTGAAGGGGAAGTGTCCTTTGCGCAGTGCCCAGAGAGGGGCCCATGCAGCATTGCTCTTGGTTCCCACATCATGTTAAAGGGAAAATTTCCCCAGTGTCCAGAGCCCTTGATGTCCTGCAAATTAAGGAGGAGGATGCCCTCAAATTCCTTGTAGCTGGAACGCACCAACCTTGACTTCCAGATGGAAGAGTGCACCTACAAAGGAAGAGGGATCGCATCTACATCATCAATCTGAAGAGGACATGGGAGGAGCTCCTGCTGGCAGCTCCGGCCATTGTTGCCATCGAAAACCCTGCTGATGTCAGTGTCATATCGTCCAGGACACTGGCCAGTGAGCTGTGCTGAAGTTGGCTGCTGCCACTGGAGCCACTCCTATTGCTGCCACTTCACTCCTGGAACCTTCACTCACCAGATCCAGGCAGCCTTCAGAAATGGAAACTCCTGGTGGTGACTGACCCCAGGGCTGGCCACCAGCTCTCACAGAGGTGTCTCATGCTAACCTGCCCACCATTGTTCTGTGTAATACAGACTCTCTTCTGGCTACATGGACATTGCCCGCCCTTGCAACAGTAAGGGGGCTCACTCAGTGGGCTGGCCCAGGAAGTACTGTGTGTGTGTGACACCATCTCCCATGAACAGCTATGGAAGGCCATGCCTGTCCTCTGCTCCTACAGAGCCCTGGAGAGATTGGAAAGGAAGAGCAGGGCCTGGGGCCAAGGAGGAATCTCAGGGTGAATGGACTGCTCCAGCTGCCGAGTTCACTACTGCACAACCTGAGGCTGCCGACTGGTCTGAAGGCCCAGGTGCCCTCTGTGCCTGTCCAGCTGTTTCCTACTGAAGCCCAGAGCCTCGGCAGCCACTGAAGACTGGTCTGCACTGCTCAGGCCACAGAGTGGGCAGGAACAACCACTGAGTAGTCTTAAGCTCTTCTTCTAAAAATGCTTAAACAAAATGGAAATGAGACTGATGGAAAAGAAACAGCTTCTAAAATGAATGAATGAATGATTGAAAGGAGGAATGTGACCAATGGCATCCAATGCAGCTGACAGGAAGGACAAGGTAAGGACATCGGCCACAGGCTTTGACAAGGAGGTTCACTGAAGTGGTTGCTATGAAAAGCCTGGAGTGGACTGAAGAAAGAAAGGGGGGTGGGGAGTTGGGGCTAACAAAGCAGAGCCAACTCTCTCAAGGAGTTAGTTGTAGAAGAGCAGACAAAGGAAGTGTGGCCACGGGAGGTGTGGGAGCAGCGCTGGCCAATGGAACTTGTCTGGGATGATGGGGAAGTGCTGCTTCTGCTGCTGGGCACTTCAAAGTGGCTGATGGAGCTGAGGAACTAAATCTTACATTTTGATTAATTTAATTGATATATATATATTTAAATAGCTACTTGGAACTAAAGGCTACTGTGTGGGGCAAACACAGTTTGTAGTCGTGTTCCTTTAAGAAATGATATTAAAATACATATGTATGTCAATAGAAATTATTACACAATGGGTACCTGAGTAACTGGATTCTGGGTAGTGTCTCTGCCATCACCACCCCCATGTCCTTAAATCTGTCTGCGTTTGACTCATAACTTTTCTTTTACAATAAGAAAAAAAATCAATTCCTTATGGTGAATTCTATGAACCATTATAGTTCCAGGTGAGTTACTTTTACCTCTGTGTGACTCGTCTCTCCATCTAGGACTGAAGTTTGAAATGAGGATAATTCAGTTCCCATTTTCTAAGGAAAATGGCAGGTGAAGTCCTTGGTAGGTCTAGTTCCAATGGCAGTGTGATAAGCAATTAATAGCACAGGCTTTGGATATAGCAAGCCGTAGAAGCTCCAATGAAACCTCAAATAAATTACATAAACTATGAAACCTCAAATGAATTATATAAACTTCCCAGGGTTTCACTTCCTGTGTCTATAAAATGAGGATAATAAGGGTCTAGAGTGTGGTGAGACTCCAGAGAGATTGTCTGGGGCATAGTGGGCATTCAATAAATGTTACCTTATTACTGTTCACTTCAGGCATTCGAGAGCCTGACCCCCAAGCACTGGCATGCCCCAGTCTAGCCCTGGTTTAGGGAAGTGAATGTCTCTGTGCATTTGTTTATCATCTGAAACACAGGTACAAGGCTTATATGGCATCAGGATGGCTCAATTTCCTAAACCAGGGATCCAGGATTAGGAAAGAGCTGCTCTAATTTGCAACATGTGGCTCCTTCCTGGGGGTGGGTGCAGAGGCAGGCGGGTTTGGAGGACTTCTCCAATGAGCATTACCCACGACATGAGTTCTTTTTCCCAGACCCCTGTCTGCCAGTGCTGCCCACTTCACCCAAGAGACTTACTGATAATTCCGAGCCCAGCTGCCAGGCCAGCAGTCCTCTGTTTAGAACTTCAAATGAATGCCCCAGACCCGCCTACTTTCTCCACATAGTGCTGCAAGATAAGTCTCCCCTGGCTCCTGATAAAGGCTTTGAAGAACATCTTGTCTGTTAACAAACAGCTTTTGATGATGCCTGAGTTTGATCTTTATTTTGTTCTTATTCATCAGACTTCTTTAAATGGGTTCTTTCACACTCCTCCGATTAGCCTAAAGGAAACCCCATGGAACAATGGGTCCACTTGTCCCTGGGTGCAGGGAGTGCGCTGTCTAAAGACCACACGGGCCTCCTGCGGGCCTGTGAGTGGAGCAAAGGGTTGGTGATGCTGCCAGCACCAGTGGAAAATGGATTAAGAGCTTCAAAAGCCACAGAGTATGGAAGAGCAGAAACACTGCACATAGCCCTCTGGCCAGGAGGACAATCTGCATTCACTTTCAGAGAAACCTTGTTTTCCTCAGACACAGGCAGCGTCTTCCTGGGAAAACCAAGGGTCATCACTAGTGTCCAGGTCACCATAGCTAGCCTCCCACTGGAAAGACAAGGAGCCAGCCAGTGTGATTTGGAGGGGTGGAAATACCCTACCCACAAAGCTGGTGTATTTCTGGATTATTCTGTTAGACGTTGTTGCTTGTGGGCAATTGGCATTCCCTACCTGGAGGGACAGTGGCTTCCTCTCCCACCTTAGCAGCTAATGCACAGCCCAGGCTGGCCCCTTGGAATCATCCCTTTGGAACTGATTGGCCCAATGGGAAACACTCTACTCGGTCAGGTACAACCGAAAGAGGAGAGCATCTACATCTCGTTCACCTTCAAAGATCAAGAAGCCAGGGTCTAATTTAGCTGATACCTGGAGGGAGTTGGGGATGAAGAAGCACACAAGCCTAAGAACATAATGTGAGCTTCTGACTGCAGCCATGCCCGGATGCCTGGAGTTTCACCTACCCCTTTGGCCTTTATAGTTGTGTCAGCCAATAAATAACCTTTTTTACTTACGCTAGTTTGAATTTGTGTCCTGACACTTGCAAATGACATCCAAAAACTACGATAATAACATCCAAGTTTCCCTAAAAAATTTATAGATAGAGAAACACAGGATGAAAGCAATGTGTTAGGAATAGTGGTTTGACAGTGGTTTTGAAGATAGAGTCTAGGCACCAGGTTGCCAGTCTGTGGCCATAATCTAGGCATCCGGATTTTTTAATTTCAAGTGGTGGAAGTCAACTCTAAGTGATTAGGTAGAAAGGGAGTTTATGTTAAGGTTATGGGAGACCCAGGCCCTACAACTTGGCTAAGCCATTTTTAATAAGTAGATAAATCATTATTTTTGTTCTTGAAAATTTCCAAATCCCTATTACTTGAATGGGTATAAAATATTTTTTGAACAAAATGCTGTCTATGGACATATTCATGACATAGAAATCATACTGAATAACTATTTCTACCAAATAAACTACAAGAACCACATCACCTTGCTCATGTGCCATAAACATAAGGCAAAGTAGAACTGCTAAGAAGACTAAAGAATCACCCCTGAAGTTAAACTTCTAGTAATAATACCCACTTCATCACAGAGCTAGTCTGACAAGAGAGTCACAGCTGCTACCACCAAGCAGCAGGCATCTCAACTTGCATTGCCATTCTGTGCCAGTTCTGAGCAAACTTTGAGCCTGAAATTCAGTCTCTACTGCTGCCAGCCCTGTTGTGACTTCTGAACCAGCTCATGTGGCCTTGGTTTGTGCCACTGCATCTGTCATGGTATTCTCCCCTCACTAGCTTCTGAGGCAAAGCCTGCCCTGATATGGCTGATTGGTGAACTGTTATGGACTGAATTTGTGCCCTCCCTAAAATTCTTACACTGAAGCCTAACCCCCAAAGTGACTGTATTTGGAGATAGGGCCTTTAAAGATGTAATGAAGGTTAAATGAGGTTATAAGGGTGGGACCCTAAACTTGTGTACTTATCAGAAGAGGCAGAGACAGCCAAGGATGAGCATGCACAGAGGAAAGACACAGTAAGAAGGCATCCATCTGAAAGCCGAGGAGAGAGGCCTTAGGAGAAACCAAATCTGCCAACACTGTAATTTTCAACTTCCATCCTCCAGAATTATGAGAAAGGTGTTTCTGTCATTTAAAAAATCCAGTCTGTGGTATTTTGTTATGACAGTCCTGCCAAATGAATATGGTCTCCCCATATGCCTTTCCCTAGATGCAAGACAGGCTGGGAAGTGGCAGATAGTAAGTAGCACTAAAGATAAACTCAAAACACCTCACAAATGCAGATGAAAGAAAATTTGATTACTATTTATAAGTGGGGATAAAAGCAGAGAGTGAATCAGAAAGATCTCTCAAAGTTAGAACTCAAAAGCTAGAAAATTGAGAATGACAGTGTCAAGTTAGCTGGGCTGTGGCATCCACATATTTGTTCAAACATTATTCTGGATGTTTCTGGGAGGTTACTTTCAGGATCAGATTTAGACTGTAAATAAAGGACATTGTTCTGGAGGAGAAAATGGCGGAAGAGCAGATGGGCGGTTTCTGAGTCTTGTCCCGAGGAAGAGAGAGAAAGCAGCTGAGGATCGCGCTAGGAGTGCTCGTCAACAAGCCAGGAGACTAGCAAACACCAGAGGAAATTTGGGGTCTGCTGATCAGGGAGCCACCAACAGCTGACCACCCACGGCTGGGTCCCTTACCGGAGATACTTGCCGGCGCGGACGGGAAATCTCGCCATCTTGGAAGGGAGGAGGTTTGAGTCGGAGGCCTGATTATCCCCAGCCCCAAGGAACACCAAATGAACATAGTCGGCGCGAACCCTTGATCTCAGAGGAGCTCAGATTTCGCAGCGATCCGGTGGGTGAGTTCCCCTCGGACCGGTAGTTCTGACTGAGTTCCACTCGGCGCAGCAACACACCCCCCCCCCCCCCCTGCGCACCAGCGCGCACGGCGCACAGAGGCTGAGGGACTGGTCGTGGATTTACTTCTCAGCTGGAGGCGCGCCTGTCTGTGGACAGGGCTCCTAAGACTAGGGATATCTAAGGAGCAGCACAGCTGGACCTGAGTCCAAGAAGTAGCCGCAGAATTACAGGGGAGTGCAGCCAGCTCCGGACCGCCCCACCCCCAGCCATCAAAGACACAGAGAAGGGGAAAAAGCTAGAAAGGCTTTAGAGTCCTGGAAGTCATCCAGAAACACTGCCACCCAGAGGCTAAAGCACATAGGGTCTCTAGATTGGCTTAAAAATCAGGTCTTGTAATCAACACGGAGGAACTGTGAAACACAGTGAACTGCCACTACCGCCCAGACTGGGAACAGGCGTGCGAGACATAGCAACACAGAAAGTGAATGACCTTCATTACTGCAAATTTTGTTTAATTTTTAATTTTCAATTTTTATTTTTTTAACTGTTGAATTTTTGTTTTTTACCTACTTTAATTGCAAAGTTTACTCAAGAAATTTTTTTCATCTGCCATCACTAGATTTTACCTTTTTAATTAATTCATTTTTATAGGTAATCAACATTATTACTACTACTATTTTACCTTTTTTATCTTTTTTATCTTATTTTCTTTTGTTTATTTTTATTACTACTTTTTAAGTGTCATATTATAATCCTTTTTTTTGCTTTCTTTTTTCTTTTTTTTCCTTTTTCCTCTATTTCTTTTTTTCTCTATTTCCTCCTTCGGGATTACTATTCTAAAAACTATTCATACCTTGCCTTCTCCAACGCTCTATTCTATCTCAAACCTACCTTTATGACATCTCTCTATTCCTAACCCTTTACCTTTGGTGTCCTGCTTATCTTAACCCTTTACTGCTATAGATTTTCCTTACTCTTTCTGTTTACCCTCTCCAAAATTTTCACCTGTCCTGTGTATATATAATTCTCAACCCCCTGCTCCAATCCCATTCACACCTACCTTGTCACTGCCCCCCCACCAAAAAAAAAAAAAAAAGCCTTCTCTCTACCCCTTTGTTGTTGTATGTTGAATGCTAACTATATCAAAGGTTTATGCTTTTTTGTGTGTGTGTAAGATTGGTTTGCTTATTCTTTTTATTGGATTGTATGTTCTTGTTATCTGGGTTCTAGACACCTTTATTGGAGGATATTAATATTGCAAACACATTTCTGTCCAGTGCCTTGTGTGTTGTACCTGGTTGTGTTGTATTTTGTGCCTTTAAATCAAAGCAGGAGGGAGAGAACTACGTTACCAGGCACCCTATAAAGAGAGATCATGGGGAGACTAAGAAACAACCCGCCTGTGAAAGAAAATCAACCATCACCAGAAAATGAAGTAAACGAGTTAGAAGCAAGCAACCTACCAGAGCAAGAATTCAGAGTAATGATCATAAGTTGGCTAAAAAGAATGGAAGACAAATTTGACAATATGAATAAGACCCAAGAGGAAATGAAGAAGACCCAAGAGGAAATGAAGGTGACCCAAGAAGAAATGAAAAATGACATCGCTACTATGAAGAACTCAATAGAAAGCATCAAGAGTAGACTAGATGAAGCAGAAGACCGCATCAGTGAGCTAGAAGACAAAATGGAAAAAAATACCCAATTACAGCAGTTGCTAGAAAAAAAAATTAAAAAACAGGAGGAGAGCCTAAGGGAGCTTTGGGACAATACAAAACAAAACAATATTAGAATAATAGGGGTTCCAGAAGGAAAGGAAACTGAGCAAGATATGGAAAAAGTATTTCAAGAAATAATGACAGAAAACTTTCCTGAGATAGAGAAGAAAAAACCAACACAAATCCAAGATGCTCGAAGGGTCCCCAACAAAATGAACCCCCAAAGATCAACACCCAGACACATTATAATTAAACTGGCAAAAAACATCGACAAAACCAGAATCTTAAAAGCAGCCAGAGAGAGACAGAAAGTTACATATAAAGGAAACCCCATCAGACTAGCAACTGATTTCTCAACAGAAACTCATCAGGCCAGAAGGGAATGGGATGACATATACAAAGTCATGCAAAGGAAGGGTCTGAACCCAAGAATACTGTACCCCGCAAGGCTGTCAATCAAAATTGAAGGTGTAATCAGGAGCTTCACCGACAAAAACAGACTAAAGGAATTTATCTCCAACAAACCAGCAATGCAAGAAATGCTAAAGGGTCTACTGTAATAATAAAGAAATAGGAAGTGAAGAAGGAACACAGGGGGATAGAATAAAAATGGCATCAAATACCTACCTTTCAATAATTACTTTAAATGTAAATGGTTTAAATGCTCCAATTAAAAGACATAGGGTAACAGAATGGATAAGAAAGCAAAACCCATTCATCTGCTGTCTACAAGAAACCCACCTCAGAAAAACAGACGCCCACAGACTGAAGGTGAAAGGATGGAAAAAGATTTTCCAGGCAAACGGAAACGAAAAAAAAGCTGGGGTAGCAATACTTATATCTGACAAACTAGATCTCAAAGTGAAGGACATAACAAGAGATAAGGAAGGCCACTTCATAATACTAAAGGGTGTAATCCAACAAGAAGAAATAACCCTGGTAAACATATATGCACCCAATTTGGGAGCACCCAAATACATAAAGAAACTGCTGGAGGACATTAAGGGACAGATTAATAGCAATGCTATCATAGTAGGAGATTTTAATACTCCATTGTCACCTCTGGACAAATCATCTAAACAAAAAATCAGTAAAGAAACGTCAATTCTAAATGACGTATTAGACCAGATGGAATTAATTGACATCTTCAGAACATTTCATCCCAAAGCCACAGAATATACATTCTTCTCAAGTGCACACGGGTCATTCTCAAAGATAGACCACATATTGGGACATAGGCAAAGTCTCTTCAAATTCAAGAAGATAGAAATCTTATCAAGCATTTTCTCAGATCACAGTGCCATAAAATTGGAAATCAACTACAATAATAATAAGCCAAAGAAATTAAACACATGGAGACTAAATAGCATGCTATTGAACAAAGAATGGGTTACCAGAGAAATCAAGGAAGAAATCAAAAACATCATGGCAACTAATGACAATGAAAACACAACAATCCAAAATCTATGGGACGCAGTAAAAGCTGTTTTGAGAGGGAAGTTCATATCCCTACAAGCCTATTGCAAAAAACAAGAAAGAATGGTAACAAATTATCTTACCCTACAACTCAAACAGTTAGAAAAAGAACAGCAAGAAAGGCCCACTGTAAGCAGAAGGAAGGAAATAATAAAAATCAGAGCGGAGATTAACGACATAGAGACCAAAGACACAATACATAAGATCAACAAAACCAAGAGCTGGTTCTTTGAAAGGATTAACAAGATTGATGAGCCTCTAGCCAGGCTAACCAAGAAACAAAGAGAAAGGACCCAAATAAACAAAATTAGAAATGAAAGAGGTGAAATAACAACAGACCCCGCCGAAATACAAAGGATTGTTACAAAATACTATGAACAACTCTATTCCAACAAACTGGACAACCTGGAGGAAATGGACATATTCCTAGAAAAATACAACCTTCCAAAACTCAATCAGGAAGAATCTAAAAATCTCAATAGACCAGTAACTTGGGAAGAAATTGAAGCAGTCATCAAAAAGCTTCCAGCAAACAAAAGCCCAGGGCCAGATGGCTTCACAGGAGAGTTTTACCAAACATTCAAGGAAGAACTAAAACCTATCCTCCTCAGACTTTTCCAAAAAATTCAAGAGGAAGGAACACTGCCAAACTCCTTTTATGAAGCCAGCATCACCCTAATACCAAAACCAGATAAAGACAACTCAATGAAAGAGAATTACAGGCCAATATCCCTCATGAACATAGATGCCAAAATCCTCAACAAAATTCTAGCAAATCGGCTCCAGCAGTACATCAGGAAGATCATACACCATGACCAAGTAGGTTTTATACCAGGAATGCAAGGATGGTACAATATTCGCAAATCAATAAACGTGATACATCACGTAAACAAATTGAGAGATAAAAATCATATGGTCATATCTATCGATGCAGAAAAGGCATTTGATAAAATCCAACACCCTTTCCTGATAAAAACTCTCAACAAGGTGGGAGTACAAGGATCATACCTCAACATAATAAAAGCTATATATGATAAACCCACAGCCAACATCATGCTCAATGGGCAAAAACTAAAACCATTCCCTCTAAGAACAGGAACAAGACAGGGATGCCCACTCTCACCACTCCTCTTTGACATAGTACTGGAAGTACTCGCCATCGCAATTAGACAAGAAGAGGAAATAAAAGGCATCAAAATCGGAAAAGAAGAAGTAAAGCTGTCACTATTTGCAGATGACATGATATTGTACATAAAAAACCCAAGAGACTCCATCAAAAAGCTAATAGACTTAATAAACGAATTTGGCAATGTAGCAGGATACAAAATCAATGCCAAGAAATCAATGGCATTTCTCTACACCAATAGTGAACTTACAGAAACAGAGACTAAAAAAGCAATCCCGTTTACCATCGCACCAAAAAAATTAAGATACCTAGGAATAAACTTAACCAAGGAGGTAAAAGACCTATATGCAGAAAACTACAGGACACTGAAGAAAGAAATAGAGAAAGATGTAAACAGATGGAAGAACATACCATGTTCATGGATTGGTAGAATCAACATCATCAAAATGTCCATACTTCCCAAAGCAATATATAAGTTCAATGCACTCCCCATGAAAATACCATGGACATACTTCACAGACCTAGAAAGAACTCTCCAAAAATTCATTTGGAACAATAAAAGACCCCAAATAGCCTCAGCAATCTTAAGAAATAAGAGTAAAGTAGGAGGAATCTCAATACCAGATTTCAAGCTGTATTACAAAGCAACTGTTCTCAAAACAGCCTGGTAATGGCACAAGAACAGACATATTGATCAATGGAATAGATTAGAGAATCCAGACATCAACCCAAATCAATATGCTCAATTAATATTTGACAAAGGAGGCACGAACATACAATGGAGTCAAGACAGTCTTTTTAATAAATGGTGTTGGGAAAATTGGACAGATACATGCAAAAGAATGAAACTAGATCACCAACTTACACCATACACAAAAATAAACTCAAAATGGATACAGGACTTAAACATAAGACGGGAAACCATAAAAATACTAGAGGCATCCACAGGCAGCAAAATCTCAGACATATGCCTAAAGAACTTCTTCACTGATACTAACCCTAGGGCAATGGAAGCTAAAGAGAAAATAAACAAATGGGACTACATCAAAATAAAAAGCTTTTTTACGTCAAAAGAAACCATCAACAAAACAACAAGAAAACCCACTGTATGGGAGAACATATTTGCAAACGATATCACTGATAAAGGTTTAATCTCCAACATCTACAGACAGCTTATACAACTCAATAAAAGGAAAATGAATGAGCCAATTAAAAAATGGGCAATGGACCTAAATAGAATCCTCTCAAAAGAAGACGGAAGGAAGGCCAAGAGGCACATGAAAACATGCTCCAAGTCACTAATTATCCGAGAGATGCAAATCAAAACAACAATGCGGTACCATCTCACACCTGTCAGAATGGCCAACATCAACAAAACAACAAACAACAAATGTTGGCGAGGTTGTGGAGAAAAAGGAACCCTCGTGCACTGCTGGTGGGATTGTAGGTTGGTGCAACCACTGTGGAAAACAGTATGGAGCTTCCTCAAAAAATTGAAAATGGAACTCCCATTTGACCCAGTAATCCCACTACTAGGAATATACCCCAAGAAACTAGAAAGACCAATCAGAAAGGATATATGCACCCCTATGTTCATAGCAGCACAATTTACAATAGCTAGGACTTGGAAACAGCCTAGGTGCCCGTCAGCAGATGAATGGATCAGAAAACTGTGGTACATCTACACTATGGAATACTATGCTGCCATAAAAAGGAAGGAATTCTCATCATTTGCAGTAACTTGGATGGAATTGGAGAGCATCATGCTGAGTGAAATAAGCCAGTCAATGAAAGAGAAACACTACATGACCTCACTCATTTATGGATATTAAAGATCATTATAAACGAATGAACAGAAAGATTGATATAGTGACAGTAAAACAACAGGCAGTCTGTCAAATGACAGCGGGGGGGGGGGGGTAGGGAGATCTGGGGGAGATAAGAGATCAACCAAAGGACTGGTATGCCTGCATATAAGAATAGCCAATGGACACAAAACTCTGGGGAGGGAGGGCATCTATGGGGGGGGGGGGGCAATGATAAGCTATGTATACAGATAATACCTTAAAAAAAAAAAAAAAAAAAAAAAGGACATTGTTCTCCCCAGTGTATTTGAGCCTCATCCAATCAGTTGAAGGCCTAAATTAAACAAAGATGTGTATGGGCACACACACTAGTGTCACACACACACACACACACACACACACACTAGTGACACACACACTAGTGTCACACACACACACACACACACACACACACACTAGCAAGAAGAAATTCTGCCAGCAGATGGCATTTCAACTTGGACCATAGCATTAGCTCTTCTTTGTGTCTCCAGCCTGCTGACCTACCTACTACCTACAGACTTTGAACTTGCCAGCCTCTATAAATGTGTGAACACATTCTTAAAATAAATCTCTTTCTACATATATACCACATCCTATCGGTTCGGTTTCACTGTATAGCTAACCAGAGTGGTTTCTGTTATTTGCATTCAGAAACCCTTACCCTGTGTATTCTGAGAAAGGTCGCTTATGGAATTCTAGTAGAGTTCTCACTTTAAGAATTACTTTTCTAAATTAATTGCCCACCTGGTTCATTCCTCATGTATTTCTCTCTAAAAGTGTCCCAGGGTAATACACCTACTAATATAATTTGCCCAACTTGTAAATAAGTGCCCTTGCCATTCCTCCAACCTCCGGGTTATGATTGATGACAATACCTTCTGTTTCTATCATACTTTTTAAAAATTGTGGCTATGAAACACTCAACATAAAATTAAGTGTACAGTTCAATAGTGTTGATACGTTCACATGTGAAACAGATCTCCAAAACTTTTTGAAACATCTTGAAAATCTGAAACTCGCTACCAACTGAACAACTCCCCTTTCCCCCTCCCTCAGCCCCTGGTAAACCACCATTCTACTTTCTGTTTCTGTGAATTTTACTGCTTTAGTTACCTCGTATAAGTGGAATTACATACATTTGTCTTTTTGTGACTGGCTTATTTCACATAGCATACCTTCATGCTATGGCATCCTATGGCATGTGACAGGACTGCCTTTCTTTTAAGGCTGAATGATGTTCTGTTGTATGTACATACTACATTTTGTTTATCCATTCAATCATCAGTGGACATTTGGGTTACTTCCACCTCTTGGCTATTGTGAACAATACCTCTATGAACATAGGTATGCAAATATCTCTTCAATTTTTTAAAATATTTTTATTGATTTCAGAGAGGAAAAGAGAGGGAGAAAGGGATAAAAACATCAATGATGAGAGAGAATTATAGATTGACTGTCTCCTGCATGTCCCCAACTGGGTATTGAGCCCACAACCCAGGCATGTGCCCTTGACTGGAATAAAACCTGGGACCCTTCAGTCCGCAGTCTGACACTTTATCCACTGAGCTAAACCAGCTAGTGCCATTTTTAAAAATAAATACCTAAAAGTGGGATTGCTGGCTCATATGGTAGTTGTTGTTGTTGTTTTTTTAATCTTTATATCTCTCCTTTCTCTCCACCCCAGACCCCTCCTCCACCCAGTTCCCACCCTGTCCCAGGTCTTCACCACCCTATTGTCTGTGTCCATAGATAATACATATATGCATATAAGTTATTTGGTTAATCTTTTCCTGCCCCTCCTCCCCCCTTCCCTCTGAGAGTCATCAGTCTGTTTCATGTTTCCGTGCCCCTGGTTCCATTTTATTCATCAGTTTATTTTGTTCATTAGATTCTTTGTTTGCTAATTTTGATTTTTAGATTTGATTGTTTATAGATATGTATTTATTGCCATTTTACTGTTCATATTTTTATTTCTCCTTTTCTTCTTCTTCTTCTTCTTCTCCTTCCTTCCCCTCCCCCTCCTTCTCCTACTCTTTCTCCTCCTCCTACTCCTCCTCCTCCTCCTCCTCCTCCTCCTCTTCTTAAAGAATACCCTTCAACACTTCATGTAATACTGGTTTAGTGGTGAAATATTCCTTTAGCTTTTTCTTGTCTTTGAAGATCATTTTCTGACCTTCAATTCTAAACTATAGCTTTCCTGGGTAGAGTAATCTTGGTCGTAGGTTCTTGCTATTCATGACTTTGAATATTTCTTGTCACTCCCTTCTAGCTTACAAAGTTTCTGTTGAGAAATCAACTGATAGTCGTTATATGGGTGCTCGCTTTTAGATAACTAATTACTATTCTTTTGCTACTTTTAAGATTCTATCTTTGTCTTTAACCCTTGGCATTTTAATTATGATGTGTCTTGGTGTGGGACTCTTGGTTTCTCTTGTCTGGGGTTCTGTGTGCTTCCTGAACTTGTAAATCCATTTCTTTCACCAAGTAGGGATGTTTTCTGTCATTATTTCTTCAAATAGGTTTTCAATATCTTGCTCTCTCTCATCTCCTTCTGGCACTCCCATAATGCAAATGTTGGTATGCAAATGTTGGTATGCTTGAAGTTGGTATGCTTGAAGAGACTCCTTATACTATCTTCATATTTTTAATTTTTTTCTTTTTTCTGTTTTTATTGGATTCTTTCTGCTTTCTCATATTCCAAATCATTGATTTCATTTTCAGAATTCTCTGCTCTACTGTTGAATCCCTGTAAATTATTCTTTATTTTAGTTAGTATAAGCTTAATTTCTGACCAGTCCTTTTTCATGTCTTTGACATTATCACTAAGATCCTTAAAACTCTCATTAGTCCCTTGAAGTTCTCATTAAGATCCTTGAGTAAACTTATAACCATTGTTTTGAACTCTGTGTCCAGTAGTTTGCTTGCTTCCATTTCTTTCATTTGTGACAACTTTCCTTGTCTCCTCATTTTGGCTGCATCCTGGTGTTTGTTTTTTGTATTAGATAGAGCTGCTATGTCTCCTGGGATTGGTAGAGTAGCCTTGTGTAGTAGGTGTACTATATAGCCCAGTGGTTTGGATCCCAAGTCACCTGATCCAGGCACTCTATGTGTACCTCTGTGTGGATTGTGTGCACAGTCTTGTTGTAGTTGAGCCTTGATTGCTATTGTTGTCACTGGGAGAAATTGACCTCCAGGACAATTAGCTGTGAGGACCAGCAGCTACTATAGTGGAGCTTAAGTAGGGCTTTGATGCTCACTGAGTCTGGCTCTTGAGTGTGTCACTTGTGAATGTGTAGAGTTGTAATCTGCTATGATCTGAAACTGTCCGCTGCATGCACTGCCTATGGGGTCTTCTGGGAGGTTCAAAGTTTACCACTGCCTGGGGCCACCCAGCAGAGCTACAGATAGATTTGCAGGTGGCTGCTACTTGTTTTGGACTTGTGAAGGGCTCAGGCAAGGCCCAACTGTGAAACAGGTCATGTTAGTACTAATGCCAGGTCTTGGGCCTTTTATTGATAGGTTTGGGGCATGTTAATACCAACTGCTGCTTGTTTTAGAGATTTTAGCAAAGTCTGAAGCCTGAGCCAGGATGGGCCATTCATATGGAAAAACTGCTGCAAACAGCTTGGGTGGGGCTGCAAATTGGATGGGGTGGGTTCTCAGAGAATCATCAGGGCTGAGCAAACAGTGTGGCTATGCTGATGGAAACTTAGTTATGGCTGTCAGTCAGCTCTGGGGAAGGGGAGATGCCAGCACAGAACAATAAGCACCTTGTGAGCACCCCTATCAGGGAGAAAGCCACCCCCGAGTTCCTGCAAATGACAGAAAATCCAGTCCCTTCCCATACATCCCTGGTTCAACTGTGTAATCTCCCCTCCCCCACCCCGCCCTAAGCCATTGCCTTATTGCTGGAACTCGGAGGAAGCAAGGCCTTGTAAGTTCATGTGCCAGCCCTTTAAGAGGAATTGTGTGGGACCTGAGCAACCTCCATGTTGTTGAGCCACAATCCCCACTGGTTTTTATAGCCTGAAGTTGTGGGAACTTCTCTTCCCAGCTCTGGAACCCTTTCTCTGGAACCTCACAGGAGGTTAGTCTGCAGCATAGTTATTCCTCCCAATTTAAAAAAAAAAAATCACATGTGTTGGACAAGCCAGTTCCATGCCTCTACCCCTCCTGACAGTCTAGAAGTATTTTCTTCTTTACTTCTCTAGTTGTAGGACTTCCATTCAGCCAGATTTCAGGCCATGCTGAATGATGGTTATTTTGTATTTTAGTTGTAATCTTGATGTGGTTGTGGGAGGCAGCAAGTACCAGTTTTTACCTAAACTGCCATTCTGGTTCATCCAGAGCTTGTTTTGTAATCTGGTAGTTCTATTTTTAATTGTTTGAGAAACCCAATCTGTCTTTCATAGTTGTCTCACCATTTTATCTATTATCTTTTTAACTTCTCATTTTTTATGTTCATAATTTTGTCCTCACAGCTCTATGAGGTAGGTAGAATATAAATTATTATTCCCATCTTATAAATAAGGTAGTTGAGGCATAAAGAGATTATGTGGCTTACATAAGATAATAATTATTTCATGACAAGTGGCTCCTAGTCCAGTGTACTTTCAGTTGACCAGAGACACTCAATCAGAGGAGGATGGTAGGTATGTCCCCCTATGGGTGCTGATCCTAAGGAAAGATTTTTTTTCAAATGGAATATCTTCCCAAGTCCTTTTCATGAGAGCTATTAGTGATGGGCATGTACTGTACATGAGGATGGTATAGAAGTGGGGGGACATGCAGAGCCATTGTGGCAGATAACACTGTCTTTCCATGACTCTGCCTTGTTTGTGCATGTTTATTTTTCTCCCAAATGCTTCTCTGAAAAAAAGTATCTTCTTGAAAATCAAAATAGACTTAATGGTTCTCAACAAGGGTAACTGGAAATGTGGGGATGACTGGTCTGGTTGTCACAATGGCCAACCCTTTTCCCCTTGCATTTCGTGAGCAAGGGCAGGGGATACTGAAAGTCCTACAGCACTGGACAGTCCTGCATAAAGAAAACTGGTCATGGCCCATTCACAAATGCCAGTGGTGCCAACTTTGAGAAACATGGCTCTGGACAAGACCAGTGGCAATGTCAAGAGGGAGGTTTAGGGGGTTTAGCTTCAACAGGACTCCAAGACACTCTAAATAATTGTACAATGTAAGTGATAACAATGTGCTTGCTACACAAACATAGCTTCAAGCCAAGTCCTCTAACTACCTCCTTCTATGAGATTTCCACCCCTAAGCCCTCCTACAAAGAAATTCTAGAGATGTCACTGAGCATGCTCAGATGTTCTGAAATGATGTGGTAACCACCAAATCATGATTTCCCTTCATACATCAACAAAAATAAAGTATCATGGTTCAGTAGATGCAATTACCAATCATGCATCCTTTATCGGCAGCCTAGGTTTCATAAAACAAGGGAATCTGCAAATGTAGCCGAGTAGAGATGCGCCAATGACTGGGGAAAGAGCATTGGAAGGAGTCATAGGTGTTAAGGATGAGCTTTACCTATTTTATAGTTTTCCTGAAATGTCTCTATATTTATTTCTCTTTGTTTCTACTTCTTTTCTTTTAAAATATATTTTTATTGATTTTGGAGAGGAAGGAAGAGGGAGACAGAGATAGAAACATTGATCAGCTGCCTCCTATATGCCCCCTACTGGGGATCAAGCTTGCAACTCAGGCATGTGCCCTTGACTGGAATAGAATCCGGGACCCTTCAGTGCACAGGCTGATGCGCTATCCACTGAACCAAACCAGCTAGGGCTGTTTTTACTTCTTGTGTATGGTGAAATCTATTTGACTTTACTCATCTCAGCTCACATTGAAGGTAGATATTTGAGTTAAAGTTTTTAAAGCAATGAGACATTGTACTCAAAAATGGTTTGTAAATTGAAAAGTGCTAAGTAACTGCAAAAGGTTATTATTATTATTAATAAATTACGCATATGCATTTAAAAATAAACTTTTTAAAAGGGGTGTTAAAAAATAGAACCACTTAAGCCCACTTGCTTTTCTACAGAAACACGAGATTCCCAGTTTGAAGTGATCTTTAGGTTAGAGGAACTATTTCCTGCCAAGCTTCTCCAGGCAAAGACCCTCTTAGAAAAGATCTCGCCCCTAAAGATGTGTGATTTGACAATAACAATAATTTGGAAAAGGTAATAGAGCTCCCTTTTGAAATGTTTGTTCCTGGGCCTGGAGTTGGTATTTGCCCCCACCTCCCCAGCGTTCACTCTGCACACCTGAGATGGCTGCACAGGGCCTCTCACCCAGTGGTCGGCAAACCGAGGCTCTCGAGTTCATGTGGCTCTTTAGCCCCTTGAGTGTGGCTCTTCCACAAAATACCACAGCCTGGGTGAGTCTATTTTGAAGAAGTGACATTAGAAGAAGTTTAAGTTTAAAAAATGTAGCTCTCAAAAGAAATTTCAATCATTGTACTGTTGGTATTTGGCTCTGTTGACTAATGAGTTTGCCGACCACTGCTCAACCTGAATGTGGGTGGCTGTGGACATCCTGGAGACTCCAATCTTAAACAGATCTAACTCAGACGGGGAGGGAAAGGAAGAGGGCTTAGGTGCTTTTGTGCTCGTTAGCATTTCCAATTTCCTCTTTCACCGATCCTCCTCCTCCCTCCAATACAGGCACAATGAACTAATTCTCCGTGATTGATCGCGGCCTGTGGATAACAGGGTGTACTTATTGCTTTCATATTCCCTTGTCTGTCACACAAAGCAATCTAACATGGTGCATACAAGAAAAGCTGGCATAAATCTAAAAACTTAAATATTCATGTAGAGATTGTTTATCGAGCTCGGTTTCAAATTAGATTTTTTTTTCTCTCGTTTTCATAAAAGGGTGGGGGTGGAAATCTGACGACTCCAGTCTTACTCTTTTAGAACCACAGTCAGAAGAATGTGAGTCGTTTGGAAATGAGCGCTGAGCCTGCTCCTATCACTCTGGAAGCTCGGAACGTTTTCATTGCACGTCCCCGGATCATCAGTTTGTAAGCACGTCTTTGTTTTTCCTAAACAGCCGCATTATTTGTCTGATGTTGAAAATGGCATCTGTACTGTATGTAATTTCCATACTCACTTGGCATCATCAACTGCCTTTGATGACACTCAAGACTGTTTCTTTTTTGTCTCCTCCTTCCCTCCAGCTGCAAGACCCAGATGTCAGGTCCAGGAATGCGTTTACTCCGGTGGAGGTATTTGGCTTCCCTCGCAGTCCCTAAGTTGCTGGCTATTGTGGGACTGCCAGCAAAACAGCACAAGTTCACACTAAATTCGGGGTTCAGACGTTTTGTGAAAAAGAAAAACAGAGTTCGAAACTGGGAGAAGAACACATTTCTTATGCCTCTAATTATAAACCAGGCAAGTGGCAGGCTGTGCCTGAGCAAACTGTGGTTCCCCCGTTTATCTGCTGCTCATCCATTTTCCCCTCTTGACAGTTTTTTATCTCCCCAGTCTGCATCTGAAATCAGCAGCTGGGTATGAGGAAGGGATGGCCTAAGTTAATCAAATCTGGGGTACTGACAGGGTCAGGTCCTATGTAAAATATATGAACAAGGAAAAAGAGGGGAAGGGAGGGAGAGAGGGAGAAAGGGAGGGAAGGAGGGAGGGAGGGAGGGAGGGAGGGAGGGAAGGAAGGAAGGAAGGAAGGAAGGAAGGAAGGAAGGAAGGAAGGAAGGAAGGAAGGAAGGAAGGAAGAGAGGGAGGGAAGGAGAGGGGGAAGGAAGGAAGATAGCCTAAAGGAATGGGTAAGGTGAAGCAAATATAAAGGACAGCGACCACCCAGAATTACTATGCCCAAGGAGGCTCTGTGTAGCAGTATTTGTGTCACCTGGGTATTTGGAAAGCCACAATTAGCTTTTCGTTTTTAAACAACCTTTGTAATATGTATGTAGATCAAGCTATAACTTGCCCTCTATTATCCCAGTCTGGCTTACACTGAGTCTAGCTTCAAAGACATTTTGAATGAGACAGAAACTCTCAGAACTATAGCCCAAAGCACCACATACCAGAGAGGGCTGTGTTAGACCACGAGGTGGAGAGAATCTTAAGCCATAAGGAAACCTTATGGTGTCTAATTATTTTTTCCTTCTGAGCAGCTGCTGTGGGCTGAACAGTTGTGCACAGGGCTGAGTTTAGAAGCTTCCCATGGTCAAGTTAGTCCACCAAGTGCCCATCAGCTGCCCCTTGCTCACTCCTCAGACACTCCTAATAGTTCAAAGGAGCTTGCTGAAACTTTGTCAGTGAGAGTGGATCTCCCAGGCTGGTATTAGGTTGTCCGGTGCTGTTAGAAGTATGAAGTGGTGTTGCACCTTAATGGGATTTGGTTTCCATAAATTCACCATGCACAGTATGTGCCATGCCATGAATGGCTCTGCCCTTTCACTGCATGGCCCATGAGGACCTGGATCATGTCTCTGTTGACAGGAGGTCCACTCAACTGCTGGCCGATCCTTCTGCCTCCCTCCACAGGCTAGCTCCCTGGGCAACCCCAGCTCCTGGAGCTCAAGACAGCCTAAGGGCAGTACAGATGTGAACTCTTCTCTACCCTCCATCCTTGAATCTGGAGAATTCAGTGCTGGGAATGTTAGCCAACCAGAGTAAACCAACCTCTGCAGGTTCCTTTGGCAGCTCACACTCAACATGGGCCCAAAGGGCAGCCTGCTCATAGGTTTCAGAGCACAGAAAACACAGCACGTCTACATTAATGCTGCAGGGAAACGTGGATGTGGTGAATTTGTTGAAAGAAGGTGCATTCATAGCAAAGGGCATAAATAAGAGCCCTATATAAGGGCATAAATAAACTCTGCAGTAAGTCTTTATTTTTATTTTATTTTTTAATATATTTTTTATTATTTCAGAGAGGAAGGGAGATAGAGAGATAAAAACATCAATGATGAGAGAGAATCATTGATTGGCTGCCTCCTGCACGCCTTCTACTTGGGGTAGGATTGAGCCCACAACCTGGGCTTATGCCCTTGGCTGAAACTGAACCTGGATCCTTTAGTCTGAAGGCCAATGCTCTATCCACTGAGTTAAACCAGCCAGGGCTATTTTTAAATCATAACACTTGAGAATAATTGGATTTTTAGAGGACTTTTCAGAGAAAGTATGACTTTAACCAGAGCTGTGTCAGTTACTGCCCTGCTGGGTCACAGCCCTCGGGTCAGATGAAAGACCACTGTCAAGGCTGTGCAAAGGCAGGGCAGGGTGACCACGTGCTTTCCAGCCCGTATGCTTCCCCACCCCCTCATCACCATCCTTCTCCCCACCATCTGGTCTTGGCCTAGATTCCCCTGCTCAGTGCTTTAGCCAGACTGGCCTCCCCTCTGCCCCGATACTGTCTGGTGCTCAGTTAGCTTTAAAGACATCTCAAATGCTTCTCTCTCCTGTGAACACAAACAAACTCTTCAGTAGCCCAGAGTCTTCAGCTGTCTCTCAGTCTCGTACCACAGCTTCTCCTATAACCTGCATCTTGTGCCCCTGGGTGCCTACCTGCTCCAGAAGACTTTTCCAATCTGATTCTTATTCACTTGCTTTCTCCCTTCCCCACCACTACCGGTCTTGTCTCTACCATGCATTTTGACACAATCCTTCGCTTCCATGCTGGTATTGAAAGAAGATGAGATCTCTTACAGGGCAATGCCTCTTGCTCTGCTGTGTGGTTCCAGTACAGCAAAGCTGGTGCCTGAGCTGCACTGACATCTGTGGAACAGGCAGCCTGGCAGCCTCAGGCAGGCCTTCAGCCTTAGCACATGCATCAGTGCTGGGTGGTGAGTTGAGTCTACCAAACTTGGGACATATAGTTGAAAGTACCTGACTGATTTTTTTTTTTTACTTGAGATTTAAGAAGAAATCAAATGAATGAGGGGGGAAGGAAGAAGATGGATGACCTCCAGGTAGGCCACTGTTTATCAAACTTACTGTCCTATGGAATGATTTAGAGAACATTCCATTTATAGTTCTCGTGTCAGGAAGACTATGTGGGTGCTTGGGAGAAATATTTGATTTGCTCCTTTGAGTTGGGGGTGAACACTTAAGGGGACTTCTCTGGCAGCAATAGATGTTGGCCTAGAAACAGAGAGGACCTTTGCTTTGTAGACTGAGTAGGTATGTAAGTTGAGGACTGAACTGAGCTGTTGGGTGAGAAAGGTAGAAGAGATGGAGAAAGAGAAAGGGATTTTGGGCAAACAATTTTATCTGGTGACCTTATTTACAGTTTGTTTTGTGGTGTGCAATAGAAAGTACTTCTTCTGTTTCCCCTATGAAATCTCCATAGACTCTTAAAAAATCACAAATACAAATATGGTCAGATTTTTACTTTATTTTATTTTATTTGTGTGTGTGTGTGTGTGTGTGTGTGTGTGTGTGTGTGTGTGTAAATGTGTGTGTGTGTGTGTGTGTGTGTGTGTGTGTGTGTAAATAGTATGGCATGGCACCGGGTCTGTCTGCCAGATACTACACTAGTATCAAGCCCAGGTAAACTAGAGGAACCTTTAAGCTTCAACCATACCACAAAGGGGATCCAGTTTATCTGCTTCTTGTTTTTTATGCTAATATTCCTGATGACTACAGGGTTTTCAGGGTCTGTCTGTGTTTTCATTTTTTAGTGATTATAATGCAAGAAGTTTCTCCTTTCACCAGCAAATTTTCTCTGCTATAGCTGCTGTTGCTGTGACAGCTGGCATCATCTTACAGCCTCAGCACATTTGTGTGCCCTATATAATGCCATAGTTGGCTCAGTTTAGGGGTGCCTACTCTTGGCTATGCTTTGTGTTCAGTTTTGACCATTTTCCCAAGAAGATGGTTGTCAGATTTCCTACTTCTCCAACTCACAGGGTCACAACCCCACAAATCATACTTTGTTGCCTACCTTATTACATGCCCACATGTTATCCATTCATTTGCTTTTATTTTTATTTTTTAAAATTTATCTTTATTGTTGAAAGTATGACAGATGTCCCCATTTTTTCCCCCCAATTAACCCTCTCCACCACCACCACCACCACCACCACCACCACCACCACCACCCAGGCCTTCACCACACCATTGTCTGTTGATTGACCATTTTCTTTGTGCCTGGCACTGTTTTAATTCCTGCTTCCATGGGGCTTAACATCTAATGAGAGAAAAAGACTATCAACAAATCAACAGATAATGTATGCTGAAAAGATTCACTCCCCACCCTTTTCCAGCTTGCTCTGTGGCCCAGGAGGCTGACCTCTACCATTGCATCACCTGGGCTTCCTTAACCTCTGGCTTCTGGCTGGGTTGGCCAATGTGGAGCACCAGCAAGAGATAAGAGGTGAGAATAAGAAAAATGGGCCGAAACTGGTTTGGCTCAGTGGTAGAGCGTCGGTCTGTGGACTGAAAGGTCCCGGGTTCGATTCCGGTCAAGGGCATGTACATTGGTTATGGGCACATCCCCAGTGGGGGGTGTGCAGGAGGCAGCTGGTCGATGTTTCTCTCTCATTGACGTTTCTAGCTCTCTATCTCTCTCCCTTCCTCTCTGTAAAATATCAATAAAATATTTTTTTAAAGAAAAAGAAAAATGGTATTCATTTCCTGGCCCTCCCTCTACCAGGTGGTCACTTGGCAACAGTTATGCTTCTCTACCTAAGGCCACATCTCCTGATAGGAAGCCATTCCACCATGGTGACAGTTTTCTCTGGGTTCCAGTATCAGCTTTCTTCTCTTGTCCCTTCAGAGTCACCTCACCAAGTTTTTCTTAAATTGGCTTCTGACTATGGCTAAAACCTAGATGTTTAACCACCCTGGTTGGTTCTCTTAACTTTGCCCACATCCTCGAAAATAGTTCTTTCATTAAATTAAATAAATGTGTAATCTATTTCCTATCAGGATCCTGTTCCCTACAAATGTTAAATGATAAGAATATATATATATATATATATATATATATATATATATATGAGAGAGAATGAGGGAAGGAGGACTAATTATATATATATATAGAGTGTGTGGTATCAGGGAAGACATCTCTTTTAAAAAATGGTATTTCAGCAAAGACACAGAGGAAGTAGAGAGTAAGACATGTGGACATCAGGGGAAGGGCACTCCTGACGGAGGGAAGAGCAAATGCAAAGGCCTGAAGAGGGGGTTTTCTTGGAGTGTTTAAAGGTCTACAAGAGGCCCAGGTTGCCTGGAGTGGCATGAGGAAGAGGACAGGGACAGGAAATGAGACCAAAGAGATCACAGAGGGCCAGATTACTTAGGGCATTAGTTAAGAACTAAATGTTTGTGCCCCCTCCAAATTCACTTTTTAAAATTCTAATCCCCAATGTGATAGTGTGAGGAGGTAGGGCCTTTAGTATGGGATTTATGCCCTTATAAGAGAGATTCCCCAAAAGCTCTCTTGCCCCTTCAGCCATTTGAGGAGAACTCAGCAGTGTGCAATCTGGGAGAGAGCCCCCAACCACACTGGCACCCTGATCTCAAACATCCAGCCTCCAGAACTGTGAGAGATAAATATCTGTTATTTATCAACCACCCAGTCTATGGTGCTTTGGTGTAGCAGCCCAGATGGACCAAGAAAGCCTTTCAGACCATGATAGGACTTTAGAGTGTATTCCGAAAGAAATAGGAAGCTATTGGAAAGCTTGAGCCGAAAAAAATAACATGATCTGACTTTATTTTTAAGAGGATCACTCTGATTGTTATATGGAGAATACACTGTGGAGGGGTAAACATGAAAGCAGAGAAAACCATCATTGGGCAGTTCTGATTATCTAAGATGATAGCAGCCTGGACTAAAATATGAAGGCAGTGAGATGTCAGAAGTTTGTTTTTGTAAATGTTAATTTGAGATACTTACCCTACATTCAAGTGGAGATGAAAAGTAGGCAATGGAGTTTCAGCTTCGGAATTTGTAGAAGAGCACACAGTACTAGAGTTATAAATTAGGGAATTACCAATCTATTCATGGCATGTAAACCATCTTGAGTGGTTTCATCCATGGATCTAGATGAAACCATCTTGAGTGAGGTTAATGCAGTGGAAGAGGTCCAAGGGCTAAGTCCAAGGCCTACCACTATTTAGAGTTCAGAGGATCCAACAAACGTGACTGGATGGAGAGGGAGAAGGTTCAGAGAGTAGCCCCAATGCTTAAGTGAAGAAAGTGTTTCCAAAAAGAGGGAGTAATCAATTGTGCTAACATCAAGCTGAGAGTTATCATTAGATTTAGCAGCATAGAGCTCATTGGTGACCTTGAAGAGAGCTGTTTTGGTAGGTGGCAGATAAAGCTTGGTTTAAAAGGGTTCAAGACAGTGAATAGGAGGAAAGAAAATGGAGTCAAAAATAAAATAGAAATCTTTTGAATATTTTGCTATAAGAAGAAGAAGAAAACTGAGGAGGGGACATGGGCCAAGGAAGGCTTTGTTTTATTTTGACTTGTAGGCTAATGGGAATGATTCATAGAGAAGGGGAAGGAGGGGCTAAGAATGTGACAAAGAGAAAAAAGCCAATCATGCAGGAGAGAGGAGTTGGCCTTAGAAAAGAGCACAGCCAGTTCATTCTGGGTTACAAGATGGATACAGATAGACACGGATGAGTAGTTAAGGTGGTGGAGGCTGTCAAATTTCTCTTCCAAATGCATCCATTTTGTTAATTAGAAATAGAAGTCAAGGATGCTTTAGAGAGAAAAAATAAAAAATGGGCATCTAAGAAAACAAAGAGTTAAGTTGACCAGAAACAAGTCAGCACTAAGTGTCCCTGTGAGGTTTGTGGTCACACTAACCAGTGAACTTTCACTGACAATACACCTTTCTGGTCTGAACAATCCTCATATAAGAATACTCTCTGTTTGCTCTGTGTCATAAGACACTGTGTCCCATCTACAATATGCCCTGCCACTTGGGAAACACTCATCACTCTTGGCATTTGTTTGTTTGTTTGTTAAACCTCACCCAATGATATTTTTTCCCATTGACTAAGAGAGAAAGAGAGAGAGAGAGAGAGAGAGAGAGAGAGAGAGAGAGAGAGAGATGAGAAAAAGACACATGAATTGGTTGCCTCCTGTACATCACCAACTTGGGCCAAGGATTGAACCTGCCACCCTTGGGTGCATGGGCCAATATTCTAGGGCATCTCTTAGCATATTGAGTGACCGTTTTCCCACCACCTTTGGAAAGGATGCCTTTCAGATGCCGCTGGGAAGACTGTCTTCCTGAAGACAATAGAGCCTTCTCAGTTCTTCCTATTTCTCCCATTCAAACTCTTATCTGGGAGACAGATTAATGCTGTAATTCTGCTTTCACTCCCCTAGGTATTGTGTCATGTGCTTCAGGAATACAAAGACTAATAGGGATCCTGCCTGCACTCCAAGGATAGATAATCTGGTTGGGGAGCAGTGATTTGAACACAAGTACCTATGTATATATTAGCTAAGTCCACTTGACTATGAGCATTTTCAGGCCTGGAGCTGCAGATAACTAGAATAGGGGTATGTGATTCAGCTAGGTTGTTAGAGAGGATCAGGAATGTAAAAGACCAGGAAAGGCATGAACACATCAGGGGAAGCAGTCTACTGGGGCAATAGGACTTAAGCACAGTCATTAAGCATGCAAATCATCTTGTGGGCTTTCCAGTGTGTGCACTGGAATACGTTAATGAGCTCAATTTCCCTCAGTACTGAAGCTCTGCTCTGTGCCTTTGAACTGACACACCCTGTCAAAATATGTGGAAGTTGAGTATCCTGAGCCCAGACCTCCCATGGAGAATCTAAAGGGAAGAGAAAGAAAGAAGTACTCACATGTTGGCTGCCACCACCTAACTCCCTTGCAGCCAGCTGGATGTAGGAGACTTTGTCAGTAATTCTCAGCTCATTTTCTTTGCAAGATGTCTTTATCCTGGATGTCTGAACTAGTTTGGTGGTAGGGAGACATCCATGGAGAGATATAGCCCTACCTTCCCTGAGTGGCCTCCTTTCAGTTCCTGAGATTCTGGGATGTGTACATTATCTCTTTTCTCGATGGCTATGGTTGCAGCAGCAATTAGTTTATTCTGACTATTTAAATTAATAAGCTGGAAGGGTGTAGCTTGTCTCAGAGCCATCATGTGGCTGAGTGACAGATCTATGCCTTGGCCAGATGCTGAGATGCCATGGGAAACCATGCATTTTTGCTGACCTCTGATGGAAAGACAAGGGCCACAAACCACTTGATTTTTGTGTTGCACTGGTCATTCACTAAACCTTCCCATGCTTCACAGTGATAAGAAACTCACCTAACAACTGTCATTCCAAAGATCCTAAACAAGGCTAGCTCACTTCGTAACTTCAAAGAGATAGCAGAACCTGCACTATGGCAAGCAATAAAATATTGGTGCAGAGTACCCTGGAGTAGGCATTAGAGATTACTGAAATATTTCAGGGATATCATAGGGAATAAAATGATTACCTAAGAAAAGAAGATACACGTGAATAAAATTGATGCAGTTTGAGCTTACAGGACAAACTGTAAGGATATCTCAAATCAGCAACCTCAAAGAGCAACAGAAAAGACAAAAATAAATTTAGGTTAAACAAGTTTAGACTATAGAGGGAATTATTTCCTGACTAACATCCAAAGCTGATTGTCCTTTGTCGTGAGTAGACAAGTAACCACCACTCCACCTCCTACCCCCACCCCTTGGCCCAGCATCATGCTTTCTAACCGGTATTCTCAGGCTGATTGATATCCATTGATGACTAGAGCTTGCTACAGGTGTTTAGTAAAGAACAAGCACAAATTTTGCTTTTAGCAACCCAGGAAGAGACTTTCTCACTAGGCAAGCCTGTGCCAAGATGAGAGGAAGAGGGTTATGTTTTTTAGACAAGGAAACACCTGTTCTGGTTTAGAGGAAGAGACGCCACTAGCCTTAAAGCTCAGGGCTTGGTCAGGAACGACGTGGCTTGCCTAGACAGAAATGGGAGCTGGTGGGGAATCTTTGGATGAGCTAGGAGTTAAGTCGGTGGGAGCTCTGCAGAAGGCTCTGCCTGGTCTCGTAGCAGAACAAGAACAGGAATGAATGGAGAAAATCATTTCTGAGCTAGAGGCAGAGCTAAGTTCTCCAGGCTGTTTGCCATTCATACACTCACTTGGCAACTCAGTTCTCTGCTGTATTTAACATTCCTTAGAGTCAATGTCTCCCCCAACTAGATGATCATATTCTTGAGAGAAAGTTTTTATGTTAAGCCTTTAATAGGTTTACGAGATAAGAACTATTGGTTGGCTCTGTTTTTCATAGGAGGAAACTGAGGCAAAGAGAGATGAGTAAGCAACGTATCCAGGATGGCACAGTTAGGGAATGGCTCCTTACATTTGTATTAAATAAAAGGGTAAACAATGAAGAACAATGTGCACATTTCCAAAAATACCCTTTTCTACTCCCTCAAGCAAGTTTAAGGTGCCATTTCGAATTAATAATTCAAGTATTGGGAGAAAACTATTTGAAGGGGGCAACTCAAAGTGAGTGCACTGAGATAGCAAAAACAGTCAAAAGGTGCTCCTTAATCAGTTCATTTGACTGTAAAATGCAAAAACAGTGAAGCCTGTTATCGGAGACAAGAGATAAAAGACAACTCAAAGTCTATGATAACAGATTTCAGCAGTCACTATTTCCCTGGAAATCACAGCTGTTTTTTGTATATGCCAACTAACTGGAACTCATCAAATGACTTACTGAAAGCCCACAAGGTCCTGGCAGGGCATACGGGACCCTGAGAAGACATGGCTGTCTCTTTCAGGGCCTTACATTTAAAAAAGGATTTGCCATGAGAATTCAAAAGAAAACTGACCTGGTGTGGGTGAAAGGACAGGCTTCCGAGCATATTTTCCACCTGGCCACTCTATACAATGAGGAGGAAACCAGGAATTCAAAAAGTATATATGCACTGAAAGACTACTCTTTTGTAAATATTTATGATTAAGGGTGCATCAGTGTTGACAATGGTCATTCATTCAATCAACAAGCATTTGGGAGGACCTACTATGTGCTGGGCTCAATGCTAGTTACAGGTTTGTCAGCGTAGAGAGCTGTCCCTAGAGTCTGTGCAACTTAAGGAAACTCTTTCCTCTACAGAAACCATCAAGCTAGAGTTGCATGTTGACTCAAGTCAACATCAGCTAGAGAGCCAGCTGGTCTAAAAAGTCATCTGATCACCACTGATACGATCAACAAGTTGCCTCCTTACTTTTCCTTCTGGTCACCCAAAGCAACAGAGGGAGTACTGGAGCTGTCTGCCAAGTTGACATTTTTCTCATCTCCCCAACTTGACTGTTTTGCTTCCTCCACAACATTTCTACCCACCGTTGTCCCTAGTGTTGACACATATACTGATCAAGGCTGCCCTGGAAGTTTCATTTTTACTAGGTTTCATGTATCTGCTGCGTCACTGGGGAGTGGGTGCAAACATCTTGCCCTCAGAATGAGGCCCCGCAAGTAGTTGCTACAAAATGGGCTGGCTGAGATGAAACTGGTCAGGCTGACATGGAAATCCCCAAAGAGAAAAATGCAAAACACTCTACTGTTTCTGGTAGGAATGGAAAGATCTGTGGAACCAAAGTGGGAGTGGGGCGTGGATATAGTGCAAAATCGGTTACATGACAAGAGAAAACGAGCTGGGGGCTATGGCTTTCTAGATGAAAATCTTCAAGCATGCAGAATAGTAGAGAAAGTAACCTAATAATATCCAGACTAAACAAATGTTAACATTAGGCCTTTTTGCTTCAACTTATTTGTCTTAGGAATAAGATTTTACAGATCTCATTGAAGCCCCCTTCTGATCTTCTTTTCTCCCCACCCCGTATGCAGATAATTTCCAAAAAGAATGAGAGCTGCCCTAGCCATTGTTGCTCAGTGGTTAGAGTGTTGGCCCTCGCACCCAAGAGTTGTAGGTTCCTGTTCAAGGGCACGTACCTGGTCCCACTCAGGGCAGTGTAGGAGACAATCAATCGATGTTTCTCTCAATCTCCCACTCCGTCCCTTACACTCTCGCTAAAAATCAATGGGAAAAAAATATCCTTGGGTGAGGAATAGCACAAAGAATGACAGCTACGGAGTCATTATTTTGGGATTATCTTCTATAGTCTTTCATTTGTTTTTGCTTCATATTAAACATAATAAAGTTTTTTTAACTCCCAGTCTGTTAAACATGTGTGTAAAATAAAGCAAACTAGACCTGGTTCATGTGACATTTCTTAGCGATGACTCGTTTTACAGTCTAAGAGAAATGGAGACCTAGCCTGTCTTCTAAATATGCCCCAGTAGGCCCTGGAAGAGAACCTTTCCCTCCGGGCCCCTTTCTGAAATTCACCTCTTTCAACATACATTTTCCACATGTAGCCTGTGTAGCTCGATAGCGCCTCCTCTTACGGACATTTCTCTGTGTAAGTCATATAAGCCAGCAGGGATTGGTCTCAGCACTTATACGAACTCATTTAATCTTCACAACAACCCATTGAGGTAGATACAGTGATTACCCCATTTTACTGATGAGAAAACTCATCTACAAAATGCACTGGCCTTTGTGTGCTACTGTGAAGGATTAGTATGGCTGTCAGAAGCTCTTGTGGGCAGAGTAAACTGTGGCCCTTATCCAGTTTTATGTGATTGCACTGGGTAATCACTGGGTCTATGATAGCCCAAAGCGTCGGTCCATCTAGTCATTGAGCCAGTGCCTAGTCATATTGCTACTCCCTTGACTTTTTTCAAATACAGAGTTTTCATTTCTTCACAGAGAACGCACTAGAAGATGAATGTCTCATTGGACCCAGAGGGCCCATTTTGCACACAGGAGGATGTTAGCCATCTCTCTTCTTGACCATAAGGAAGGGCTGGGACTCCAGGGAGGGTAAGTCAGAGACACTCAGCACAGCAGCAGGAGACCGCCACAAACAGATGCAGGGGGAGTGGGAAAAAGGGAGCCCCTTCAGCCACAGTGCCGCTCTGCCCTCTTCCTTTCATTCCACCTTCTGGCCTTCTTTCCTATCCCTCCTGGCCTGGCCAGACTGTAGTCATTACTCAAGACCCAGCTTAATCCTGGCTGGGCTCCTAGGCAGCGCTCCTGGCCCACTGCACCCACAGTGGCTCCTCACCGTACTGACCTTTAATGTTGGAAATTGGTTCCTGATCTCTCTCTCTCTCTCTCTCTCTCTCTCTCTCTCTCTCTCTCTCTCCTCTGATAAGGGTTTACTCTCTAACAACTTAACAAAAGGAAGATAAACAATCCAATCAAAAAATGGGCAAAAGACCTAAAGAAGACACTTGTCGAAATAGGACATACAGAAGGCCGAGAGACATATGAAAACCTGCTCAAAGTCACTAATCATCTGAGAGATGCAAATCGAAACGAGATACAATCTCACACCTGTCAGAATGCCTATCATCAACAAATTGACAAACAACAAGTGCTGGCGAGGATGCAGAGAAAAAGGAACTCTCATTCACTGTTGGTGGGAATGCAGACTGGTGCAGCCACTCTGGAGAAAAGTGTGGAATTTTCTCAAAAACTTAAAAATGGAACTTTCATTTGACCCAGTAATCCCACTTCTAGGAATATATCCCAAAAAAACAGAAACACCAATCAGAAAAAAATAGCAGCACAATTTACAGTAGCTAAAATTTGAAAACAGCCTCATCAGCAGATGAGTGGATTAGAAAACTATGGTACATGTACACAATAGAATACTACGTTGCTGTAAGAAAGAAGGCATGCTTACCATTTGCAACAGCATGGATGGACCTGGAGAGCATTATGCTAAGCAAAATAAACCAGTTATCACATGATCTCATTTGTGGAATATAATGAACTGATGAACAAAAATAGAACCAGAGACATAGAAGCCTTGAACAGACTGTCCAACCTATGAAGGAAGGCAGGGGATGGGGGGGGGGGGGGGAACAGATCAACCAAAGGACTTATAACCAATGAACATAGACAGTGGGGGTTGGGGTGAGGGCATGTGCTGAGGGATGGGAGCAGCTGGGGAGAAAAGGAGACTCATGTAATACTTTAAACAGAAAAGAATGTAAATTAAAATAATAAAAAAATATTCCATAATTTTTTTAAAAAATAAAGAAAAATCAATTACTGAAAATGTTTTTGAAGTTTTTAATTCAGAGTTATAAAAAATGTTTTAGAAAAAAATTAAAAAACAGCCTTAGCCTTCTTCAGAAGACTCAAAAAAGTCATGGCATGTTAGAGCTGTAAGCAATCATCCTAAAGATAATTTTAGGACAGCGGCCATGGATTAGGAACTCTGGCCCAGAGCGGTGATGAAAGTAGCTCAAGATCAGTCCTCCATGTCCTCTCCATCACTGGTCACCTGTCTGGACCAGAGTTCTTCCATTTGCACTCAATTCATAAGCTACTGTATTTATTTCTTCTCTGACCGCAAATGTAGATAAATGTGAGAACTGATATACATGTGTACAAAGGGAGAGAAGATATACCTCTGTGTGTATGTGAAATTAGTAAGAAAAACATAAAAGGGGCTGAAACCAGTTTGGCCTGGTGGATAGAGTGTCAGCCTACGGACTGAAGGGTTCCACGTTTGATTCCGGTCTAGAGCATGTGCCTTGGTTTTCGAGCACATCCCCAGTGAGGGGTTTGCAGGAGGCAGCTGATCAATGCTTCTCCCTCTATCGCTCTCCCTTCCTCTCTGTAAAAAAAAAAAAAATCAATAAATATATATATATTTTTAAAAGCGCTAAAACTGGTTTGACTCAATGGATAGAGCATTGGCCTGTGGACTAAAAGGTCCCAGGTTCGATTCCAGTCAGGGGCATGTACGTTGGTTGCCAGCACATCCCGGTAAGGGGTGTGCAGGAGGCGGCTGGTCGATGTCTCTCTCATCGATGTTTCTATCTCTCTATCTCTCTCCCTTTCTCTGTGTAAAAAATCAATAAAATATATTAAAAATAAAATAAATAAAAACATAAGAGGGAAATATGGTTGAGAAAGCTTCTTTACCATAATTTTATTTTACAAGTGACTTTGATTGTTTCATCCATTTTTAAAAATAATTTCTAAAAACTATCTAGTTTAAAACACAACTTTGTTGAGTCCTAAAGGGCTTTGACTACTCAAGCATCAAACTCACTGAAGGCGCACACTGAGCACTCACATCAGGTGGGTTACAGGAAGAACCCCGGGAGCAGACTTGTATTAGTCAACCTGATATATATGGTTATAATGTATGTCTATGGAAAGCCCCATTAATCACAGCCACTCAAATAGCGCCAAACCCTCACAGATGCCTGAGTGCCAGTTCTATTCTCATGCAGACCTCCCCGGTCCCTCCTGATGCAACTGAGCACCCCGCCTCCCAGTGGAAACTAGCCAGTACCCCGTGTGGACAGCTCAGAAATGACTTTGAGCAGGTGCTTCCGCAGTCTCTTTTCAATTCCATTTTCTTGGACGTTGTAAAGGGCTGTCTGATACCAGGATTAGAGACACAACGCAAACACCAATCAAACATGTCCCCTATTGCCCTGATGTGACTTTCCCCAGTAGGTATGGAAGCCACCCATGTAAAAAGAATTGGGGGAGGGAGATTGTTATGGATGAAGTTCCTTCCTGGGATGGAGAGGGTGACTCTCTAAAATTCCCGTTACATTCCTGCCCACGGAGCATCCTTGGTCTTCCGGAAACAGGGGAGAAAAGTGGAGATCGTCCCTCCAAAGCACCCCAGATTCCTCATATCTTTTCCTCTTAGGATTATTTCCCAAGTACAAATGCAGATTGTTTTTTGAAATCTTAATCCCCTAATTTTTGTCTCCTACTAATTAACTTCATTATTTCAGTCCTCATTAGCACCTCTACTAGAGAACGCAGAAAAGGAAATGAAACTCGCCTATAATTAGACAATACTGAGAAAGCATTTGTTTGATCAATACTGGAGGAGGAGGAACCATAAAACAAAGAGACTTTAGACATCATGACTGATAGTGGCTACGATGCCTTACCGTGTGACTGGGGCTGGAGACAAAACATGTCTTTGCTTAAGAGAGAAATTTGACTTCAACAACTGAAGACCTGTGATTACTTCATATAATAATAGGCCCACTGGTAAGCAGTTCCAAAGCTGGTGACCAAGGACGCAAGCTGTTCCTGTCTCCAGGCCCCACCACCCAAGAGTGTTGGCTTTTCATCGTCATGCTTGTTCACACACGGAGGCAAGCTGGTCCTCCCAATTCCAGGCGTCTCTTCCCCTCCTACTGCTTTCGAGAGAGGAAGCAGAAGGCAGGAACAGACTTGCTTCCCATGTCTCCACACCTTATCTAGGAAGATAGCCCTTCCCTGAAAGCCTCCAGCAGACCGCTCCTTAGGCCCTTGGTCGGCAAACTGCGGCTCGAGAGTCACATGTGGCTCTTTGGCCTCTTGAGTGTGGCTCTTCCACAAAATACCACGGCCTGGGCAAGTCTATTTTGAAGAAGTGGCTTTAGAAGAAGTTTAAGTTTAAAAAATTTGGCTCTCAAAAGAAATTTCAATCGTTGTACTGTTGATATTTGGCTCTGTTGACTAATGAGTTTGCCTGCCACAGCAGCCAGGCCTAGCGGCAAGGGGGCTGAGCAAAGGCGTATTTCATTTTCCAGTTTCTATTCGATAATGAGAAGGAGGCAGGGAAGGAGGGGTTGTAATGACTACGGGGTTAGCCAGTCAGCAGTATCTGGCACAGGTGAAAACTATCTTATTTTTCAAATAAGAAAATTGAGGCCAAGAGCATTTAAGAAAGTTACATTTAATATGTGTTGGGCACCCAGTGTATGTTGAACCCACAAGCTAGTTGGTGACAAAATGAAAGGTATGAGCTGGGTCAGCTTGACCTGCAGCTCTATGCTTTTGTATGAGATCACAACACAGTCTGTTTAGCATCAGAAAAGAGGAGGGTGCATAGTGAGGAGAAAAACAAACAAATTTTCTGCATTCAATTAAATTATTTTTTTAAAAAGGGGGGGAAGGGTGTTATTTGGTTCTTGTTGAATAACACACGAACACCTTTTTAGTACATACTGAAAGGAGTTCAAGTAGAATTAGGTAGTTAGGGTGAGGGTGGAAGAAGGAGGAATCCTGGAGCTAGCCGAAACAAAGAATATGTTTTGCAGGAAACAGGATGTTTTGTTTTGTTTGCTTTTTTTTTTTTTTTTGAAGTGAAAGAGAACAATGTTGCAAAAAGACCAGGAACCAATCAGAGAGCAGCACGGATAGACAAAGAGCAGGCCTTTAGCAGAATGCTTGTGGGACAACCATTTGAGTCTCCCTCCTGGTCTGGGAGCTGTGGTTGTTTACAATAAACTCTTGCCTTGTTTGAATGCCTCTAGTCCACAGCTTCATTCTTTGATTCCATGAGACAAGACCCTGGGAAGAATTCCTGCTCATCAGTTCCAGTATCAATATTAGCATTGGTGAAAAGATGCATAGGGGAGGAAATTTGAAACTACTGGCTACTAGTAATATGTTGGGAATATGTGATTCCTGCACAGTATCAACCATTGTCAACCCTGAGACACTCTTCATATTTGTGGAAATTTGATGTAAATTTCTTCTATATCAAGTACCCGCAAAGAATGGAGACTCTACCATCCAAATTAGTTATTTTTAAAAAAATGAAAATATAAAAACACTTTACTGTTTCGGAAACTTTTTCTCATCCCTGCTTTCATGAATGAAGAAGCTGAAGCTAAAGAAGTTTCAATTACTTATGTTAAGTCTCAAGGAGACTCAATGACACAGCGCAGATCAGTGATCAATGACCTTTTTATATGATCTCAGGCAGTAGAGCTTTAGCCACACATTTAAGTAGAGGATATACTTTATTTTTCCGAAGCACGTCAGCTCAGTCTAATATCCCAGACAACTCATTGCTTACCTGGATCACCTTTGAATTCATCCCAAAGTCTCTAGACCCTTTCCTAAATGACCTAGAGAGCTGTAACTATGGTCCTATTCACTATGGTCCTACAAATAACTTTACATGGGAATTTTTAATGACAACTGTAAGTTGTTTCGTTTGTAGCTTACATATGGTAATAAGAGTTTCAAAAACTATACTCTGGTATAAATATTAACAACCCCAAATTATCAACACAAGTTTTGTCCTAAGTAAATGGTCACAATACACCTATGCACTGAGGGCATTGACACAGGTTCCTTAGCTACTCCATGGAAAGAGCGGGGATGGTGTCAAGAATCTGGGAGCTGAAGAGAAGCAAGTCCAGACTAGACCGGACTTGGTCTTGCAGGTCCAAATGGGTCTCTATCTCTTCTCATACCTCAGGCAGTTCCCAAGATATCTTGTGTGACTAGAAGCAGTGGTAGTAGTAAAGATGTTGAGGGATGACCTTCTACTCTGTGGAAAGTTTGCTCCCACCTTGAGCAGCACTTGGAGGGAAGAGGGATTTTAATCTCTACGCCCTGTTCCTTAGCTAAGACCTTTTCCTGGTCTAAGACATTGTGCTCAGTCCTTTGGAGAAAGACAGAGCTCTCTTTGTTATAGGCAGGGGAAGTCCACATTAGCTGTAGTGCAGAGGCTCGGTTTTGCTAACTATGTTACTATATAATTCTGTGAATATGAAAAAGCCCCAGAAAAATATGAATTTGTAGCCATGTTGTTGCCCTATTGTATACACATGGTTTTTGTTCCCTAATGCATTTGCTCTGGAGAGATATTGAATACTGGAGTCAAAAGGGACTCTAGAGATGGTCTGCTCAGACTTCATCCTAACAGAAAAGACACCCTAAGAAAGCAGCCAAGCCAGAGCTATAATCCAGAGCTCCTAACGCCCAGTCTAGCCTTCTTTGTTCTATAAGAAATGACGTGCTGCCTTCTCTTCTGTGGCTCTCTTCTGGGTCATCCATCATGGGAGACACGGCCCCTCTTGGAATCCAGAATGTATCTTACTGTGAAGAAGCTGTTTTACAAATAGCAATTGTTTAAGGTGAATCATACTATACTTCTGTTCATTGTGGTATTTTGTGGGCTTCCTAGGTACCTAGTTATTACTTACAATTTCTATGAAAAAAAATGTATTTAGGGTTCCCAATAACAAATTTGCACATGCAGTTTTGGAATAAAGATGGTTCATAAATAGCCTAAAACTAGAAGCCCTGTAGTATAAGTTCCTGGAAATTCTTGCGTTGCCTCCAGACCCCATGACATGAGGTCGCAGCAGATGTTGGTAAGGAGTTCCCCAGGCGCTTTCCTCCGATGCTCGTCCAGAATGGCTGCACCTGCAGCAGCTGAGACAAGTCCTTCCTGAAGATGCATGTGTGGCGCGTCTCCACGTCCATCACGGAGATTCTGTGAGGTGGACTCTGCTGGTGGGGGGGACGTGGAGGTGCACCAGGTCCCCTGTCAGGGAGGGACTCGATGCCCAGCTCCTGTAGGGCCAGCCTTGGCTAGAGAGACACTCTGCCCGAGGTTGTGCCTTCCTGGCATAGTCTGCACCTAGTGACTGAGCTAATAAGTCTAGGATCAAGCAGCAGTTCTCTGGGGCCTGCATTGCAGTCCAACATCTTCTTTTGCCCAATTCTGCTACCTTCCTCTTCCTTTGACAGGTGCTTGTTTTATAAAAGATTTATTTTTAGACTAGTTTTTGATGTACAGAAAATTTGAGAAAATAGTACAGAAATTTCCCATATATCCAAACCCAGTTTCCCCTATTATTAACATCTTACATTAGTGACATACACTTGTTACAATTAAGGAATCAATACTGATATGCTACTATTACGATAACTAAAGTCAGTAGTTTATTGAAATTTCCTTCGTTTTTACCTAATATTCATTTTCTGTTCCAGGATCACATGCAAAATACCATATTATATATAGATGTTATATCTCTTTACACTTTCCTCTTTTCATCGTTTTTTTTTAATTTATTTTTTTATTAAATTATTATCTGTGTACATATCTTACCATTGCCCCACCCCATACATGCCTTCCATCCCCAGAGTTTTGTGTCCATTGGTTGTACTTATATGCATGCATACAAGTCCTTCCGTTGATGTCTTATCTCCCCCAGATCTCCCTACCCTCCCCGCTGTCATTTGACAGTCTGCTTGTTGCTTTAGTGTCTCTATATCTATCTTTTGGTCCATTCGTTTATAATGTTCTTTATTACCCATAAATGAGTGAGGTCATGTGGTGTTTCTCTTTCATTGACTGGCTTATTTCACTCAGCATGATGTCTCACCGTTTTTAATCCTAATAAATAGCTTACTCAAAATTCTATTTTATAATCAGCTTCCAAAGAAACTAATCTGTGATAACTGCTTGCCTATCTAAACAGCCAGTCTTCCTCCTTGCTAACAGCACCCCAATTTCTTATGGGCAGCAAAGGGCCCAGCCTCAGGACATGATCCCAATGGATCTAATCCAATGGGGAATCCCAATCTAGTTTACTAGTGACTGACCCAGCCATGGGCATGTGCCCTAGTCTTAATCAACAAAATACAAGGAGACATCTGCCAGGGGTTTTCTGGAAAGATTTTCCTCCCTGTAAAAAACATTACCAGGAGGGTTCAAGGAGTAAGGTTTTCTTCACCCACTTCTCTCCCCATCTGTGAAGGCACTGACCTGTGATGCCTAAAACTGCAGCACCTCGGCAGCGAGGCGAGGAGGCGAGGAGGCGATGCGGAGGACAAAGCGCCTGGATGTTTTATGGCACCGGTTAGCTGCAGAACTAGCCCTGGACTTGGGATTCTTGCCACATAAATAATAAACATCCTTAGGTTTAAGACACTGGCAGTGGAGTTCTTTGTTCCTAGCAGCTGAAAGCATTTCTAACATATATTCCCTCAGCCTGGGACAAAAAGGGGTAGACACTGGCAGTTGAGTTCTTTGTTCTAGCAGCTGAAAGCATTTCTAACATACAGTCCCTCAGCCTAGGACAAAAAGGGGTTTCTATGAAGATTAATATGGCTAACAGGGAGGTAGAGTCTTATAAAACTTTAATAGCAAGTCCAGGCCGCCCAGAGCCTGAATTGACCAGTAGTTCTAAATTAAGGCAGAAGTTCTCATCTGTAATTTTAGAGTCTTCTGCCCAGTGCTTGACTCTCTCTCTCTCTCTCTCTCTCTCTCTCTCTCTCTCTCTCTCTCTCTCTCTCCCTCTCCCTCTCCCTCTCCCTCTCCCTCTCTCTCTCTCTCTCTCTCTCTCTCTCTCTCTGTGTGTGTGTGTGTGTGTGTGTGTGTGTGTGTGTGTGGATAGAAACATCCACAATGAGAGAGAATCATTGATTGGCTGCCTCCTACACGCTCCACCCTGGGGATTGAGCCCACAACCCCGGCATGTGCTCTGACTGGGAATCAAACTGCAACTTCTGGTTCATAGGTTGACATTCAACCACTGAGCCACACCAGCCGGGCCAGTGCTTAACTCTTTCTGTCTTTTCTCTGCCTCATATCTTGTGCTTCCTCACAAATACAGTTTACTTAAGGCATCTTAAGTCTTTCTTAATTTAATTATCTTTTAGCTTCAGCTTCCACTAGAAATTCTCAATATACCTCTGTTGAATTCTTCAGGGAGAGGCTGTAATTGACTCAGCACACCTTTTTCTGCCAGGCCATACCACAGGTCACTGGCTAGGCTACAGATTGTTTTTTTGACACAATTATCCTGTCTTGGTTCAATCAACTATGTTTGAAGGAAAAGGTCACATAGTCTAAAACTGAGCCATACAGAGCTGCCTTTTCAACAGGATCGTACAAAGGTGGGGCAGGCACAGTGACACACAGGGTCTAGCACAGCAGCAGGTGGGAGCAGAAGGGTACGTGTGTCAATACGCTACATGCTTATCTCTCATCTCTGGCCTGCCCCCACCAAATTAGTCTGGTTCTAAGAATTTTTGTCTGTTCGTTATTATTGGATACATATCTGTCTCGTGCAAATAAAATGCAAGTTGTCTCCAAATAAACTGAAGAGAGAGAGAGAGAGAGAGAGAGAGAGAGAATGGTTAGAAAACCAGAGAGAGAAAGGAGAAGAGAAGGAAGGTAGGAAGGAAGGAAGGGGGATGAGAGAGAGAGAGAGAGAGAGAGAGAGAGAGAGTTGTCTTTGACAGACACAAACAGGTGTTGATGACAAAGACTTGGCGAGGGAAACAGAAAGCAAAGCCATGAAGGAATGAAGTCCAAGTCAGCTCCAAACTCAGCCCAGAACCAATAGGAAACAGAGGTGGTTTCATGGAGCAGAAGGTTTTAATGAGTGATACAAACTGGACTAAGCCATCAGGCTCCTGCGGTGCAATCCTGCCCCGTGGAGAGCATTCCATGGCCTCAGCCACGCCGTGGTCATACCATTCCTCCCACACAAGTGTCATCTCCTGCCCCTGAGGTCAGCAGGATGGTACCCTTCCACTGCACATTTCATCAGGCAGGCCAAAATAAATTCCACTCCAAAGGGCAGACGTACCCAACGTCCCCCTGAGAAGAAGACAAGGGAAAACTCGGTCCAACGCATCTGAAAGCACAGAGTAAAGCTATGAAAGTGGGATTTTACTCCATGACTACCAGAGGTTTCTTGCAAGCATTTGCTTAGCGAAACCTTGGCTTTCGTTCCTCCTTTGATTTTTAAAGCTGGTTTTTGAGCACTGCTCAGTAGGTAGTTGGCCTTTTTGCTGTTTGGCACCGGCATAAAAAGGATAAGTCATTTAATTTTCTGCAAAGGCGACGGGGCCTGTTTTGTATGTGAAGAGGCAAGCCGCCCGGGCATGTGTGACTGTGAACAAGTGAAAGCTTCTTCTTTGAAGGTTCAGAATTAACAAGTCTGCTGGATTCCAAGGATTGTTCCCCAGACCCTGAAATGTGGAAACCGAGTGCAGCATCTTGAAGTGCAGGGTTAAAGCAATTTTCGGAAAATTAAGAGGAGCTGAAGGACCACTGGTGATGGTAAAGCAATTCTTTTCTTATCTTCAATTACCCAGGTTGGCTGTCTTCGTACCAAATAGAATACTGGCAATCCAAAGAAAAATCCAGAAGGAACTTGAGCTGGCTATGTCCACAGAGCAAGACAAATTGTGCAGATAGGTTAGAACACATGCTAGTGGGGAAGGTTCGTGTGGCCTGAATGGCCCAGATCAGTCACTTGTATGGAATCAAGTTGATGTGTTGTAATAGAAGTTTACAATCTGCGTATAAACAAGGCCTGAGGGGGCGAGAACAACAATCAACAGATTATTGAATGTCTACGTGAGCTGGGCTGTGTGCTAAGTGCCAAGAATACAGAAATGGAAAAGTCAAACATTACCAAGACTATTCCATCCATTTTATCAAATAAATCTCAAACGGGTAACCTGGATATAAGTGTAATTAGATGTCCAGAGAGTCTATGAGTTTGGAGGATGAGTAAGCCCTTTGAGCTTCATAAACTTTGCAAAGCCTCCAGCCTACCTGAATCCAATCCAGTCACCTTAATATGAAACTGAAGGCCTTCTACAATTGGCCTCAATTCTTTCTGTTCTCATCCTTTACCAAAGCACTCCAGCCCCACATTGTACATTATAGAGTCAACTCAACTGTTTTCAAATGTACTGTAACCCTGTGGTTTTAGTCAAGCAATTCTCTCAGTCTGGAATACCCTTCCCCCTACATTCTCCATATCCCCCCTTCTCCCTGCCACCAATCCTTCTGCCCTACCATCAGACTGTGGAATCCAACCTTTTAAAGCTCAATTAAGTGCTAAAGCCTCCATGAAGACTCCACAAAGAACATCACTGGCTCCTCTTTGTCACAATGGTCATGCCTTCTTTAGGGGTCCTATTACATGTCGTGTGTGCCTCTGTTTGGTGGGCACTGTTTGCACCTGGCATTATAGTCATAAGCATAGCTACACCATCTGCTAGGTTTGTTTTTCTGAAGGAGTAATGGTGTTATCCATTTTCATAGTCCTGCTAGATTCACACAGAGTAGGTACTCAACAAGTGTTTATTAATGTATTGAACTGAGTTGAAGAAGGACAAACAAACCCTAGCCAAATGGCTCAGCTGGTTGGAGTGTCGTCCCATACACCAAAAGACTGCGGGTTTGATTCCAGGTCAGGGCACACACCTAGATTGCAGGTTTGATCCCTGGTTGGTGCGTGGCAACCTATCCATGCTTTTCTCTCTCTCATCAGTCTCTCTCTCTCTCTCTCTCTCTCTCTCTCTCTCAAAATCAATAAACAGGTGAGGATAAAAAAAATTTAAAGAACAAACAAGATGCAGGAATGTGCTCTCCTTAAATAAACATAGCCAGTAAGTGATGTATGGGTAGACTATGAAAATTCATTTATGTCCTTTTTTAGTGTCTTTCAATGTTTTCTAAACCAGCATGTTTCTTTTCCCATGGATTTCCCCTTCAGACTTCTGTATTTCTTGATATTTCTCATTTTTATAACTTATTTTTTTCTGAACCACTCTTCCTTTGTGTCTCTATCTGTACCAGAAAGTCGGTCACTGCAGGAAAGCATGGATCAGTATACGCTGATACAACTTCCTTATCACCGGAACACTCCCCTGCTTGGACACATCAAGGAAATAGATATTTTGAAGAAACGTTCACAGCACCATCAATGGGAGGTTTCTTTATTCCAGAGCACGTAGGTCAGCTACAGGAGAATTGTATAGACAGAGGAACCTGAGAAAAGGAACTTCCCATTTGCAACTAAAACTAGCTCTTCCAGAGAGCGAGAGAGGAAAGCAAGGACTGAAATTTTGTCAAGAACTACAAAATTTCAGGCTAGAAGGAATAGCAGGGAAAAGGGTGACAGGGAAGGTGGCCCTTGCATGAATCAAGTTGCTTCTGGCTTCGTGGACTTTAAAGGTTTCAAAGAATAGAGTGATCAACATTATCAATGATAGCCCAGAGACGGTTATTCGATCAACTGTTCAATATTTGTTGAGTGTCTACCTCGTGGCAGGACTATTCATAGGACTGAGCAGGGCAGACATGGTCTCTGCCCTCAAAAAGCTTTCAGTCTAGTGCAGGGGTGGGCAAACTTTTTGACTTGAGGGCCATAATGGGTTCTTAAACTGGACCGGAGGGCTGAAACAAAAGCAACCTGCCCATGCTGGCACTCTCATCTTGGGCTGCTGGTGAAGGAGCGGAGGGGAGAGCAAGAGGACCCTCAGCCCTTTCGGTTCCGCGGGCCGGATAGAACAGCCGAAGGGGCCGGATCCGGTCCACGGGCCATAGTTTGGCCATGGCTGCTCTAGTGAGTGGAGGCCAGATCTTAAATAAACAATTGTGCCATTAATTGTGGGAAGTGTTACTATGGGAAAATGTATGGTGCTGTGAGAATGTATATATAATGGGGTATGTAATCTAGTCTGAGTGTAGATGAGGCCTCCCTGTGGAAATGAAGTTTAATGGCCCAGAAAGACAAGTGGATGTTTGCCATGTCAAGAAGGGAAGAGAAATCATTACAAGCAGGGAGAAGGTGAATGTAGAGGCAATCAGGCCTGGAAGTCAAAATAGAAAGGTAGACCCGGGGAACAAGAAAAATGGAGTGTGAGTTTATATGTAGGTGGGACCCACCCCTAACTGCCTGCACTAGCCAGGCCTCCTACACTGTGTTCTTATAGCACCGTCTCTGTCCTCCGAGTCTATAATTGGGTGTGTGCATGAGAAAGAGAGATTAAAATCAGTCTCCATTACCAAACTGTAAAATCCATGAGGGTGAGAATCATTTTGTGTTTTATTCACTATTGTAAGCCCAGAACCTACCACAGAGCCTAGAATATCATATACACTCATTAAATATTTGTGGAATGAATGAATGACCAAGTGAATAAATGATTGGTCTAGGAGTAAGAACGCCTCAAGGTGTTGTGTTCCAATTCTGATTCCAGCATTAACTCTCTACTGAAACTGGATATCCATTTAACGTCTTTGGGACCCACATTTCTCCATGATTGAAATTAATATGTTGAACAGGATTCTTTCTAAACTCTTTTCCAATTCAAAATTCAAATGTGTCCTATTCCCACAGGGTTTTTTTTTTCTTATTTTCATCTTTTCCACTAAACAATGTATGTTTTTCCCACTGCTTATAAGTGCTTTCTCGCAGGCAAAGTCAGGTACTGCCGTATAAAGTTAGAATTTTAAGTTTATCAAACCCTACTCAGGGGAAGCATATCCTGAAGAGCTGGCCTTTCCTCCATCCAAAATGATGTGCATTATCAAAAGACCAACATCAAAGCTGATTGCTTTACCAGGAGGTTCCCAGCCAAGCAGCCTTTTGATTTGCTTTTACTACTTACCCACTAAGATAAAGCTAGTTAAAAAACAAAATTCAAAAGCTCTTTTCATTTATGTTTTTGGCTTGTCCAGTAAAGCAGATTATCTAAAGCTAATTAATCATCAGAGGGGAACAATTGCTCCTTCTACACCCTGCGCTGAAACACACACACACACACACACACACACACACACACACACACACTGAAGTTCCAGCAAAGTACATTTAAATAGATGAAAAATTATTAAGATTAACATGATTCTACTTCAGGGGTTTGTTAACATATGGCCTTTAAAATACTTATTTAAAAAATGAATTTGTATGCGATGACATTTATTTATTTTTGTGTCTGCAAATATCCCAATTACTAACTTAAAGTATTCCTAGTGACAAGAGTTTCTTTTTCACTCTACTGATTATAGCAGAAGAAAATAAATGCCTACTTGTACTAATATAGGTAATAATAATAATATAAAAATGTAGGTTTACAATATTTTAAACACCCGATCAACTCTTATTATCCTTTGGGTATATAAAGCTTCCGTAGGCAGGTAACAACATTATTTTTTAAATTGGTTTGGAGCCCTCTGAAACATTGCTCCTATTTCTCTGAGTGTTTCCACCCAAGAAACCCAAGGCATAAATCTACTATATAGTTTTTGCAAAGACATTTAACACAATAACTATGTACCTGAAGGGAATAGCCAGATTCAGGAGAGTCTGTCAGGAAAACAGAGGGGGACGTATCAGATCTGAGTTTCAAGCCTGCCTCCTAATTATTCTGCCACAAACACTTATTCTTAGGCAAGGAAAGCCCATCTTCCCCAACTCAGATGGTCATATTATGAATGCAGGAAATAATGGCTACTCTGGCTATTTGCAAAGACTGAAGATAAGCATTGGGTGCATATTCCAATAATGTAAAATACTGTGGAGTAGAAAGTGCTTGGGTGGGACTTTTAGCAATTTTGTGAGAAGTGGTAATGAGCCAAAATGATGATGTCTTAGCAAAAAAAAAAAAAAAAAAAAAAAGTGGTATCCACCCTAGTAGAATTTATCTGTTTAATCCACAGGCAGATTCATGAAAGCTTGAGCAATTTTCTTCTTGCCAAGAAAAGCTGCTTTGCTGTCTAATTGTTTTCTTGGTGGAAATTACTTTCATTTTGTTATCAAGTACTTTATATACATTGATATTTCATACATTACCTATTTCTCTTTTAAATCTTTATTACAGATATCTTTTCTAAAGTTTTATTCAGCTAAAATTTTACATACCATACCATTTATCCATTTAAAGTATATACTTTAGTAGCTTTTAACATATTCAGTAATGCATCAATTACCACAATCAATTTTAGAACACAAATATTATCTCCAAAAGAATCCCCCATCCCTTAATCATAACCCCACAATCCTCCTATCCCCTTAAGCTCTAGGCAACCACCAGTCTACTTTCTGTCTCTATAGATTTCTCTAGCCCTAGCTAGTTTGCTCAGTGGATAGAGGGTGAGCCTATAGACTGAAGGGTTCTAGGTTCCATTCCCCTCAAGGGCACATGTCCGGGTTTCTGACTCAGTCCCAAGTAGGGGGCATGCAGGAGGCAGCCAACCAATGATTTTCTTTAATCATTGATGTTTCTCTCTCTCTCTCTCTCTCTCTCTCTCTCTCTCTCTCTCTCTCTCTCTCTTTCTTTCTCCCTACCGCCATTTCTTCCTCTGAAAAAAGTTTTTTTAAAAGTATATTAAAAAAAAAGATGTGCCTATTTTGAACAGCTCATATAAATGAAATCATACAATCTGTGGACTTTTATAACTGGCTTCTCATTTAGTATATTGTTTTAAAGGATCATCCACATTATAGCAGGTATCAGTACTTAGTTTCTTTCTATTGAAGAATAATATTTCATTGTATGAATATACCATTTTTTATTTCTCCACAATCAGTTGATGGACATTTGAGTTGTTTTCACTTTGGGGATATTATGAATATTGCTGCTATGAACTTTTGTATACAGTTTTTGTGAGATTATATGTTTCATTTCTCTTGGATTTGCCTATAGCTAGGAATGGAATTACTAGATCATACGGCAACTCTAAGTTTAACCACTTGAGAGACTGCCAGGCTGTTTACCAAAGCAGCTGCACCATTTTATATTCCCAGCAGAAGTATATGAGGGTTCCCATTTCTCTATATTCTTGTCCATACTTATTATCTGCCTTTTCTATTACAGCCATTCTAGTGGGTATGAAACAGTATTTCATGGTGGGTTTTATTTGCATTTCCCTAATGACTAATTATGTTAGACATCTTTTCATGTGCTTATTGGCCATTTGTATATCTTCTTTGGATAAATATCTATTCAGATTCTTTGCCCATTTTTAAATTGGGTTATTTGTCTTTTTATTAGAGGCCCAGTGCATGAATTTGTGCACAGGTTGGGTTCGGTTGGCCTACCTGGATCAAGGCAGATGGCGCTGGGCTGGCAAGGGTGGTTGGCAGGTGGGGGGGGGACGATCAGGGGCAGGGCCAGTCGGGGGAAGGGAAGGGGCAGCAGGCAGTTGGCTGACCAGCCCCACCCCCCCGGTTGAACTCTCAGTCGAACTCTAAATTGAGGGGACAATTTGTATATTAGCTTTTTATTAAATAGGATTGTAAAGTTTTTATTAGAGAGAAAGAAATTTCAATGTGTAAAAATATAAACTAACCATTTAATAAATATATCTCATCACCTACTATGTGTAATTTAACATATTCAGTAATGCTTGTTAAATTGTGTGCAGAAGCAGGGAAAAGATGTGTCAAGAAGCTTATAATTACTAAGGGGGGTGGGTAGTGAGACAAATCCACTAATAGAGGAAATTTATTAGTATATCAGGTTAGAAAGTCTAAAAGGGCTTCATGGAAAAGTTGGTGTTTGCAATGGGTCTTTTAAAGCTAGGAGAATTTTGAAAAAGATATCATCAGAGAGAGCATGAGATGGGCACGGTGGCACTGATGTTCCAGGCATGACAGGAGAACAGCAAGTAGTTGTTTGACTAGGAAATGGAATGAGTGAACCACCAGGTGATGAGACTGAGAGAAGTTAGATGGAAACATGTTTTTGAAGCTTGAATACCAGGTTGAGGGGTTTGTGTTCAAATCGCTAAATCAATGGTTCTCAAACTGGGAGAAATTTGGGCCCTGGGTGATATTTGGCAATGTCTGGATACATTTTTAAATTTTCACAAATACTAGTAGAGGCACTATTATTAGTGGGTAGAGGCCAGGGGTGATAGTAAACATCTTCCAATACCCTCCACACCCCTACAGCAAAGAATTGCTGGCCCCAAATGTCAGTAGTGCTGAGGTGAACCCAATAATTAACCCAATTTACCACTTTGAGAGAGTTTTCATGCTGCAGCACATAAAGACTGACTCTAGACAGTGACTCTCCCATCCCCCATGAGTTGAGGAGATGGGGCTAAAGCTCTAAAGATCAAAATAGCTATGTGTCATAATGCAGATTACAGAAGAGGACAGAACTGCAGAGAAAAGGAACTCTGGAGATGTGGTCCCCCCTGAGAATTCAGCTAAGTATTGATAAGCACATACTTGTGAGGGAACTACTCAAGCTAGGCCAAGGGCGGGGGGATTAGAGGGAACAATGCCTGGTGTTCATATAGAGTTCAAAACAGTGCTTATTACCATCAGCCAGGATGATTCATACTATTCCCACCCAATGAGGTAATATTTACAATGTCTGGCAGCCAGTCAAAAATTACTACACAGCCAGCTGATGAGGCTCAGTGATTGAGGGTTGACCTGTGAACCAGGAGGTCACTGGTTTGATTCCTGGTCAGGGCACATACTCAGGATGCAGGCTTGATCCCCAGTGGAGGGCTTGCTGGAGTTGTTGGAGAGGCAGCCAATCAGTGAATCTCTCTCATCATTGATGTTTTTATAGCTCCCTCTCCCTTACTCTCTGAAATCAATAAAAACATTTTTTAAATTACTACACAAAGTAAAAAGCAGGAAAATACAACTCAGTATAAGAAGAAAAAATATTAATTGAAATACAGGTGTTAGAATTAGCAGACAGTGATATTCAAACAAATATTATAACTGCATTCCATATTGCAAAAGTTAAGTAGGGTCATGGAAGATATAAATAAAACTTCTAGAGATGAAAACTACAAAGTTTGAAATGAAAAATATACTGGATGGGATTAACAGTTGAAGAGACATGGCAGAAGAAAACATCAGTCAACTTGAAGACATAGTTATAGAAACTAAAACCAAAATGAAATGCAGAGAGAAAAGGAATTTTAAAGGTGTGTTGGGGGGGAGGGGGGAGGAGAAAGAACTAGTGAGCTGTGAAGCAACTTCAAGGGTTTAGTATACATGTCACTGGAGTCCCTGAAATGGTTTAGAGGGATAGAAAAATATATATCTGAAGAACTCACAAACTTTTTCCAAATTTGATGAAAAATTACAAAACTACAAATCCAAAATTCTCAACAAACCTCAAGCACACAAAAAACAAAGAAAACTGTAGTAAGACACGTGATTACCAAAATGCTCAAAATGAGTGATAAAGAAACAAATCATTTTTTAAAACCAGAGAAAAAATACATTATATATGAAGAACAAAAAAGCAGCTGGATTCCCAGGACCAAACCAGAGATGGTCAGACCTGCATCACCACCATTTATCCACCATTCAGAACTGAAATATCATTGCTGACATGTACACATAAGGAACTGTTTGACATTGAAATTGGAACTCAAAATAATTGTTATCCCAGAAAGAAACTCACTACAGACTGATTCATTTGCCTCTCAGCATAACCATTATGGCTTGTCTCATTTTCAGTTCTTATAAAGTATTTTTTGTATCACATGATCTCACGCATCTAGGGGAAATAATGAACAACATAAACTGATGAACAAAAACAGACCCAGAGACAGAGAAGCATCAATCAGATTGTCAAACCTCAGAGAAAAGGTAGGGGAGGGTGGGGGTAAGGGGAAGAGATCAACCAAAGGACTTGTATGCATGCATATAAGCCTAACCAGTGGTCACCGACAACAGGGGGGAGGTAGCTTATATGGAGAGGGGTTTGGGATGGGAATGGAGGGATGAGGACAATTATGTGATACCATAATCAATAAATAAAATTTTAAAAATAAGATTATTCATTAGGAAAAAAGGAAGTAATAAGTGGTGCAACATCTTTAACTAAAAGAAAAAAACTGTGAACATCAAATTCTATATGCAAGGAAAATATCTTTCAAAACAAGGCAAAATGAATTTTTTTCAAACATAAAATAGCTGAAAGAATTCATTACCAACAACCCATGAAGTTGTGCTGAGTTATTTGAAAGTATTTATTTAATAAATATTTAAAAAGATTTATTTTAAATATATATTGCAAACTATAGGGCAACCACTAAAAACATTCTTTAAAGAAGTATAATTTATATGTTTAGAGAGGAAAGGAAATGGAATCATATTAAGTACCCAATTAAAACTAGAAAAGGCAGCCGAAACTGGTATGGCTCAGTGGACAGAGCATCTGTCTGTGGACTTAAGGGTCCCGGAGTCGATTCCGGTCAATACCTTGGTTGCGGGCACATCCCTGGTAGGGAGTGTGCAGGAGGCAGATGGTCAATGTTTCTCTCTCATCGATATTTCTAGCTTTCTATCCCTCTTCCTTCCTCTCTGTGAAAAATCAATAAAATATATTTTTTTTAAAAAAAACAAAAACTAGAAAAGGCAGAAAATAGAAAAAAATGAGTAAGTACATTAATTTCAGACAAAGTAGAGTTCAAAACAAGAAAATTTTTCAGAAATAAAGAAGGGCATCGGCCCTAGCCTGTTTGGCTCAGTGGATAGAGCATCTGCCTGGGGACCAAAGGGTCCCAGGTTCAATTTCAGTCAAAGGTACGTACCATGGTTGCAGGCTCTGGCCTAGGCCCTGGTCGGGACTCTGCAGGAGGCAACCAATCATTGTATTTCTCTCACATCAATGTTTCTTTCCGTCTTTCCCTCTCTCCTCCACTCTCCCTAAAAATAAATGGAAAAATATCCTCAGGTGAGGATTAACAGGGAAAAAAAGAGGGCATGGCATAAGGATAAAGTGGTAAATTCTCCAAGAAAATAAAACAAACCTTACCACACATACACCTAACAACTGAGCATTATAATACATGAAGCAAAAAATGGTAGAACTTCAAGAAAAAATAGACAAATATTACAGTTGGAGACTTCAATGCCCGTCTTTCAGTAATTGATAGATCAAGCAGGCAGAACATCAAGAAGAATATAGTTGCACTAAACAGTACCATCCATCACTGTACTAATTAACATTTATTGACTATTTCATTCAACAATAATAAACACACATTCTTCTCGAGTTCACATGGAATATTCATCAAGATAGACCATATTCTGGGCCACAAATAAGCAAACTTAAAAGAATAGAAATCACAAAAAGTATGTTCTGAGGCCACAAAATAATTAAACTGGGTATCAATAACAGAAAGATAGATGGAAAATCATAAGAAATTTGATCATTAAACAAGACACTTAACTGTGGTGATTGTTACATGGGTGTATACAAATATTGAAATTTATCAAATTGTATTCTTTAATATGTACAGTTTATTATATGTCAATTATACTTAAAAAATAGCTGTTTTTTAAAATGTATATCATGCAAAGATTCAGGAAAATTTACAGGCATATAAGTATTTCTTTTACCAGAACCAGATTAAAGCTTTTTCCTACATAAGTATCTTTTGCTGGTTGATTCAGTTGACTATCAGAGACCACTGAAATTCTAAAAGCATGAGTAATAAACTAACTGCAGGCACCTCATCTCATTTTGTTTTGTTCCATAAATTGTTCTTTCAGCGTCTACACACTTGGTTATGAAGGTAGCAAGGTGAGAGTATGTGGAGAGAAGAAAGCCTCAAAATAAATAATGGTAGGTCAGAAACATTATCCTCTTATACAAAAGACAGCACACTATATTTCTGCAAGAAGATATCTTATATCTACATTTTTACTGAGCAGCTCCTAAAGACAAAAATCACATTTGTTCATGAGTGCTTCATAGAGCATCTGAGGTGTAAGCATACTACTTGATAAAAACAAGGATGCTTCAACAAATCTTGATTTTGCTCTAAAAAATCTATTTTTGCAGCTGCTTAAAACAAGTGTGGCCTTCTAGGGCTCTACAAAAAGAAAGGCAAATGGGCAGATACTACCCATTCCTTTAGACACTATCTGAATATCATGAGGTTCGCTTGCTGTAACTCTGTTTTAGACTCTGGGCACGTGGGCCTTTGTTGATTTGTGTGGCAGGCTTAAGTATCCTTGCAGGCTTTCCCCGGAGATCTGCTGATGACCTCTTTAGTTATGGGATCCTCAAGCAGAGGGCAGTGTATCCAACACTTAGCTTGCCTGTCACCTCAAGATATCATTAACCATATTTAAGCCTATTTTAATCCACTGAGAAGGAAGATTAATGTATTTTATAAATACTTAAAAAGTTAGGTAAAGCCAGAACCAGTTTGGCTCAGTGGATAGAGCGTCGGCCTGCGGACTGGAAGGTCCCGAGTTCGATTCCGGTCAAGGGCATGTACCTGGGTTGCGGGCACATCCCCACTAGGGGATGTGCAGGAGGTAGCTGATCGATGATTCTCTCTCATCGATGTTTCTATTTCTCTATCCCTCTCTTTCCTCTCTGTGAAAAATCAATTAAAAAATATATTTTAAAAAAAGTTAGGTAAAGATATTAAACTATGCCTCTATAAGTTTCTGTTTTTACAGTTAGCTTGAATAGCTTTTCTCCAATAAGCCAGCTTCTTCCTTTCTTTCTTCCATGAGTTGGCTTTTCTTCCTTGGCACCATTGAATGTGTCCTTTGAGAGGGACAATAGAACATGGTAGACTCTGTCTAGAACAGTAAATGCTCTTCACTCACTGTGAATTTAACATGTTGTCAAGTGCTAGCCAGTTTGGTTCAGTGGATAGAGCATTGGCCTGTGGACTGAAGTGTCCAGGGTTCAATTTTGGTCAAAGGCACATGCCTGGGTTGTGGGCTCACTCCCTAGTAGGGGTCATGCAGAAGGCAGCAGATCAATGATTCTCTCTCATCATTGCTATTTCTCTTCCTCTCTGAAATAAAATATATATATTTTTTAAAAACAACAACAACATGCTATCAGAACCTTTCATATGGATCTTAGTAGAGTGTACTTAGCACTGCTATTTTTTATTTTCTATATATGGATCCCTTTTCCCAACAAAATGTAAGCTAACTAAAGAGACAGACTGTACCTGCCTCTTTGAGTCTTGATATTGAACACACCTAACTCTTATTGTTCATTTTTTAAAACCTTTGGAGGCTAAATATAAAAAGGGCAGTAGAATTGGAGCACTGCATCAGCTTAAATCAAAATGTGTGGAGCACTACCCTTGACAAGAATGGGAAACTACACAGAAGGCCAGAGATCTCAACAAACTCTCTGATGACAGGCTCAAGAGTCCCTCAAGACATAATTTGGAGTCCACCAAACACAGAGGTGGAATGAGCAAGTCTGGTTTTATCTCAGCAGCTGAGCAGTTCTATCTGACCACTTTCTCTCTCTTCCGAAGTACAACCTCCCCTCCTACTCAGGAAACATCTGATCTTTGTGAATCCACGGTCTTCTCCACCTAAGAAATACCCATAGTTCAAGACCAAGCTGAAGATCACCTTCTTGGTGGAAACTTCCCAAACCCCAGTCAGGCTCTTCTCTGAATTTCTACATTTATTTATTTATTATCATAATTTATCTTTTAAAAATTCATGCACTCACTCAAAACCAGTGTATACTAAGCACCTATCACATGGCAGCTCTGAAATGGCAGGAAATGTGCCTGGCTTTGCACTCTCCATAGCACTCAGGCAAATGACTTGCAGAGTTAAGTACTCAACTTACATTGTTGACTAACTAGCTATTAACGTGCATTTTTGCTTCTTTTTTTAATATATTTTATTGATATTTTACAGAGAGGAAGGGAGAGAGATAGAGAGCTAGAAACATCGATGAAAGAGAAACATCGACCAGCTGCCTCTTGCACACCCCCTACCGGGGGATGTGCCCGCAACCAAGGTACATGCCCTTGACCGGAATGGAACCCGGGACCTTTCAGTCTGCAGACCAACGCTCTACCACTGAGCCAAACTGGTTTCGGCGCATTTTTGCTTCTTACTCATGTGCTCTTTTTCTCATTTTCTTTTTTCTTTTAAGCTGAGTAGTAATAAATGCACAGAAAAAAAAAAGAATGATTATAGTAAATTGAGTGGCAGGTAGCTGTGTTCATTTACTCATACCTTTACAATTCAAGGCTGCTCTTGTGTAGATATGACCTTCTTAAATCATATTTAAGCAAATTAAAAACATTTATCAGAAATCTATATGAATACATCCCAAGCGTCATTTAATCTAAAAAAAGAAAGTCAATTGAATGCATAATGAACTCTTTCATTTGTTTCAATTTGATCCACTGGAGATGCTTAAATGAATTAATAATATACGCACATCTTACTAGGAATATCCTAAAACAAAAGCTAAAAATGACTCGCTCCTTTCTTTGCTAAATAAATTGTAGTGCCCTGACCGGTTTGGCTCCGTGGACAGAGCATCAGACTGCGGACTGGAGGGTGGAGTTTCCGGGTTCAATTCTGGTCAAGGGTATGTATCTTGGTTGCGGGCATATCCTCAGTGGGGCGTGTGTAAGAGGCAGCTGATTGATGTTTCTCTCTCATCGATGTTTCTAACTCTCTATTCCTCTCCCTTCCTCTCTGTAAAAAAATCAATTATATATATATAAATATATAATATATATAATATATTCCAAATGCTTATATATATATAAGCATTTGGAATATATCCTTCTAGGTTTAAGAAGTCTTTAGTTTATCAATTATTTATGTGAAATCTTTGTATTTACAAACCCTGAGGGTGGGCCCTTGTCATCCAGCTTTAGACATAGTGGTAAGAATCTTATGAAAGAAAATAATGTGGAACTGATGGTCTTTTCAGAGTAAATTCATTGTGCATCTTTTTAAAAATGTTTTTATTGATTTCCGAGAGAGAAAGAAACATTGATGAGAGAGAAACATCAATCAGCCGGCCCCCACTAGCAAGCTGGGCATGTGCCGACCAGGAATGGAACTGGTGATCTCTCAGTGCATGGGACGACATTCAACCAACTCAGCCACACCAGCCAGGGCTATCCATCTTTCTTAATGCGGCTATTAAATGGGGGAGGAACACTATTAGCAAAAGGGAACTTTATCACCAGGACAAGATATGCTATTATTGCCTTAATAACCAAATTACTCTGCGATATTACTTTTATTCTAGAATTTTATATGCTTAATAAGAAGTGCCAAGATGCGTCGTGCTCTGCATTTCACACTCATTTATTGCAATACCTCAGAGCATTATAAAATGTTCAATTGAAATGCAATTTCCCAGTTAAGTTACAGCTCTGCAAAAGGGTTAGGGAAACTCAAACCCTAGTTTTTGTCCTAGAGGTTTTGAAGTTTAATGTTATTATGACTACCTCACATACCAAGGTAAACCCAATAGTGTTAAGTTACACCCCAGAGAACAGTGAAACTACAATCATCAACGTACAACTGACTTAAAACCAAAAATCCTCACAGACTTAAACTGCTGCTCTAAGGAGACATAACTAATGTCAGTGCTGGGAAGATGAAAGCAACTGGATCCCTGCATATTCATGTCAATGTGTCAATGCATGTCCGATTATGATGACAACAAGAAAATGGAAGAAGGTCGGGATATCTAAGCGTGGCATTAAAGTCTAGACCAAATTAAATTTGATCAAAGACCAAAGATATTGTAACCACCGATCTTAACTGCATTCAGTGAAGCTTACAGTTGAACCCATAATTTATTTCCGGAATCTCCGAGACATCCTTTGGAATTTTCTACCTAACAGTTCTGGGATTGAGATGGTTTAAGATTCTGAGCCTATAATAGCACATGCAGATAATTACATGCTGTGGGATGTAATACGATTCCCCGATCCTTTGATAACACCGGGACCTGTTGAATGAGAGCCTGAGTGAAAGCAGTAATTCAAAATTTCCTTCCTTTGTGACTTTTTGGTCTAAATCTCGCCATTGCTTTTTCATTGTTTGAACCTTATTGTATAAAAAGGCAGGGCGATCCTGATAAGAGCAAAGGAAAGGCTTAGCACAGTTTGGAGAAGGCTGCATGGATTTCCTCCAGAATCAGCACAGGGACCCGCCCAAGGGCCTGGAACCATGGGAATTTCCTTCTGAAGGACGTACCCGTCTAGAGCTTCGATTTCACCGTAGGATTAATGGGACCCGACTCTGGGTAGAATCCAATACCACAAGTTGGAAGCACAGGTGAGTTTCCCTTTTTTGTGGATGCCAGGATATTGTTAAGGAGACCCACGGACTGCAGGAAGGGAGAGAAAATGTTTCTCCTGCAACTCCTATGAACTGTGAAGAATTGCAATTATATGCTTGAGGATAACAGCAGCACCGAGCCTCAGAAGGAGAAATACTAAAGCTGCTTCTGAAAACCCATGAATGCCACATATTATGCTCACAGATATCCTATCCAAAAGGATTTGCTTCTTTCAATTGCCCTTGCAACTTGCAGCTGTGACTGTCACATTCTTGAGGTGAAGCTGAGCTCTGTGTCCACTTAAGCTGGATCTGCCCATGAAAGCTGCCAACCACAAACATGCAGCCACTGGAACATCCTGCCCTCCCCGCACTCCCGTGAGCACCGTGGGTGCTGGTTGGCTTATTAAAGTGGTGAGCGAGTGTACCAGAGCGGTGCTCCTCAGCAGGGGCCGACCTCATCACCCAGGGCACATCTGGCAACGCCTCAAAAACATTTTTGATGATCACAACTGGGGCGGGGGTGGCAGTGTGTGTTGCTACTGGCCTCAGGTGGAAAGAGGCCAGGGATGCTGCTAAATATCCTATCTTACTTACTGCAATAAGATCCAAACAATGAAAAAAGTAATTATGAGACTTAAACCAAAAAACTCACACAGGAAGGCACAGAACAGCCCTTCCACAGAAAAGAATTATCTTGCCCAAGTTGTGTCTAGGTTAGAATACTCTGAACTTTTTTTTTTTTTCATAACTGCTCCGTGGAAGTAGATAGGATAGGACTGTGTTTATTTGCTCCCTTTTCTCTACCCTTCAAAACTTTCTTCTCTACCTTTGCGTAACTGCTTTCGCCCCAGCCTATGGCTTCTTCCTGAGAGACACCCAGGGTCACTTTTAGCACAAAACAAATGTTTCTCTCTTCCAGGAGCCAAATGGTCAGTGCTAACTTTTCAAGTGTCCTCAACCGCTTTGATGAATTGATATTCTTCTCTAGCGGGTGAAGAAAAACAACACAGATAATGGTCTCTGCAGCTGTTAGGAGGTTTGTAGTGTGCGTGTGTGTGTGCGTGCGTGTGTGTGTGTGTGTGTGTGTGTGTGTAGATTAGCTCCCTGGCTACATTAATTCTTGCACTTGACCAAGCAAAATGCCCCATTCCTAAAATAGGGTAGTCAAAAGAAACCAGATCAACCTGGAAGGAAACATGAAACCGTGGGAAACAAGATAAGCCCGGGTATTCAATCACCTCATTTTCAGAAGAATCAACATCTTACAATGCCAAGGCCACTTGCTAAAGTCCAGAAAAAGAAACATTGGAAGACAGAAATAGTGATGAAGGTGCAGTGACAGGCCAAGCTAGAAATTAAGGTTGGAAGTCCCGGGAAGAAAATACTTTTTTCCCATAACTACCTCATGAGGATTCCCCACAAAGAGAGGCACTGCCTGCCTTCCTAAAAGCCCCCGGGGTAACCCAGGCTCTCCTTTGGTTACACACCACAGAGCTCACAGCCCGGTTCTAATGGGAAGGAAGATACCTCTCAATCCAGGAATGTCTGAGTCTGGAAGCAGAGAGGCCCAAACAACCTGATAAGCCCTTATCTGCTATCGCCCTTTGACACAGAACATATTTCCATTCTGTGTGCCTGTGGTACAGAGAATATAATGTAAAAGAAAAGGCCAAATCTTTACCAAAAGCCAATACTTTTTTGTGAGGAATGGACTTGAATTCATAATTAAGCAGAGTGCTATTAAAAAAAATGATTTCCTTGCTAGAAATGGGTTTTCTACAACCTCTCTCTCTCTCTCTCTCCACACACACACACACACACACACACACACACACACACACTTACTTTCAGGCATTAGCCTGTGGGTCCACCATTAGACATTTATTCCCCCTTGATACTTACACTCCAGCTGCATACAGAAGTGTGGTTTTTCACACTTCAGGATTCTGCTTCCTGCTCCCATTCCCTTTAGCACACCATTCCTCATCCTCACTCCCCCTCTTGTTTTCCCTTTCTTAAGATTTAGGCTCGGGTGTCATTTTTAGGGAACTTCCCTTTTGACCCTACCCTCACCCCTTCTCTGTGCTTCTATAATAATAACCAATTATATGACCTTCATTAATACTTAAAACATTCTCACATCTACTCACATTTCCAGTGGATCTCAAATGTTTAGTGAGCATAATACTCACTTGAGGACTTCGATAAAAATACTCTTGCCTTATACAAGATTTTGAGTTACGTCATGTGGGGTAGACCCAGGGGATTGCATTTGCAAATAAAACCTTCCTAATGACCCTGGTGCTGCTGTCCACCAACAACGCTGAAGACCTTGGCCTTGTTTGCATCCCGAGCCCCTTGACACTGAAGGCCAGAAGCTGTCTTTACTTACCTTCCTGTCCCCAACCCCAATCTAGGACCAATTCCTGGCACAGGGCAAGCCCAGTTCAGAAAAAGTTGTTGAATAAATGCATCCTGAAACGTCTCTGGTTGGAAAAAAAACAAATGCCAAATAAAGTCTTTCCATGGAGTAGTTGAGAGGGTGAGACCAGGGGAAAAAAAACACACACACACAAAAAACAAAAAAACTAGAAGATAGGTTGCTGGAAAATCCCTGGGGCTCAACCTCCAGTTGCTTCACATCTTGCTAAGACACACTCCTGCAAGTCTCTTTACTTTCAGCATCAGCTCCCGTTACTGGGCTTCTCTCTGCCCATCATGCCTGGTGTTATGCCCATCAGCGACCTGTAGACTTTTTCCCTGTAGACTTTTCTATCATCTTTATACTGCATCCCACACCCTTCGAGTACGGCAGTCAGGAAGCAGGTGTGCTTTATGCGAAAGGCCCTCCTGTGCTGGCTGGTCATCCATTCTTAATCAGCGGTGCTCAGCCTGAGACAGAATATGTTAAAGCTCAATTTGAAGGAAGGCCAGGAGAGAGTCTTGTAATATCATGCTGCCCCACTCTTAGACAAATATAGAGAATAATCTGTTCATACAACCAGTAAAACCAGGAAAGGAATACAGATCCTGGATTGTAAAGCAAAGTCTTATGTGTGCTCTATTTGGTGCAGAGGTTAGCCTGATTAGGAAAGAAAAGGGGAGTGTGTGCACACATGTGAGTATGCGGTTAAAACTGAGCTGGCCGAGAATTTTCTAGTTTCCTAATAGAGCAAAATGTGTTTGATTCTTTGTCCTTGTGTCTCCCACCCTGGCTCAGTGGGTGCTGAAAATATTCTTCACCCAACCCGCAGGGTCAAAGAGTTCTGGGTTATTGGAGTACTAGTTTGTTCTCAGGCTGTTTGATGTTAGTGGCCTGATTACCAATAGAGTAGTATAGCAAGGAGTTCCATTTTGGGAGGCCTTAGTACCATATGTCAATAAATACTAAGAAAAACATTCTTTTATGTCACACACACACACACACACACACACACACACACACACCTCCTCACAGCAAATCCCTTTCCAAACATTTAATACTAAAAGCTTCCTATTTAAATATTTTAAATGAATTTTTATTGTGGAATAATCTTAGGTTTACAGAAAAGTTGCAAAGAAAGTAAAAGAGTGCTTGTATACCCGTCAGCCATTTCTCGTTATGTAACTCTGGTCCACATGCCTGCACCAGGGGATGATAAACTGTACCAACTTGCAGGCCAAATCTGGCCTGCCGCCTGCTTTAGTAGGACCTGCAAGCAGAGAAGGGATTTTATAGTATTAAATGTCTGAAAAAGTCAAAAGAAGAAGAATGTCCCATGACACAGGAAAAGTGTATGAAATTCCAAATTCAGCTTTCATAAATAAAGTTTTATTGGAACACTGCTATGCCCATTCCTTTACATAGTCTGTTGACCTTTACTCTTACAGTAGCAGAGCTGAGTGGTTGTAACAATAGACTATAAAGCCACATCCTGCCCCCCCACCCCCCCCCCCCCGCTCCTGCCCCCCCAGATGTGCCTCTATGGAAAGACCAGTCTTTACTTTCTGGTCTTTTACAGAAAAAGTGTGCAGACTCCTGGTCTAAACTAAGAGGTAAACCTTGTTGCATTACTATTAGTTAAAATACACACTTAATAACACCGGTTTTCCCATTAATGGTTCGCCGTGCAATGGTTGGATACCACACTGCCTTTCGTATGTACATCCGCCTCTGTTTGCTCACCAGGTGCGCGGTCCTACTCTGGAACACATCCCTGCCCACCAAAATGAGCTTCAGCTGGCCACTTGAGCGGGGTTTGTGTTTGCTGTTTGTTCGGGGCTGTTTACACTTTTTACACAATGGCCAGGCAATGTAACCAACATCTGGGCTTGGAACGCTGCAAACTTTTAGATGGAGGAAGAGCTATATTTATTCAAGGAGTTCCCATGTTGGGCCAGACAGGGTACCAGCATCAGGCTCTTCAAAAAAAGGAGGCTGGTTCCCAAAGGCCTCCCGCGCCCGGGGCCCCCCGGTCCCAGGCAGCCCCGGCCCCAGCTCCCGGCCCTTTGTCTCCCCCGCGCCCAGCCCGGCCTGTGAACGGCGCGGCTTCCCTTTCACCCGCCGCCGCGCCTTTCAAGGGGCTCCGCGGGCTCCGGCGGGCGGCGTCCGGTTGCCGGGCAACGGCCGGGAAGCAGCGCCCGCCGCCGCCGGGGCCGGGACACATCCGCACCGGCCCGTCTGCGCCGCGCGCCGGCGGCCTGGCTTCTCCCCCTCCATTGTCGCGGCGAACACAAAAGGCTGCCGCCCCAGTGCGGCCGGCAGTGGGGCCCGCCTCGGGTGACGCGCCGGGCCATTCTCTGGGCCGGAGCCTTTGTGGGTTGAGATGCGTTCCTTTCCGGAGCCAGCACGCCGGGCCTGTCACACGCAAAGCTGAAGCGGAGTCCCCCTCCCTCCCTGCGCGGCACCCACCCACCTACCGCCTTTGAGGCGCTCAGCTGGCGGCCAGGCCCTCGTTTGCCTTTGGGCTGCCATGAGATCACTCCAGATGCGGCCCAGGACATTCCTCCCCACGCGCTTCCTTTTCTCCCAAGTTAAACGTCGGATATAAAATCCCAGGCCTGTTTGGTCATCTTTACTTATCTCTGTCTCGGCCGTTCCCAGCTCCCCCGCCCCTCTCTCTCTCCGGTGTCTAAGGCTGCTGTTGCCATGGAACTCAAAACAATTCAGGAGATGAAGGGGGCTTTTCTGTGGCGTCTGCCCAAGTCCCAAACTTCAGAGGCCGGAGTCAGGGCAGAGTCCTTGGGGTTTCCCAACGCTCCCTACCTTCCAGTCTGAGGGTGAGTTAGTTCTCCACCCTCTCATTCCCTCACCCAGTGTGCAACACCGCGTTCGGGTCCGGGGAAATTCAGTGGTGAACTGGGGAAGAGAAATTTTAAACCACACTTGGGAGCAATTGCATATAAAAGCAGGAAGTGATCTCCCTCCAAAGGAAAAACATCCCAAGATATGGGTCTATGTTTCTCCAATAGTGCAACCTCAACAAAGAGCGTTACATCAGCATTTAATACCGATTCGAACCTGCTGAGCGAGATGTGCATGAAGCTAACATTACACTACCTATTTTTTTTTAAACTCTCATCAGTGTGCAATGCCTGCTGTTCAGCTAAGGTTCCCATGTGTAGGCTTCACACACATCGCCAACCGTGGACGGGCAGGAGGCGCAGGCACGTGTGGAAATCCAGGTGTACCAGGTGCAGCCTTCTGCCATCTCTTTGTGCTTCATATTCCGGCTCCCTTCCCCATAGCATTCTGTTAAAATCCAGGCATAATGAAATAAATAGGTAGGCCATGAGAGGAATTCAAACTATACTGTTACAACTTGTTTTTTAATACAGAACTCATATTATGTGGAAGGAAATGATAAAAAAATAAAATAAAAAGGCAGGTATGCCTTGAATCCATTTTAATGCCTTTTTCTGAAGAACCTAATTTGGTACCCTGTCTGGCCCAACATTGGACTCCTTGAACAAATATAGCTCTTCCTCCATCTTCAAGTTCACAGCGTTTCAAGCCCAGATATTGAATCAAATTGATGTCAAACTCTTTATCATAAATCAATCAAATATTTGTCAACTTATGTGGCACAAGCAGATGCCCTAGCAATGAGCATGGACCCTGCCTGAAGCCTAAATGAGTGTGAACCAGCCGAACACTACTGCTCACGCCCACTAAGATCACAGCCCCATGCCAGGCAATTGAGTGGGGACAAGGGGAGTTCCAAAAGGTATAACATTGTCTCTCCCGAGGTATTATTTAATTTTAAAAAATGAAACTGCCCTAGCTGGTTTGGCTCAGGGGGTAAAGCATCAGCCTGTGGACTGAAGGGTCCCCGGTTCAATTCCTGACAGGGGCCCATGTTTGGGTTGCAGCTCAATCCCCAGTAGGGGACGTGCAAGAGGCAGCCAATCAATGGTTTTTCTCTCATCATTGATGTTTCCATCTCTCCCTCTCTGAAATTAATAAAAATATTAATTAATTAATAAAAAATGAAACTAATATACATGAAATAATACCAAGTGACAAAGGTGATAAAATTAACCATTCATAGCTTGAAACTTTTCTCAGTAATAATAGCTAAACTTTCACAGTAACCCTAAGAAATTATTGATACTATTATTGTCCCTATTTTACAGAAATGGAAACTTAAAAAATAATAAGGGACTTCTTCCTCTAGCTCGTATATACTAGAGACCCGATGCACGAAAATTCATGCAAGAGTAGGCCTTCCTTCTCCCGGCTGCTGGCACCGGCTTCCCTCCGGCACCCAGGACCCAGGCTTCCCTCTTCTCTGGCCACCGGCAGGCACCCAGGACCCCGGCTGGCTTCCCCCTGGCCCTGGCTTTGTCAGGAAGGACATCTGGAATAACGTCCAAAAGACATTCAGTCTAATTAGCATATTACCCTTTTATTATTATAGATGACAGAAAAAGAAGAGGGAGGTGTTTATTAATTGCCTGCAGTATTTCAGGTATGGTTCCAGGAAAGATAAGTCATATATTCAGATGGCCACACTCTGGAAACCTGGATTTAGTGAATATGTGCAGACAAATAGAAGGGGGAGAACGCTATAAGGAAGAGCACTGAGAAGTTTGAAGACTCTTAGTCAGAGATTATAGGAAGAGTGATGGTAGTAAACGCGCTTCAGTTATCTAGCAAATACGGGCTAAGGCTGTTGGGGGCGTGGGGAGTCTCTGGCAGGAGGGGCCCAGGCCTCAACCACAGACCAGAGGTGACAGTTGTATAACAGGGCCTTCACCAAGCAGATGAAGAAAGGAAAGAAGTGATGTAAGAGGCACTTAGGAAAGAGTCTTAGCCACTGATTTACTTGGGGAAATGAGATGAAGTGAAAAGGAGCAAAAAGTGATAGGGTTTTTTAATTTGCAGAAGTTTATTATAATAAATACCTCCCAACGGGGCTCCAAGAGTTAGCATGGCAGCCCCCAAGTGCCTAACTCACCCAGGGCAGTTTACTGACAACAAATCTGAACCAATAGATAAATATGAAATTATTTCACATTATGTAAAACAGTGCTAGGCACATAGCAGAAGCTAATCGAATATGTATTGATTGACCGGCTGCTTCAATCAATTGAAGAACCACGATATGGGCAAATGCTTTTCTTCAAATCAGTGTGATTCAGAGTGTCTGCCCTTGTGACTGTCTGAAGGCGCTCAAGGCAAGGAGGTGCAATGGCAAGGACCAGGAGACCCGGGCCCCGCCTCTAGCTTGCATGTCACACCTTAGAAAGGTCACTTCACCCCTCTGGACTTAGTGTCCTTGCCCATTAAATGCTGAGAATGGGCAAAGTAATCTAAAATATAAAAATCCGAATTTTAGTACTCTGGTTTCTCTTCAGAGCGCATCAATCTTTCGCCTTTCACTAAAGGAACAATTCTGAGAAAGAAAGAAAAATCCAAATTTTACAAACGTATATCCACCCAAAGCATTGGGAGGAAAATAAGGGAAGCAGCTTGTTTGCACTGAGCTGAGCTGAGCCATTGTCTCCAAAGGTAACAGACACGCATCTCACACTGCACAGTCAAGGAGATGCTGGTGGTTTATCTCGGCTCTTTCCCGCTAAGAGTCCTGGCAGTTTTCCCTCGTGTGGAGGGACCTTCCCATCCTTTTGATTCCCATGATTTCACACTCCTGGGAATTTCCTCAGAGGAGCCGTTTCTTTGGCAACTTCATGCTCACAGCCATCTTAGCATCAATAGGAGTGACGTCGACCTGTCAGTAGGGGAACAGGCCCCTTCTGGGCCGTGAGGAAAGGAGCTGTCTCCTTTTATTACCAAAAATAAATACAGAAGACACAAAAGATTTTATTACACTTGTCACACATGGTGGCGTAGGTTGAAGATGAAACTAAAATCTCCTCCATAAAATAAACGGCTTTGTGTGTGTGTTTCGACGGCATTTTATGCTGCATAACATGAAATTAGCTGCAGCTTTAGCCCCTCGAGCTTTGCGTGTACTAGATGTGGATATATTGTCTACAACAAAATTAGATTGAATTCTCTTATACTTACCCTCCCAGGAAAATATAACACTTTTTTTTTAAAGCTGAAAGGAAACATTGTTTGGGGAGAGCTTGCCTATAAACAATGAAGAACTTAAATAGTAAATAGCCCCAGAAAGTGGTGCTGGTGGACAAGCTCATTGTGCTTTGCTTAGGAGACTTGGCTTTGATTCCCTCCCATTTAGTCCCAGGCTCTTCACAGTGGAGTTCGAGGGTCAGCGGCCACAGGACCGCCTGGGTGTTCGGTAGAAATGCAGAATCTCAAGCCCCTTGCCCAGACCTACTGCACCAAAATCTGCATTTTAACAGAAACCCAGGTGCTTTTTACACACATTACCGATGGAAAAGCACCCTTCAGTGGAGATGATATTTAAAAGTATATTCTGCTCTAGCTGGTTTGGTTCAGTGGATAGAGCGTGGGCCTGCGGGACTGAGGAGTCCTGGGTTCAATTCCGGTCAAGGGCACATGGCCAGGTTGCAGGCTTGATCCCCGGGTGGGGGAGGCGTGCAGGAGGCAGCCGATCTTGATTCTCTCATCATTGATGTTTCTCTCTTTCCCTCTCCCTCCTCTCTGAAATCAATTTTTAAAATATTTTTTAAAGTATTTTACTGCTCTAGCTGGTTTGGCTCAGTGAGTAGAGCATCAGCCTGAGGCCTGAAGGTTCAATTCCAGTCACAAGCACATGCCCAGGTTGCAGGCTCGGTCCCCAGTAGGGAGCATGCAGGAAGCAGCCAATCAATGATTCTCTCTCATCATTGTTGTTTCTATATCTCTCTCCCTCTTCCTTCCTCTCTGAAATCAATAAAACAATATATTTTTTAAAGTGTTTTACTTACTGCAAAATGGCAGCTTTATGAGAAAATAAAGTTGCAGAAATTATTGGCTACCTCTGTCAAAAATGGAACTACATCCTCCCAGGTGACAGAGAATAATAAAATACAGCATGCTATCATGAGTTTAAGAAAATGCTAGCAGAGACCTCCTATCAGTGAATTTTTCATTTGGGGTGATTCGTGGGCTCCTCTACCTACCTTCTCTTGACACAGCCTTCCTGTGACCAAAAACACACTTTTGGAAGATGGCTGAGGTTAAGGGTGCAATCTGGCCACAGAAAGGAGAAAAGTTCACTGACCCTTGCTGGCCTATGACCTTGACCTCATCCGCTAACCAAATGAGCTAATCAGCCAGGGACATCAGAGAGCATTATGTGCCGATTAAACCAAAGCATAAGAAGAACCAGCAAAAGATCAGCTATCCAGATGTTTCTACCTTGATCACCCATGTTTATTCACATAGTATGAGAAGCACATATACAAATTCTCTTTCATCTTGTATTATCTTTGCCCCATTGTACTGCAGATCAGGGACTTGAAGACAGAAGATTCTCTTTCATAGCACTCTAGTCTTTCCCTCCAAAGCACTTAAAGCAAATTAAAACTATAAGTTTATTTTTGTGTTTATTATGATAGTATCCACTACTAAACTCTCCAAGGGCAGAGATCTTCTCTCCCTAGTTCATCCAACACTTAGCAAGATCCCAAGACACGCTTGTAGCAAATGTGGATCCTATCTCTAAAACCAAACCTACCTAAACGACCTGGTAACATTCAATAAACAGTGAATATTCTGTTATGCAAGAGAATGGAGATGGAATTTGCCCTGCCTTTTAGAATCTTATATTTTAGTAAAAAAGAGATTTATAATAACATTAACAGTGGACATTGTAGTAGTCAGTGTTCCAAGCATGAGACACTGTTAACTTATTGATGCCAACTTATACTAGAAGGTAGGTATTATGATTATCTCCATTCCCCAGGTGTAGAAACTGAGGCTCAGAGAGATTAAGTAACTTGCCCAAGGCCACACCTTTAGTCCAGGGTGGACCCGTAATGTAAGCAGAAGCCATAATCTTCATAAGGCACTGCCTGCCCTCTAGTAAGCCAGGAGAAATTATCAGAGAGGGAGGCACGGATCAAAGGAAGCAGATGGAGGATAACTAGTTCCAAGCTCCACTAGACAAATCACTGAAAGCAAACCCTGCCAGTGAAGAATTCCTCGGGGAGGTCCCTGTGCGATGTGCCTGCAGCCCAGGACTCCCTGGGGTTGGAGTCAGGCTGGAGTCAGGCTCACCTTTCCTCAGCTTGCTTGTTTTAGCCTTGGTAGCAGCAGTGCTTCCCAGTCCATTCGAAATACATTGACCCTGCCCTGAGAGCTCGGTGCAGGAACTGGATTCGGAGGAAGTTTGAACAGGATACCAATGACATTCAGATCCAGAATGTAGGACACAACAGGATAATCACTTACCTAGACACAATGCATATGACTGTTTTCCTCCTGGCCCACCCCCCACCTGTACTCGTCCTTCCTCCCCCTCTGGGGAAGGACTTCTCTTTGGTCTTCACATACATTAGGGTCTTTCAAGTGGAATCACTTCCTTTAATTCCCAATAGGCTCTGAGTGTGACCTCAGGTTCCGCTTCATGGGTTTCTGGCTGAGATACCGTCAGAACTCACATTTCCCTTCCAGGGCTCCACAGATTACTCTGCTGTGCAGGATTACTAAAAATACCACTCTCAGTTCCTCGAAGTAGAGTAACAGAATTTGGGGCTCAGGGGAAATTATATGTTCTGGCGCAATTTTTAAATAACTGAAGTAGACCAGCTAAGTTCCAAAAGGGAAGATGTTATTAATTCAAGTCTTCTCTGAGGCAAGTTATCTATAGTTAGTTGCATGCTCATGGAATCAATAAAAACAGGGACTCTTTCTAATGAGTAAGTCAAAAGAAGTAAAATAAAATAAACCTGTTTCTCCATTAAAATTTACTTGGTATGGTCTGGACACTTTGCCTCTTTGTACCATCTGCTTCCCTTTTCAGATAACTGGACCTCACAGTATGTTTTCTCCAGCTTCTCTTTTCTTATTTCTTTTACACTTAGACAGTACCTCAGTGTTTTATTATTTTTTTTAAATCTCTTCTTATAGTAATTCCACTGATTCTTTGGGGTTTGGATGTATTCCCTCTTCTCTCTCTTTTTTATCAGGCCCCTCCCAAATTCTTTCTTTCTCTACTTCTCCCCATTTGCATGCTTTCCCCACCACCACCAATCATCTTGTTTCTTTTTTTAAAAATTGAATTTATTGGGATAGCATTGGTTAATAAAGACATACAGGTTTCAAGTGTACAACTCTATGACATCATCTGCACACTACATCATGCACTCACCACTCAAAGTCAAGGCTCTTTCTGCCCTCTTCCATCCGCCCACCCCTTCCCTCTGGCAGTCACCAGGTTATTGTCTGTGTGTGTTTTTCTTTGCTTAATCTCATCACCTTTTTCACCCAGTCCCTCAACCCCTTCCCCTCTGACAGCTGTCAGTCTGCTTTATGTATCTATGAGTCTGTTTCTATTTTGCTTGTTAATTTTGTTGTTCATTAGATTCCACATGTAAGTGAAACTACATAGTATTTTAGGATTTGTCTTTCCATAACGGGCTTATTAAATGTGGCTTAATACATTCTAGGTCCACCCATGCTATCTCAAAAGGTAAGATTTCCTTGTTTATGGTCAAGTACTATTCCACTGTGTAAATGTACCATAGCTTCTTTATTCACTCATCTACTGATGGGTAGATTAAAAAAAAAAGTTATGGTACATTTACACAGTAGAATACTACTTGTTCCAAATCTTGGCTATTATAAATAGTGCTGTAATGAACATAGAGGTGCATATGTTATTGCAAATTAGTATTTCAGGTTTCTTTGTATGTATTCCCAGAAGTGAAATCGTTGGGTCATAATTTCTAATTTTTTGAGGAAACTGCATACTGTTTCCCACCATAGCTGCACCAGTCTGCATTCCTACTAACTACATGAGGGTTCCCTTTTCTCCACCTCCTCACCAGCACTAGTTATGTATTGATTTATTGATCATAGCCATTCTGACAGGTGTGAGGTGATATCTCTCATAGTGTTTTTAATTTGCATTTTTCTGATGATTAATTTGAGCATCATTTCATATGTCTATTGGCCATCTGTCTCTTCTCTTTGGAAAAGTGTCTATTCAGATCCTTTGCCCATTTTTTAATTTTTTTAATTTGGAAAGGGGGGAAGTTGGGCTGTGAGGGGAGAGAGAGAGCTTGCTTGGTAGCCTTCCACACTCCGCCTGATCAGGGTTGGAGATCAAACCCACAACCCATGTACATGCCCTTGACCTGGAATCGAACTCTGGACCTCTGGCACTCGGGCCAGCACTCTAAGCACTGATTGTTTGTTTCCTTGGTGTTGAATTGCCTTGTTTCTCTCCCTCTTACATACCTGGGTGGTACAAAATCAACAGGACAAGGTGATGATATTTTTCTATGTGCCATTACATCTATCTATATTATGTTATCACAGAACTTGGTCATTCCTTGGCAAACACAACCAATGGCTTGTAACTCAGTATTAACAATCTCCATCATCACAGTGTTATGCCCAGACTTCCTGATCCCCAAGGACCACCGGGGAGCCGAGTCCGATGCAATAGACAAAGAGCCTCTTCCATGCTAGCATGGGCTCCGTTCCACTCGTTCCACTCACGCCTCCGACAGCATGGCAGAAAAGAGAAAGAATGTAACATCTCAATGGGTTTTATACAGGGGGGTATATGACCCTGATTGGTTGAGTTAGGTCTAGGGGATATGGACCCTGATTGGTTGGGTTAGGGTTAGGGTCCGGCCACAAAATGGAGGATAGCTCCGCCCTGCCCCACAAGGAGGCAGGGCTCCAGCCTGGCCCTTTCAACAGGTTGTTTTCAAAATATAGCCATTCAATTTCTAGCTATATCAAACGGGGCTGGTGGCCAGTGTGAAGGCCAGGCGGTGGTGAGTGTACTCTCTTACCAGCCGGTACCCTTCCCTGCAGTGGCCTGGGTGAAGGGGGCAAAGTAAGTCAGGACGTGCTAAGTGGGAGTGGCAGGGGGTGCGATGGTAGCAAATGTTCTTATTAGGAACCGTTCTGTTTCTCGCATTTAGGCTGCATGGCCTGTCGTCAGAACCTGTCAGCGTTAAACTTGACGCAAGCAACTGGCCACTTACCTGTGACTTCACAGCCATCTCTGTTTTCCGTGTACCTGAAATCTTTTTCTCTTCCTGATTTCAGATAAGCATTACTTTCAGGGTGTCACTGCCTAAGGCACAAAAATGGAAACTCAATGAAATGTTTCAATTTCTGTGCCTTACAGTGTTTCATGAATAACCTGATGCAGCACGGGCATGATTCAAATACTTTTAATACTTGGGTGCCATCTTCCTAAATTTAACTTTTTTAACGAATACTTGCTAATAAGAATAATCTGAAGCTACCTGAAGTTTTCATTGCCTTCCTAACCAGCAGTGCTGTCACCATGGTTTAACTCTGCAGCTCACAGAAGGCATAAGTAAGAATATCTACCAATTTTACTTTCATTGTGTAACACATCTCATTGCCATCCAGAGAAAGTATGGGTGAATTGCATAGAGTTGAGTGGTTAGACGGAGTGGTGAGACATTGACTAACGCATCAAGTGTTCTGCGAATAGCATTTCTAAATCTATCACATTATTAATATAAAATGCAATTGGTAGTTACCCGTGTGCGCTTTAACAATAGGAATGGGGTGTCTTGCGTAGGTCTTCTGCACAGTCACTGCTCAAAACAAGGCCTCTTTCAACAAAATGCCCACATCCGATGAGCGATGTTGAAATGCTAAGTGATTTGTAATTTGTAATAATAACTTTCACTTTGTTCATCCTTTTCTGCCCTTTAGCATCTTTCAAGGCTTTAATGACCCATATAATTAAATTATAACTCAGAATGAGAACTTTCTGGAGCTATAACACTAGGAATATAGATTTTGTTTAAAATCAAAGTAATATAATTTAAAGACATGACTGAAATGGGGGAGCCTGGGCCTGAAACATGAAGTGCTTCCGATGGGAAGGAGGGAGGTGAAGCTGTGAGAGAGGACAAAGGACCATACCCCACAGGCCAAAGTCAAGATTAATTCGCTTGCTAACTAAGACAGATGAGAATCGTTGCGCAGGGCCCACCGAGATGAGGACCATGCATCAAGCCCTGATGCCTATGGATCTCGAGTGCCACAAATGGCCACTGGAAACTCATTAATTCCCTTTCGAAGGGGGCGGTCTTAATGAGCAGGGAGCAGGCCTCATGCAATCACATAGTCCAGACACTGGGGACCTTCTGTCCAAAGGGTAAATAGTGCTGGATTCCTGCTACAAACTACAAGGGAAAAGAAGGAAAAGGGGGGGAAAAAGCACCGGGTTTCATCGTAAACGTGTTGCTATTTTGTCATCTGGAGAGGAATCACAGCACACTGCACGGCTGACATGGTTGGCTCAGGTCCCGCTGTCTTCTGAGAAAAGGGATGTCTGAGAATCAGGCAGTTTTCGATCTGGACCCACTGCTTTCCTCTTTCAGAAAAGGTGCAAGTATGAAGTGACTGCGAGCATGCGAGCATGTACATGCTAAATGTATTGTAAGGATTCCCATTGCTAGACAAGCAAATTAGCCATGCTGCTCCAGGCGGGAGAAGACAAAGGGAAGAGCGCATCCTCTCCCGGCCGCACCCCTGCCCCCACCTCCTCCCTTCCCACAGACGGGGAGGGGGCCTGTCTCCGGCCATCACAGTGCAGGAGGCGCTGCAGAGGATGATCGGCCTGGTCAGGTCCACTCTAGCATAACATGTCAGCGGAGTGCATCTGCTAGCATGGCTAGCCTGATGCCTCGGTGGCTCTCCCCAGACACTTAATTTAAGACACCTACCAGAGACCAGAAGCTCTTGATGTTATGCTATCCACAGATCAAATATTTGCCTGCATAACAGCTCCAGTTCCAGGAAATGCCGCTCAGCTCTGACCCATTACCTGCAATGCCAAGAACTGGTGTTATCTTAGAATTGTAAACAAATACCCCAAATCCAAATGAAACAGAGGTCGCCCTTTAGTTTTCTCTTTCCTACCCCGGAGAGTGGTGCATTGTCTCTTTCTTCCATCCTTTTAACCACTCCTTTGAAATTGCAACCATTCATAGCTCTGTAGCACTTTCAGAATAGGAGGGAGGAGGTTTTCCCAGGCAGCCGTGCGGAATGTGGAGAATCCACGCAGGGGAGGAATGACACTTTACCGAGTACCAACTCAGCTCTGCTTGGTTCCTGCTCCCTTCCCCTTTCCGTCATTAAGCCCGGGAGGTCAACCCCGTTAGACTGGAAGCCCACGCTGAATTGTTCTGTTTCTGCTTTGCTAATGTCGGTACTACTCACCCAAACAGTCTTCTCATGTGGGAGCATATTGGACTATCTGAAAATGACTGAAAGCCAGGCCACTGACGTTCCAGTCCTGTCTGGTGCCCAACCCTCTGCCGTCACAACCTTGTTCGTGCCTTTTGCACACCTCCTACACACGCTCCCCACTTCAGAGGGGAGACAGGCAGAGTGCTGGGCGCATGGAGGAGCTTGGGAAAGAGGACCACTCAGGGGAGGCAGAATCCAACGCGGAGCTCGCACCGCCTTCGGAATACCAACCACAAGGGGTCTTGGGGAGAAAGTTTTTTTTTAAATAACATGTTTGCATTTATGCAACCACCCTGCGATACTTCCAGTTAGTAGGGAAAGGCCGCGTGAAAGGCTATATATTGCACACACTCCAATTCAATATTCCCACCGAAACTTGTTTGTCCTATATTTTATACACAGGAATTTAGGACAATATAACTCCTTCCTTTGAAAACAAGCAGTTTTCCCTTCTGGCCACCACATCATAACACAATTGTAAGCCTGGCGTGTGGGATGGGCCGGAGCCTGCAGCCTCCCCTTCCTCGCAGCTCTGGGAGCTTCCTCCCTCCCGCTCCGGCTCTGCGCGCTCGGCTCTGCGGGCCGGCTCTGCCTCGGCCTGTTTATAGCGCTGGGGGAGGAGGAAACAAAGCAATTGTGAAGCTTGTTAAGGGGCAGTTCATAAGATATTAAAGGTGACCTTGCCACTTCCAGTTCTATTTATTCTACTTCCTTCCAAACCGGGGCCAATCCTTCCTTCCAGGGCGAGAGCTCGGCTGTGTGGATGTGGTCTGTGGGAACGCAGTAAGCTCAGGCCCCCAGAGCCGGTTCGTGACCCAGGTCTGCCAGCAGTGTTTCCCACTCGCCCACAGGCTGGGTCCGTAAATCACAGCTCCTTGGCCGAGGAAGCGGACCTTTTGTTTGGTGAAAAGCATTTTTTTTGTTGTTGTTGACTGATAAAAATAGCCCACTCCAGTGAGGCAAGATTATAAATATATACAAACATAGATTCATACATGTAGTAGAATGGATGCTATGTGGAATTCCCATGTATATACATTTCTTTAAAAATATATATATATAAGCATTTCTTTTGTGAATTTGGCCAAAGCACAGCCTACACATAGGAATCACCCTGTCAGAAAGGGGACTGCAGTCTGGGGTCGGCTGGCTTAGGTGGTGTTTGTGTCGTCGTTTGCTGCATTGTTCAGGAAATAAAGGTGTTTCCTGAGAGCCCACAAGGGCCAGCAGGTGAATCGCTAAGTATGATAGGACATGTAGGGATGGGTTGCACCGGGTGGGGACAGAAAATGCCTTAGCAAGCCTTACGCCTGACTATTTTGAACAGAAGCCCAGCGGCTCGGCTTGCTGACTTCCTCGCTGATAGCATCAAGGCATAACCTCCATCAACCCGAGCGGCATTCCTGCCGTCTGTTGAATCTGGGGATGTATAAATCAAGGTGCATCAATAAAATTCCCAAGTACCTCTTTTCTCCCAACGAAAACATTTTCTTTTTACTTTGCCCCTCAATTATCTGGGTCATCCTTATCATTTCTTTGACAAATGAGCTGTCGGTAAGGCCTACTGATTAAAACAGATGGCGAAAGCACTGATACCTGATGAGAGTGCTTCCTTTCCTTTGCCAAGGTTTTCATCAGCCCCTACCCCGCCACCCCCCGGCTCTGGGTTAAAATTCCAATCTACTCCTCTTCCACTAAATGGGGTGTAGGAGGGATAAGGGTTGGGGAGGAGGGGGTGACTGCTGCTGGGTTCATCACCCTGGCCTCCCCCCTCAGACCTGCTCCTCAGTCCTGGTCTTCACCGTTCCCTTCACCATGGCTCAGATGGACGGTTTCCACATCCCTGCCAGAAAGGGGGAGGTACCAGAGAGCATTCTGAGCACTTGTCAAGTTCATCCCAGGTCTGGGGAGAACATCAGAATTCGGCTCCAAGTGCACTTCCACATTCATTCCCTTGCTCATTTGTTCATTCAACAGCCATATCCATACGACATGCTTTATAACTATGGTGGATATAAATCTGAGCAAGATTAGCCCTTGTCCTCAAGTGGTTCAGAATCTACTAGGGGAAATAAAATACACTGAGTGGCCAGATTATTATGATCTCTGAACGCATAATAATCTGGCCACTCAGAGTAGTGTGTGTGTGTGTGTGTGTGTGTGTGTGTGTGTGTGTGTGTATTGGGGGTCCAGTGCATGAATTTGTGCATGGGTGGGGTCCAGCCAGCCTGACCAGGGGGAAGGGATATGGGTGGTTGGCCGGTCTGCCTGCTGGTCAAACTCCTGGTCAAGGGGACAATTTGCATATTAGTCTTTTATTATATAAGATATACACTGAGTGGCCAGATTATTATGCGTTCAGAGATCATAATAATCTACCACTCAGTGTATATATGCAGGTCATTCCGGACAGAGGTGAGAAGGGCTGTAGAAGAGAGCAAAATTGCTTTGAGGGTACCGAGAGGGAGTAAGCCCTAGCTGTCTGGGTGATGTAAGAAAACAGCTTTGTAACATTGTGCAAGGTGGCTTACAAAACTGGGTCCTGAAGGCGTGAGACCTCAGAGACTGAGGAAAGGCATCCACACAGCAGGGAAGGCATGAGCGATGGCAGGCGGGCAGCATCTGCTGCGGGACAAATAAATGAAGGGAAGGGGTTTGATCTTGGGTAGAAGGGGCTGACGTACTAAAACATGCAGGAACATTTTTTCCGGGCTATGGTTTCTAGGTGTGTGGGTCACCCCTGTTCCCTTTCTAGCATAATCTTTTCTAAATTTTACCCTATTGTTGGACATTTATTTATTTCCTGATTCTTCCCAATAGCAAAGCACAGAGGGATATTTCTGTGAGCGTTTGAACATAGCCACACTATTTCCATAAAATATATTCCTAGGAGAGCTGCAGGCTACAGCTCCCCGTGCAGCTGTGCCTAACCAGGGAGCACCCCACAGGCAGCAGGAATAGGCTTGCCCCTCCTGTACTCCCCAACCCTTGGCAGGCATTTAAAATCTTTATCAGTTTGATAGGCCAAAAAGAGTTGTATGGCGGTTCTAATTTTCATTTCTTTGATTATTAATGAGGCGATGCATTTTTTGTCAAGTATTAATGGCCATATAGACAACGCAAAAAAAAAATCCTTTAAATTGGATTTTATTAGTAAGACGTGAACTAAGAAGAAGGCATCCGACTCCTTTTCATTTTGCTTCCTGGAAGGAGATTGCTAAACTATTGATCTTGAAACTACATCGCCAGGAAAATAAGGCAGGGTGGCCTAATTTTCCCATTGATTGCATCTACCCTCATCTTCACTCTTTGTGTGACTGGGAACAGCTGGCCTTTGAAAATTGGCCCTGCACTAATACGCCGCACCAGAACCCCACTTCCAAGCCTTGTCTGAGGCCCTTTGAACTTTGACCTTTTCTTCCAGCTCTTTGAAACCTCATTAAAATGTATTCTTCTCTAAAGGCATGTCTTGCTTCAAATCTGTACTTATGTTTTCCTTCGACTAAGTTATAAATTTTCTTGAGTGCAAGTTATTTTGTCATACTCACATTATTCCCCACAATGCCACCTCCAGTATTTTCAAATGCAAATAAATGTAACAGTGTAACAAGTATTTTATTTCCTTTTATTGAAAACAATTCTCTTTTGTTGTCATGGGCAGATTTCTTAGTCTTGGAAAAACTTCCCCACACAAAAACAAAATTTTGAAAAAAGATATAACCAAATTAAATAGCACAATGAATTAAATAATGCCTTCATATGTTAATAACCCCCACAGAGTATAATTTTCTCCTTTCTTTTTTAAAATTTATCTTTATTGTTGAAAGTATTACCGATGTCCTCCCTTTCTTTCCCCATCGACCCCCCTCCACCTCACTTCTGTACCCCACCCCCAGGTATTTTTCTCCTTTCTAGAAATTTTCCCCTTTGTGGGCAAACTCTTTGAATCATTAAATTGTTTTGTATTCTACTAGATGCAAATAAATACATATTTTGGGTTATTTATCTTTTAATTCACAAATGAACTCAGATGTCTTTATATATAAGGAACATTTATTTGAAAGTCCAGATTGAAGTGGTTTCTACACAGAATTCATGTTTTATTTCTTCACTGGAGACACCAGGGTTTCTGAAACTGAGCTTTAATAGCATACTTAGAAGGGAATAGTTGCCAGCTGACTAGCTATTGATTTAATGTTCCATCATCTCCATGGTTCAATCACGCCTACCATGGTGAATCAGTTGGAGCATCCTCAATGAACCAATAAATGAGCAATTTCCCCACCAAAGGGAGACGTTTCCTGTGTGGCAAAGGCATATACATAGCTTATCACAAACAACGTGAGGCTTCAGTGCAGCCCTGAAGTACCTGGAATCAGCTAGCCTTCTGTTCTCAGTAACGGTGTGCCCTTCCAATCGGCACTTGCCACACACCAGCTGTGTGTGTGTGTGTGTGTGTGTGTGTGCACGCATGCATATGCTGTATCTCTGCTTGAGGTCAAGGACCATTTTTCAGACAGTTTATCATTTTCTATGGCATGTACTAGGTGGTCAATAAGTATTTGTCAAATGAGAATCAGATGCTAACAGAGCACAGGGCCAGAGTTTCCTATGTGCCTGTGGTTGTCAGCCCTGGATGCCCTTTGGAATCACACGGGGGTCTTTTTCAAAGTTACCCAGGTCCCCTCCCAGAGCTGTGATTTATTTGGGGCTGAGCATGCTACCCAGACCCTGTGTTTTAAAGACTTTGCAGGTAATTCTAATGAAGAGCTAGTGGTGAGAATTGCCGCTCTAAGCCATTGTGATAGAGAAGACAGGTCAGCAATTCGTTGGGAAAAGTACTATCATTTTGCTTTCTCTTAGGGCAGCCATTCTTAAAGCGTGGTCTCCAAAGCAGCAGCAGCAGCAGCAGCAGCAGCAGCAGCAGCAGCAGCAGCAGCATAATCCGGCAACCAGCCCTCAGGTGACTCAGATGCCTGCTGTGGTTTGGGAACCACCATAGCAGAGACATAGATTGAATTAAAATGTCGTAGAAAGTTGATTTCAAGTATATTCAACTCAAGACATATGTCAGATTATGCTTCATGAAACAACTCTTCTGGCCCATAAAATATTTTTTATTTTGTTGATTTCAGAGAGAGAGGAGAAGAGAGATAGAAGGATAGAGAAATAGAAACATCAATCAGCTGCCTCCTGCACGCCCCCTACTGGGGATCAAGCTCGAAACCCCCAGCATGTGCCCTGACCAGGAACCAAACCAGTCACCTTTGGTGCATTGTCGAAGCTCAACCACTGAGCCACCCCAGCCAGGCTGGCCCAAAGCTTTTCTAAGTATTATCCTTTTGCACCTAAAAGAAAGTGAATGTCAGCTTACACAGTATAAAAACATTCTGTTGAGACCGTACAGTGGTGATGACTCCAGCCAGCTTATCCTACACAGAAAGAAGCACTTGGACATATCTATCAACAAGTGAATCTAAAAGTCAACTGAATTAAAAATCTGAGGAACAGAATAAACTGGTGAATATAATAGAATCAGGGGCATAGAATGGGAGGGGATTGATAATTCTCAGGGGGAAAGGGGTGTCTGTGTGGGGGGTACGGGAAGAGACTGGACAAAAATCATACACCTATGGATGAGGACAGCCAGGGGGCGGGGGGGGGGAGGTAAGGGCAAAGGGTGGGGTGGGGACCGGGTGGAGGGGAGCTATGGGGGGGGGGGGGGAGAGAAACAATTGTAATAATCTGAACAATAAAGATTTATTAAAAATAAAAAAATAAATTAAATTTTAAAAAAAGAAAAAGAAAGAAGCACTTGGCCGGGCAGGGGGCAGCAACCACATTTATCCACTCCTTCCCATTGCCCTGTGCTCTGTGGTGGCCCTGAACGCTTAGGCAAGAGGCCTGTTACTCAACTTTGGTTTCCACTCATTGTAAAATAGAAGGTGGCAGGAACTTCAGGCCACGGACCCCGCTTCCTAAGCAGGTTTGCGGCGCCTCCGAAGAAGCCGGGTTCAGAAGCTGTCGTTCCCAGAATGGGATCCTGAATTCAGAATGAGGACACCCTCAGCCCGTCTTCCAAAATGTGCTTCCTCAGGGGATCTGACTCAGCCTTGGAGGGTCAGAGGCAAGAAGGAGAGTGACAGTTGGTGGTGGCAAGAGGGAAGTGACAAAGGGAAACCCGGGGTTGGTGGCAACAGCAGAAGTGGTGACTGGCAGCACATGCTGTGGTGAGGGTGATGCCATGGCTGTCACGCCCAGCGTGACAGGCGCCTGGGTGCCACACCTTTATCCGGATCCGTGGAAGGGGCAGGCGAGAGTCGTGTTGCTGGTTTAAAAGTGATGAAGGCCTAACACACAGTAAGGTTGGCTGGTAATGTGGGCCTCTCAGCAGACTTCTCCAAGTGCAGCCCTGTGCTGCCTGCATGCACGTCACCAGGGGGCACTTGCTAACACTGCAGCGCTCCAGACCCCACCCCAGACCTATAGAAGCCGGATTTCTGAGGGTGGGGAGTCCAGAAACCTGCACCGGAATCAAGTCCCTTGTGTGACTGTTCTGGCATCCCGTGAGATCTGACTTCCACAAAGCTGCCTGGACATAATCTTGTAGATTTGAAGCAACTTAATGGTCAACGTGGACTCTATGCAAAGAACTGCAGGAGATAATGAAATCAATCTTAAGCTATAGCCTCTTACAAAGAAATTCACCTTAGGAGGACAGGTAGCAGTAGCAGTGGCAATAGCACTGACAGATAAACACACACACTCAACTGTGTCAAGGTAGGATGAGGTAGGAAAAGCGGATTTCAGATGAGAAAGATGAAACTCAGGGTTCCGGAAAGGCATTGGGAGGGAGACGGCATTTCAGAATTTTATTTTTTTAATTCCTCACCTGAGGATACTTTTTCCATTGATTTTTGGAAAGAGAGAGAGAGAGAGAGAGAGAGAGAGAGAGAGAGAGGAAGAAGGAGGAAGAGGAGGAGGAAAAGGAGGAAGAGGAGGAGGAGGAGGTGAATTGATATGAAGGAGATACATCAACTGGTTGCCTCTGCACACAACCCTTCAGGGGCCAGGATTGAACCTTCGACTGAGGTATATGCCCTTGACCTGGAATCGAACCCAGGACCCTTCAATCCGAGCTGGGCTCTAACCACTGAGAAACCGACCAAGGCTCAGCATTTTTAACAACTTTTTTCTAAAACAAGAATGCATATATAACAGTAGTCTGTGTTACTTGCAGACATCTGAGGTCATTTTTAGAGGAATGGGGAGGATTCCAACAGAAACTGGAAAGAGCAGGTTCCAGGCAGAGGAAACAACAGAGGCAGTGCCGTGTACTGACTGGTATTTCTGCCTTCTCTGGAATTTCTTAGTGAGAATCCTCAAGGACCTTCGACTTAGAAAGCAGGTTCCCTTTCGGCTAGCTGGTGCTAATTTACATTTATTGCATCCAGTGATATATATATGATATATATATGGAACTTTCTTCTGGTTCCATAGGGTGTATAAAATTTGGGTACCAAATAATACAGACAAATAATGATAAGACATAACGTTGCATTAAGAAAAAGAGTAGGGATTTCTGAAATGTGTTCAAAAAATAAGGTAGAATGATAGAAGAATGGATATAGGAATAGATGCGTGATAAACAAGCTTTATAAAACAGTAATGGCAGAATCTCGGTAATGGGTATACAGGTGTTCCCTGTAAAAATTCTTTCAATATTGCTGTGTTTCTGAAATTTTTAAAAATTGATTTTTATTGATCTCAGAAAGGAAGGGAGAGGGACAGATAGAAACATCAATGTTAAGAATCATGGATTGGCTGCCTCCTGCATGCCTCCTACTGGGCATGCATGTGCCCTGACCGGGAATCAAACCGTGACCTCCTGGTTCACAGATCAACCTCAACCTCCAAGCCACACCAGTAGGACATGTAATTTTTCATAATAAGACGGAGGAGGGAGGTAATGTTTTGCTTGCATGGGTCATGTGACTTTGAACAACTTTCCACTTGTCTGGATTCACTTTGCTCTGCTATCAAGGCGGTTAAACTAGCTCATCTCCAGGTTCCCTTCTGATTCCCATAGACTCTCATTCCTTCTTCCCTCCCGACCAGGAACACAAGGGTTACTCCCCCGGAGAGGCGGTCATCTAGCCTGCCAGGACTTAGCTAATAGAGATAGTTAATCCTCCTCAGAGCACAGCAGGGATGACCTAACGCTGGCCCAGACACAGCCACCCTGCTGTCTGTGGTTCTAGAGCAGGTGTTGTGCGAGTCAGACCTTGAAATTTGTTTTGCAACCTACCACCTGTTACTGTGATTGTGTGGCTGTTTTCCTGGCTTATGGGATTTTACTTCAGCTGTTGTTCTCAGGCGAGAGTTTATTTCCTCTAGGAATCTACACAGTTCACTTGCCCTAAACTTAGCATTTGTATGTGTGGATCTTCCGGTGACTGATTCAACTATGCAACGCTGAATCGTCTGCCAAGAGTCCTCAAGTCACCCACAGACTCCAACAACAGATTTTTAAGGGGCAAAAGTAAGAATCCTCTTCCAAGTCTTTTGTTGCAGATAATGATCTCTTTGAACTTTGCTACGGGAAGAAGTAGCACAGCGTCAGATTTATAGTTGCCCCTGATTCTTATTTTTTTCCCCTGCTAACAGGCGGCATTGTGCTGAGTCAGCAATTCCCTGGCATTCATTGCTTTGCTGAAAATTCTTGTGCCTGTAAAATTTTACTGCAGGCTAACATATGCAGACAAGACTCCATTTTTCCCGGGTAGTTTAAAGGCAATTCTACGAGTTTGGAACTAAAATGGATTTCATGATGAACTAGTCCAACCCTTCAGTGACATGGTTATAAAGAGGCTTGCTCAAGATCATAAATTTTATTAAGGATGGGAGCTAGAAATCTACCTATATTGCAAAGCGTACTTGTATAAAGAGAAAATAACAAAAAGAAGCTTAAGACCTTTGCTTATAAACATTTGGCTATTTTCTTTTAAAAAGATAAATCCTAGTGCTCTAGCTTCCGATTGCTGCCTAGCAACCCACCACAGAACTAAGTGGTTTCAGAGCAGTTTCTTATCCGCCACGTTTCTCTGAGAGAGAATACTACTCGGCTCGTCAGGATGGTTCTCACTTCCTGACGAGAAGGGTGAGGGGGTGTTTCATGCAGTTGGAATAGAGGGTCTCTGAGGAAGGACATCTAAGAAGACTTCTTTGCTCACAAGCCTGGTACATGAGCTGGGAGGGCTGGAAAGCTAGGAGCTGGTCAGACATCTCTCTCCTCGTGGATAGGTCGGACACACGGTGGTTCCAGGCAACATGGCAGCTGGCTTCCCTCAGAACAAGTGTTTGAGGAGGACATTGTGAGGCATCTTATAATTTGATTGGCTACACAGGACCAGCCTAGATACCTGGGAAGGGACTATGAAAGGGTATGAATACTAGGAGACAGGGCTCACTGAGGACCACCTTTGAAGACTACCAATGACACATAATGTCACCACTACTCTTTAGAAATGACATGTTTTAATATTTTAATAAACAAAGTGAGAAGTAGTCCTAAAACCTATAACTTATGCTAGGGTGACACTAGGGGCCACATGGGATGGATGGAAAAACAGTTTGTAGTTAGAAAAGCCTTGATTCAGTTCCAAGCACTATCATTTACTGTGAGACCTGAAGCAGATAATATAATTAGATTGAATCTGAGTTTTAATATGTACATAATTAGAATGACATTTAGGTCAAAGTATTATTTATAAAAATTAAAAAATGAGTTTTAACCTCTTCATACATAATAGTTGCTCAATATATTTTAGTTCTTCTTACCCTCAGCCATCTCTGGAATCCAGAAATCTAGATAGGTGTTCATTGAACACATGCATGTTTGAGTGTCTGGTGGGAAAGGTTCTGTGCCAGGAAATGGTGATTCAAAGGTTCATAAGACATGTTCCCTTCCTTCCTGGGAGGAAGAAGAAAGGGAGGAGAAGGGTGAGGGAAGAAAATGTAAACACACATTGAGTGAGGTTCTACAATGAAGGCAGACTACATGCTAGTGTGGGAACACAGAGGAGGGAACAGTCCACTTTAGAGAGGAGGCCTCAGGGAAGGCTTCGTAGAGAAGAGAATACTGAGCAGCACCATGAAAAACAGGAGCTTACCACACGCAGGAGGTGGGGAAGGGAAAACCAGAAGAGCAGAAGTAGCATGTGCAAAGACCCAGAAGCACAAAGTACCACCAAGAAGTGAAAGCAGTTTGGTAATGCTGAAGCAAGAACAGTGAGAAATGAAGTCAGGTAGAAGCACAGATAAGGGGGCTACTTAGGAAGTCATCATGGTCGCCCAGGCAAGAGATGAGAAAGGCCTGAAGCAGAGCTGTAGTGGAGATGAAGAGGAGATGGGTGAGAGGGAGATCTAAGGAGTAAAATGAAAGAGCTGGCTGGCTATCGAGAAGGAGGAAAGAAGGAATCCAGAGACAATGCCTAGAGATCTCTGGCTAGGATGATGCAGTGGGTGGTGCAGTCATTAGCTTATAGCGTGTATCCAGGAGGAAGAATGGGTAGGTGGTAATGAATTTGGCTTTGAACACACCAAGCTTGAGATGCCTGCAGGACATTCAAAGAGAATTAATTGTTCCACATGCAGCTGAATTTATGAGTCTGGAGTTTGTGGGAGTTGGTTGGGCAGGAGAGCGAGATTTGGGAGTTGCTTGACATTTTGAAGAAGGCTTTTCAGAAGTTAATCTTTTCCAGTCTAGCCAGTAAATAAATGATGTCTGAGTTGTAATAATTGTTTAAACAGCCATCGCTTTTGGCTCGAAAGACTTTTTCTTTTTCTAAAATTGCCTTCTTTTTAATATATATATATATATATATATATATATATATATATATATATATAAAATTGATTTAGAGAGGTAAGGAGAGGGAAAGAGAGATAAAAACATCAATGATGAGAGAGAAGCATTGATTGACTGCCTCCTGCACACACCCCCACTGGCGATCGATCCTGCAACCCAGGCATGGTGCCCTGACCATCAATAGGTCTATGCTCAACCACTGAGTTTTGCTGGCCAGGCTAAAATTTCCTTCTTAATTAGAAGATGTAAACAAAGGAAAGTTGGTAAAGAATTGCAGGAGTATACCACATAGATCAAACATCTATATATATAAAAGCCTAAGCGAACAGCCACCTGGCTGATTGACCAGTAGCTATGATGTGCACTGACCACCAGGGGGCAGATGCTCAACACAGGAGCTGCGAGCTGCAGTGACTTGGCAGCTTCAGATCTCGGGAAACACATCCAAAACCAGAGAGGAGGGAGCCTGATTCCAGGGTTCATCACCCAAGAACCACCCTCTTGCAATCTGGGACCCCTCAGGAGATGTCAGAGAGCCAGTTTCATCTTGGTCCCCACAGGCCAGGCCGAGGGATCCCACCAGTGCAGGAATTCATGTGCTGGGCCTCTAGTCTGACAATAATTCCCACAGCAGAAAAAAAAACAAAAAACTTTTTCAATTCCTGTATCACAAATTAACAATACCTACCATACCTTAACTGACGGTCCATAGTTAATTCCATAATAATCACAACTACATATACAGACATACTTTGAAGATATTGTGGGTTCGTTTCCAGAGCCCCACAAGAAAGGGTGCCATAATCTTTTTGCTGGTGGAGGGCCTTTTCTTCCATTTATAAAAATCACATGTGTGAACCACATTAAAACAGGTATGACTTTGCCCCAAACAAATGGAATAGACTTTGATTCTTCCTAGCTTACAAGGGTAGCATATAGAGTTAGGATCTCATAGAAGTGACAGACTTACTGAAACTTTGGTTTAACTATTCTCACCAAAGATCAGTATCATTTGTACTTACTCTTCTTGAGACCCTGTGAGAGCAGTCATTAGGAATGAGGAACTATGAGTTCTAATTCCCATTCTCCTACTATCTAACGTAACTGGTTCTCAAACTTTTGGGAACTTCAGAATTTCCTACAAAGCTTTTTAAAATCCAGATTTCAGAGGCTCAGCCCCAGTTATTCTCATTTAGTACGTCTAGGGGAGGGCCCAGGTATACACAATTTTAACAAGTTTTGCAGGTGATCCTGCTAACACTGTATAGACAAACCAAGTCATTTCTTAGGGCTCAGTTTCTTCATCTATGAAATGGGAAGGATCTCTCCCTTGCCTATTTCTCGGGCTTAAGTCCAGAACTACAGTGACATATGCAAAATGACTCAGAACACTGTGGGTTCTCTACACAGATAAGATGTTGGTATTGTCTAGGGTAGTGCATTAGAATCAACTGGAGGCCTTGTTAAGACAGCTGGCTGGTTTGGCTCAGTGGTCCCAGATTCAATTCCGGTCAAGGGCATGTACCTCCTCTGCAGGCTCAAATCCCGACCCTGTCAGGGCATGTGTGGTCAGGTCAGTGTTTCTCTCTGTCTCTCCCAGTCCCTTCCACGCTCTCTAACATTCCATTTTTCCTGAAAGTGTGGATAGAAGCTAAAGGGAATAGTGGAAGATGGGGAACCGAGGAAAAATGGTGATGTCTGGGAATTCCAGACACTAAAAATTATCACTCAGGAGGGTCTATGATGCTTCTTCGAGCATACAGATAAAAAGATTAAAAGGTTATCGCCAAAATAAGGAATCTTAATAAGAATCCTCTCAATAGTTTCTTTAAAAGCAAGTGGAATAGATTTGTAGAGTGGGTTTGTCTGCTCACTGTTCAGTGCTGCTGCACATCCCTGGCTCCCACCAGCCCTGTTTTTCTCCTGCTTGACAGTTTCCACGACCTCTGTAATTCCATAGCTCCCCATGGCCACTGCGCACAGCCTGGCTCAGAGCTGCCTACCACCACCTCCCGCCCTGCTAACCAGAGTTGCCAGCCCTTCTCTCTCCATGGCCCTGTGAGAGCACAGGACTTTGCAGAGGAGTGGAGAGCAGAGGCCCGAGGACAGCAGAGAGCAGGGGCTGTTGCAGAGGCCTGTTGCCTCTACCGTGCTGCCAGGAGCACAGCCTTGAGGGTACAGCCAGCATCTGCCTCCCCTCCTCTCCGTTCCTCCCGCTGCGCGCTGCGTGGGAACTGAGCAATCTTCCTAGAATGCACATCACACACAAAAAAAATCTTCCATAAAATTGGATGCATCTTTTTGTAAACGTCTATACCGCACGATAGATCCCTTGTTTGTTACCATAAGCACGTGTTTCCCAAAAATTTCCTGTTTTTTAGATGACTCGTGAATTGAAAATGTTGTCCGTGGAAGGAAAGCCGCATTATTGAAGCTGTAAACAATAGAACAACTATGGTTTTAATCCTTTGAATAAGGCTTTGTTTCCCATTGACTGAAAACTTCCTAAAGGAAGGAAAGCGAGGAGCATTCAGGAAGGATTTGTATTTTATTTTACAACAGCTTTGTGAGGGGGGAAATCATTTGGAAACCCGAGACTCCCTTTCCTGGTTGGTGGGCATCAGAACACAGCCGCGCGGGGCTCGGGCTACGCACGGTGGCTCCCCACCCGCCGAAGACTTCCTGACCCCGGTGCCAACGCTGTTTTGTTATTGTCACACTGACACCGGCAGACGTCCATCCTGCGCCAGAGGTTCTTATATTCCCAGACAGGCTGGGAACAGGTGCACCACTGTTTACCTCGGCCTATTCACACAGATCAAAAATGCTTCCCTAACGCAGCCCACCAGGCTTACGTCAGACGCTCCTTCATTCATGAAGTACCTGTTAATTAAAGAGATGTAGTAATTGCAAAATTAGTCATCGCCCGGGGAACTCTTAAGCTGCTTTCAATGCCCTCCCTCAGGCCTGTATTTTCATGGACTTTCTATACCAACATCCTTTTCTTTAGAAATAAAGTTGAATCAATTAGCTGAATCATCCTTCCAATTTGGAGAAAAGGGTCAATGGGTGAGAGAAGCGGGCCTCGAATCCCCAAATGCCGACATGGCCGTGCTTGCTTTGCGCGGATTCTATGCCGGAGGCATAAACCACGGAGCCCAGGGCGCCGGCTGCCAGGCCCCGGTGCAGGAGGGAAAGGGACCGCTTGGACACCTCCCACTTCCGAGTCTGGGTGATCTCACCCCCGTTTATTAATCCCCACTGGATGGAGAACACCGCACGCACCCCCTGACGGCCATCAGCCCTCAGGGCTGTGCCTCAGGTATGTGTCTGGGGACGTCATTTAGATATTCCTCTTCCCGAGAATTGCATTTCAGGTAGCAAACCCTAATTATCCGTCTGTTCCCTACGTGGCTTCCCAGAGGCAGAGGTGCAGCTGAGGCTAGGCTTTGGTCTTTGTCCGCTGTAATTCGAGACGGCACCACCTCCTCGCCCTCGTGGTCCCCTCTGCGCAGCTTCCCCTGTGCCCCTGGGAGCAGCCGGCCTTGCACTCAGGACTGGGACACTGGGGGAAAGAGGCGGGGCCCATTTCTAGTGTTTTCCAACGCGTTGCCTGCTTTGTCTTAAGTCGGGGAAGGCCTCCAAGTTGCTTTCAGTAGAAGAAGATTGAAAAGGCTGTTTCTATATTAGAGTTTCTTGGTCTTTTGTCCAAGCCTGGGCCCTTTAGAAGGTCTGTTAAAAATTATGACTCATCCCCCTCCCAAATTGTACAGACATGTTGACACACAGAATGTTGCATACCCTTGCAAAGGAGGCGTGGAGATCCCTCTGATGAAGAATATTCCATGGAGACTTAGATATTTTTTAAACTTATAGAAGTCAATTTCATACCACACTGTTCCAAAGCATTTAAGCGATGAAAGTAAAAAGGGAAGGGTCTAAAAGATGGTACTTTTCTAAAATAGATTGTGATGACTGTCTCTTTCCTGAACAAACATTGTGTGGTGGAGCATGAAACACCAGCTTCACCCTTAGCAGCTTACGCTCTGAGGTCACATGGGAATTCATGGTTATACACGTGCCCAATATTTCCTGTGTATGTAAATAATATCACCCTAGGCCTAACTGGTGTGGCTCAGTGGATAGAACATCAGCCTGCAGACTGAGGGGTCCTGGGTTTGATTCCTACCAGGGGCATGTGCCTTGGTTGCAGGCACATCCCCATTGGGGGGTATGCAGGAGGCAGCTGATCAATGTTTCTCTCTCTTATCAATGTTTCTGACTTTCTGTCCCTCTCCCTTCCTCTCTGTAAAGAATCAATAAAATATGTTTAAAATAATAATAATAATAATAATAATAATAGCACCATAATGGTTGCTTGGTGTACCTGAGGCCAAGAGCTTTGCCTATAAGACTTATTCCTTGTGACAACCACACAGGTAAACATCACTAATCCATTCGACCGCTCAGGACAGGGAGGTTCAGAGCAGAAAGCAACTTTCCCAAAGCCACACAGCAATTAAGCAGCCAAGGTGGGGCACAGATAACAGGACCGTCTGTTTCCAAAGGCCTTGCTCTGAATACAGCATGAGAACACAGACCTATGGAATTTTACAATTAGCTATTTCATTTCCCACAGAGTTGTTGGGGTAGCTATCAGCAGACAGGAAGCAGAAAGACAGTAAGGCTACGGAGGCAAAAGCAGTTCCCCTTACAGCGACATCTCTACAGCGGCTGCCTACGGGGGGGCCCGAGGGCCGCAGGCCACTTGGCAAGTGGCTCTGGGAGCTTGTTCTAGGCTTCCAATGCATAACAAGCACAGAGACTTCCACTTCCCTCTGCTTCAGGTCTGACTGGCATGGCTCTGGCTGCCCCGACCCTGTTATTAGAGGCGGCAGTCTGCCCTTCCTTCATTCTGATGGGTGCTAAGGGACTTTGTGCTGTGTGCCCACCTGGCTCTCAGGCCGGCGGCTCCTCGGTCCTCCCTGCCAGCTCTGCTTCCCTGCTGCCTGCCTGTCACTCTGCTGCCCTCTGCGGTGGCTGCGGGGGATGAGGAACCTGGGGAAACCAGGCAAATGCTCTACTCTACCCTGAGCTATGAGTATAGAAACTGTCAAGCATTTAGATTTTGAACACTACGCTTTTTCATGGGACCCAGCCTGGAATATAGCATAATTAAATGAAGTCTTGAAGGACTTTCCCAACTAAAGTAAGAGGACCAAGCATCATAAGTGAAAGAAACTACCTAAGTTACTTTCAGATGAGCCTGGTGAACGTGAGGCATTGCCTATGGGAGGCGGTACATTTTCAATGGGCTAAGCATGTGGCTCTGGAATCTGATGCTTGAGTTCTGATGGTGATCCCACCACTTGCTGATGTACTTTGTACAAGTTACTGTACCTCTCCGTGCCTTTGTTTCCCCATCTGTAAAATGGGACTTATAATAATAATACCTAGCTCAAAAAATTGTCCTAAAGATTCAATATATTAATAAATACATTGCACTTAAAACAGTGCCCGGTGCATCAACGCTTTCAGAAAGTGTCCATCAGTATTGTGATTATCAGTTGGCCATTTTCATAATCACTGAAGGGTGAAGGACTTCCAGAAGGAGATCCAAAAAGTGAGTTACGTTTCCTTGCAGAGGTCTGAGGGTGGCGAGGTAAGCAGGCCACTTGGTGCAAAGCCTCGAAACAAGACGAGTGGAGTCCAGTGGACAGGCGGGCACTGCTGCATTACCGACTTCCTCAGCATGTAGTGGCGCAACATAGCAGTGATACGCTGAGTGAAGTAAGTCAGTCAGAGAAAGACAAGTATCACATGATCTCACTTACACGTGGAATCTAATGAACAAAATAAACTGACAAACAAAATACATCCACAGACTTGGAAGCATGAAACCCACTGAGGATCCTCAGAGGAAATGGGGGGAGGAGGGAGGGGACAGATCAACCAAAGACCTTCAGGCATATATGAAAAACCCATGGACACAGACAATAGTGAGGTGAAGAGCCACTATTGGGAAGGGAAGGGAATAGGATGAAGGGCAGTCAATGGAAAGGGCAAAGGGTGGCCTGTGATACTTTCAACAATAAAGATTTTAAAGAATAGAAGCAACTTATTATTTCTCTATGGGTTGACCAGGCAGCTCTAGTTCACAGTGTTGACCTGGGTCCTGAGTTGGCTGCAATATCCAGAAGCCTCATCCTCACATTGGGTGGGAGCGTAGCTGGGATTTTTGGCCAATGGCTTTGGTTTCCCTTCATGAGGCTTCTTCAGAATGCTCCTTGGGCTTCCTCACAGCAGCAGGCTCCAAGAAAAAACTTGCCAAGACACAAAGGCAGAAGATTCATATTTCTTAAGGCCCAGCCTTGAAAGTTGCACATCATCACTTCTGCTGCATCCTATTGGTCAAAATACATTGGCTCCAGACCTCTGTGGATGCTCAAGTCCCTCATAAAAAATGGCATAGCCGAAACTGGTTTGGCTCAGTGGATAGAGCGTCGGTCTGCAGACTGAAAGGTCCCAGGTTCGATTCCGGTCAAGGGCATGTACATTGGTTCTCGGCACATCCCCAGTGGTGGGTTTGCAAGAGGCACCTGGTTGATGTTTCTCTCTCATCGATGTTTCTAGCTCTCTATCCTTCTCCCTTCCTCTCTGTAAAAAAATCAATAAAATATATATTTTTTTAAACGGCATAATTTTTATATATAACCTATGCACATGCTCCTGTAAACTTTAAGTCATCTCTAGATTACTTATAATACCAAATATTATGTATATGCTATGCAAATAGTGGTTAAACTGTATCGTTTAGGGAATAATTACAAGGGGAAAAAGCCTGTACATGTCCAGTACAGATGCAACCATAGTTGGCCTAACTCTATAGCATGTCAGTAACACAGTAACTATTTTTTTTCTTGAGTGTTTTTAATCCATAGTTGGTTGAATCCACAGATGTGGAACCTGAGGATACGGAGGGCCAACTGTAGGTTAGTGGCCAGCCTAGATTCAGAGGGAGTGAAAATAAACTCTACCTCTGGATGAGGGAGTAGCACGGTTGCATTGCAAGAGAACATAAAAGGATAGAAATGTGGATGTTATCATCATTAGAAACATGGTCTCAGATCAGGGAATAGTGAGGAACTAGATTTTCTTAACATTTGGATTGAGTGACTCAATTAGGAAGACCAATACCAGTTTGGATCACAGAGTTACCTACTAAAATAAAGAAGCAAATGGAATTAAGTGTTTTAATATAGCATAACTTGTTTACCCGTGATTTAAATATGGATTCAGAATATGGAAAATAGGTCTAAAGTCATTCAGAATAAGTAAAGATCATTAGGTTAGAAAAATTATTATCAGTGCAAGGCATTTCTAAGAGTAAAAACTTTTCCTTAAAGGAAAGGTACATGATAAAAGCACATACTCCCTAAATAGTAACATGGGGAGCTTATTGTGAAAAACTACTGTGAACAAAGTTAAAGTGAACAAAGCAGAAAATAGCAAAGCAGCAGCTGAAAAATGAACAGGAAGTCACACAAGAGGGTCCTGTAATCACTATGGAGATTCTGATCTTTCCCCACCTACTAGCTCCTGTACAGTTCTTCTAAAAGTGTGATATACTTTACATTTGCTTCAGATTCATTGGTGGAAGGGGCTTTAAAGGTCTGGGTGGAATTTGTAGATATAGCTACAGTTACCCTACATATAGAATTACAAAATAAGATTGAAGATAATCTAGCCAAATGAGTTATTATTTACCTTGAACTCTCTAGTTTCCCACAATTGTAGAAATAATATCTCTAGTGTTTGAGATAAATTACGGATAGATAGTGTTAAAAAGGCAATCGCAGAAAGATTTTGGTAGATGTTTCAATGTTGGGGAGAAGAGAAAACAATAAGAAATTGCACTAAGATGTGGGGCCTACATCATAAATGACTGGTTGTCTTCTAGAGTGATTAAGAAGGAAAGTGGGAGGGAAAGTAAATTGGGTATTGCAGGGGAAGATTACAAAAACAAGTTTGTGACTGAAAGAATATTTTTAAGCAAAGTAGCAGCTAGCCAGCATTGTCATAACATACGGATATCCCTGACTTACTTCATTTAGGAGAGGGGCCCCACTCACTCCCTTTTATGAAACTATAACTTTTTATTATCCACCTTACTACTTGTCATTTATTGAGTTGTTTCTACCCACTGTGTTTACAACTCACATAAAATACTGAAGACAAAAAAATGTAAAGAAACAAAGCTTAGAAATGCAGCCCAGCCAGTGAAAATGTCATTCGTGTCTACTGGCAGGTGCCCACTGTAAAGCATTTGGAATTGCCTCAGATGGAAGGCAAATGAGAAACAAGGGGAATGATTATCTAGATGCCTCAATGGAAAACTTAATTTTAATAGAAGGTGGTTTTCCATGGGCCAGCAGAGAAAGAGAGTAAGTTGTCTTGGCGAGAAACTAGACAATCCATCAAGAATAGAGTACAAAGAGGAAAAAAGGTAAAGTTCTCATGGGAACAGGATATAAAATTGATGACAATGGGCCTTCATAGAAGATGAAGAGCAACATAACAATGTGTGCTATGTATTATTTGCATAAACTCCAAAGAACTTGGCACCGTCTACATTTTCCATATCACAATCATAAACCAGGAAGTTAAGAGAGAAAAAAAGGGTTTCAAGCAGAGAAAATAGGGGTCGGAATACTCAGCTTTACTCAAGGGAGTTTCCATGTCCATACTTTACAAATAAAGTAAGCTTGGCTCCTATCTTTTTATCTAAACCCAACCATTTAAAATGAGATTCTTGGTCAATACTTACATATTATCTACTACTATAAAAGTTCATTTGTTGAGTATTAATTAGGCACCAAGCACTGTTCTAAATTCTATCTAGATAGATTCATTTACCACCATAGCAACCTAAAATATAAGGACTAGGCTTTATCCCTATTTTATAGATGCGAAGATTGAAACAGAAGTTTTAGAACATACCCAAAACCACCCAGCTAGTAGGGGATGGAGTTGGACTTTGAATCCAGGCTAGTTAGGCTCCTATATCCTTAACAACTAGGCAGCCCTTCTCAAACCTGAGTGTGCACCAGAGTCATCTGAAGGGCCTTTAAAACACAGAATGTGCCCTGACCAATTTGGCTCAGTGAGTAGAGCATCAGCCTGCGGACTCAAGGGTCCTAGGTTTGATTCCAGTTAAAGGCATGTACCTGGGTTGCGGGCACATACCCAATAGGGAGTGTGCAGGAGGCAGCTGATCGATGTTTCTCTTTTATCCATGTTTCTAACTCTCTATCCCTTTCCCTTCCTCTCTGTAAAAAAAAAATCAATAAAATATTTTTAAAAACACACACACATAAAAAAACACACAGAATGCTTCCTTGGGCAAGGGAAACAAAAGAGAAAATAAGAAAGTGGGACTATATCAAACTAAAAAGGTTTTGCATTGCAAAGGAAATCATCAATAAAATGAAAAGACAACTTACTGAATGGGAGAAATATTTGTCATGATACATACAATAAGGAGTTAGTATCCAAAATTTATACAGAATTCATACAACTCAACACCAAAAAGCAAACAAATAATCCAATTTAAAAATGGGCAAAGGACCTGAATAGACAGTTCTCCAAAGAGGACATATAGATGGCTAATAGACATATGAATAGACTCTCAAAATCACTAATCATCCGAGAGATGTAGATTAAAACAACAATGAGATATCACCTCACACCTGTCAGAATGGCTATCATCAACAAATGACAAGTGCTGGCCAGGATGTGGAGGGGAAAAAAACTCTCATGCACTGCTGGTGAAAATGCAGACTGGTGTCGCCACTGTGGAAGACAGTATGGAGTTTCCTCAAAAAACTAAAACTGAAACTCCCATTTAACTTAGTGATCCCACTTTTAGGAATATATCCCAAGAAAACAGAAACACCAATCAGAAAGGATATATGCACCCCTATGTTCATAGCAGCACAATTCACTAAGATTTGGAAACAGCCTAAGTGCCATCAGCAGAGGAGTGGATTAAAAAACTGTGGAACATCTACACAATAGAATACTATGCTGCGGTAAAAAAGAAGGAATTCCTACCATTTGCAACAACATGGATGGAACTGGAGAGCATTATGCTAAGTGAAATAAGCCAGTCAGAGAAAAATAAATATCACATGATCTCACTCATTTATGGAATATAATGAGCAACATAAACTGATGAACAAAAACAGACCCAGAGATAGAGAAACATCGATCAGACCATCAAACCTCAGAGGGAAGGTAGGGGAGATTGGGGTTAAGGGAGCGAGATCAACCAAAGGACTTGTATGCATGCATATAAGCCTAACCAATGGACACAGACAATAGGGGGCTAAGGGCATGAGTGGGGGAGGGGGGTGGAAGGGGCAATGGGGGAATAAGGACACATATGTAACACCTTAATCAATAAATAAATTTTAAAAAATAAATAAATAGGACAACTCTCTCTATATATATAAAAGTCTAAGCAACCGAATAACTGTTCAACTGGTCGCTATGATGCACACTGACCACCAGGAGGCAGACACTCAATGCAGGAGCTGCCCCCTGGCCGTCAGTGTGTTCCCACAGCGGGAGCACTGCTCAGCTGACCAACGGGTGCCAGACTCAGGGCTCATGGCTACCAAGTGGCGGCTACTGAGCAGCAGTGCAGCAGAGCCTGGATGAGTGGGAGCGGCGAGGTGCCTGGCTCTGGCTCTGGCTCAGGCTTCTCTCCGGCCGCCTGCTGCTTCACACACTACTACATTCCCTCAGGGATGTCAGACTGCTGGTTTCAGCCTGACCCTTCTCGCCCCATTCCCCTACTCCCCCACCCCTCGCAGGCTGCAGGGGTTAGGCCAAAACTGGCAGTCCGACATCCCCTAAGGGGCCCCAGATTGGGTGAGGGCACAGGCCAGGCTGAGGACCCCACTGGTGCACGTGCGCCAGGCCTCTAGTAATAATATACTGTGATAAAAAGTTGAATATGGTGTCTCTCAAAATATCTCATTGTACTGTACTCACCTTCTTAAGACAATGTGAGATGACACCATGTCTATGTGATTAGATGAAGTGAGGTGAATGACACAGGCACGATGACATAGCGCTAGGCTACTGAGAAGGGTCATTTACTTGCAGTGAATGGCTTGGCCATCACTTGTTTCAGGGGATCCCCTGCTGAAGTCTCTGTATAGGCTGAATGTTTTCTGGAGCACAAGATTGCCATCAATTGCAACATGTTTTCCGTTCATGTCTTCCACCCACAATTTTAACGCCCTTTTCATTTTAACAAAGCACTTATCATGCACTGTCGTGGTAATTTTTTCAGTTTGAGATGAGATGGCAAAATTAGCATAAATTTCCTTTTCCTTCTTCACAGTTTTATGAAGATTCCTTATTACCATAGATCTTAGCCATCTCAGCAAAATATTTTTTCTTTCCTTTTTAAGCCAAGAACTTTCACTCTTTCACCCAAAGGAAGCCCTTTACAGCTTCTCTTTGGCATATCCAAATTTCCAGCATCACTGCTTTTTGCATTAGGATTGTTGTTAAGAACAATGAGAGTGACTTGACCACAAGCACTGTGATGCCTCATGGCCATAAAATGACTGACAGGGAGAGAGCAGGGAGCATACACAGCATGGAGATCTGACCAAAGGGATGAGTCAAGTCCTAGGTGGTATGCCTCAAGATTTCCTCACACTACTTTCAACGAAGGACAATTTGACACTTACAAATTGTTTATTTCTGGAATTTTCCATTAAATATTTTCAGATTGCAGATGAAATATAAAATGTAAAATGATGGCCTAACCGTTTTTGGCTCAGTGGATAGAGTGTTGGCCCACAGAATAAAGGGTCCTGGATTCAATTCCAGTCAAGGGCATGCACCTCGGTCCTGGTCAGGAAGAGTGCAGGAGGCAAACAATCGATGTCTCTCTCACATGTCTCTCTCTCTGTCTTACCCCCTCCTTTCCACTCTCTCTAAAATTCAATGGAAATAGAGGAAGATGTAAACAGATGGAAGAACATACCATGTTCATGGATTGATAGAATCAACATCATCAAAATGTCCATACTTCCCAAAACAATTTATAGGTTCAATGCACTCCCCATTAAAATACCAACGGCATACTTCACAGACCTAGAAAAAACTCTCCAAAAATTCATTTGGAACAATAAAAGACCCCAAATAGCCACAGCAATCCTGAGAAAGAAGAATAAAGTAGGAGGGATCTCAATACCAGATTTCAAGCTGTATTACAAAGCCACTATTCTCAAAACAGCCTGGTACTGGCACAAGAACAGACATATATATCAATGGAATAGAATAGAGAACCCAGGTATCAACCCAAATTACTACGCTCAATTAATATTTGACAAAGGAGGCACGAATATATAATGGAGTCAAGACAGTCTCTTCAATAAATGGTGTTGGGAAAATTGGACAGAGACATGCAAAAAGAATGAAACTAGATCACCAACTTACACTATACACAAAAATAAACTCAAAATGGATACAGGACTTCAACATAAGACAGGAAACCATAAAAATACTAGAGGCATCCACAGGCAGCAAAATCTCTGACATATGCCAAAAGAATTTCTTCACTGATACTGCCCCTAGGGCAATGGAAGCTAAAGAGAAAATAAACAAATGGGACTACATCAAAATAAAAAGCTTTTTTACATCAAAAGAAACCATCAACAAAACAACAAGAAAGCCCACTGTGCGGGAGAACATATTTGCAAATGATATCACTGATAAAGGTTTAATCTCCAACATCTACAGACAGCTTATACAACTTAATAAAAGGAAGATAAATGAGCCAATTAAAAAATGGGCAATGGACCTAAATAGAATCTTCTTAAAAGAAGACAGAAGGAAGGCCAAGAGGCAAATGAAAACATGCTCAAAGTCACTAATTATCCAAGAGATGCTAATCAAAACAACAATGCGGTACCACCTCACACCTGTCAGAATGGCCAACATCAACACATCAACAAATGACAAGTGTTGGGGAGGTTGCGGAGAAAAAGGAACCCTCGTGCACTGCTGGTGGGAATGCAGACTGGTGCAACCACTGTGGAGAACAGTATAGAGCTTCCTCAAAAAACTGAAAATGGAACTCCCATTTGACCCAGTAATCCCACTACTAGGAATATATCCCAAGAAACTAGAAACACCAGTCAGAAAGGATATATGCACCCCTAAGTTCATAGCAGCACAATTTACAATAGCTAGGATTTGGAAACAGCCTAGGTGCCCATCAGCAGATGATTGGATCAAAAAACTATGGTACATCTACACAATGGCATACTATGCTGCCATAAAAAAGAAGGAATTCTCATCATTTGCAGCAACCTGGATGGAATTGAAGAACATCATGCTAAGTGAAATAAGCCAGTCAATGAAAGAGAAACACCACATGACCTCACTCATTTATGGATAATAAAGAACATTATAAACTGATGAACCAAAAGATAGATATAGAGACAGTAAAGCAACAAACAGACTGTCAAATTACAGTGGGGAGGGGAGGGAGATCTGGGGGAGATAAGAGATCAACCGAAGGATTTGTATGCATGAATAGAAGTACAACCAATCGACACAAAACTCTGGGGAGGAAGGGCATGTATGGGAGGTAGGGGGGGCAATGGTAAGATATGTACACAGAAAATAATTTAATTAAAAAAAGATTATAAAAAATAAAAATAAAATAAAATTCAATGGAAAAATATCCTCAGGTGAGGATTAACAAAACAAAACAAAAAAAGTGAAAAGGTGGATTAGGAGGGACTACTGTACCAAGGATTAGGAATCACAATGGCGTTTCAAACCTCTTAAAAGCAACACCTAGAACTAGTCCCGGGGGACTACCCTTAGAACAAGTCATTTTCCTGGAATTGACACATTTAGTAGTTGGTAGAAGCCCACATTAGTTCCTGTTGAGACAGAAACACACAAGACAAGTGAGGCTAAGGTCAAGCTCTGGTTGACTCCATCATCCAAGGTACAACAAGCTACTTTCACTTTTTAAAATGGTTTAAGTTAAATTTATTGGGGTGACACTAGTTCACAAAGCCATACAAGTTTCAAGTGTACAACTCAACAAAACATCTTCTGCACATACGTGGTCTGCCCATCACCCCCAAGCAAAGTCTCTTTCTGTCCCTATTTTCCTCTGCCTCACCCACCTCCACCTAGCCCCCACCGTTCCTTCCCCTGTGTCTATCACCACACTGTTGTCTGTGTCTATGTGATATGAATGTATGATTTTGGTTAATCCCTTCACCTTCTTTCATCTTGTCTCCTTATCCCTCACTCCTCTGACAGCTGTATCCATGTCTCTGTTTCTATTTTGTTCGTCAGTTTATTTTGTTCATTAGATTCCACATATAAGTGAGATCATATGATATTTATCTTTCTCTGACTAGCTTATTTCACTTAGCATAATAATCTCCAGGTCCATCCATGCTGTGCCTTTTTTATGGCCGAGTAGTATTCCATTGTGTAAATGTACCACAACTTTTTTATCCACTCATCCACTAATGGGCACTTGAGCTGTTTTTAGACCTTGGTTATTGTAAATAACATCACTATGAATATAGGAGTGCATATATTCTTTCAAATACACTAATTTGAAAGAATATATGCACTCCTATATTCATAGTGATGTTATTTACAATAACTATTCAGGTTTCTTATGATATATTTCCAGAAGTGAAATTCATGGGTCAAAAGTCAGTTCTAGTTTTTAAAATCTTTATTCTTGAAAGTATTACATATGTCCCCTTTTTTCTCCCATTGACCCCTTATAACTGCCCTGATTCCCCACCCCTCTCTGCCCCAAGCCTCCACACCCTATTGTCTGTGTCCATGTGTTATGGATATATGCATACAAGTTCTTTGGTTGATTTCTTCCCACCCCTACCTTCCCTCTCAAATTCCAGTCTATTTCTTGCTTCTATGTCTCTGGATCTACTTTGATCAACAGTTTCTTTTGTTCATTAGATTCCATATATGAGTGAGATCATGTCTTTCTCTGACTGGCTTATTTCACTTAGCTTAATACTCTCCAGGTCCCTCCATGCTGTCTCAAAGGATAAGAGATCCTTCTTTTTTACAGCTGCATAGTATTTCATGGTGTAAATATGCCACAGCTTGTTTATCCACTCATCTACTGATGGGCACTTGGGCTGTTTCCAGATTTTAGCTATTGTAAATTATGCTATGAACATAGGGATACATACATTCTTTCAGATTGGTATTTCTGATTTCTTAGGATATGTTCCTAGTAGTGGGATAACTGGGTCAAATGGCAGTTCTATATGTAATTTTTAAAGGAAATTCCATATAGTTTTCCATAATGACTGCACCAATCTGCATTCCCACCAATAGTGCACAAGGGATCCCTTTTCTCCACATCTTCAACAGCACTTGATTTGTTGATGATAGCCCTTCTGACAGGTGTGAGATGATATCTCACTGTGGCTTTAATTTGCATCTCTTGGATGACTAGTAACATTGAGAATTTTTTCATGTCTATTGGTCATTTGTAGGTCCTTAGCTCATTTTTTAACGCATTGTTTTCCTGGTGTTGAGTTGTGTAAGTTCTTTATGTATTTTGGAAATTAATCCCTTATAGAAATACCATTGGCAAATACGTTCTCTCATTCAGTTGATTCCCTTTTCATTTTCTTAATTGTTTCTTTTGTTGTGCAAAAGCTTTTTAGTTTGATGTAGTCACATGTTTGTTTTTCTTGCCCTAGGTGATGTATCTGACAATTCTGCTATGAGAAATGTCTGAAATTTTACAGCCTATGTTTTCTTCTAAGCTTTTTATGGATTCGTGATTTTCACTTAAGTCTTTTATCCACTTTGAGTTTATTCTTATATATGGTGTAAAATAGTGGTCTACTTTCATTCTTTTCATGTACTGCCCAATTTTCCCAATACCATTTATTGAAGAGACTCTCTTTTCTCCATTGTGTGCTTTTGCCTCCTTTGTCAAATATTAATTGACCATAAAGGCGTGGGTCTATTTCCGGGCTCTCTGTTCTGTTCCGTTTACCTATATGCCTATTCTTATGCCAGTGCCAGAATACAATAGGCCACTTTTAGATTCAGACACTTTGTTACTTATTTAGAGAGTGAAGAGAAGAAGTCAAAGGTGCCAGGTCCCTATAATCCTTGTCCTGCACACCAAAAAGGACAACACTGAAACAAAGGGGTCGTAGCACCCTAGTGTGAGGACCCTGTTGCTCAGGAGCCACTTCCGGTCTCCAGCTGAGCAGTTTCATATTGTGTAGCTCCATCGGTAGGAAGGGAGTGCCACAAAGTCCTGTACCCCTTCAGACAGTCTCCCAGGAGAAACAGGGAAGTGAGTGGAAGATGGCTTTTCCCCCCATTCTGTTTTGGAAGGACCACCAGGCATTTTTCCAAGACAGATCAGCTGCAATTCAAGCCAGCTCTTGCCTACATGTCTTATTTGGGTTATCTGCAAGGTGGTTGGGTGACATGGCCAGAGCTGTTCCTATGTTGGCCTATGGGGTAAGGCTATCATATTGCAGAAAGCTTAACAGGAAACCTCTAAATTCTTCCCTAGTCCCCATTTAGGATAGTAAATCATAAACGTCATGTCCCCAGGGGGAAATAGCAGAGCTTAGTGCAATCCTTAAAGACCTGATAGTTGATAGCCCCCATCATATTTCTATTTTCACCGGTCTGGCTCCCACAGAAACAGAGTCAGGAGGTGACAGTAGACTACTGCAAATTCAACAAAGTTGCAGCCTCAGTTGCAGCTCTGGTAAGATTACTAGAACAGACCCACAGACCTCAGCATATGGCAAATTCCATTCCTTCACTATCAGGAAGGCCAGAGCAGAAGTACCTATTTAATCTTCCCCCACGGCTATATCCTAAATAAGAATAACCTATCAAGTCAAGGGAATTAAGGGGTGCATGTAAAGGCCGCATGGGCAATAGAAAGATGGGGGAGGGGGGCGGAAAGAAACCTTATCCCTAGCAAAAGGCCACTATATGAGATTTGTATTCAGATTTCTGAGCATCAACTCATTCATTAGGATAATATCGAAATGAGGGAATACAAGCTTTTTTAAAAAAAAAATCCCAAGATGGAGCAGCGACACATAGACTCTGTCTATGTTGGAATCTCATAGGTGTGTTAGGAATCCTGTCTCATTGACCAGAAACATTCAGTATCGCTCCCTAAAGAATTAGTAAATTACCCTACTCTGGGGAACTCAGGAATGACCACGTGACTTGTTTGGCCAATGAAATGGGGAAAGAATCACCACCATACAACCAACTACCGGTAACCCAGCACTCGGGGGACCCAGTCCCCAAAGCAGCAGCGGAAGGTCCGTGATGGCTCCAGGCAGCTCTGCTGCCGCTGGGGAGGTGAAGGCCGGGAAGTCCTGGGGAGGAAAGGCAGAGCCTGAGATTCGAGAACAGTCCCCGGCTGAAGCCAGGAGGGACCCAGAGGCTGAAAAGAGAGCCGGGCAGCAGTTTCGGTTCGGAGCTGACCGCCCGCACCGGGACCCGCCCTGGGACCCGCCCTTTCACAGCCGATCCGCAAAACACGGCCAATTCCCGGGATTTCCCTCCAGCGCTAGCTGAACACCCGAAGGGGCGGGGCCAGAGGACCTCGCGGCGTCGGGCCGTCCCCTAATAGCTCTTCGGGATCTCGAGAGAGTCGCGTTTCTCGCGACATTTCCGGAGTCGACCTTCCACGCGGAGCCGGGAAGCGTGTGCTGTGACCGAAGTGCAGGGAGGGTGGAGACTGTGCGGGAGGGAGAAGCCCCTTTGGCCTGCCCTACGGAAGCCTGCGAGGGAGGGCGGTGACCGCTACCCCGTCCAGTTGCCCAGATGCCCAGCGCCGGCGCCAGCCGCAAGACTCAGGAGAAGCCGCGGGAGGTCATGGACGCGGCGGAAGTGGGTCTCCCCCTTCCTCAGGCTCGGGAGGACTGACCCCTGGGCCGGAGCGCGCGGAGGGCGGGCGGGGGGGTGAGCGGGACCCTGCCCTCGGGGTCCCTGTCGGCACCTCGCCTGCGGGCCACGGCCTGGGGTCCGGGCGCCCAGGGTCCGCGCCGGGACGCCGGGGCCTTGGCCAAGAAGCGCGGCCAGACCCTCTCCGGACCGGACCGCTTTCTCACCGGCCTGGCCCACGGGGAGCGGGCCGCGAGGAGGGGCGGACGTGAGGCTGCCCCTACCCCTGCCCCGGAAGTGGCCGCGCGGGGCCCCCCTGGAGTCTCCCGGGTTGGGCACGTCCCTCACGTCACCCACCACCACCACCACCCGGGACACTGACAGCGCTTAGTAAAGCGGCCTGACTGTGTGTTGAATGGCCGTTTTCCGTGTGACAGCTGTAAAGAACACTTGTCATTTTTATTTTCTTTCTCCCTTTAAGTGACTCGGTGAGGGAGGAAGCTTACAGAGAGTGCGTTTGAGGTGAAGTGACCCAAAATCTTGCGGGGCGCAATTCAAAACACCCGGGGGTCCTCCAGTGCTTTTCAGAAATGAAAGTTTGATGCCATCCTACAAGTTGTGTGTGTGTGGTGTTAAAACTGAGCCTTGACTCACTGCCCGGCTCCTGATTTTTCTACTTGTGGCAAACTACATAAGGAATGGGACATTGTAAGAATATGAGCTGGAATAGGGGTTGCTGAAATATGAACTAATCTATTTATGCTGCCCCAATGCTATATTGTATAACTATATCTTTTTACCAGGGCTGGGGTTATCTTTGTCTTTAAGATTGGTTGGTTTATTTTTGTGTAAACACGCAAAAACCCGAATCCTCCAGATTAAAGGAGAGGGTTCCAACAGATAGCTATAGAGTGATAGAAACAAATTATTTCATATATGACTTAAGTTACCATGTAAAATCTTAAGGAAATTATTTTGGGTATTTTTTTATCTGACTATATAAACTAACCCAACCTTGCAGACAGCTCAGGTCTAGAGATGTGGTAGACATTGTGACAGAGTTATGTCATTTTACAGCTAGAAAGCTCTTTAGAGATCATTTTAGAGGTTAAGTGAGGCTAAAATAAAGGTCGCTTATCTACATAATAAAAGCCTGTGCGACCTTTACGGAGGAACAACTGGAAGACCCGAAGACCGGTCACTATGATGCGCACTGACCACCAGGGGGCAGACGCTCACCACAGGAGTTGCCCCCAGGTGGTCAGTGCGCTCTCCCTGAGGGACCAACACTCAGCCAGAAGCCAGAATCATGGCTGGAGAGCGCAGCTGCCACAGCGGGAATCTCCCCCCACCACCCCCCACCCCCCACTCCGCAGCAGCAGGCATGAGTGGTGCGACACCTGACCCTGATTCAGGCTCCACTCTGTTCACCTGCCACCTGGCATAGTGCTATATCCCTCAGGATATCTGCTGGTTTAGGCAGTCAGACATCCCCTCAGGGGTCCCTGGCTGCCAGAGGGATATCTGATCGCCGGCTTAGGCCCAATCCCTAGTCTGGCAGGTGGACATCCCCTAAGTCCCAGACTGCAAGGGTCCCCTCCATCCCCCCTGCACGAACTTTGTGTACCAGGCCTCTAGTCTATTTAATATAGTGTTTTAAGAAAAGCCTGAACCCTGGATCTGTAAAAAGAAATTTGATATATTGTCATTGTCACTTCCAACCCAGTATACTGAAGCTGATTTTTAGAAACAGGAAGCTGGTGTGTGTGGGGGGGGGGGAGTTGTTTGTTTTTTATCTTTTCCAAATGGAAAGTTGTAGTTAGCTTATATCCAACATCTTCAGTTTCTAAAAATGTGACATCTGGTGCTCAGAAAGCTTACCAAAAAATGCTGGTTCTCTTTGAACATCCCTTCCTGTAATAGGAAGTTAATAAAACAATGGTGCTTCATCCTACTCCCTTCTCAGAGGAAATTTATATCCCTGCTTTGAAGTAGGTTAATCTCATTTTGAGGAAGATGGTTACGTTGTGTTGTACATGTGTAAATTTTATCTGAGAGTGCTATTATTTATGGTATATCCCTCCAAGAGCAGTGTTCTTTAAACAGACTAGCCAGAACCCAAGTGCTAATCCTTTTTCTATAGAGTACATATGTAAATAACATGACAGATTTCCACACTTTAAAACTGTGACTCTGAATTAATAAAGTGGTCCTGATAGTGAAAAGGAATTTATTTTTACATTGTTGTTTGTATTTATGTGTTTACTATGCTCTAAGTTTTTAAATAAAAAGTTATAATGCAAAACATTTTTTGTAGGATTATGCTAAAGAAAGATATGGAGTATCTTCAATGATACAGTCTCAAGAAAAATCAGGTTAGTAGCTATGTGATAATTAAAGCTTTTTTCCTTCTAATTCCAGGGAAACTCTTCTTGAAGTTTTAATTAAGGTTGGCATAACTTTGAAAAACGTAAATGACAGTAATAACTCAAGCAGGTGTTATAATCCTGTATAAACATTTGTTAGTTTGGTTAGGGTTCCTAATCTAGAAAGGGAAGAAAATACGTTAAATAAGTATATTTTAAGAGTTATGTTATATTAAAAAGATATTCCTAAGTGATTAGGTAAAATATTTAAGATTTAACTCTGGCCCAGGAGATAAAAGAATGTTAATAGTAACTACCTTCATCATTTACAACCTATATACATGCTTTACAAAACTACCTTTGCTCTCTCTCCCCTTGATTTGATTTTATTTCTTTGAAATTGATTTGTCACATATTAATTATTTCTCTCAGACATGTAGGTTTTCTATTTGTAAATATTTGCCTTTTGTTTTTATTTACTTATTTATTTGTGTTTTCAATAGATTATCTTACTTAATCGTTTTTCTTATGGTAGACACTCCAAAGTCCAAATTGTGTCTTTCAGTCTTTGGTACACCTGCAGATCTTTAAGTTCTGGCCTATTGGAAGTACTTCTAACTTACAGACTTGACTATGAATGTTATGCTTTGGAAATAACATATTTCCGGGTTAATCTTATTGTGATTTTGGATTCAATGTATTGCATGATCGTAAAATCACTTTCCTTCCCAACTTTTTTGCAAAGTGCAAAATAATGGGCAAAAAATATACCATTCCAAAAGATATAAATGGTGAAGTAAAATAATTGAATATAAAATGGGGTAGAAGCAATATAGTTTGGAGATGACGTTCCCCCTGCCAGAATAAGCAAGAGGGGTCATTTGAGACTTTGTTTTTAGCTTAATTATCTTCCTGAAGTGGACTTCCTTCAGCTGTAACACAAATATGCCCACTGGAGTTTCAATCTATTACGTAAATCCCCATCACCCCTTGCCATAATTACTGTTCCCATTTGGCTGGCAAATCCAGACAACTGTTTTCCACTTACAAGCTCTCCCCACCAGAGGGAAAGAAAACTGTATGTTTACAGTAGCGTAGCAGTAAAATTCTGTCTTTGGTTTTATTTCTGCTAAAATCCTTACACTTTGTTCAGGCAAAGTTTCCTTCCCATATGCTTCCATTTCTCCAAATTTCTTCATTCTAATGCCAGTGTCTTAAAAGTGTGGAGGAGGCAATGGTTTTTTAAGCTGACACCCTACTGCCACTAATTGGTGGGAGTGTGGCGTGCCTCAAGTATGTGTAGATATGTTAAAGGTTGAGAACCCCTATGCTAATTTGTTGGAATACCACATGAGAGAAGGGCTATTATTCTTTTTCAAAGTACTATGATAGTAAAGTTACCCTAATCATGACATTTATTTATGTCTCCTCAGATTTATGTTATGTTTCATTTGATTTTGGGTTTTTAATTGCCTGGTTGGTTATTAGTAAGTCATTGGCTTTTTCATTTTTGATATTTCCAAATTTGTCTTAAATTTTCGTTATTTTGTCTGTCTTTTCTCTTTCATACTTTGTTTTGCCTAAGTTTACACAGCATACTTGGGAGTTGGAGGACTCTAGATAGATGTATTGGAGGATATAATTGTTGGGCCTCACAAACAGAATTTATTGGCTTACATAACTCTAGGGGGAAAAGGTGAGAGCATAAGGCATGATTGTATCTAGAGGCTAAATCATTATCTTTAAGGCTTTATATCTTTATTTCTTGGCTCTGCTTCCCTTAGGTTATTTGGCTTTATTCTCTCATCCTACAAACTCAGGTAGTGGGACAGATGGTGGTTGCAGCCCTGGGCTTATACCATCTCAGCTCAGCAAGCCCAGGGAGAGCTTCATTCCCAGGAGCTGTATATTAAGTCCCAGAGAAGGACTTTGATTAGCTCAGTTGGAGCAACATGCCTTTCTCTGGCTGAGTCACTGTGTCCTAGAGAATGGGGTACCATTGATACCGTTGTAATTATCAAGTTATTAATTGGGAAGGAGCAAAGGGAAGACATGCCATTTGTACAGCTTTGCCAGGAAGCTGCAGTTTAACATTCTCCGGGTCTGCTCCCCACAGATCGTCGGGGGAAGGGTCTGGACAATAGATGCATGCCTGATAAGGTATAGGTGATGAGGGAAGGTGCTTGTCTCTTGATCACACCTGAGAGTAAGTTATTGACCAGAATAGGCATGGCCACTGCTAGAGTGAGAAATCTGAAATACATAAACTGAACAAAGAGAGTTCTCTCTCTTGGCTGTCTTGTGTGTTGGGCTCCTGGCTCTCGTTGCAGGAGTCACTCTCCCCTGCACTTGCCTACATGGCCCACAGTCATGTGGGCCCCACACAATGGACCAATGGACTGTAACCAGCCTGATGCTCTGCCGGACTCAGCTCCACCATTGAACTGTGGATACTGGCTTTGCTTTTAGCACTGCTATATCCCCAGCTGCACATTTCCAGAACTAGTTTAAGGGAAATAGGACTTTTAAATTGAGATAAAACTCTATGCAGATAAAAATCACTCGTTTTACCTGAGAGTCTTAAAAAACTTTTCTCAGGCTATTGTAAGAACCCCATTCCCACTAGCAGCAGGGAAATTCCACCCGTGCGATTCTCCTATAACACCATGACTACCCAGGCCTGGCAGAGAAACCTCCCCTTTGGCTAGCTGACTTACCTACTGTGGCAGGCACTTAGGCAAAGGTAAATGAAGATAGATTGTAGTTGGTCTTATAAATCAATTAAATGTTCAGCACATATGCATTTTGAAACACTTTGACTCCATTAGGGAATTAGGATTATCAGAAGGTTATTGCTGTAATTTAGACAAGTACTTTGGGATGGTGGCAGTGAAGATAAGAGACTTGGATAGATTTTTTTTCTTTTAATCCTCACCTGATGATACGTATTTTAGAGAAAGAGGAAGGGAGAGACAGAAAAAATGAGTGTGAATGAGAAACATAAATTGATTGCCTCTTATACATGCCCTGACTGGTGATTGAACGTGCAAACTTTTGGTGTATAGGTGACGCTCCAAGCAATTGAGTCTCCTAGGCAGAGCTTTGAGAATTGTATAGATGTTAGAGATATATTAAGAAAGTACAATTCACAAATTAAGAAAGTGTCAGAGCTTGAAACTAAGATAATACCAAGTATTTATGCTCGCTGTCAAATCAAAATAATGATGATCTTTTAGTAAATTCTGAATTACTAAAATTGTTTCATTTATTTGCTGCAGATCGAGTTTTGGTTCGGGTTAGCAATTTGACAGAAAAAAAAGCTGATGAAGTTGTTTGGGTGCGTGCAAGAGTTCATACAAGCCGAGCTAAAGGTAAGATTGATTTAATGAGTAAAGAAAGGCCTTTTGTTAGGGAATCTAAACTTTTTGTTTTGTGTATATTTCGCAGACTAAAGTAAATATTTAAAAATAAAACAAAATCACCTGTTTTCTTTTTTATTTATTTTTATTTTTTTAAATATATTTTATTGATATTTTACAGAGAGGAAGAGAGAGAATAGAGAGCTAGAAACGTCGATGAGAGAGAAACATCGACCGGCTGTCTCTTGCACACCCCTACCCGGGATGTGCCCGCAACCAATGTACATGCCCTTGACCAGAATTGAACCTGGGACCTTTCAGTCCGAAGACCAACGCTCTACCACTGAGCCAAACCGGTTTCGGCCTGTTTTCTTTTTTAAATCACTGTAAAATATTAATCTGTAGTTAATTAATTTTAGATTATTTTAAGATAGCCTTAAATATACGTAAGTTGACCTTAAAAACTCAGATGAAAACTAATAAGGTTTTGACTGAGTATTTCTCAAAAGTTTAATTTTTTGAAGTGAAGAAGCTTTTCATTTGTTAATATTCTTATACTAGAGGCCCAGTGCATGAAAATTCATGCACTGGTGGGGGGGGAGGGGATCCCTCAGCTCAGCCTGCCCCCTCTGACATCTGGGAGCTCTCAGAGGCAGGAAGCAACCTGGCAATCAGGGGAAGGCAACGCCCCATCCCTGCCAGCAGCACAAACCTTGACTGGCCCTGGTTACCTGAGCCTTGGGACAGCCCTGGCGGCTGGGCAGCTGCCATCCAAGGCTTGCCTGCTCCTCGGGCTGGCCCTGGGCAACTGGGGGGCTGAGGAGACTGGGGGACTCTGGAGGCAGGCACACAGATTGGCTGGGTCTTGCCATGCCTGCAACCCCGGCAGTGCGGAGGGGATTGGGTGCCCCCATATTTGGCAGTGCAGTCAATTAGCATATTCCCTCATTGGCTGTGGGTGCTGCCATCTTTGAGGATGGGGCAGTAATTAGCATATTTCCTCCTTATTGGCTATGGGCACTGCCATCTTTGTTATGGCATGAGGGTCAATTAGCATATTCCCTCTTTATTAGATAGGGTTTGTAATATTTAGATAGGGAGAGAGGTGGAAAAGATACAAGGCTAAAACTGGTTGCCCAATAAAGTAGCCAGTGACTACATGTAGTTATTAAAATTCATTAGCTCAGTCACTACATGTATTTTGAGTGCTTAAGTGCCACAATGGCTAGTGGCTCCTATATTGCACAAACAGTACAAATATAGAAATTTTTTTCTTATTGTAGAAAGTTTCATTGAATTAGCATTAACAACAGAAAAGAAGGATAAGTGTAGTTTAGACAAACCACAGTTCCTTCTGGAAAATTGTCCTAACCTAGTGTTTAGAATTACTAAAAAACAGAGGCCTGGTGCACGAAATTCATGCAGGGGGTAAGGAGGTGACCCTCACCCCAGCCTGCACCCTCTCCAATCTGGGACCCCTCAAAGGATGTTAAACTGCCTGTTAAATGGGCAGTCAGACATCCCTCTCACAGTCCAGGACTGCTGGCTCCCAACTGCTCGCCTGCCTGCCTTCCTGATTGCTCCTAACCGTTTCTGCCTGCCAGCCTGATCATCCCCTAACCACTCCCATGCCAGCCTGATTGATGTCTAACTGCTCCCCTGCCAGCCTGTTTGCCCCCAACTTCCCTCCTCTGCTGGCCTGGTCACCCCTAACTACCCTGCCCTACAGGGCTGATCTCCTCCAACTGCCCTCCCTTGCAAACCTGGTCTCTCTCAACTGCCCTCCTTTGCAGGCCTGGTGCCTCCCAACTGCCCTCCCCTGCTGGCCATCTTTTGGTGGCCATCTTGTGTCCCCATGGGGGCAGCCATCTTGTGTGTTGGAGTGATGGTCAATCTGCATATTACGCTTTTATTAGATAGGATAGAGGCCCGGTACACGGGTGGGGGCCAGCTGGTTTGCCCTGAAGTGTGTCCCAGATCAGGGTGGTGGTTCCCTTGGGGTGTGAGGTGGCCTGGGTGAGGGTCCTGTGGTGGTTTGCAGACCAGCTATGCCGCCGCCCGCCCCCCCCCCCCCCCCAACCCAAGTGGAGGTCCTGGTATCTGGAATACCTTCTACAATTGAAACTTTGTAGCCTGGAGCAGAGCCAAGCCCCCTGCTCACTCTGCTGCCACCATTTCTGTTTGGTTTTATGCATCTTCTATAATTGAAACTTTGTAACCTTGAGTGGAGTCCTAAGCCGGCTAGGACATGTGAAAAGCTTGGCTTCCATTGCCAGGGAAATCCAAGCCTCTCAATTGCTCTCTGTGGCTCCAGCCATCTTGGTTGGGGTTAATTTGCATACTTGCTCTGATTGGTGGGTGTGGCTTGACCAGAGTTATGGTCAATTTGCATATTACTCTTTTATTAGGTAGGATAGTGACATTCTAATTTATAACTTTTTCACATTTGATCATCCCTATAAATTTGTGATGCAGGCAGAACAGGCATTGCTATTGTCCTTTATAAATGAGGAGGCTAAAACTACCTGCCCAAGTTCTCAATTGGTGGAATACAAAATCCAAAAGCTTTCTAAAGTACCTTCTGTTTTCCTAATAGTTCATTGCTTCTATAGCATTTAATAATTCTATATTATAGAATTTTTTTACTTTGTGTTTTAAAATACTTATTATATAATTAGCCGAAACCGGTTTGGCTCAGTGGTAGAGCATCGGTCAGTGGATAGTAGCTTACAAAACATTGAACTAAACAGATGATGCAGTACACTGTATTACCAGCCAGAGCCAAAGAAAGAAAATTGTGTTTACTAACACCGGAAGAACTTGGTCTCAAAAGTACCTGATAGAAGTAGTCTGTGCAGACAGTTCTATTTACCAGGAACTGATTTTTTATTTTTTTAATCCTTTGGAAAAAATTTTGAGTGGTCCATCAAATTTCTAGAATTGAAAGTGCTTTGAACACAGCAGCTTTGGGGGTCATAGCATTAGAGTACATGGAAATCTGTTCCACTAGTAAAGAGTACATAAATATGAGCTTCGGTTTCTTTATATAAATACCACTGTTATGAGAGGTTTTCATACTTAATTTCCTTAACAAACATGAGTCTGTTTCTGCTCTTCTTATTCATTTATTCTGTTTTTAGATTCCCATATAAGCGAAATCATGGCATTTGTCTTCATCTGTCTGACATTTCAATCAGCACAATGCCCTCTTTAGCGGTCGCCAACCTTTTGGACCTCATGGACCATGTGGTCCACGGACCACCGGTTGGCAACCACTGCTCCAATTCCTTTTCTTCTCTCTCTTTGATTAAGGTATTCATATGTGTCCTTAACGGGATCCCCATTGTCCTCCCCACACCCCTCTCATGCCCTCACCCCCCTGGTGTCTATGTCCATTGGTTAGGCTTATATGAATGCATACAAGTCCTTTGGTTGATCTCTCCCCTTTACCGCCATCCTCCCTTACCTTCCAAAGGTTTCCTTAAACCAGCAGTCACCAACCTTTCAAACCTTGTGGACCACCGACTTATGGTCACTACTCCAGGTCCATCCATGTTGCAGATGGCAAGATTTCGTTCTTTTTGATGGCTGATTCATAAACCATTGTACATATGCACCACTTCTTTTTTCCATTCATTTATTGATAAACACACCTGGGTTGCTTCCATATCTTAGCTGTCTATATATTTAAACAGGTAATATGCAAATTAGCCAGGCATCACAACCTGCTCAGGAGGAGCTGCATGCGCAGATGGGCGGGAGGGGAGTGTGTGTGACCCTCACTCCAGTGGATACACACACGTCAGGGTTGGGGGCATGCTCCAAGCAGCCGCACAGTGTGGCTCAGAGCATGCCCCCAGTGGGTGGCGGCAGCAGCCAAAAGGAAGCAGCCCGGGTCTTGGGTGCCGGAGGGAAGCTGGTGCCTTCAGCCAGGGAAAGGAAGGCCTATTCTTACATGAATCTTCGTGCATTGGGCCTCTAATTGTAAATAATGCTGCAATAAACATGGATGTATGTGTCTTTTTGATTTAGTGGAATGGCTGAGTCCTTCTTTCTCTCTTGTTACATAACTTTTGTTTTAAAGTCTATTTTGTCTGTTATAGGTATTGCTACCTCAGCGTTCATTTGCATTTTCATGAAATATCTTTTCCATTCCTTTACTTTTAGTCTGTGTGTGTCTTTCAATATGAAGTGAGTCATTTGTAGGCAGCTCATCTAAGCCTTACTTTCTATACCTACCTCTCTGATTGTGTCCTTGTCTTTAAAAAAGATTTTTTCTCATTAGAAAAGTAGTATATGCTTATTGTAAAAAGTTCAGGAAATACAGAGAAATATGAAGAACAAAATAATTCCCTGAAATTTTACCACCTGTTAGTAGCCACATTTTGGTGTGTTTGTCATGTACACAGTCTATGTTAATGTACTTTTTTCTTTTTTCTTTTTCTTTTTTAATACCATTCATCTCCCTATATCCTCTTCTACCTCCACCCACCCCCTGATTCCCACAATTACCACAATGTTACCCAGGTCCATGAGTTATCCACCACCACCCCACCCCACCACCACCCCCCGCTCAATCCTTCCACCCTGTCCAACATCCCCCACCACAGCTGTTTGCCTGCTCTGTGAGTCTTTCTCTACTTTGCTTGTTAGTTCACTTTGTTCATTAAATTCCACATGTGAGTGCAATCATATGGTACTTGTCCTTCTTTGACTGGCATATTTCACTTAGCATAATGTTCTCCAGGTCCATCCCTGCTGTCACAAAGAGTACAATTTTCTTCTTTTTTATGCCCAGTAGTCCATTGTGTAAAGGGACCATAGCTGTTTTTATCCACTCATCAATTGATGGACACATGAGCTGTTTCCAAATTTTGGCTATTGTAAATACAGCTGCAATGAAATTAGGGGTACATATGAACATAGGGGTACATATTTTTCCAATTAGTGTTTCATGTTTCTCCAGATAAATTCCCAGAAGTGGATTTTCTGGGTCATAAAGCATTTCATTTTTTGAGGTAACTCCATACTGCATTCCACAGTGGCTGCGTCAGTCTGCGTTCCTACCAACAGAACACAAGGGTTCCCTTTCCTCCACACCCTTGGCAACCCTTGCTTGTTTATTGATGATAGCCATTCTGACAGGTTTGAGGTGATATCTCGTTGTGGTTCTAATGTGCATTTTTCTGATGATTAGTGACTCTGAGCATCTTTTCATATGTCTATACTTTTTTACACAAGCAAAATCAAGATTATATATGGTTTTATTATATTTTCACATAATGGTTTATCATGAATGTCTAACAAATATTTATTTGTGTTCCAAACACCTGGCATACTTTTTGCACATAGTAATCCAGCTGTGAAATAGGAATGATAATCCTCAAATAACCAATTGTAGTGCTGCTGCTATTAATAATAGTAGTAAACAGTATTTATAGTTAGTTAATATTAATTAATATTTTATATTTATAGTTAATATTAATTAAATGTTACAACTCTAAATATATTACTTACATAATTTTCAAGATTATTTTAGAAACATCACGCCGAAACCGGTTTGGCTCAGTGGATAGAGCGTCGGTCAGCCTGAGGACTCAAGGGTCCCAGGTTCAATTCTGGTCAAGGGTATATACCTTGGTTGCATGCACATCCCCAATAGGGGGTGTGCAGGAGGCAGCTGATCAGTGTTTCTCTCTCATTGATGTTTCTAACTCTATTCCTCTCCCTTCCTCGCTGTAAAGAATCAATATTTTTTTTAAAAGAAAGAAAAGAAACATCAAGAAAACTTCATGAGTAATATCTGTTAATTTTTCCCTTTTGAAGATGAAAAACTGAGGCATGAAGTGATTTAATAATTTTCCCACAGGCTCCACCCTTGCCGGTTTGTTCAGTGGTTAGAGCACTGGCAACAAAGGGTCACAGGTTTGATTCCCAGTCAAAATACATTCCTGGGTTGCAGGTTCCATCCTGGCCCAGTCAACCAATTAAAGAATAACAATTTTCCCACAGGCTCCTTCATAAGTGGTAGGCTGAATGTGATCCTGAGTCTTTCGATTTGAGGGCTTTTATTTTTTACCAAACCCTTATACTAAACCTTAGTGCTGACCCAGAGACATTTTCCTGTGCTAACCATTTATGTGCCCTATAAAGCTCTCCATTTTCTCTCAAGGTCTTTTGTGCAGCATTAGAGTTCATTGCATGATGGCTTTGTAGTGAAGCTAATTCTGTGCTGCCTGTCTGTCCTGTTAGAGGAGCTAAAATACTTACTAAATCCTGTTGCCTTCCAATTCATGCTAACACTCTGTTCTAAGTTGCCTAATATCTGGCTATGGTTTCAGTAGTCCTGGGATAATGTTATTTTAATCCACCTGCAAATTTCTAACTTCATCAATCTTTATCCATTCATTGTCTTAAAATCCCCTTGAATTTATTTATTATACTGTCTTAAAAACTTTAGGACTGGATCATATTCCAAAGAAAAGAGAAAATTAGGGATAAAACTACCATATATGACTCAGAAGTCCATGGATTATGTTTGTGTTGGCACTTTGCTTGCAACTTATCTTTCTTTTTTAAATCCATGATTACTATCTGATTTTCTTTTCAAAATAGCCTATGTTGAAACTAATAACTATAAATTCACCTGCATTTTTGCTTTTTTTTTTAAGGCTACTTTTCAGTATAAAGGATAATTCTCAGTTTAAAAATCAAACCATCTTTTGCTGTTTTATAAGACAAGCTGATGAGAAATGTGGTCTTGAAAAGATTTATCTTGTATTATGAGGAAACTAGAAGCCCAGTGCGGAATCGTGTGGCCCCACCCACCCGTGTGCGCCTTGCCATGCTTGCAGCCCCACACAGCTGTGTGCACCTCACTGCGCACGCAGCTTCCTGGTAACCGGTCTTTGGTCGTTAAGGCATTATGACCACGGGGTTTTTATCATATAGATAGTTCCCCAAAACTTGACCAGAGACTTAAAGAGAATCTGCTTTGGAAGAAAGGGATGTCATAGGATATATAGTTATTGGAATCTGTTATAAATAGTTTGTTTTCAGAAGATTAAGAATAAGGAATGATGGTTCTTTTTTTTTTTAAATATATTTTATTGATTTTTCACAGAGAGGAAGGGAGGGGGATAGAAAGCTAGAGACATCGATAAGAGAGAAACATCGACCAGTTGCCTCCTGCACACTCCCTACCAGGATGTACCTGCAACCAAGGTACATGCCCTTGACCGGAATCGAACCCGGGACTCTTGAGTCCACAGACCGACGCTCTAGCCACTGAGCCAAACCGTTTTCGGCAGGAATGATGGTTCTTTAATGAAAGATTAAAAATGAGGAATGCTGGTTCTTTAATGAAATCAGGGCATAAAGAGAATGATCTTTCATAAACAAAGTAACTTATTTATAGTAAAAGAAAAATTTGGGAATGATTATAAAGGATGAAAGATTGGAAAGATGTTAAAGGAAATAGACCATGAAAGAAACTAGCCTGTCATTCTAAATGCTTTTTAAAATGAATTTTGATAGAAAGTAAAATGGATCACTCTTATTAAATGTGTTCTTGTTACTAGTAAGTTCTTTATTAGTACTTTGAAGCTCCATGGTAGTTAGCAAGTGCCTTTGGCTGTAGAATATAATAGCAATTGAATGAGTCTTGAAAGTGATCTGAAGTTACTTGAAATTTATTTAATAAATAAATGCAAAACATAATACATTTTTATTTGTAATATTTTTAATTAGTGATTTGCCTGTGTTCTCATAAAAATGTTAAAAGCATTTTTTTACTCATAGTAGGAAATTGGGTTTCTTTAAAGTTTGTCAATTGAGGATGAGTATTTTGTCTGTGAAAGCCAGATATATGTGTGTTATGAGCCTGATGAATATAGTAAATTTTGACCCATATTTAAAGTAGATAAGCATTTTCCTTTTGTAAAACCTGAAGTAGCATGTCCTTAATACATTTGTGTTCTCTCTGTCTTATTCAGGGAAGCAGTGTTTCTTAGTCCTACGTCAGCAGCAGTTTAACGTCCAGGCTCTGGTGGCAGTGGGAGACCATGCAAGCAAGCAGATGGTTAAATTTGCTGCCAAGTAAGTAAGCAATTATATCCTGTTGTCAGAATAAACAATGGTGGGAACCAAGACTCCCAGGGGTTTGGACCATTTTCATACATTAACATCAATGCTTCGTTTGTTTAAAAATGTAGTTATTTAAATTGTCGGTTCAGTGTGCTGAATACATTAAACTTACAAAAGAGAAAATATGGAGCACAGGCTTAAAATTCATTGGGAACTGCTGAAGCAGCACTCTCCACAGACAAGTCACATTTACTTTCAAGTAGAGTAACAAAAAGCCTGGCAGCCCCCACATAGCAAAGCAACTTTATTTTGTGGTATTTGGAGCTTCATTTCCTCTCTCCCTCCCTCAGTTTCTGATTTGTATACTGAGCAACAAGTTTTCTAACGGAATAAAAGTGAATAAAATAAAGGAATGTAGTTTTGCAAATGATTCCCTCCTGAAGGATTTTTTTAAAAAGTAAAAATTGCTTTGTTTCCCCAAAAGTCTTGCTGTCTGACTTCTGTAGAAGCGCATTGTTTTGTTCAGTTTGCAAGAAACAGGATATTGAGATAGCATAGTGGTTATACATGCTGTAGTTCTATGTTAATAGTGGTTTGTGATATGGCTAGTTTTGTTCATTTGTATGTTTTTCTCAATTTAATTGAAATTTTATTTCTATGACAATGATCAAAGAAGACTTGGAAAATCGACAATCTTTACATTTTGAGTAGTAGAGTACTTCATAGGCATAATTATTTTTCAAAGAAATTCAATCTATAGTAAGTGTATATTTTTTCTATTGATTTTTATGTCTGTTCTGTAGATGTATGCTGTCAAAGATGAGTTTAACAACATAGGATTATCAACTTATAACTACAAAAACACTAAAAAATTATATAATTTAAGACTCTAATTTATGTTTGGGCCCTCCATGACTCCTCCAGCACAGTATTTTACATATAGTGGATGCTTAGCCACTGGTTTTAATTTAGAGATTTATTTATCAAATTCAGTTTTATCGTCTCATATCACAGAGTTTTAATATAGTAGATGTTCAGCAACTGGTTTTAATTTAGAGATGTACTTATCAAAGTTAAGGGGTTTTTGTTTTGTTTTAAATATATTTTTACTGATTTCAGAGAAGAAGGGAGATGGAAAGAGAGAAACTTAAAAAGAGAGAATTATTGATCGGCTGCATCCTGCACACCACACCCTGCAGATTGACCCCCCACCCTCAAACAGGGCATGTACCCTGACTGGGAATCAAACCGTGACCTCCTGGTTCATAGGTCGGCACTCAACCACTAAGCTATGCCAGCTGGGCTCAAATTTAGTTTTATTGTATCATAGCGATACCTGCACTCCAATTCCATTAATTACATGGCTTCTCACTGGTGAACCTCAGTAGTATTAGTACTACTAGTACAGTAATAGTACTGTACTAGTAGTACTAATGTATAACCACTATCCCATCTCTCCCTACCTCCCATTCATGTTGCCCAGAGACTTTCACTTTCATCTCTTCTACCTGTATCTTTTGGTATTTAGGTTTGTTGATTTCATCTCATAGTCCTGCAAAGGTTTGTGCTTGTGGGTTGCATATATCATCTAGCCTTTAAAGGTCAATCTATGTCCTATGAAGTGGGGTATAAATAAGCTTGGACCCTTGAAATAAATGTTGCATAGAGAGCCTTTGAGCCCCTGGAAACTACAGAAATATATGCTAAATTATATTTAACTAGAGGCCTGGGGTCCCTCGGCCTGGCCTGCATGATTGGGCCAAAACTGGCTCTCTGACATCCCCCGAAGGGTCCTGGATTTTGAGAGAGCGCAGGCCAGGCTGAGGGACCCCACCAGTGCACTATTGGGGCCGAGGAGGGACACAGGAGGTTGTCTAGCTGGGGTGGGGCTGTGAGAGGGCTCCAGAGTGTGACCGGCCCATCTTGTTCAGTCCTGATGGGCTGGACCCCAGCAGCAAGCTCACCTACCGGTCAGAGTGTCTGCCTCTGGTGGTCAGTGCACATCATAGCAAGTAGTTGAGTGTCATTAGCATATTACACTTTGATTGGTTGAACAGATGACCGGACACTTAGCATGTTAGGCTTTTATTATATATAGAAACTAGAGGCTCAGTGCATGAAATTCGTGCACGGGGGGGGGGGGGCGAGGGGTGTCCCTCAGCTCAGCCTGTGACCTCTGGCAATCTAGGACCCCTCAGATAGGATCCCTAGGCCTGGCCAGCAATCATAGCCTACTGGGGCTTTTCTTCCCCTGGCTGCCAGCAGCTGGCCCCGCCCATGCTGCTGCCACTACTTGCCATCTGTCTGGCTCTGCTCCCTGCTACTGGTCACCTTCCTCTGCTAACAACAGGCAGGGGATACAATCGCTTGGCTGGCCTGGACCTCCCTCTCCAGGGCGATCTCTGGCTGGCCCTCCACCCTCCACAGTGTCACTGGCCAGTGGCCTGGGCCTCCCTTTGTGGGGTAATAGGTCGAGGGCCCCCAGATCAATTGCCTTGCAGAGAGAGGCCCTGCCTACCTGCCACAGTGCTGCCAGCAGGATGCCCTGGCCCTCTCTCTGTGGGGGCAATTAATCATGAGGCTCCGCAATCAGTGGCTCCACAGAGGGAGGCCCTGCTCCACAATCAATCACTGCGCAGAGGGAGGCCTGGGTCTCCCTCTTTAGGATGTTCACAGAGGCCCCCACCCCAATCCATTGCCCTGCCGGCTGGTGACCTGGGCCTCCCTCTGCAGGGTAATTGTGGGGCAATGGCAGGACCCCCAACCAGTCAAATCGCACCCACCTTGGCTGGCCTAGCGCCAGTGTGTGCCAAAGCATGGTCGTCTGGAAGGTCATCTGGACAGTTGTTCTGCTATTTGGTCAATTTCCCTATTATGCTTTTATTATTATAGATATACTAGAGGCCTGGTGCATGAAAATGCATGCACTGAAGGGGAGGGTTCCTCAGCCTGTCACCCCCTCTCACAGTCCAGGAGCCCTCAAGGGCGGGACGAAATCTATTGATCAGGGGAAGGCGATGCCCCATCATACCTCTGCTGCTGCCACTGCCAGCAGTGCAAGCCTCAGCTGGCCCTGGTTCCCTGAGCCTCAAGTGGCCCTGGGCAGCTGCAGGGCTGAAGGGACTGGGGGACTCCAGGGAAAGCCCAGCCTTGCTGCGTGCCTGCTGCCCCTGCAGAGCTGAGGAGACTGGGCACCACCGTCTTGTGGCTGTGTGTGCTGCCATCTTTGAGGACATGGCAGACAATTAGCATATTCCCTCCTTATTGACTGTAGGCACTGCCTTCTTTGCAATGGCATGATTTCATGCAAATTTTGTGCACTGGGTCTCTAGTCCTAGATAATAAAAGGGTAATATGTAAACAGACCTAATCTGTATAAGGGCAGCAGAATCACTAATAGTGTAGTAGTTTCCATGCAAGGAAAAATGTTTCCATTTCCAGTTCTAGTACTTATCAGACTGGATACCCATTTTATTAAAACTTCAATTGGCAATGCAACATTATTAACTTTCACATGAACAAGATAGTTTTATAAAATTATTGACTAATACTTTATTTACATTGTCATTCTTGGATTGCTCTTTACAGAATTTTGATTAATTATGAGGCCTAATTATCCTGAATCAACCTCAGAGTTAATGCCTTATGTAATTGTGAAAAGCCATTCTTCACATTACTAGAATTAAAAATCCAAAAACATTAAATATAGAACTGGATCTGTGATTACAGACTATACAATAAACCCAAAAGTCAACAATTTAGTTTTTGCAAACTTTAAATTAATACTGTTTATGTGAATTTTGTGTCTTTATATTTGCTTAAAATTTTATTTTGATTTAAAGTTAAGTGCTGTAAGTGTAGGCATTTATAGTAGTTTCATATTTGTAGACATTTAAATAAAAAAATTTGTTTAGCCGAAACCGGTTTGGCTCAGTGGTAGAGCGTCGGTCTGCGGACTGAAGGGTCCCGGGTTCGATTCCGGTCGGGGGCATGTACCTTGGTTGCCGGCACATCCCCGGTAGGGGGTGTGCAGGAGGCGGCTGGTCGATGTTTCTCTCTCATCGACATTTCTAGCTCTCTATCTCTCTCCCTTCCTCTCTGTGAAATATCAATAAAATATATTACAAAAAAAAAAAAATTTGTTTAAGTGTTCACTGAGGGTTCCTGACATTTTTGTTCCACTAAAAAGAGTTCACAAAATAAGTCATTTTGGAACTACTAGGATGATTTAAATCTTTAATTTTTACAAAGCACCAAAGGCCAGCACCAGAGAGCCTAGAAGCTTGGTCCCCACTAACTAGCCATGCGATTTCATAAATTGTTGACTCTATCTAGTCTTACTTCATTTTTAGAGCTACGACCCTTCTTTAAAACTCTTTATTTCTACTTGCCTGAGAAATATCAGAGTATGAGATTCGGTATGATATTAATTCACTATAATTGCAAAAGTTACTTGACATGTAAAACAAGCCTCTGCCTGCCTTAGAATTCAAATATAGATTTTTATTACCCAAGAGTAGTTTAATATTTTAAAAAATAATTGATGCTTTTGGGTTCTGTTTTTAACTAGCAAAAATAAATGGTTTCTCATGTTTGGGCATTTTGAATTCTTTCCTCAATGAATTATACAATTTAATTTACATCATTGTGCTATATTTAATAGTGCTTTATTTTAAAAATGTACATTATTTTGTTGGTGCATTACTCAAAAAACTAGTGTGTGACAACTTTATAGCCTGTCCTCTTTTCTATCTAATTTTATATTATAGCTTTTCCAAGACTTAAAAATTACTAATTTGAATGTGGGTAGTTATGTAGATCTGTGGACCTATTTCTCATTGAGTGTAGTAAAATTTAACTAATTCTGACAACTAGAAGGCCAGCAAAATTGTTACCAGTTTTGCTGAAAACCTTTAATATTCAAGCGTCTATAAATATCAAAATTTTAAGTTTTGTTGATATTAGAATATGTAAATATGTATAAAGAAATGCTTAGAATAGTATCTTTTTCACCTTTATTGATACCAGGGTGGGGGAGATAATGAAGTGGATACAAACAACAGAATAATGGTTACTGGGAGGAAGGACAAAGCAGATAAAGGGAGTCAAATACATAGTGATGGAGAGAGGCTAGACTTCAGGTGGTGGGCACACAATGGAGTATACAGATGTCATATTATAAAGATATACACCTAAAATTTACACAATATTAACCGATGTCACTCCAGTAAATTTAACTTTTAAAAAACATGCTATGCCCTAGCTGGTTTGGCTCAGTGGATAGATCATTGGCCTGCAGACTGAAGGGTCTCGGGTTCGATTCTGGTCAGGGGCATGTACCTTGGCTGCAGGCACATCCCCAGTGGGGGGTGTGCAGGAGGCAGCTGATTGATGTTTTTCTCTCATTGATGTTTCTAACTTTCTACCCTTCTCCCTTCCTCTCTGTGGAAAATCAATAAAATATATATTTTTAAAAATAAAATAAAAAGCATGCTATAAAAACAGTGGTGGGAAAGGTAGTTAGAAACTAGAGAGTTATATTTATAAAGTTATTTTTTCTTGAATAATTTATAGCTATAATTATAAACATGAAACCTAAAATTCACTAAACAACTTTAATAATTGCATCTATGTTTGCTTACTCTTTTGCCTTTTCTTATCATAAGCACTGCCATAGTTCATTTTACACATTCTTATCACTTTATATGTGAGAAAACACGAAGTTACTCAACGAAGCAGCTATGTGGTATATGCAATTAATGTGGAAAATAAGACCACCAACTCAGATATTAAAATTAGAATTTATCCTTTACCAAGATTCTGGACACAGGAAGGAAGGATTTGCCTAGATAACTGATGGTGTTCCTTAATACATCAGGCTCTTTGTTAAACACTTGTACCAAGTAAAACCCTCTCCTAAATTGCTCTCTTGTCAGTAAGAGAGGAGATCTTGGGACATTCAGGTCTGGGTGTCCTTTTGGGTTAACTTTTTGTAAAGTGGTCATATTCAGTCAGTTCTGCTGTAATATAACAGATGCATTCCTAAAATCTATTTAAAATTATGCAATAAGAAATTAAAGATTTATATTGAAAACTAGAGGCCTGGTACACGAAACTCGTGTACTGGGTGGGGGCGGGGGGAGGTGTCCCTCAGCCCAGCCTGTGCCCTCTTGCAGTCCAGGAGCCCTCACGGTATGTCTGACTGTCAGCTTAGGTGCACTCCCCTTAAGCCAGCAGTCAGACATCCTTAGTGCTGACACGGAGCCACTGGGCTTCTGGCTGAGTGGCACTCCCCTTATGGAAGCACACTGACCACCAGGGGGCAGCTCCTACATTGAACATCTCCCCCACCCACCCACTCACCAGTGGTCAGTGCATGTCATACCCACCAGCTGTTCCACCATTCGGTCTATTTGCATATTAGCTTTTTATTATATAGGATGGGCTATATAGCACAACCAAAAACTTTATTAGGGAAATCATTTTATAATAAACATAGTATTAAAAAAAACAGGTAGAATAGTTTTCCACATATTAAATGAACAATACAACAATAAATATCTCACTTTATCTTTAAAAATACATGTTGTGTTCTTGTGGAAGTGGATGTCAGAAGAGTTGCAGCTTGTAAACTGTTGGAGAAAGAAAGCTGTCCAAAGGAGAGTTGTACCACCAAGTGGATGGATGTAGCTTATAACACAGAGAGAAATTTGGAGTGTGTGTGTGTTTCATGTGTTCCTACAAGGCTTAGTTCACCAAAGAATCATTTTCTATATTGACCTAGTGGCTGTCACTAATGAAATCTGCATAGACAAACACAAAATTCTCATTATGCTCATATTGATCCCTAATAGGTCAGCTGTGTTGGATATAATTTACATCAAAATAATGTTATAGCAAAACTGTGCTTTTAAAAGAGACAATATATTTGTCAGTGAGTAGGTAAAAACATAAGTCTTATCTGTTTGCTGACTGCTTATGTGTGGGGTAAGGAAAAGAACATGAAAATTGACTTCAAAGTTTTTAGTTTGAGAAATTATGCCAAAATGACACCATTAAATTCCCAGAGGAGCTGGGACTAAGCCTTAGACGCTCTGGAACTGGGATGAACTTACCTTTCCTTAGAACACTGGGCCAGGTAAAGAGTGGACACTAAGCAGGGGCTCTGATAGCAATGAAGAAAGAGAGAGTGCTTATGTATGTTAAGTAAATGAAGAGAAGATCTAGCCTTTGAGTTCGTGAAAAGCCCAAACACTAAAATAGGTCGTTTTACTGAAAATCATTTTGTTTTTCTGGCTGAAGGTATTCTCTCATTTTAAGTGTTTTCAAATATAAATATGAAACTCTATGGCCTTAAAATTCCTTCCTTTTTCCTCCACTATCTTCACCGTTACTTTTAACAACTCACTTCTGTGGCCACACCTTGGTTTTTGCTCCCCAGAACTTTATTTTAAAAGCAATCTCCCATTTTCTGCTAGTTTTTTCTGTCCCATTTTGACTTCACGCAACCTCAGTTCCATTTGTAGCACTCTCACTGAATCCTTAATCACTGTTCCCTCTTGGTTGCTCTTGTCCTGAGAATACCCTAGACCCTTGGTCGGCAAACTGCAGCTCACGAGCCACATGCAGCTCTTTGGCCCTTTGAGTGTGACTCTTCCAAAAAATACCACGGCCTGGGCTAGTCTATTTTGAAGAAGTGGCGTTAGAAGTAGTTTAAGTTTAAAAAATTTGGCTCTCAAAAGAAATCTCAATCGTTGTACTGTTGATATTTGGCTCTGTTGACAAATGAGTTTGCCGACCACTGCCCTCGACACTCCCCTGCCCCATAGACTCATGACCCAATAACCCTAACATCAAGGTTAAATAGTAATTGTATATTTGTGGCACAGTGATTTTTATTCCTCAGCTGGCTCAATAGCATATATTGTGCTTTAGCATGAAAAGAGAAGTTTATAGGCTGCTTATTTTCATTGTTTCTCCGAACTCTTCCTGGTCTATTTCTCTTTACCCCTTAGTTTCCTAAGTATAATTAGAATTAGAATAGAAAAATTAGGAAAACACTATGAATTCTACAACTTAATATATTACCACTTTTATTATGATTAAAAATAGCACATGAACAACATCATATAAATTTTGGTGGATTCTGTTACTTATTTAAATAAAGCAAGAAATTCTTATTGTAGATATTATTAGTTTCAGAAATTTGAGGGACCAACAAAGAATGAGGTAATTCAAATGAATATTTAGTAACATTTACTTTGAGAAGCTAACAGCTTAGTGAGCCAACTAACCAGTCTGCTAGAATCTTTGGTTTGGAAAATAACATAGGGTAGAAATATGTTCATGAAAAAAAGTCTATTTCTATAATTTAATTTTCATTCTGTCTTAGATCGGTTTTTATATAATGAAATGTGTATACTATGACAGTGCTTAAGGACTGTTTATATATTCTCAGGGTTTTTCCATTTTGAATACTGCTACCCAAAGAGACTGTATTTAAAACATTATGAACTTCCTATACAACAAAGTGGGGAGAATAATGGTATTTATATGTTAATTCTATGAGGCCCTACATTTAACTCTATTCCCTCTGGCCATATACCAGGTGGAATAAAGCAAGGATTCTGCTATTAAAAATATCAAATCAGATAGTTCCAGCTGGGGTTTTCTAATCATTTAAAAGGCAAAATATGAGGTCACTTTTAATATCTTAAGTAGATAACTACCTTAGCATTTACTTTAAGTATTAAACTTGAGATTTTTATCTTTGCCTTACTGACTAGATTATACTGCTAGCAGTTTCTGGCTTTTGATTATTTGCCTTAAGAACATTTAGAGCCTAATGTGGGGTCAGTTGTTTTTCTCAAAATTACCTTCCCTAGGAATATCCAATTCATCAATGTACTGATCTGAAAAGTTGAGTTACCAATTGAATGTAAGTGCCACATGACTCTTCAACATATTACTGTAATCAATTTGTTGGCAAGATCAATTTTCTTATGATTGAATGAATATAAAAATGAAGCAAACAAATGAGTTACATAGGAAAATAGGCAAATTTCATCTCCTGGAGAGATCTTTAAGAACAGATCCTTAATTGTGTATTTAAAATGATATGAGCAATACTCATATCCTGCAAAATGACTTTAAAAGCATCATGCTAAGCGAAATGACCCAGTTCGAGAAAGATAAATATTATATTATCTCACTCATTTGTGGGGATATAATGAACAACATAAACTGTTCAACAAAAATAGAGCCAGAGGGAAAAAATACATATACTAGAATATAATAGAAGTAATCCTGTTATTTGCAGATTTTTAATATTTCTTATAACTTTTGTGATCTTATACTATTTTAGTACAGTTTTGGTAATATTATTATACTTAAAATCCTTTTATTCTTGAAATATTAATGTTTATTGCATGTAATGTTATATGTAAGATCATTTTTCTTGAATAATTGGTGTTTATTGCATGTAACATTTAAAATCACTTTTCTTGAGGTATTAATGTTTATTGCATGTAACGTTATTATATTTAAGATCGTTTTTCTTGAAATTAAAAAAAACTGGGGGAAATAGGAGGGAAAAAAGTTTGTTTAAAAAAGCAGTTGTTAAAGTTAAAAATTACATTTTGCTATTTGTGATTATTTAACATGCCTCCCTCCCAACATAAAATATTTTGGATTCTGGAATAAGAAAAAAAAAAGGACTTTTCCAAACTGTTATTTCTATACATTTTTTTTTCTAATAAAGGGGGGCCATGCTAATTGACCGTCACACCCTCACAAAGCTGGCGGCACCCACAACCACAAGATGGCGGCACCCAGTTCCCTCAACTCCACCAAGGTGGCAGGCGCAGGGTACAGCCGGGCCCACCCCCCAGGCAGATCCAGCTGTTCCAGACACCTGCCTCCAGAGGCCCCTGGTCCCCTCAGCTACCCAGCCACCCAGGGCCGGCCCAAGGCACAGGCAAGCCTTGGATGGTGGCTGCTCAGCCGCCAGAGCCGGCTGAGGCTTGCGCTGCCAGCAATGGCAGCAGCAGAGGTGTGATGGGGGCGTCGCCTTCCCCTGTCACTGGGTCACCTCCTGCCCCTGAGGGTTCCTGGACTGTGAGAGGGGGAAGGCTGGGCTGAGGGACATTCTCTCTTCTTCTCCCCCCCCCCCCCCCCCCCCCAGTACATGCATTTTCAGGCACCAGCCCTCCCTCTAGTAAACTATTAATGGAGTCTGGCAGCTCATGAGCTTCTGAGATTGAGAAGGTATTATTTCAAAGTGAGCTGATGATACATTCTGTAGTATTTAAAATTAGGTGCTAATTTTTAAGTCTTAACAATTCTCTAGTCATCTGTATGTGGCTTTACTAGCTGTGTGATCTTAGGCTAATGAGTTGACCTTTTAGTCTCAGTCTCTTCAACTGTAAAATTGTGATAGTACCTACCTTGTAGACTTTTATGAAGTTTAAGCAAGATGGTATATATGTAAACTACTTCACATAGGGACTAGAACATAAAAGGAAATTGATGTGGGAATAGTGATAGTAAAGGTATTTGTATATATAAAGATAAGTTTCGTTGCACTATAAATAAAAAAATAAAACTATGCTTCAACATTAAAAAAACACAGAGAAAATGAACAAAACTTCTGTAGAAGGATGACAGAAAATTTATGAAGCATTCCATATTTTTTGCAAATGAGAAAAAATGTGGAGGTGTATAGACCAAATAGTAAAACAGTGATTATAGGAAGAGGGGTTGGCTATATAATGGGGGACTTACATTTTTTTAATTTACATGTTTGTTTAACACTAGTGGCACGGTGGATGAAATTCGTGCTCGGGTAGGGTCCCTAGTCCAAGCCAGCAATCAGGGCCGATAGGGGCCTACCAGCTGTTAGCCAGGGCCTTAGTTCCGCACTGCCCCCCTGGTGGTCAGCACATGTCATAGCAAGCGGACAAACTCTGTTGAACTCCCAAGGGGACATGTTGCATATTAGCCTTTTATATATAGATAGATTGGAATTTAGTAATAAGTACATATAATCTCCTATAATATATTATCAGAAATGTTCAGTGATAACTACTCAACCCAGTAGTTGATATATTATCTATAGCTGCATTAACCCTATATGTAAAGCTTAATATCTTCTATCTGTATTAGTCCTATAGTTGATATATTAACTGTTCTCTCCTTTTTGAAACATGTTACTTCCTTGTATTCCTAATACTGTTCTCTTTTGATTTTTTTTTTTAATGTCTCCTCTACTCTCCCACCCAGAAAACAGCATGACCCATGTAGCTCAATTTGTTGGAACATCATCCCATGTTCAATTCCAGTCAGGGCACATAGCCAGGTTTCAGGTTCGAAACCCAGTTGAAGCACATACTGGAGGCAACCATTAGATGTTCCTCACATCGATGTTTCTCTCCCTCTTACCTCCTCTCTCTAAAATCAGTAATGAACCAATGAATGGGTAAATGAATGAATGAATGAATGTAAAATAATGATGGTGAGAATGTGGAGAAATTGGAACCTTTGTGCATTGCCAGTGGGACTGTAAAATGGTACAGCTGCTTTGGAAAACAATATGATGGTTCCCCAAAATTAAACAGAATTTTTATGATTCAGCAATTCCACTTTTAGATACCCAAAAGAATTGAAAGCGGGTACTCAAACAGATCATAGCATTATTCACAATAAACAAAAGGTTAAAACAACCCATCATTAGATGAATGAATAAAATGTGGCATGTACATATAATGGAATATTATTCAACCTTAAAAAAAGGAATGAAATTCTGATATATGCTATGACGTGGATGAACCTTAAAAACATTATGCTAAGTGAAATAAGTCAGACACAAAAGGACAAATATGATTCCACTTCTTTGAGGGGACTAGAATAGTAAAATTCATAGACACAGATAATAGAATAGAGATTACCAAGAGCTGGGGTAGGGGGTAGTTGGAGGGAAAGAGGAGTTAATTATTTAATTAGTACAGGGCATCTGTGGGATACTGAAGAAGTTCTGGAAATAAATAATGGCGATGGTTGCAAAACATTGTGACTGCCACTGAATATGTACACTTAACATTCAGAGCAGCACAATTTACAATAGCTAATTCTTGGAAACAGCCTAAGTGCCCATCAGCAGATGAGTAGATTAAAAAAACTGGTACATCTACACATTGGAATACTACCGTGTTTCCCCGAAAATAAGACATCCTCCAAAAATAAGTCCTACTTACAGGTTTCCTTCTGAGTGAAATATAAGGCATCCCCCCGAAAATAAGACCAGGCTCTGTCTCAGAATGAAAATTAATTTTCTGTAAACTGGTCGCTAGGGCCGCCCCGACTGGCGTCTAGCAACCAGTGACATTACACGGAGTCCTGATGTCACTGCTGTGTGAATAGAGAGAAATCAGCGTGGAAACTTTGTGAAACCTAAACTACAAGAGGTTGTGACTTGGGTGAAGAATTCATGGGAGAAAATCACTGACAGTTGCATTGCAAATGTACTGCGAGCAGGCTATCTTGACAATAAGTACTCATTTAAAGACAGTGATATTGCTAAACATGAGATATTTGGTCCACTGATTCTGAAAGAAATGGAGTCACAAGAAATTCACCAGGAAATTCAGGAATTGGATTGTTATGGTGATGACATGATTGTCATTGAATACATGAGTAAATTCTTGATACTGTAGGATTCACAGTTTGTCTGGTTTGTGTTGATAACTACCGTACTACCGTACCGTATACAGGTAATAAACTTCCTTTTTTTTCATTTAACAATAAATGTGTACCGTATTCTTCTTCATGGAAAAATAAGACATCCCCTGAAAATAAGACCTAGCGCATCTTTGGGAGCAAAAAATAATATAAGACACTGTCTTATTTTCGGGGAAACAGGGTATGCCGCTTTAAAAAAGAAGGAAATCTTAACATTTGCAGTAGCATGGTGGACCTGAAGAGCATTATGCTAAGAGAAATAAGCCAGTCAGGGAAAGATAAATATCACATGATCTTACCTTGTGGAATATAATGAACAACATAAACTAATGAACAAAAATAGATCCAGAGACACAGAAGCATCGAACAGACCATCCAACCTCAGAAAAAAGACAGAGGAGGGGAGTGGGGGAAAGATAAACCAAAGGATTTGTATGCATGCATAGAAGTATAACCAATGGACACAGACAGTGGGGGGTGAGGGCATGTGCTAGGGGATGGGAATGGGAATGGCTGGGGAAAAGTCAATGGGAGGAAAAGACATATGTAATACTTTAAACAATAAAGAATTTAAGTTTTAAAAAATAATTTTCAAGCTATTTTCCCAATTAGAATGAAAACTCCATGAAGACAGGACAGGTACCGTGATTGTATAGTTCAGTACTACATACCTTGTACCTGTAATTAGTATCAGTTAAGCCCTAGCTAGTTTGGCTCATGGATAGAGCATCGGCCTGCCAACTGAAGGGTCAAGGACACATGTCTGGGTTGTGGGCTCGATCCCCAGTAGGGGATGTGTAAGAGGAAGCCGATCAATGATTCTCTTTCATCACTGATGTTTCTCTCTCTCCCTCCTTCTCACTTCCTCTCTGAAGTCAATAAAAATATATTTTTTAAAAACTTGATAGCCATGATTCTCGAGGGGAAAAGGGAATGGAGGGTGTGGGAAGAGTCTGAACAAAAATCGTACACCTATGGATGAGGACAGTGGGGGTGGGGAAAGGGCAGAGGGTAGGGTAGGAACCTGGTGGAGGGGAGATATGGAGAGAAAAAAGAGGAACAATTGTAATAATCTGAACAATAAATATTTATTAAATTTTAAAAAAATAAACTTGATAGCCAACTCTAAATATTTTATGAAATACTTCATGTAAAGAATAGTGCATTTTATGATTTTATTTTCTAAAGACAGTAGAAGTTAGGAGTTAACTATTACATTGACGGTTGACAGTTTAATTGACAGTCTAATTGATGACATGAAGTCTGTTGTGCCTATCAAGGCATTTTTAATATCAAGGCTATACTAATTCATCTTGTTTGTAGAGTGATTAATTATATGTAGGCTCAAAAGGGTAGTTAGGAAATGAAAGCAGTATGAAACACAATGCAGTGGTAGTGTGTTTTGGGAGGCAGTGGCAATAATAAAAATAGCTGACTTAGCTCTTGAAAAAAGATGTTTTATTTGCTTCATCCATTTCTCCTAAAATAAAATAGTTCCCAGGAGTTCCTCTGCTTTTCACTATGGATTTTCTTCCTTCCAAGGCTTTTAGTTAACTGTTAGACATAACCTCTTTCAAGATATAGATATAGTGTCATTCGTTTCTAAATGTAATGCACATAAAGTATTAAGCCATCTTAACATACAATATTAGTTAAAATCATTAGACGTTTTGTACAAAATGGAATTTTATCTAATACAGGCAGTAGCTTATTCAAGTATTCCTATCCCTCTTGTATTGACTCTATACATTCTATAGCTTTTTTATTAGTTCTAACTAGCAATTTTAGTCTGCCCCTTTGTCATAAATTTGACTTTTTTATTTTAAGGTTTTTTTCTTCTAAATTCACTTATGTCTTTAAATAAATAGGGGTAAATAGGATATAAATGTAGATATATAGATGTATGTAGATGTAGATATAGATATTAAAGCTAAATTATCCAAGGTTTAAACATAATGGAATGATTTCACTAATATCTAAATAGGCTACTAGTATTTATTAACAACATGTAGCTTCTATATACAATAAGGGGGAATACTGAGATTGAAAGGGCAAAAAAAATTATAAGCATCCTCTATATTTGGTTAATCCTACTTTTAATTGATTCAGTAGACCAATTTCTGATTACAGAAATTTAACTCTGGCCCTAGTTTAAGAAATAGGTTAGGTTTTCAGAAGTTCTTTTGTTAGAGTTATTTAGTATTAGAAACAATATTTAAATGCTGGTTGTTTTCTAATCTAACTGATCGAGTATTTTAGCACGTAATATTACTGAAGTACTGAGGTTAGACTTAGTTCCAAGTTTCAGATCTTGGATAAAAGGAATCATCTGGTACTTCTGAGGGAGAAAGAAAATAAAATTTTGGTTTCTACAGTTGAAACTTCAGTTAGCCTTAGGCAAAGTATCTTTACCATATTCCAGTTTCTTTCTGGAAAGATGCCAGTTGAGAGTAGATGTGTTTATTGAGTTGGCTTGAAGAAGACTGTCTGGAAGGGAATCAGAGAGGGTGAGGGCCCAAGATGGCCAGGGAAAGAGTGGAATGGAGCAGGTCGAGCTCTGGTTCGGAAAAGTCAGGTTACTCTATGAAGCAACACACTCATCAGTAAGAAAAAGAAACACCTTCCTTATGGGAAGGTCTAAGGTGAGCAGCAGAATTTTCCCAAGGCCTGAATTAAATACTCCTGTAACCGGTTTGCTCATGCAAACAAACAGGGCACCTGGTAGGCAGCAGTCACATTGACCAAAGGCTCAGTGACGTTAGACTGCCAGTATTAGCTTTTTTTTCTCTCTTCTTTTCTTTTTTAATATATTTTACTGATTTTTTACAGAGAGAAAGGGAAAGAGAAAGTTAGAAACATCGATGAGAGAGAAACATCGATCAGTTGCCTCCTGCACCTCCCCTCCCCCCAACTGGGGATATGCCCACAACCAAGGTACATGCCCTTGACCGGAATCGAACCCGGGACAACGCTCTATCCACTGAGCCAAACCGGTTTCAGCCAGAATTAGCCTTTTTAACAATAAACTGAAGTCTCTTGTGCCTTTGGGTCACAGAGGAGCCTTATCTTAGTTTACCTACTGTCTCATTTGCCATGATAAATTGTGAGTTTCTTCAGTACACAGGTTTAGTTAGTGTAAGGTGGTAGCCCTAGGTCAGAAGACTTATTGTGTACTATTGATTTTTTTTAAGGTAGTTGGTAACAGACACTATGAAATTTTAGGCAGTATAGCAAAGTGAAGTGAAATATTTTTTTCTTCACCATTTTCCATCTATTCTTATTTTGATCCTTTTCCCAACCCTGAGAACGTGTTCATTGAAATGGATTGTGGTGTTCTCTTTTGTAAAATAAGCATTGTTGGATTTCAGGAATCTTGTCAAATAGCACCGTAACTACTAAGGAATGATTCAATACCTCTTCAGAATACATAGAATTTTCACTCTGAGAGTTACATCTTTTGTTTATATTCTGTATAGGGAATTGAACCATGAGAGGTTAATACAAAAGTTAACGAGTGTTTATAACATAGCAGATAAACAGGTAGTCTAGAGCAGATTTTCCTGCAAAATTCAAGTTTGCTGTGGAATTAAACTGCCCAGAAGTTTACTCTTTTTTAAAATATATATATATTTTATTGATTTTTCACAGAGAGGAAGGGAGAGGGATAGAGAGCTAGAAACGTGGATGAGAGAGAAACATCAATCAACTGCCTCCTGCACACCCCCTACTGGGGATGTGTCTGCAACCAATGTACTTGCCCTTGACCAGAATCGAACATGGAACCTTTCAGTCCACAGACCGATGCCCTATCCACTGAGCCAAACCGGTTTCGGCTCATTTTACTCTTAATATTTTGCTTCATATAAACATTCTTTTTAAAAATATATATATTTTATTGGTTGCAGAGAGAAAAGGGGAGAGAGGGAGAGAAATAAAAAAAAAAAATCAACGATGAGAAAGAGAATCATTAATGGGCTGTCTTCTTCACGCCCCCTACTGGGAATCAAGCCTGCAACTTAGGCATGTGTCCTGACAGCAAGTCGAACTGTGACCTCCTGGTTTAGAGGTAAACGCTCCACTATTGAGTCATGCTGGCTGGGTGACATTCTTAAATGGGATTAACAATCCAATAATTGTCTGCCATAAATTCAGTAAATGACAGTGTATATTCTATAGGCAGTGAGGATTTAATTGCAGCACCCCAGTGTCTTTTTATTACCTTGAAGTGTTTCCAGTTGGCCTTCTTCTGTTATTTAGTTCCATTTCATCCCAGTAATTGCATTTATTGCAGCCAGTGTTTTTTGTTATAGGAAATGCTGATCTTAGTAAATTTCAACTATAGGGAGGGAAATGTTCTTTAATAAATAATTGAAAGACTTTTTCCTATTGTGATTCAATGCTAGTTCTTTTACAACCAGAGTATTTTATGAATGGTAATTAAATGATGGCATCTAGGAAATCTTCTCTTCAAGGAATCTCACAAGGTGTGCTGCATAATAGTGTATTGTTAAATACTCTGGGTTTATCTCAAGTGGTTTACTCTATTAAAGAAGTGTCTAAAATATTCAGCTTTACTGTTGAAACACCAAATGAGTTTTGACACTCTGATGAGATGATTAAAGTCGGGAATTTTTTTCTTTTGACAGCATCAACAAAGAGAGCATCGTAGATGTAGAAGGTGTTGTGAGAAAAGTGAATCAGAAAATTGGAAGCTGTACACAGCAAGATGTAGAGCTACATGTTCAAAAGGTATCTTTTTTCAAAGTATAAAATTGTTGCCCTAATCGGTTTGGCTCAGTAGAAGGGGTCACAGATTCAATTCGGTGCATATGATTAACAAATTAAAGTTGCCTCAAGCTCTACTATCTCAACTAGACAATGAGTTAATTGCTCTGACCTTACAGAGCCATTGAGGTTGGCCAGCTCCATTTACATTAGGTTTTTAGTTCCTGGTTCTTCCTGGTTCCCTGCGTTGGTGAGCACCTTAGAGTTTACAAAGCGTATTTTCCCCATTTGACTGTTTCACCAACCCAGGGAGGTAGGCAAGAAATATTATTATCCTCATTTTGTAGGTGAAAAAACATACACCATATTGTTTTATTTTAGTACATAGTTTCAGTTAAAGATGTATGCAAATATCTTTCTTATTGACTTGAACCTTCATGTTTAAGTCAATTGTAGATTTTTTTTAAAAAGCAAAGAATAGCAGGTTTTGTGTGCTTCATGATCTTTTTTTGTAATCTCTCACTTTCAGATTTATGTGATCAGTGTTGCTGAACCCCGTCTGCCCCTGCAGCTGGATGATGCCATTCGGCCTGAGGTGGAAGGAGAAGAGGTAAAATTATACTTTTTGAGACACTATGCTTCCTCTCTATGTTTAGTTTTCAAAACATTGAAAAGTTGATGCCCTACTTCTATATAAAAGGTACCTGTTGTTATGAGCTTCATTTTTATTTAAGTTTATTCTTACATCAGCAATTCTCAAACCTTTTGATCTATGAATCCCTTTACAAGTTTAAAAATAATTGACCTCACAAGCTTTTGTTTTTGTGGGTATATCTGTCAATATTTACAGTATTAGAAGTTAAAACAAACTTTTTAATATTAATTTATAGAAAGTAACAATAATATAAATACATCTACAGATCTTTGTAATGCCTGGCTTAATAGGCAACAGTTAGATCCTCATATTTGCCTCTGCATTAAATTTGATGTGAGCCAAAACCGGTTTGGCTCAGTGGATAGGGCGTCGGTCTGCAGACTAAAAGGTCCCGGGTTCGATTCTGGTCAAGGGCATGTACATTGGTTGTGGGCACATCTTCAGTGGGGGGTGTGCAAGAGGCAGCTGATCGACGATTCTCTCTCATTGATGTTTCTAACTCTCTGTCCCTCTTTCTTCCTCTCTGTAAAAAATCAATAAAATATATTTGTTTAAAAAGATGAAATAAATTTGATGTGATAGCATACGTTATGAAGCCTTTGCCGAACTCCTCAGCATGATTAAGAGAAAGTGTAAATGAAAAGATATTATGAAAAAATAGGTTGATTTATGGACTGCCTGAAGGTGTCTCACTGGTGTCCAGAACATACAATGAGAATCACTATTCATCAGCTTATATCTCTTCCTTCAGTCTTTAATTAGCAGGTAAAATTCAGGAATCAATGAAGGTGGTTCATTCTTCTGTTATCTTAATAATGAGGCAAGGCTTTTGAGTGGGAGATGGAAAGAAAGAATCCTTGTTCATTCTTATTTCTCTTCTTTCCATCTTTTTCTTTTAACAGTAACTTTTCTCTAAACCTGCTTCTTGTTTTTTTGGATCCAGATTGAGGTTTAATGTTAAAATATGTATACACCCTGTCACTTAAAAGTACACATGGCTTCTACAAAAGTGCTTTTTGTGTCCTGAAAAAAATTTATAAAATCTGTTTTTTCTTTCTCTCTGTTTTTTTAGGATGGAAGAGCTACTGTTAACCAGGATACAAGATTAGATAACAGAGTCATTGATCTTAGGGTATGCCTCATTTATTTATTAAGTAACATGATTATGCCAAAATTAAGGATGGCAAGGATAACATACCTGCCTTGGGTTCACTGAACTGATTGTTGTTTGCTTGTATGTAAATATGATAATACAAGAAACCTTTTACTTTCCGACTGACCCTCCTTCAAAAAAGTATTGCAGGCAACAAGGACAGTATGATAATATTTCACAGGATATTGACTTGCGCGTTTTAAAAAGACAAAGGTGCATGAAGACAGTAAAAGTGCTTGCTTCAAGGTGATAGATAACCTGTTTTAGACAAGTTAGTAAGCAAGTGGAAACATAATAACTACTAATATCACTAGAAAATTGTGAAAGAAATTATGTGCAGATTTTAGAGCAACCTGGTGAAGTTTAGTAATTAATGCCTCAGTCCTCTGAATTTGATCTAAGCACAGAATTCCTAATATATAAAAACCCTGGGTCACAATAACCAGAGGCTGACCAACCAGAAGTCAGTTCTGGCCCTGCCCCCAAGCAAGTGGTTAGGGGCAGGCATGCAGAGTGATTAGGGGTGAGCAGGTAAGCAGTTGGTCCAGACCAGCCAAGCCATTGCACCCCAGCCTGTCGCCTGCAGAGGGAGGCCACTGGTGGCAGGGGAAGGGGGCAGTGCTGCAATGATAGCAAGAAGTGGCAGCAGTGGGGGTGGGGCCAGCTGCCTGCAGCCCAGGGAAGGAAAGCCCCAATAGGCCCTGATAAAGGCCAGGCCTAGGGACCCTACCTGAGAGGTGCCTGATTGTGAGAGGGTGCAGGCTGGGCTGAGGGACCCTCCACCACCCCCACCCCCCCCCCCAGAGTGCACGAATTTTGTGCACTGGGCCTCTAGTTAAAATAAAGAAGTAGTTGTCCCTTTGGTTTATATAGTAACCTCATAGGCTTCTGTTTCCCTTTCTAGCTTGGTTGCAAGTGAAAGATTTCAGTGGTTTCATCATTATAGTAAAACCAATGTCATCTTTCTTTCTTAAGGTTTTGACCACATCTTCCTCCTTTACATAACAGATTCCACTTAAAACTTACGTTCTTTGTCACCTTGTAAGTTCTTTCCAGCTTTTCTGCAATCTACAGGCCTGCCCTTATTGTACACCCATGTTTCCCCTGACCATTTGCTTTTTGTAAACTGTTACTTTTCCACATTAATTTGTAGTTTATAGAAAAGGCTAGCAATAATCCAAAGTCCTCTTGATACTGCCTAGAAACCTCATGGTTTCATCGTTTTGGCCACAGCAGCTAAGTAGCTTATTTGTCTATGCTATTTGTTTACACGTGTTACTGATTTTGCCTCTAGAATTTGTCCCAAAGAACATTTTTCTTTGGCTCACATCATTTTTACTTTAATTTGTTGCCACCATTGGAAAATGGGGGTTTTCACATTAGATCTAAATAGCTTTCCTTAAAAAGTTGGAGGTGAATCTGGCAATCCTGGGCCTTCATGGCAATATCAGCTAGCACCCTAGATGGGGCATTATGTTCTCTGTAAGCCCTGTACTACCCAGGAAGTATTTATTTATTTACTTCATTTGTCATGTTGATTTAATTAGAATTTATTATTATTTTATAGACATCAACTAGCCAGGCAGTCTTTCGTCTCCAGTCTGGTGTCTGCCATCTTTTCCGAGAAACATTAATTAACAAAGGTTTTGTGGAGATTCAGACTCCTAAAATTATCTCAGGTATGCTTTAAGATATCTCTCTTAATTTTTAAAAATAATTTGTTTCACCATTACCGGTTTAGCTCAGTGGATAGAGCGTCGACCTGTAGACTGAAGGATCTCAGGTTCGATTCCGGTCAAGGTTGCGGGCACATCCTCCTGTTGGGGGTGTGCAGGAAGCAGCTGATCGATTCTAGTTCTCTATCTCTCTCCCTTCCTCTCTGTAAAAAAATCAATAAAATACTTTTTTTTTTTTAATTTTTTTAAATAGCCAAAACCGGTTTGGCTCAGTGGATAGAGCGTCAGCCTGCGGACTGAAGGGTCCCAGGTTCGATTCTGGTCAAGGGCATGTACCTTAGTTGCAGGCACATCCCCAGTAGGGGGTGTGCAAGAGGCAGCTAATCAATGTTTCTCTCTCATCGATGTTTCTAACTCTATATCCCTCTCTCTTCCTCTCTGTAAAAAATCAATAAAATATATTTTTTTAATTTTTTAATAATTTGTTTTTCCCAAGTTGCCTACTATTAGTTTTGTTTGTTTTTTAATTTGAGAATTCCAAGTATACCTCAAGGTTTATTGCTTTGAGACTATTTATTTCAAAGACTATGATACATAGCAGCAGTCCCATCTCACTAGCATCAGTGATACTATATCCCCTTATTTTAGGAAACTGCATTATAAAATTAATACTAAATATTGCAGTTGGGAAAATGAATTCTCATCCTTATATGAGGACATTATCTTAATCATTTTACCCTTTTTAGAATTGCTTAAATAACATCAAAAAGTGTGTTACTGCCCTGGCCAGTTTTGGATCAGTAGTTAGATCATTGGCCTTTGGACCCAAGGGTTGGGTTTGATTCCCAATTGGGTTGCGGGCCCAATCTTGGCCTGTGTCGGGGTGTGTGAAGGAGGCAACCTGTTGATGTGTCTCTCTCACATCAGTGTTTCTCTATCTCTCCCCACCCCCTTTCACTCTCTAAAATTCAATAGTGGGGAGGGGTGTTACTAATGGCATTTAGTTGAAAATAAAAAATTTAAACATTGAATTATTTTTGTTTGTTTGTTTATCCTCACCTAAGAATATTTTTCCCATTAATTTTAGAGAGAATGGAAGGGGTGGTGAGAGAGAGAGAGAGAGAGAGAGAGAGAGAGAGAGAGAGAGATGATTGGCTATCTCATACATATGCCCTGACCAGGGCTGGGTATGTGCCCTTGACAGAGATCAAGCCTGCAACCCTTCGGTGCTCAGGCCAATGCTCTAACCACTGGTTTACACTGACCAGGATGAACATTGAATTCTTAATTAGAAAAATTAAGAATATCTTTTTTTCTTTGTAAAAAAATTTTTAGAAAGCTAAAATAGCTTTTAATAGATTTTAAATTAATGCAAAAAGGGAGCGTATATATCCAAAGAAGTAAAATGAAGGTATAGTCAAAGAAGCAAATCTCCCTAAATATAAACTTTAGAATCAGGTATAAAACATATATAGACTATGATTTCTCTGCAATTTTTTTTGTTTTCTAGTGTAGTTTTATTTAAGTGAAATACTTGAATCAAAAGTATAAACTATTTTTACCAGAAGTTTGCATTGATAAGCTTACAATTGATTATATTAACATATATGTTTTTATTTCAGCTGCCAGTGAAGGAGGAGCCAATGTATTTACTGTGTCATATTTTAAAAATAATGCATATCTGGCTCAGTCCCCACAGCTGTACAAACAGATGTGTATCTGTGCTGATTTTGAGAAGGTTTTCTGTATTGGACCAGGTAAGGTTTTATAGTTAAGGTTATCTCAAAATTCATTAATTGTACCATAGCTAGGGTTTTAGAAACACATTTATTTTATTTTTTAATTGTTACTATTATTATCCTCATCCAAAAATATGTTTTCATTGATTTTTTTTTAGAGAGAGAGAGAGAGAGAGAGAAACATATACATTTTGAATCAGTCGGTTACCTCCTGTACCCCAACCAGGGATTGAGCCCACCTAGATATGTGCCATGACTGGGAATCAAACCTAAGACTTTTTGGTGTACCAGATGATGCTCCAATCAATTTGGTGTACCAGTTGATTCTCCAACTAGGAGAAACACATTTTACACAAACCTTTTTGAAGCTTAAATCCTTTTTCATACTATGTAAATACTAGACTTGGGGGGCAAAAATAGAAATGTTGCCTGATAGACATTTACCAAAAAAATTGTATGCTCAGTAGTTCTTTAAACAGTTGAGCATCATTCATATGAATAGAATCATAAGCATTAAATATATTCCTACAGAAGAATGCTGAAGAAAACATTTATCTTGGGACTATCTCACTTTAAAAATGCATGCTTTGAAAATATACACACTCTGAATATATTCAATTATATTATTTATTATACTTAAGTGTAATTAGAATAGAATTATTTCCCATTTGGACTATCCTTTCAACTCTCCATCAATAATAAAGAAAAAGTGATTGCAGTATTTCAAGTAATATATTTTGTTGTCCTTGAAAGCTCCTTGCTACTGCTGTAAGTTTACAAATGTACCTCTGTATACTTTGCTGCCAATTTTATTCCAAAGCTGTTCTTTCTTACAATTACTAATTGTATTGTCCTTAGTATTGATAATATGCTAAAGTCCATTACAAAATACTAACAAATGTCTGGATTTAATAAATTATATTAACATGTTTTTTAAGAATATATTTGTGCCCTAGCTGGTTTTGCTCAGTGTATAGAGAGTTGGCCTGAGGACTGAAGGGTCCCAGGATCAGTTCCAGTCAAGGACACATGCCCAGTGCAGGGCGTGCAGGAGGCAGCCGGTTGGTGGTTCTCTCTCATCATTGATGTTTCTATCTCTCTCTCCTTCTCCCTTTCTCTCTCAAATCAATAAAAATATATTAAAATCCTATATAATAAAAGCCTAATATGGTAAGTGTCTGGTTGTCCAGTCGACCAACCAATCAAAGCATAATATGCTAATGATATGATAAGGCCACTCAATTGCTCGCTATGACATGCACTGACTACCAGGGGATAGACACTCTGACCAGTAAGTTAGTTAGCTTGCTGCTGGGATCCAACTGATCGGGACTGAGCAACACGGGCCAGATACAAGACGAGCCCTCCTGCAGTCCCTCCCTGGTTGGCCAACCTCCTGCATCCTCCCCGGCCCCAATCATGCACTGGTGGGGTCTCTCAGCCTGGCCTGCGCCCTCTCGCAATCTGGGATAAGGGATTTCCCCCCCCCAACCCCCGAGTGCACGAATTTTATGCACCAGGTATCGTGTGTGTGTGTGTGTGTGTGTGTGTGTGTGTGTGTGTGTGTGTGTATTTGCTAAAAGTCAAGGATGTACACATAATCATGAAGCAAATTCTTTTATGCTAACTATAAGCAAAAAAAATAGCTTTACTATATTCTTTAAAACTTACCAAGTTAAAAAAAAACTTACCAAGTTATTTTATATATATGAGTTTTTTTATAGTTTAAGATAAATTAAATACCTGCTAATAGAGAAACTGGCAAGGTCATTAAATGTCTTAATTTTCTGAATTTATTAAGCAATTATTTGCTGAACACTTGCTGCATATATAGCCTTGTGTAATAAAAGAAGATCCAACCAGCACTTCTCCAATGTTAATGTGCACACAAATCACCTGGGGATCTTGTTAAAATGCAGGTTTGGGGTAAGACTTGAGATTCTGCAGTTCTCATAAGCTCCCAGGTGCTGCTGCTGCTATGCAAACCATGCTTTGAGTGCTATGGGAACAATATCGTCCCTGCTTAAGATCCTAAGACACAGTAAGACATTCATACATATCGCAGCCATGGAATAAACTGATTTTCACAGCAAATAATCTAATTGTGGTATAGAGTCAGCAGGTTGGTGTTAATTATGTGGTAAATGTAGGGTAAAAAGAGGAAGAAGGTGGAGTTTGCTAGAGATGCCACGAAAGAAAATTCAAACTGAAATGGGCGTTAAGGACAGAGTAGGAGATAAAGACAACAGAGATGGCATTCTAGTCAGAAAAGGCAAGCTAAGTTAAAAGCATGGGAGAAAACAAAATTGAGACTAGTTAGTATTGAGAAATGGGAAATATAGGGTGGGATTAAATTATGAGAGCATGGAGAGATGGTACTCGGTACCTACCAGATATTTTTTCTTAGCCAGGAAGATGGGAAAGGAAGAGGGTGCAGTGAGGATAAGAGCTGGGCTGAGGTAGGTGCTTCATTTGTACAGATTTCATTATCTTGAGTCAAGTTTTAATAAATTTGAGAACTCACTATAAATATTTTTAATTAATGAAAAGGCTCAGGATCTTACATTCCCTCGGGGTTCTTGTGTGTCTCATTTATTAATTGACATTGGTTACAGCTTTTACTACATGACTGTAGGAGCTTGTATTGAACTTAACTATCCAAGAGAATGCTGTAACAGATGGCTTGTCAAAGGTCTTTCCAACCTATAATGATAATGAAAACAGTACCATTTGAGTACAAGTAAATAGAATTTTTTATTTAATCTCAGTTTCTCTAAAATTTAAAACACTGCTGTTTCTTTTATTAATGTTACAGTATTCAGAGCTGAAGACTCTAATACTCACAGACATCTAACTGAATTTGTCGGTTTGGACATTGAAATGGCGTTTAATTACCATTACCATGAAGTTATGGAAGAAATTGCTGACACTTTAGTACAAATATTCAAAGGACTTCAAGAGAGGTAAAAAATATATGTATTTTATATCCCTAACTGGAGTTAATTTCAAAAGAGTTTGGGCTCTTCAGAATAAAGCAATTCTTGACTTGAAATGTATAAACTAAAATTTTACTAGATATATGTGTACATATAGACTTGCTAGTTAGATGATCAATTAATTAATGGGGGAAAAAATCCACACTCAAAATACTATTCTGGATCTAAGTCCATTGTGGCTTCAGGTACTGAACCTCATTTTGGTGGGGACATTTACCAGATTGTATTTCCCCTTATGCTGACATCCTGAATATTTCAAGAAATATTCAGAGCCTATGTTACTTTCATAGCAGTTAAAAAGTCCGAGTTTTTATTGCCTCATGAAGTGGGTAGTTTGTTTCTACCAATGTTATCTGATATGAATTACAAAAGAAGTTTTAATCCTTTAATGCCACCATGGTGACAAACAACATAAGACAGAAATGGTATTAAATTCTTTTAGCTGTTTAAACTCTAGTCTTTAAGTTAAATAATTTCTTAGTGACATTTTCTTGGTACATACATTAATTCAATGATGATTTTATGTGGCAAAGATGGTACTCAGTACCTACCAGATATTTTTTCTTAGTTTTTGCTAGTACTACCAAGTGCCGGAGGCAATTTCTGCACTGAGGCAGATTTTACATAGAGAGTTTTGCTCTAAAAGCATTTTCATTTCATAAGTAAACTTTATTGTTCCTTTTGAACAATAAAGCTATATATGTCCCTTATTCCAGAATTATCAGTGGGATGCATAGGACTGATAGCATGTAGGCTCTTGGGTCCCTGCCAACAGGCCAGCTAGGAGGGGGCTGAGTGGTTCAGCCAGACAGGTACTCAGCTGATCATGGAGCTTCTGATCATGAGCTTCACATCATCATCATCATCATCATCATCATCGCAGAGAGTGACTCCTGTGAGGTATTTAAAATGTTTCTTTGTTAAAAGAAAAAAGAATCTGTAGCAAGTGTGTGGGAGAATGAAAGCTACATATGTTCCTTATTTCACCAGTTTTAGTAAAAAAAAAAAAAGTCTTTAATGATTTTTAACAATGCTACAGTGACCTCTTGTGGGGAAAACATTTATCTCACACGTTATTAACTCTAAATGATTATTCAAATAGGTTTCAAACTGAAATTCAGACGGTGAATAAACAATTCCCATGTGAACCATTCAAATTTTTGGAGCCTACTTTAAGACTAGAGTACTGTGAAGCATTGGCTATGCTTAGGGAAGCTGGAATTGAAATGGGAGACGAAGAAGATCTGAGGTTTGTCTTTCTGATTTTTAAAACTTTAATAACTAGATTTAAGATATACAAGAATGAATATATTAACAAATCATAACTTTTTTTACCCAGCTTTTATGAACTTTTAGGTATATTGTATGATACTGTTCTTGTTTAATATGTGATCTGAAATAATGATTTAATGTGGTTTGCCTACGCTTCAATAAATACCATTTTTGTGCCCCCTCTCCCCCTAATTTGTAATGCTTTAAAGAATATAGAGACTTTTGCCTGTGATTTTTGCATCTAATATTTTATCTCTCTTTTTCAATCAGTGGTATTAAAGAAGATAGACAGTTATCTCAAGCCATCCCCATACAGGATTAAGGAATAAAAATATTAAGATCTCTAAAAATTTATAAAAATCACTATTGTTTATTTGATATACAGTATTATGTTATCTAAATTTAGATCACACAATGCGTAATTTTTAAACAAAGATGAAATTATCTACTTTTTTATTCAAGGGTTCTTAAGTTAAAATATTTAAGGTATCACAATTCATATGGATATAAGAGGGAAAGGCATGATTATTGTCATTTTTAGGGATTTAAAAAAAAACACGTTTCATTCAAAACCCTTTATTATAGTTTGTTTAACAAATATATTTGTACTAGAGGCCCAATGCACTAATTTGTGCACAGTTGCAATCTAGCCGGCTTGCCCTAATGGGGACCTATCGGGCCAGCCCATTGTGGGGGGCGCAGCAAGTGGTTGGCTAGCCACCCCCGGCTCATGATCAGGGGGCCAAGGCTGGGGCCGATTGGGCCTGGATCAGGCTAGTTGGTTGCTGCAGTGCGCTTCATAGCCACCGGTCATTCTGGTTGTTCTGGTCACTGAGCTTTTATATATATAGATATGGTTTTAAGCATCCCCTACGTTGCTAGATGACAGCTTAAGGCAAGTACATTCTATCATTATTTTCCTAAGTATTTTAGAAATTGTTCTTAAGTAGGGTAGATGCTAAAGTGGCTATAGAAATTTAATTGGTTTATTTAAATACTAGAGGCCCAGTGCACGAAATTCATGGAAAAGGGGGCGTCCCTTAGCCCAGCCTGTACCCTCTCCAATCCGGGAGCCCTCAGGGACCTCTGGCTCCTGACCACCCACCTGCCTGCCTGCCCTAACCATTGAGCCTGCTGTCCTAATCCCCCTAACTGCCCTCCCCTGCTGGCCTGGTCACCCCTATTAACTTTTTAAAAAATCATATCCCCTTCACACACAATTATATTTGACTTCCTTATTGGCTTCTCCCTCTCACACAATTTTTCTCTCTCTTTTATGTAACACTTTTACCTATGGACTCATTTATAAACTTCTTTCCTCATTTCCTGCTTCTGTCCCATTATCCTTCTTCCCATCTTTCACCTGCCCTCCCTCCCCACATTTTTTTCCCTTTATCTTTACACCTGCTCTACCTCCTCTTTTTCTTCCTTCCCACCTTAATTTTTTTTTCTTAACTTCCTCCCTCGGATCTGCTTTGCTCCCTCCCCCATTTCTTCCTTCTTCCCATTCTCCTTTTAAGCTCTACCAGCTCCCCTTTAAAATTTTCCTTCCTTCCCTCTTTCCCTCTCATCCTACCTTCCCATACATTCTTCTCCACTTACTTCCAATGTTTTACTATCTATCTACCTGTCTAATTATTCAATATCATTTATCTTTTTTCCTTTCTGACTCCCACTTTTAAAATCTGTTCCCAGTATACAACTATACTTGATTTTTATTATAGCTCCTACAGTTCATTCATATATTCTCTTTCCTTCTTAACTCTGTTCTCTACTGGCTCCTTTATAAAGTTCTTCCCTCCCTCCTCTTCTTTCCCATTTTCTCCCTTTCTCCTTCACTCTTTTACTCTTTTTCAGTCTAATTAAAAATTCTATGCTTTTTGTACTGTGTTAGTACTGACTGCTTTCCTCTCTGGGACCTGTAGCCGCCTGTTTGGGCATCCAGGCCCCTTGCACCAGCTTTGAGGGCCGGCTATGGCGCAGCTGTGTCTTGCCTACCGGGGCCTGTGCCTCCCCCTCCGAGTTGGGGGAGGGTCCAGCTGGCCCGGGCCATGTCCATCGCGGGGACCCCGCTGTGTTATGTGCGTGCGTGTGTGCATTCAGGCACACGGGAGGCTTTTCTCCCGCCGCGTTCCCCTCCTTCCCCCGCGGGCCTGCTCCCACACCTCACTTGGCTCCATCTGCTCCCCTCCGCATTCACAAGCGATGGCTGTGCTTGCTCAGGCACAGTCAGGGCCTGGCTTGTCCTCGGGGGCATTCCACCCAGGATTCGAGCCCCCATCTGGGTCAGCCCGGGCAGATGAATGGATGGGTCGCTGGAGAAAGTGGCAGCGGCTTCCCTGAGGTGTCACCTGTGTTCTCCACGGTGGCAGGGCCAGGCCTGCGCCGCGGGAAGAGGCTTCGAGGTTGTGCGCTTGGGAGGATCGACTGGTGTCCCGGGCCTCATGGGTCCACCCTGTGTGTCTGTGGTGGTGGGATCCCCTCGTTTACCCGGTGGCTTTCCAGCTCCAGTGCCTTACCTCAACATCCACTCTGTCTTCTCGCCCGGACCCTTCCCTCGTGTTGGGTCCACACCCTCTCGATTTGCGTGTGCGACCCCTCCTGTGGGTCACTACCTTTGCGCACACACCCCGGTTGGCGTCTACTGACCATGTCCCAAGAACCAGCCTTCTGCCATGCGGGTGTCACCCCTCAGACCCCCCCACCCCCAGGTGGTGCTCTCGGATGGGGTGGGTGTAAGGGAGGTATTTATCAGGCGCACGCACCTGGAGCAAAAGAGGACTCCGGCCCATGGGCAGGGAAACGAGCCTCACACAAGTCCGCCTGCTGGGCACGCAGCCTCCTGCTAGTCTTGCAAATTGGTTGTTACTGTGACATAGTTAAGACCAATTTGCATATTAACTCTTTATTATATAGATATTTTAAAGTTTCAGAAATAGTGATTTTTGTTTTATAAACTTTTAATAAAGAGTAATGAAAAGGAGCCCTAGCTGGTTTGGCTCCGTGGAAAAGAGCGTAGGCCTGCAGACTGAAGGGTCCCATGTTTGATTCTGGTCAAGGGCACATGCCTGGGTTGCAGGCTCAATCCCCTGTGTGGGTCATGTGAGAGGTAGCCAATCAATGATTCTCTCTCATCATTGATATTTCTATCTTTTCTCTCCTCCCTTCCTCTCTGAAATAAATAAAAATATTTTTTAAAAGAGTAATGAAAGGGGAGACCATTTAAGTGGCACTATTTAATGCCAAGAATAGCCTATTGTTCATATAGTGAAATTTGTTATATGTAATTGTAGGAAATTATATATATCATCCATGTTATTTCTGAATCAGTGAATTGCTAAAGTCTGCTTATGGTTTTATTTAAATATTATTGAGCAGCACCTACTAAATACCAGGTGCACTTATAAGTTGTTTTCAGTAGTGCTTGGCTTTTTAAAAAGGAGCAGAATAAACAACTGTGTGTTTTGGCTGAAATTTTTATTCTTTGAGAACTTCAAATAGAAGAGGTGCCTTAATAATTCTAAGAATTAAACATCTAGTTTCATGTTTTCATTGTTTTCTAGTACGCCGAATGAAAAACTGTTGGGTCGATTGGTAAAGGAAAAGGTAAGACTTTTGTACATGCTGGATTTCTTTCTCTAAGCCTGAAATGTATCATGGATTTTCCTAAAATAGTATGATTCCAGAATAAGTAAAAACCCAGGGGCACTTTTTTTTTCAATCTTAGAAAAATAAAAAATATTCAAACAGACTTTGCCCAAACAGTTTGATTAACTCAGTATTCCATGTTTGTACTTATTTGTATTGAGGTATCTCAGTGATATCTATGTCAGATTAGTTAGAAAGGACCTCAAGATGAGGGAGAATGAATTTCCTTTCTGCCTCTTATGTGAAAGCTACTTTTCTATCTCATTTTCTAAAGCTCTTAAAGAAGATAAAAGCTAAACTTGGTGTGCTTAAAGAAATTAAATTGTGTGATGAAATGAAAATAGTCCTTGAGCGCCTCCTGCTGGTTGCACTCTAAACTGTTAAACTGACTGGGAAACTAAAGTCTATTTCTGAAACATACAGTATTGAGTTTATACCTTTAAAATGCTGTTTCAGCAAAGCTTTGTTGACATTCCCTCCACAGTCCAGTTTTAACAAAAATGTTTAACGTCAAAACAGTTGAAATGTGATTGGTTTCTTATTAATTATATCTAGGTCACATAGTAAGTATTCTAACAAAAATGTCATAATTTTATGTTAATGTTATGGATTTCACTTGTAGTTTTCATTGAAGAAAATTACCAAATTTCATTTAGATATCTAGACTGAATTTTAGTTGTTGGGAACATAAAGTTTTTTGAAGGTGAATACTAGAAAGGTATTTTTCCTAAAATAATTTGTAGGTTTTATAATTTTTGTTATTCTTGTAAAACCCAAATATATTTGGTATAACTTAACATAAACAGTTATAAAATATATCTGAAGAACTAAATGAGCTAGAATAGCAAAGGAAAAAAATGAAAATCAATGAAGTTTATCACAGCATAATTTTCAATGTAGGAGAAATTAGACATTACATGTCATCCTAAAAAAGAAAATTAGGTATTGGAAGAATATACAGCATTATGGCAAAATACTATAGGCTACAGATATTACTCATTTTATTTACAGTGTAATTTTGAAGAATAAAACATGTATTTTAAAAAGATATTAATTGCCAAAGTGCTAGCCTTCTTTTCACTTTCATTAAACTGTTAAAAACTATTTTAATTGTATTTATTCTTTTTATAGTATGATACCGATTTTTATATTCTTGATAAATATCCATTGGCTGTAAGACCTTTCTATACCATGCCTGACCCAAGAAATCCTGTAAGTATTTGGTTTTATTTAAATATTATTGGTTTTATTTAAAATTACCTGTTTGGGGGAAGAAGGAAAACTTGACTATTACTTTGTCAAATTGTAAATGGGAATAATAGTTTTCATTCATAATTTGCAGTTTCAGTGGTCTTGTTATGTAGATTACTACTAGTTTCTGTCAATTGAGGTCAAAGTGAAATCTGAATATTCTAGCAAATTGTTCCAAAAACCTATTTAAAAATTATTTCTGTGTGTCATTTTTTGAAGATTTGAGGCAGAAACACCATATAAATAATAAATAGTATTTCTAGATTTGCAGACATTAGCAAAATTTATTTTTGACCTTGAATGAATCTAAATAATGTGGCCTTTTACTGTTTTTCCATTGTAATGGTTTCCAAACTCTAGTGTGCACCAGAGTCCCTGCAGGGCTTTCTAAAACAGATTTCTGAGCCTCCTCATCAGACCCCCTGATTAGTTGGTTTGGTGTAGGGCTTGAAAATTTGCCTTTCTAACAAGTTCCTGGTAACACTGAAGCTACTAATCCTGGAATCACACTTTGAGAACCCCTGGTTTATTGAAAGACAGGGAAAGTAAGTGAAAACCTGATAGAGAATAGGAAAAGCATGGTAAATTGGAGTATGAAATCTGATAGAGGCAAGAAGTTACTCATTATTCAAAGCTCATTAATTTAACCTGTGTTAGAGAAACAATATGTTCATTGGAGCAGATACATCATCAATTGTAGAGTAAAATGAACTTGCTCTTCATGCAACAAAGGTGTTTTTTTCCACATGTGTAATGGAAATAAAATGGTAGCCACTTTTGATAAGTGATGTTTTTGGCTTGTTTGTTTCCCCTGCAGAAACAGTCCAACTCTTATGACATGTTCATGAGAGGAGAAGAAATACTGTCGGGAGCTCAAAGAATACATGATCCTCAGCTGCTAACAGAGAGAGCCTTACATCATGGAATAGGTAAACCATTTAGATGTATTTAGGAAAGTGATATATATTCTAAAAAGAACTAAGTTTAAACCCGTTAAAGACTCCTCAGAAACAGTCATTTGGTTAAGTCTTCATTTAACAGTAATTGCTTTTTTATCTTTTTAAACCTAAATAAAATGGTAAATTATGTTTGTTTTGTTTTTTTCATAGATTTGGAGAAAATCAAGGCATACATTGATTCCTTCCGCTTTGGAGCCCCTCCTCATGCTGGTGGAGGCATTGGTAATACATTCCTTTAGTATTATGGCAATAATATTCCCAACCCAGATTTCATTTGGCAATGTATTCATTCATTCCTAACTAAATTTCTTCAACATTAGACTACAAGTAAATTTTGTATTCTTTTATTGCATATAAGAAAGTCCATAAGTGCTAAGTGTAATACAAATCTGAATTATAAGAGTTTTTTAAAAATATGTTTTTATTCATTTCAGAGAAGGAAGGAGATGGAGATGGAGATAGAGATAGAAACATCAGTGATGAGAGAGAATTGTTGATCGGCTGCCTCCTACACTACCCCTAATGGGGATTGAACCTGCAACCTAGGCATGTGCCCTGACTGGGAATCGAACCATGACCTCTGAGCCACACTAGCTGGGCAAATTATAAGAACTTTTAAAGTGAATTATGACTAAATGAAAAATTTGATTTCCAAAGAACAAAATGAACAGCTAACTTACGGGTTCTAAAATATTGTAATAGCCCTGGCTGGTTTTGTTAAGTGGGTAGAGCATCAGTCTGCAAAATGAAAGGTCCTGGTTCTGTTCTGGTCAAGGGTACATGCCTAAGTTGCAGGCTCAATCCCCAGTGTGGGAGTGCAGAAGGCAGCCAATCAAAGACTATCTCATCATTGATATTTCTCTCTTTCCCCCTCTCCCTTCCTCTCTGAAATCAATAAAAATATATTAAAATATCCTATCTAATAAAAGTAATATTCAAATTGACTGTACCTCCACTATACCAACAAGCCATGCCCACCAGCCAATCAGGAGCGAGTATGCAAATTAACCCAACCAAGGTGGCTGCAGCCACAGAGCTATTAGGAGGCTTCGGTTTTCCCAGCAATGGAGGAAGCCAAGCTTCCTGGCTGGTCTAGACCTCTGCTCAAGTCTACAAACTTTCAATTATAGGAAATAAATAAATCCCAACAAAAATGGCTGCAGACACAGAGCAAGCAGGAGACTTGGCTCCACTCAAGGCTACAAAGTTTAAATTATAGAAGATAAATAAATCCCAGATACCAGGGCCTCTACTTGGGTCGCCAGGGGGCGTGGCCAGCCTGCAAATCACCACGGGCCCCTCACCCAGGCCGCCCCACACCCCAAGGGAACCCCACCCTGATCCAGGACACCCTTCAGGGCAAACCAGCTGGCCCCACCCATCCACCAGACCTTGTCCTATCTAATAAAAGAGTAATGTGCATATGGACCATCACTCCAACACACAAGATGGCTGCCCCATGTTGTCAAAGATGGCTGCCACAACATGGCCAGCAGGGGAGGGCAAGTGGGAGGGACCAAGTCTGCAAGGGAGGGCAGTTGTGGGTGATCAGGCCAGCTGGAGAGGGCAGTTGTGGGTGATCAGACCAGCTGGAGAGGGCAGTTGGGAGGGACCAGGCCTGCAAGGGAGGACAGTTGGGGGCAATCAAGCCTGCAGGGGAAGGCAGTTAGGGGTGACCAGGCCAGCAGAGGAGGCAAGTTGGGAGCAACCGGGCCTGCAGGGAAGGGCAGTTGGGGGACCCAGGCCTGCAGGGGAGAGCAGTTGGGGGGGACCAGGCCTGCAGGGGAGAGCAGTTGGGGGGACCAGGCCTACAGGGGATGGCAGTTAGGGGTGACTAGGCTTTCAGAGGAGGGAAGTTAGGGGCAAACAGGCTGGCAGGGGAGCAGTTAGGCATCAATCAAGCTGGCAGGCAGAGTGGTTAGGGGCAATGAGGAAGGCATTGGGAGCCAGCATTTGGGAGCCAGCAGTCCTGGATTGTGAAAGGGGTCCCAGATTGGAGAGGGTGCAGGCTGGGCTGAGGGACACACACCCTCATGCATGAATTTCATGCACCGGGCCTCTAGTATAAATATATATAAAAGCCTAAGCAACCATTGCAACCAAACAGGCTGTGTGGGGTGACTAGGCCAGGAGGAGGGTCAGTAAGGGGTGAACAAACGACTGAGCAGCAGGCTGTGTGAGGCGACCAAACAACCAAGCAGCAGGCTGCATGGGGCGACCAGACTGGCGGGGGGAAGAGGAGGAGCCAGTTGGGGGTGACCAGACTTCCAGGGAAGGGCAGTAGGGGGTGATCAAACCAGCAGGGGGGGAAAGTTAGGGGCAACCAGGCCAGTGGAGGTCAGGGGCAGTTGGGGTAACTAGACTAGCAAGAGGGGGGCGGTAACAACCAGGCTGGTGGAGGAGGCAGTTAGGGGCGACCAGGCCAGCAGGGGGGGCAGTTAAGAGGTGATCAGGCAGGCAGGCAGATGACCAGTTAGGAGCCAGTGGTTCCGGATTGTGAGAGGGATGTCCAACTGCCGGGTTAGGCCTAATCATCGGGATTGGAGAGGGTGCAGGCTGGACTGAGGGGATCTTCCCCCTGTGCACAAATTTTGTGCTCTGGGCCTCTAGAATTGTAATAAAGTTCTAGCCATTCTTTTATCTTAATGGTTAGAAAGCAAAATGTCTTGTAAATGAAATGCCCTGTATTTTCCATCCATGAGTTCATTCAAATTAGCCCAAATTAAAGCTGTCCCTCAAATTAGCTCAGATTGCTACTAAATTATTTATTGAAATGTAACATTTCATTGACTTTCAGGACTATTTCTAAAGTATGTGTAATCTGCTGCTCTCAGATTTAAAATGAGTAAATGTTTAACTCAACTTTTGGATGTCCATATCAAAGAATTCAAAAGTATTTCTCAATTTATAGTTTTGTTCCATTTTTATTAGTTGTTTGGGGGTTTTGGTGAATACATAATATACTTACCATAATTTCACATTAAAAGGGTATAGAGAAGTATGCATTCAACTCCCTGTGCAAAGGTAGTCTATGCATCTGCAAAAATACACACACTTGTAAAAATAACTTTTTACAAATTGTAGCATACTATGTAAATCAGCCAGTACCTTGCATTTTTCACTTACTATATTTTTATTAACTTTTTTATCAATACCTCAAATGCTTTTTCATTCTTTTTCACTACTTAGATTCCATTGAAAGGATGCACTATAACCTTGTTAGCCAGCTTCCTAGGATATTAGGTTGTGACTAGCCATTTTTTACTACATATAACACTACATTGAACATATAGTTTACATATCAATGAGACATTTATGACTATTTTCTCTTACAGTATTCAGTAAGGTCCAGTTAGTGTAACATTACAAACTTTTGTGACTGATTTGGCAGTGTATATTTTAAATTTACTTGTAAAAGGACATTTGAATGATAAAAATGATTAGTGTTAGATTATTTTAATACAGGGTTCAAATACCCATGTTTCCCCGAAAATAAGATATCCTCCAAAAATAAGACCTACTTCATGGAAACGTAATACATCCCCTGAAAATAAGACCTAGTGCATCTTTGGGAGCAAAAATTAATATAAGACACTGTCTTATTTTTGGGGAAACAGGGTATGTCTGCAGATGTTTTTTGGTAAGGAATAAGAATAAAAATGTTAATTCTCTTATTTATATTTCTGTTTTAGAATTAAGTATATTCCTTTAAAATTAAAAGTTGTTATATAAGATTATTCTCTGACCTTCCCTTCTTTATGTGGTATATTAGTCTTCTTACAGCTTTAGTGAAATAGATAAATCAAATTGCACATAAAATGTTTCATTTGCTAGTTTTGTTGTTTTTTAGATGGTATTTAGTCTTAATTCTTATCAGTAGTATAGTATTTAAGTCAAAGTCAGTCTCGTCTGCACTCAAAGAATTTAGTACAATAATGTACTATAGAGTCTTTTATACTACGAACTACCATGTTACATGTCTATCAAACTACAACAAATTTCTAATACTTCCATTAATAAACTTCCTTGAACAGGTTTATGACTTTTGTCTTATACTGATGACTTGAACTACCTTAGAATCTGGTCTTATTTGAAACCATACAGGCTTATATGTTAGGGTGGGGGGATTTGTTTGAGGCATAAATTTTGGACATTTATATAGAGTTTTTAGTTCACATTTCACAGAATCACATAGCTCAAGGATATCTCATTTTGCCCTTTTCAATAAGCATCATCTCTATTTCTGAATCAAACCTAAAACATTCAATTTTAAATAAATTTGAAATAGAAGTCATTTTCCTTCCTAACAAGGAAAATTATTTTGTTGGTCAGCGATATTATGTTGGTAATTTTCAAAATGTAAGAACCTGAGAGGTTTTCAGAAAAGGAACTGAGATGCAGGTCAAAACAACAATGCGGTACCACCTCACACCTATCAGAATGGCCAACATCAACAAAACAACAAACGACAAATGTTGGCGAGGTTGTGGAGAAAAAGGAACCCTCCTGCACTGCTGGTGGGATTGCAGGGTGGTGCAATCACTGTGGAGAACAGTATGGAGCTTCCTCAAAAAACTGAAAATGGAACTCCCATTTGACCCAGCAATCCCACTACTAGGAATATACCCCAAGAAACTAGAAAGACCAATCAGAAAGGATATATGCACCCCTATGTTCATAGCAGCACAATTTACAATAGCTAGGACTTGGAAACAGCCTAGGTGCCCGTCAGCAGATGAATGGATCAGAAAACTATGGTACATCTACACCATGGAATACTATGCGGCCATAAAAAGGAAGGAATTCTCATCATTTGCAGTAACCTGGATGGAATTGGAGAGCATCATGCTCAGTGAAATAAGCCAGTCAATGAAAGAGAAACACTACATGACCTCACTCATTTATGGATATTAAAGAACATTATAAACGAATGAACAGAAAGATAGATATAGTGACAGTAAAACAACAGGCAGACTGCCAAATGACAGGGGGGGGGGGGGAGGAGGGAGGGTAGGGAGATCTGGGGGAGATAAGAGATCAACCGAAGGACTGGTATGCTTGCATATAAGAACAACCAATGGACACAAATCTCTGGGGAGGGAGGGCATCTATGGGGGGGGGGCAATGATAAGCTATGTACACAGATAATACCTTAATAAAAAATATTAAAAAAAAAAAAAACCTAAAAAAAAAAAAGAAAAGGAACTAATGTTTATTTTGTTTTCTCTAGGGTTGGAACGAGTGACTATGCTGTTTTTGGGGTTGCACAATATTCGTCAGACCTCAATGTTCCCCCGTGATCCCAAACGACTCACTCCATAAAGAAAGCCATGCTTTACACTTTTTCAGTAACCTGCTATTGATCAGGCAGCACCTTGGGTACTTAAGATATGCAGTAGAATAAATGTCTTCTCTAAAGTGCCACTTTTGGACTAATTCAGTATAAGTTACCTTAAAAGAGAAGATTTTTATAACTTTGAACATGCTTCCATAGGAAATGGTTGAACATTTTAATGAAAAATTCATATGATTATATTAAAAATTCATATTGCATTACTACAATAAATGTTAACAATTTTAACAGATTATAATTTTTTTCTTTTCTATGTTATAGTTACTGCAATATTAATGTCTTAAATTTTCCATATTTGAGTTTATTTTTTTAAATTCTGATAAGTATCTGAGATTTTATTGTGTCTAATTGGCAGATTATGAAAAATTAGGAAGAAAGTATCAATTCTTAAAGTTGTGTCCAGATATCATGTAAAAGCAGGTGAGAATACTGTTAGAAAATATCAGTGTAATATTGTATTAAATTGTTAAATTCTAAACCTTAATTTAAATAAAATTTTAAAGCTAATTTATGCTTTTCTTTGTGTAACTTCACAGCAGTCGAATTTTATAACTAGCACTTAGCATTTTAATTTGGGAATAGAAAAATGTATAACTTGTTTATTTAAATGACCTAAAACAAATGAAAACTAATATGTTCACAACATCCTTTATACAGTAATAAAACCTAATCAATATCCAAATCAACTTAATGCTGTGATGCGCACTGACCACCAGAGGGCAGATGCTCAATGCAGGAGCTGCCCCTAGTGGTCATTGTGCTGCCACAGAGGGAGCTGCTCAGCCAGAAGCCAGGCTCACGGCTGGCAAGCACAGCAGCAGTGGTGGGAGCCTCTCCTGCCTCCATGGTAGTGGTCAGGAGTGAGGGGTCCTGGACTGTGAGAGGTGCAGGCCAGGCTGAGGACGGACACACACACACACACACACACACACACACACAGTATGAATTTCATGCATCAGGCCTCTATTGTATTCTTAACAAGATATAAGTTCAGGTAGGTGTAAGGATAAAGCTCTTATAGCTGAAAGATTAGGTTGCTTAATAGTTTATTTCACATAAATTAAAAATTACTGCAGAATTTTTTCTTTTTAACCAGTACTGGTATTTCGTGAATGTCACTAAAATGCACTCCCATTTCCCCTACCAAAAAGAAATTTCTGTGTAAGAATTAAAGTTAGAAACAGTTTCTCTCTAGATAATTAAATATGTTGATACTAATGTTTATAGTGAATCACATGGAATGGGCAGGAACAAAACAATGACACTCAAATATTTTTCTACAGGAAAAGAAAATAATACAGAAAGATAGGACTCTATCCCTGGACCATAAATACCTGCTTATTGTTTTTGAAAGTTAATTTTTCTCATCATCTAGATTATGAGCTCTTTGAAAATAGAGACACAATTTTAATGTCTTTTATATTTTACCAGAGTATTGGAGTATAGTAGGCACCCCAATAGTGTTTAATAGCCCTGGCAGGTTTGGCTCAGTGGATAGAACGTCGGACTGAAGGGTCCCAGGTTTAATTCCAGTCAGGGGCACATGCCTGGCTTTCAAGCTCAGTCCCCAGTTGGGGGTATGCAGGAGCAGCTGATGGATGGTTCTCTCTCATCATTGATGTTTCTGTCTCTTCCTCTCCCTTCCTCTCTGAAATAAAATAAAAAATATTTTTTAAATAGTGTTTAATAAATTTAAGCCACACAGAATAAAATGCACTACCATTCATCTTTTTCTATATTGTGTAATCCCCAGGCCCTAAACTATAATAATAAAAGCATAATATGCTAATTAATCAGACAACTGAATGACCTAGATGAAGCCAAGACTGCAAGGGCCAAGCCCCTTGCATGAATTTCATGCATCAGGCCTCTAGTCCTACCAAATAAAAGTGGTATGCAGATTAACCACCATTCTGCTATGCCCACCAGCCAATCAGACTGAGTATGCAAATAAACCTACCCAAGATGGCTACAGCCACAGAGAACAGGAGGGAGGCTTGGGTTTCCCAGGCAATGGAGGAAGCCAAGCTTTCCGTCTGCCCTTGCCAACCTAAGCCTCCTCTTAAGGCTACAAAGTTTGAATTATAGAAGGTAAACAAATCCAAACAATGGCAGCAGCCACGGAGCTGGAAAGAGCAGGAAGCTAGGGTTGCCACAGCAATGGATAAAGCAAAGCTTTCTTCACACTCTGACAGGCCCAGGCCTCCACTCCAGGCTACAAAGTTTCAATTGTAGAAGGTAAATAAATTCCAGATACCAGGGCCTCTGTTTGGGTCATCAGGGGGTGTGGCCGGACTGCAAACCACCACAGGCCCCTCACCCTGGCTGCTCCACATCCCAAGGGAACCCCCACCCTGGTCCAGGACACCCTTCAGGGCAAACCAACTGGCCCCCACCTATGCACCAGGCCTCTATCCTATCTAATAAAAGAGTAATATGCAGATTGACCATCACTCCAACACACAAGATGGCTGCCCTCATGTGATCAAAGATCCTGCCCCTATGTGGACACAAGATGGCCACCACAAGATGGCCAGCAGGGGAGGACAGTTGGGAGGCACCAGGCCTGCAAGGGAGGGGAGTTGGAGGCAATCAAGCCTGCAGGGGAGGGTAGTTAGGGGTGACCAGCCAGCAGAGGAGGGAAGTTGGGGCAAACAGGCTGGCAGGGGAGCAGTTAGACATCAATCAGGCTGGCATGGGAGTGGTTAGGGGGTGATAAGGCTAGCAGGCAGAAGCAGGGGCAATGAGGAAGGCAGGCAGGTGAGCAGTTGGGAGCCAGCAGTCCTGGATTGTGAGAGGGATCCCAGATTGGAGAGGGTACAGGCTGAGCTGAGGGACACCCTCCCCCATGCACAAATTTTGTGCACCAGGCCTCTAGTAGTATAATAAAATCACTCTAGCCCAGGGCTGGGCAAACTACAGCCTGCGGGCCGGATCCGGTGAATAAAACTATTGAATTAAAAAAAACACACACACACAAAAGACCATAATGCCCTTTTATGAAATGATGTTTACTTTGAATTTATATTAGTTCATACAAACACTCCATCCATGCTTTTGTTCCCGCCCTTCGGTCCAGTTTAAAAATCCATTGTGGCCGAGACCGGTTTGGCTCAGTGGATAGAGCATCGGCCTGCGGACTGAAAGGTCCCAGGTTCGATTCCGGTCAAGGGCACGTACCTTGGTTGCGGGCACATCCCCGGTGGGGAGTGTGCAAGAGGCAGCTGGTTGCTGTATCTCTCTCATTGACGTTTCTAACTCTCTATCCCTCTCAATTCCTCTCTGTGTAAAATCAATATAAAATCAATAAAAAATATATTAAAAAAAAAAAAAAAGAATCCATTGTGGCCCTCAAGTCAAAAAGTTTGCCCACCCCTGCTCTAGCTCTAGCTAGTTTCACTCAGTGGGTAGAGTATCATCCTGCAGACTGAAGAGTCCCAGGTTTGATTCTGGTCCAGGGCACATGCCCAGATTGCAGGCTCAATCCCCTGAAGGGGATGTGCAAAAGGTAACCAACCAATGTGTTTTTCTCACATTGATACTTCTCTGTCTTTTTCTCTGTCTTCCACTGCCTTTAAAAATCAATGGGGCAATATTATTGAGTATTAAAAATAAACCACACACATAAAACTCAAATGAATGAACATGATATATCTCTTCATTTTTTTGGTATTTTTTTCTTTAATTATAAAACATACTGGTATTCTTTAATATCTTTCAACATTGCTTTTTAACTTTTAGTTTATACTAGAATACCTTACAATTTTTTTCATTGGGAATGGGAATTTTTCTATTACATTTTTAAGTTGTTTGTTAGTAAGTCATGAGAATATTACCAGTGATCAGGTTTTGTTTGTATTTATTTAAATATTTATTGTTGAAAGTGTTACATATGTCCCCTTTCTTCCCCCACTGACCCTCTCCACCAGCCCCCACCCCCTGCCCCAGGCCTTTATCACCCTATTGTCTGTATCCATGGGTTATGCATATATACATTCAAGACCTTTGGTTGATTACCTCCCACACACCCAGCCTCCTCCACTTTTCCTCTGAGATTCTGCACTCGGTTCCATGCTTCCATGTCTCTGAATCCTCTCCATTCATCTGTTTATTTTGTTACTTAGGTTCCACATATGAGTGAGATCATATGAAACTTGTGTTTCTCTGACTAGCTTATTTCACTTAGCATGATACTCTCCGGGTCCCTCCATGCTGTCTCAAAGGGTAAAAGAGTCTTCTTTTTTAGTGCTGCATAGTATAAATGCTATAAATGTGCCACAGCTCTTTTATCCACACATCTACTGATGGGCATATGGGCTATTTCCAAATCTTAGCTATTGTTAAGTTGTGCTGCTATGAACATAGGAGTGCATACATTCTTTCTGATTGGTATTCCAGGTTTCTTAGAAAATAATCCTAGAAGTAGGATCACTAGGTCAAATGGCAGTTCCATATTTAACTCTTTGAGGAAACTCCATACTGTTTTTCATAATGGCTGCACCAGTCTGCATTCCCACCAGCAGTACACTAGGGTTACCTTTTCTCTGCTTCCTCTCCAGCACTTGTCATTTGATTTGTTGATGGTAGCCATTCTTACAGGTGTGAGGTGATACCTCATTGTTGTGTTAGTTTGCATCTCTCTGATAAATGACTTTGAGCATTTTTTCATATGGCTCTTGGCCATCTGTATGTCCACTTTGGAAAAATGTCTATTTAAGTCCTTTGTCCATTTTTTTTTATTGGATTGTCTTCCTTTTGTTAAGTTGTATGAGTTTCTTATGTATTTTGGATATTAACCCTTTATCAGATGTATCATTACCAAATATCTTCTCCCATATAGTAGGTTCCCTTTTCATTTTGCTGATGGTGTCTTTTGCTGTGCAGGAGCTTTTTATTTTGATGTAGCTCTCATTTGTTTATTTTCTCCTTTGTTTCCTTTGCCCTAAGAGATGTATCCATAAACACATTGCTACAAGAGATGTCTGAGATTTTGTTGCTTATGGTTTCTTCTAGGATTTTTATGGTTTTCCCAACCTATGTTTGAGTCTTTTATCCACTTTGAGTCTATTCTTGTGTATGGTATAAGTTGGTGGTCTAGCTTTACTTTTTTGCATTTATCTATCCAATTTTCCCAACATCATTTATTGAAGAAACTGTCAGGATTAGAATCCTGTTTGCTTGTTTGTTTGTTTGTTTGCTTGCTTGCTTGCTTGCTTGCTTGCTTGTATGTTTTGTTTGTTCTAGTTATATCAGTTGCTGAAATCAGACAGTTTTGGAACTATTTCTCCCTGTCATTCTATAAATTTTTGATTCATGTATTTTGAAACTTTATTAGTAGACATGTACACTTACGATTGTTAAGTCTCCCTGATGACTTGGCCATTGCATCTGATGAAACCCCGCTTTGTAACTCTGGTAATGCTCTCTTGAAATCTTGTTTATCTGACCATAATATAGATATTTCCATCTTCTTGTGCATGTTATATCTTTTTTAAAAAACATATTTTATTGATTTTACACAGAGAGGAATTGAGAGGGATAGAGAGTTAGAAATGTCAATGAGAGAGAAACATCGACCAGCTGCCTCTTGCACACCCCCCACTGGGGATGTGCCCGCAACCAAGGTATGTGCCCGCAACCAAGGTATGTGCCCTTGACCGGAATTGAACCTGGGACCTTTCAATCCGCAGGCCGACGCTCTATCCACTGAGCCAAACCGGTTTTGGTTTGTGCATGTTATATCTTTTAACCTCATTCACCTTTAGCCCATCTGTGTCTTTATTTTGAGTGAGTTTCTTCTTTTGAAACAGCATATAATTGGGTCTTATTTATCCATTCTGACCATCTCTACATTTAATTGGAGAGTTTATCCCAAAAGATTTAATGTAGTTATTTATATAGTTAGATTTGTGTCACTGTATTATTTCCTATTTGCCTCCTCTGTTGTTTGTTTGTTTGTTTGTTTGTTTGTTTTTCTTCATTTTTGCTTGCCTTTTTTTTAAATGACTAAATATTTTTTAGAATTTTATTTTAGCTTTCTTTCTTTTTTTTAATATATTTTATTGATTTTCCACAGAGAGGAAGGAAGGGGGATAGAGAGCTAGAAATGTCAATGAGAGAGAAACATCGACCAGCTGCCTCTTGCACACCCCCCACCGGGGATGTGCCCGCAACCAAGGTACATGCCCACTACCAGAATTGAACCTGGGACCTCCTCAGTCTGCAGACCAACGCTTTATCCACTGAGCCAAATCGGTTTTGGCTATTTCAGCTTTCTAATTGGCATTTGAACTAAACTTCTTTGAAATATTTTTGTGCTTGCTCTCAAGATTATAGTTAATATGCACTTAACTTTTACAGTTCAGTTATAGGTGTTAATTTTATATTTAAGGATTTTATATATATTTATAACCATAATTTTCCTTTTTCTTTTTATCTCTTCCTATTTGGATATCTCATTTCCAGCCTGGTTGATTGGTTGGTTGGTTGGTTGATTGGTTGGTTGGTTGGTTGGTTGGTTTTATATTAGAGAGAAACATCAATTTGTTGTCCTACTTATTTATGCATTTACTGGTTGCTTATAAGCCCTGACCAGGGATTGAACCCACAACTTTAGCGTATCAGGACAACTTTCTATCCAACTGAGCTAGCTGGCCAGGGCCTACCAGCCTGGTTTTTTAAATAGTTTGTTTGAGACAGAGAAAACTTTATATTTAATGGGATAATGTTCATAGTATTCTCTAATGTTTTAAAAGTAGTCTTGACTTTTTTTAGCTTTTGATCCTTTCTGTTCTTTGTTCTTTAGTTCATAAATTTATACTCTTCCTGGTTTCTTTAAGGTATTTCTCCTAGTTTGCTAAGTTTCAGTTTTCTTTTTTATTGTCATAGTTAGTGAAATATATACTGACTTTTATCAAGTTTTGTGCTCACCATTGTTTCTTGTATCTGTATATTTTCATCTGGGCTCACTTTTCTTCTTATGAAAGTACCTCCTTTAATGTTTCTCTAAGTTAGGGTCTGTTAGTTATAAACTCTAAAGTGTCCTGTACTCTTGAATAATAGTTTGGCTCAAGATAAAATTCTAGGTTAGCAATTATTTTCGCTTAGTACTTTGAAATATTATACCATTAAATTCTCTTTGTTGCCTATGAGCAGTTTGCTGTCAGTATAGTTGTTTTTTATTTGTAGATAATCTGGCCTCTTTCCATGGAAGCTTTTAAATTGCCTCTTTATCTTTGATATTCTACCAATTCTTTGTAATCGGTTCAACAGTCACCTTGCTTATTCAGCATACTTTTAGTCTAGGAGCCACATTTGTTTTCAATTATGGAAAATTATCTGCAAGTAATTCTTCAAATGTTGCTTATTTACCATTTTTTTCCTCTCTCTCTCTTTTTAACTCCAAATAGCTAAATTTGGGTTTCTAACTATTTATGTCTCACCCCAAAATTTCTACTTGTTTATTCTTACATTCTTTTGTGGCAGTTATGCCATTATTTATGCCTTTTGATAAATTCTTTATCATACTGTCCTACAAAATATTTTTGCCTATGTCTTATTTTATTTTTGTCCATTCTTGACATGTGTTCACATAGAAGGGATTATCACATGTATATTCATGGTCATGGAAAGCTCTTCATGTGAACTGGATGTTCTCTCTTCCCCCTTCCCCTCCCCACTCTCTGCCCTTTTCCACTTTGTGATGTGCTCTGGGAGGTTAGCCTCAGGGACTGCATCATCCAGGGCCCTTCCCAATGGCTTCTAATGGGTTTGTCATTGGAGACACCACAAGGAGGTCAGATGAAGGGGAAAGGGAAAGGTCAGGATAGTTGTTTTCCTTCTCTACTGGGCCACATTGTGGGCCTGGCTTCTCTCTCAAGGTCACAGCTTTTTCCCAGGTAACACACCCTCTTTGTCCCACAGGCCTAGAGGTGGTAATAGCTTCACAAAGTTGCTAGCTCAGCCGTGGGCAAACTATGGCCCGCGGGCCGGATCTGGCCCGTTCGGCTGTTCTATCCGGCCCTCGGAGCTGAAAGAGCGGAGGGTTCTCTTGCTCTCCCCTCCGCTCCTTCACCAGCAGCCCAAGATGAGAGTGCCAGCATGGTCAGGTTGCTTTTGTTCCGGCCCTCCGGTCCAGTTTAAGAACCCATTGTGGCCCTCGAGTCAAAAAGTTTGCCCACCCCTGTGCTAGCTCCAGGGTGCTTCACCACCCCAAGCTTCCCAGACCTTTGTTTACATCTTCTCCACGAAACTCCCTTCAAGCATACGTCTCCTGAGTGTGCCATGCTTCCCGCCAGGATCCTCACCTAGCTACCAGGCCACATTGTTCACAGCAAATCGTGTGTACATATCCAAACATGTGTGTGTACTCAGAGTTCTGAAAGGAGATAAGTAGCAACATTACTTTTAACAACTTTGCATTTTTCTTATCTGCTTTTAAAAATAAAAAATATATAAGGGAAAGAAAAAAAATAATTTCATATATTGAAGGATCATTTTAGCTTCAAATTAGTTATTTTTCTTTTTTTATGCATGACATTCTTTTATTTATATTTTTTTATTGTTTAAAGTATTACAAATAGTAGTACATATGTCTGCTTTTTTTTCCCATTGACCTTCCCCCAGCCTCCCCTACCTCCCAGCACATGCTCTCACACACACGCACACACCCCGCCCCCCAGTGTCTTGTGTCCATTGTTTATGCTTATATGCATGCATACAAGTCCTTTGGTTGATCTGTTACCCTCCCCCAACACTCCCCAGTCTTCCCGCTGTAATTTGACAATCTGTTTGATACTTCTCTGACTCTGTATCTATCTTTCTGTTCATCAGGTTATAATGTTCGTTATTACCCATAAATGAGTGAGATCATGTGGTATTTTTCTTTCACTGCCTGGCTTATTTCACTTAGCATAATGCTCTCCAGTTCCATCCATGCTGCTACAAATGGTAAGAATTCCTTCTTTTTTATAGCAGCATAGTATTCCATTGTGTAGATGTACCATAGCTTTCTAATCCACTCATCTGCTGATCGGCATTTAGGCTGTTTCCAAATCTTAGCCATTATAAATCGTGCTGCTATAAACATAGGGGTGCATATATCCTTTCTGTCTTGTGTTTCTAGTTTCTTGGGATATATTCCTAGAAGTAGTATTACTGGATCAAATGGCAGTTCCATTTTCATTTTTTTGAGGAAACTCCATACTGTTCTCCACAGTGGCTGTACCAGTCTGCATTCCCACCAGCAGTGCACGAGGGTTCCTTTTCACCACATCCTCTTTACCACTTGCTGTTTGCTGATTTGTAGATGATAGCCATTCTGACAGGTGTGAGGTGGTACCTTGTCGTTTTGATTTGCATCTCTCTGATGATTAGTGACTTTGAGCATGTTTTCATGTGTCTCTTGGCTTTCTGAATGTCCTCTCTTGAAAAGTGTCTATTTAGGTCCTTTGCCTATTTTTTGATTGGGTTATCTTCCTTTTGTTAAATTGTATGAATTCCTTGTAAATTTTGGATATTAAACCCTTATCAGAGATAACATTGGCAAATATGTTCTCCCATGCAGTGGGCTTTCTTGTTGTTTTGTTGATGGTTCAAAGTAGTTATTTTTCTAATTTAGCCAAATCTTTATAGTTCTCAAGTTAATTTCTTTTTAACATTCAGCCAGCCATATCTGATTGAGGGTCTTTAAAACTGTTCTAATAAAGAAGAGTTGATCATGCAGCAATTCCTATTAAGGAACTGCTGAAGAGAGACAAGTTTTAGGAATTAAATGAGATTAGTTGTCTGCTGTCTTAGAACATGCTGTATGCCCTAACAGATGCCTGCATCTGGGCTGTCGCTGGATTCAATTTAGGATAGCTAACATTTCCAACTGAAGAAAAACCACTGACATACAAAGATAGCTTCATTACTGCTCTGACTGGTTATCAATCAAAGCTCCACATACTCAACTTAATATTTCCTTCAGAACTAGACCTAATGGAAAATTCCACTTGTCCTTATCCTGGATATTGGCCTTAGCATTTTCTGTTGTAGCCGAAGGTTCAGCCTCAAGAGTGATGATCTTCCCTGCAAGGGTTTTCACAAAAATCTGTCTCTTTGTGGTGTTTACACCACAGATGGTGGATGGGGAAAGCTGAAATGGAGGTTTGGTTGGTTGGTTGGTTGGTTTTTTGTTTTTGTTTTTGTTTTAATATTTTAAAATATATTTTTATTGATTTCACAGATGAAGGGAGAGAAAGAAAGAGAGATAGAAACATAAATGATGAGAATCATTTATCAGCTGCCTCCTGCATGCCCCACATGGGATGGAGCCCACAACCTGGGCATGTACCCTTGATCAGAATCGAACCCGGGGCCCCTTCAGTCTGCAGACCAATGCTCTATCCACTGAGATAAACCAGCGAGGGCTGGTTTGTTTTAAGGTGGTAAGAAAGTAAAAATTATTTTTAATGTTTTTAAAGAAACCTATCATAGAAGAGCACCCTAAAAGATCAGTTCACTGGACTTTGCTCTTACAGTTGCAAAATGCACTGTGGATTAAAGAAAGATTTCCTTCATAACATTTTTACAAATGTCCCACTTTTTATGATATTCAAAAAGTATAATAATAAAATCCTACTTTATTTTTACTTTCCAAGTCTAGAATACATGGACCTAAAATTATTCAACAGAATTCTGTGCTGACCTGTCTACATGGAGTGCTGTCAGGTTTGTGGTTCCTGAGACAGGAGAGGCTGTTACTCAGGTCCAGACTGTGGTTCAAGCAGCAGAACCCACAGTTCTAACGGTATCAGTGATAGGAAAAGGCCCCATGAGGAGTTTATAGGATCCCCAACATAGAGCCCTTGGCTCTGGAGCAAAGCTATGCCATCTGCATCAGAAAAGTGCACACCATTCAATAAATAGCCCCTGGCTCGCTACACGGTTCTGGTGGCGATAAAGCAGCTGCCGGTAGGACATCAAGTGACCACGTGGCCAGAGCTTCCCATTATGTGCTGAGTTCTATCAGATCCACCAAATATGAGGGCCAAAAGCAATCCATCCAAAGACAGTGGTTATACATATGGGGCTGGACAGGAATAGAGAAAAGGCTGGGTAATCGGGACTCCCAAAGCCCCTTGTCATTACCCTGTTGCTTTGGTGCGTCTCAGCTTAAACTTATGTCCTGTGTGGGGGTAGAAGGGACCAAGGAGACTCCCTTAGGACCAACTGTAAAGTTGTGCTGCAGACCCTCTCAAAGAACCCTGCCAGCCCTAGCCGGTTTGGCTCAGCCTGCAGACCGAAGGGTCCCGGGTTTGATTCCTGTCAAGGGCACGTGTCTCAGTTACAGGCTTCTCCCCAGCGCAGGTCCTAGTCAAGGCCTGTGCAGGAGGCAACCAATTGTGTTTCTCTCACAGCCACATTTCTCTCTGTCATTCCTTCTCTCTTCCACTCCTTCTAAAAGTCAATGGAAAAATATCCTTGGGTGAGGATTAAAAAAGTAATAATTTCCTGTTGAAACACAATTTCTCTCCCAAAAATCACCCTCATTTTCATCAAAGAGTCAAATTAAGACCAATTTATTTACTGTATTAAGTCTAGTTACAATTTGGCCTGATTGTTTGCATAAACACAGCAAGAATAATAGTTGATCATTTAGGCTATTTTGTAAAAAAAAAAAAAAAAATGCTTTGCTGGAATCTCATGAGGAAGTTTACTCCCAGAGCAAAGAAGCCAAGCCACACAGTTGCCCTCAGGCTTTGCCTGCAATAACTACAGAAGTGGGGTGCATTCCTCAAGTTGAAGTCCCCACAGGTGTCTTGAGGTTCCTTTCATGCCATCTCTCGGGAAAGTAGCCTTCATTCCTTACCCGGATAAACCACCATGAACCATGTGACCAAGTAAGGCACTAGGCTGTTTATCGAGGAGTTTAGTGACTTCAAAGTCAGTCTTCATTCCTTAGAGCTTTCTGGTGACATCCAGAGCCCTGGCGTGTCTCTCTCAGACATGACATTCCAGTAAAGTTTTGGTTAATAAAATCACAATTGGAAACTGACTTATGAATGCTATGAAGCAATAAGGTTCTTATTGGACTCATGCAAACAAACACTTGCCATGAGAATAATAATACTCATTAAGAGTTTCTAAATTTTGGAAGGGTCACGTATGGAGGAACACATAAATTCCTCATTATTGCTTATCAAAGCATAATTTACAAAATTGCTTTAAGAAAAGAAACAAGTTCTTTTATGTCTGGGAAACAAGAAGGTTAAAAATCAGCAATATTTTCAATAACAGTTACAAAAACCATACAATAATTTTTAGCTCATTCAATCCTATAATCAAATTCTGTTTCTCCTGAGTTTTCTTGCCAGTATTTCAATAAATCAGAGAACCTTTGCTTTCTACTGCAGCAACTCCTGGGCCTCCAACCACGTCAGTATAAAGTACCATTTTTTTTTCTTTACAAGAAGGATGCTCTCCTTCCCCGCCACCCCGCTGTTGCCGCTTCGGCAGCCTATTCAAGGGTACTTCAACAGCTCCGGCCCTCTGGGATAAATACTTGGGGAGTTTAAACGATTATTCCCCCTATTTTTCTCTCAGTAGAAACCGAAGAGCAAATTAAGTCCCCCCAAAAAATAAGAAAGCAAGCAAAGAACATCAGGAACCAAGTTACATTATATACAGACAAGAACTCTCACTAGAAACCAAACAACAAAGAGACACAAAACAGCAATCAACACAGACACTCTTATGTACGATATTGACAGGCATATACAACCCACAGACAAGATGGGGTTGCCAGTGCATTTCCCGTGCTTTTTGAGTGATTTGACACCCACAAACAGAAACCGAAGGTACCTTAAGTATGCCACTCCTGGCTTTCAGTGCTTGAGACTTACACATAATAGGCGCCCAAACAGAATGCGGATTCAACCAATGGCAAAAGTGACTGAGAACATTTGTAAGCACCTAAGGAAAGTCCCAGAGTTAAATAACTCAGCATCTGCTAAGGGGTTTCCACAGGTGCCGGCAAGAACTTGCCCAAGTCCAGGCAACCCCAAAGGGTCTGACCTTAGGGCTCAGAGGAGGGAGTCGCCAAAATACGTTACCAGGAAACCCCCGGTTAGGCTCCAGCTGCCTGATGCTGTGTCCAATACCGAGGCAGGGATGAGTCATATTAGAGTTTATTGTGAAGGCTAGCCAATCAGGAAGACAGGGTGCTTACAAGCCTTCAAATCCTGTCTTCCCAGCAAGGGGTAGGGAACAGGATTATAAGAGGGAAAGGGGCTAGGATGCTACATGCAGCCCTGGGAGTCCACAGACATCAGCTATTGTAGTCATCAGGCGATGAGATGGTGTTTTAACTCCTGGTGGGTTGGCCTAACCATGCTTATCAGCTCTGATTGCTGGGTTCACAGCGGGGTCACCTCCTCAATTGCTTTGCACAAGTCTTGGAAAGGAAGCTTAAGAAAAACTTAACCCCCTAGTCACATAAGTATACATGTTCTAAGATTTAAAATAATATGATTATTTTTTCAGATTAATTCAGGTGCTCTATCATTTTTTATAGGTACCCCCCTATCAGGAAGAGAAGTCCCTATAGCTTCAGGCTGTAAAAACGAGTGGGGGAGGTGGCTGAGTGGCATGGAGGCTGCTGGAGTCCCAGGCAATTCCTCTTAAAGGGCCCATGCACAGACGTATACAGACTCACTCATTCTGAGCCCCAGCTCTGGGGAAACAGCTTGAAAGGATACAGGGAGGAACTAAATTCTCTTGCATCAGCCAGAATGCTGAATTCGGAGACAGCTTTTTCCCAGAAGAAAGTACTGGGACCTCCCCCACACACAGAGCTCACTAGCAGACACCCCATCTGAGTCTTCATCACACTGTTGGCCCAGCCCTGGTGATTCCCTGAGACCCCACCCCACCCAATTTGCAGTCCCAACTAAGCTGTTTGTGGTATCTTTTCCATATGAATAGCCTGTCCTGGCTCAGGCTTCAGATTTTCCTAAAATCTCTCAAACAAGCTGCAGCTGGACTCAGTGTATCCCATACCTCTCTATAAGTGCCCACAGTCCTAGCAGTAACTGCAGCTTGCCAGGGTTCACAGCTTGGCCTCTGCTAGGCACCTCCTAGCCCAACACAAGCAGTAGCCATCTACAGATTGCTCTGTAGCTCATGCTAGGTGACCCCAGCAGGGCACAGGCAGTGGTTAACTTTGCAACTTCCAGGAGGCCCCAGAGCCAGTGCACCCAGTGGACAGCTTCAGATCATACAACTCTACACATCCATAAGTAGTAACACACTCAAGGGGCAGACTCAGTGAGCACCAAAGCCCACTAAATCAAAACTTGCTCCATAGGGTATCTCCTGATACCCTATTGGCCCTGAGGGGTTAATTCCTCCCAGTGACATCAACAGCAAGTAAGGCTCAATTACAACAGGACACACAGACCACACAGGAGCACATTTAGAGTGCCCAGTTCAGGTGACTAGAGAGACTGGGTCACTAGGCCCTACAGGACATCTACTACACAAGCCACTCTGCCAATTCCAAGAGATATAGCAGCTCTACCTAATACAGGGAAGCAGCCAGAATACAAAGACAAAGAAACATGTCACAAATGAAAGAACAGAAGAAATTTCCAGAAAAATAAATGAAATGGAAGCAAGCAAACTACTAGATGCAGAGTTCAAAACCATGGCCACAAAGATGCTCAAAAAACTTAATGAGAGTTTCAAGGAACTTAGTGAAAGTTTAAAATTAGTGAGAACATCAAAAACATGAAAAAGGACCAGTCAGAAATGAAGGATACATTAACTGAAATTAAGAATAATTTACAGGGAATCAACAGCAGAGTAGAGGATGCCAAGAATCGAATCAGTGATTTGTAATATGAGAAAGCAAAAAACACCCAATCAGATGAGCAAATAAATAAATAAATAAATATGATGATAGTGTAAGGAACCTCTAAGACAACTTCAAGGATACCAGCATTCGCATTATGGGGGTACCAGAAGGAGAAGAGAGAAAGATATTGAAAACCTATTTGAAGAAATAATGACAGAAAACTTCCTGTCATTATTTCTTTTTTTTTCTTTTAATAAATCTTTATTGTTCATATTATTACAAATGTTCCTCATCCCCCCCCCCCGCATTGCTCCCCTACACCAAGTTTCCATTCAATTCTCTGCCCTTTCCCCATCCCCCATTGTCCTCATCCATAGGTGCAGTTTATGTTCAGTCTCTTCCCACCCCGCTCCACTCCCCATTTCCCCGAGAATCATCAGTCCACTCCCCTTCCATACCTCTGATTCTATTATATTCACCAGTTAATATTGTTCATCATGATTTTTACTTCCCTTGGTTTTTAGATTCACTTGTTGATAGTTACGTATTTGTTGTTCATAATTTTTATCTTTATTTTCTTCCTCTTCCTAAAGAACCCCTTTCAGCAACTCATATAATTCTGGCTTGGCAGTGATGAATTCCTTTAGCTTAAATTTATTTGTGAAGCTCTTTATCTGGCCTTCGATTCTGAGTGATAGCTTTGCTGGGTAGAGTATTTTTGGCTGTAGGTTCTTGTTATTCATCACCTTGAATATTTCTTGCCATTCCCGTCTGGCCTGCATGGTTTCTGTTGAGAAATCAGCTGACAGTCGTATGGGTGCCCCTTTATAGGTAACTACCTGCTTTTGTCTTGCTGCTTTTAATATTCTCTCTTTGTCTTTAGCTCTTGGAATTTTAATTATGATGTGTCTTGGTGTGGTTCTTTTTGGATTCCTTTTGTTTGGGGTTCTGTGTGCTTCCTGTACGTGTAAGTCTATTTCTTTCCCCAGGTGGGGGAAGTTTTCTGTCACTATTTCTTTCAATATGTTTTCGGTATCTTGCTCTCTGTCATCTTCTGGGATGCCCATAATTCTGATGTTGGTTCGCTTGAAGTTGTCCCAGAGGTTTCTTACATTATCTTCAACTTTCTGGATTCTCTTGTCTTCTTGCTTCTGTGGAGGAGTGTCCTCTGGCTCTTTGTGTTGCAAATCTTGGACTTGATTCTTGCAATCTTCCAATCTGTTTTTAGGACTCTGTATAATATTATTTATTTCAGAGATTGTATTCTTTATTTCTAGTTGACCCTTCATTATTTCTTGTTGATCCCTTATCATATCCTCATAGGTCTCGTTTATTTTATCGGCCTTTTCTAAGAGATTGTTGAACAACCTTATAAGCGTGGCTTTGAACTCTATATCCAGTTGCTTTTTGTCCTCCATTTCTTTCGTTTGTGATCTGATTCCTCGTTTTGGCATTTTCGCTGCTTCCCTGAGTTGGTAGGTTGGGAGGATCAGCTGTGTCTATGCCAGGAGACAACCTTATTCCACTAGACTTGGAAACCTGCAAAAGCCTCTCTGAGTTCAGCTTGGCTGGGGCGGAGTTTCAGGGTGGAGCCTACAGCCTTGGCTTCCGGTTAGCCCTGCCCTCTGAGGTTCCTGAGTCTCAGTGTTCCTCAGTGTCCTTTGGTATTCGCTGCAAGCACCTCTGAGAGAAAGGCACTCTAGAGTTTCGCCCGCTACCAGACAGTGTAGTCTCTCCCCCAACAAGCCCACAACTGGGGTTCAGAGCAGTTGGAAGTGGGGTTAAGCACAGTCCGGAGCTTATGTCTCCTTCCTGCTAGGGCGATCTTGCGGCCCAAACAACAGTCTGTCCTCTGTGCGCGCAATGTGCGCGACTCAGGGGCTCTGCTTTTCACCGTTCCCCTGAGCTTCTGTCTTACAGCCCAGATTCCCTCTGTATGAGGCTGGAGCCCGAGGGTCTTGCCCAGGACTGGGGTTCAGTGCAGTCAGAACTGGGGCTCAGCACAGTCCTGAGCTTTTGAGTCCTTCCCGCTGGGGAAATTCAGCAGCTCAGCGAACAGTCCCTCCTCTGTGCGCAATGTGCACGACTCCGGGGCTCTACCTTTCACTGCGGCTCCGCTGAGCTTCTGTCTTACAGCCCAGTTTCCCTCTGTATGAGGCTGGGAGCCCAGGGTCTCGCCCAGAACTGGGGTTCAGTGCAGTCGGAGTTGGGGTTCAGCACGGTCCGGAGCTTTTAGGTATCTCCTTCCCGCTAGGGAACGCCAGCCAGGCACTCAGCCGCCCCTCCTCTCCGGCTCCGTCCTCTCCCCGCGCACACCGCGCCTCCGTACCTTAGGCTTTTACAGCTCCTCTGGTTTTCCTTCTGGTTTTCTCTTTCCTTCTAGTTGTAGAATTTCCAGTCAGTCAACTTTCCTGTAGTTCTGGATAGTGTCCACTCTATATTTTAGTTGTATTTTTTGAAATTGTTGAGTGCGGCTGCAGTTAGGCTTTTACCTCTGCCGCCATCTTGTTGTGACTCATTATTTCTTCAAATAGATTGAAGAATTAGACTTATAAGTCCAAGAAGCACAGAGTCCCAAACAAGAGAAACCCAAAGAGTCCCACACCAAGACACATCATAATTAAAATGCAAATAGTTAAAAACAAAGAGAGAAACATGTTTTTTTGTTTGTTTGTTTGTTTTTATTGATTTCAGAATGGAAGGAAAAGGGAGAGAAAAACATCAGTGATGAGAGAGAATCATTGACCAGCTGCCTCCTGCATGCCCCCTACTGGGGATTGAGCCCATAACCCAGGCATATGCCCTTGACTGGAATAAAACCCGGACCCTTTAGTCCACAGGCTGATGCTCTATCCACTGAGTCAAACCAGCTAGGGCCAAAGAGATCATCTTAAAAGCAGTAGTTACCTACAAGGGAGCATGCATACTACTATTAGCTGATTTCTCAACAGAAACTTTGCAGGCCAGAAGGGAGTGGCAAGAAATTTCAAAGTGATGCCTCTTTCACACCCCTTACCGGGGATGTGCCCGCAACCAAGTACATGCCCTTGACCGGAATCGAACCTGGGACCTTTCAGTCCGCAGACCTACGCTCTATCCACCGAGCCAAACCGGTTTCAGCATTTTTTCAGGGGTTTTAAAGGCTGGGCATTTAGGGTTTTAAAAGAGGTCTTAGGGACAGATCAATAGAATATTCATCAGTTTTATGTTGATGTACCAACATGAGATAAATTCTCTTGTCCGTCCTTGGGAGTGGTTGGCAAATAGCAGTAATTGTATTTCTGTTGTCTTCCTGAGTAGGGTAATTTAAGCTATCTACCCTCTGGGGAAGAATGCAAACCATTTCTCTCAAGTGTCCTTGGTTTAAGGAAGATAGGATTTAGTAGGTGTCTGCAAAGTGCTCTTTATCTGTCCTAATTTCCCCATTCTGCTTGTCCTGGAATTTTTCTAGCTTCTTACAATTCTATAACACTGTGATGTGCCACCCAGACACCTTCTTTAGGAGTACATTGACTAAAAGCCATAACATCTGGGACTTGCCTTTGACCAAAATAAGCTGCTTCACTTAGTTACACTTCTTCCCTAAGGGCATCCGGCTTTCAATAACTGGTTGATGCAGGAGTCAGAGGCCCAGTCCCCATACTTTGATATTCCCAGGTCAGCATTACCAGAATAACTATGCCAACTCTCCCCTGAGTAGCACCCCACTGGGGATCAAGCCTGCAACCAAGGTACATGCCCTTGACAAGAATTGAACCTGGGACTCTTTAGTCCACAGGCCTATGCTCTATCCATTGAGCCTAACCGGCTCTTTTCGTTTTACCGGCTGGTTTATTTCCTCCTATTAGACAACTCAAGCAGGAGGTCTAAATCTTGTTTTTCTCTTCCACAGAGCTTTACGCCTATTGTTCAATTGATATAAGTGGAATGACTTGAAGAACATTTAAAAAAACCACCCACACAAAGATCCGGCCTTGCTGTAGAAACCAAATTCCCCAGGGACCCGATCACACTGCGCAGGCGCGCAAAAGCTGAACGCCGGCTTCCTTAGGGTCTTTGCATTTGGCGCGAAATCCCCGCGACGTGGGCGGGGCTAGGGGGGAAGCCGTGCTCATTGGGCAGGCTTGGCGCGAAATCTCCGAGTTCCTGCGCTGCGATTGGCTCTGGCCGACGAAGGGGCGGGGCTGAGACGGTGGCGGCGGCGCGCGTAGAGCAGCAGCGGCTGCGGCGGCGGCGAAGACGTGACTAGAGGCAGCCGGGTGGCCCCTCAGCGCTCAGCAGCGATGGACCTCGCGGCGGCCGCGGAGCCGGGCGCCGGCAGCCAGCACGTGGTAGTGCGCGACGAGGTGGCCGAGAAGTGCCAGAAGCTCTTCCTGGACTTCCTAGAGGAGTAAGTCGCGGGCGGCCCTTCTTGGCGGAACTTCCCGAGCAGCCCCCCTCCACTTCCGGAGCCCGGGGGGGGGGGCCTGTGCCGGCGCGTGGGGCCCGCCGAGTTCGGAACCGCGGGGTCGCGCGCTCGGGGAGCGGCCCGCCACCCACACGGTGCTTCACCGGCCCTCAGACGCCCGGGGCCGGCCGGGCTGGTTTCCGGGGGTGAAACCGCGGCGAGCCCTGCCTCCAACTCTCCCTGTGCGGGGGCCGTGCGGAGCGCTTTACCCCGCCCTTCCTTCCCGCCCCGGCGGCCGTGCAGCCCGGGCCGCCTGTGCGGAAACCGAGGCGCGGCGGGGACCGGTGACCGTCGGCGAGGCCACACGCTGGCAGGTTGGGGCGGAGGCCGAGCTGGCGTTGGAGCTGGCAGAGGCCTGATGGGGCCGGACCGCCAGCACCCCGGCCGGGGTTAGGGCACCGTGGAGATGAAATACTGGAGCGGATCCACCCTGTGGTTTGACAGATGCTCTGTGAGCCCTGCCCTGCTGTGCGAGTAGCTGCACGTGCTCCCGACTCCCGCCATCCCTCCTCCTTTCCAGCCTCTATCTGTGCCCACCTTTTCTTTCCCCTCCTGGGCTCCGGGCCGCTCCCAGCCCCCTCCCGGGCTTTGCACCTCGGCCCCCAGCTACTGCTTTGTGGATAGTGCGATACTCCCCCTGGAGCGGCCTCGGCTGCCTCCGGGGTGACGGTAAGCACTTCGGAATGTCCTGTGAAATTCTTTTTTCTACTGTTATTGTTATGTAAAATGTACATAGCATGAAGTTTACCACTGGAACCTTTTGTAAGCGTAGAGTTCGGTGGCTTTCACCTTATTCGTGCAGCCATCATCGCCATTCTCCAGAACTCTTTTCCTATTCCCACAGTCTAAATCTGCACCCATTAAACAACTCCCCTTCCCCCCCCCCCCCAATACTTGGCAACCTGCGTTCTACTTTCTGCTGTGAACTCGGCAGTGCCTCATATGCCCGCAGTCACACAGTATTTGTCCTTTTGTCACCAGCTTACTTCACTGAGCGTGATGTCGTCAAGGTGCATCCAGGTTGTAGCATGTGCCAGACTTTCCTTTTTATTTATTATCTTTTATGTACTTATTTTTAAAATATATTTTTTATTGATTTCATAGAGGAAGGGAGAGGGAGAGAAACATCAATGATGAGAGAGAATTGCTGATCTGCCTCCTGCATGCTCCCCACCGAGGGTCGAGCCTGCAACCTGGGCATGTGCCCTGACTGGACGCCAAACCCTGACCTCTTGGTTCATAGGTCGGTGCTCAACGGCTGAATCCCGCCGGCCGGGCCAGAATTTCCCTTTTAAAACTGAATAGTATCCCATTGCATGTATATACGCGTTCTGTGTGTCTGTTCATCTATCCATGGACACTTGGGTTTTCACACTAAGTCTGCTGCCCTATGAAATTCTGATACACTTAAAACCGTAATTGTGTTTATATTTCTCTACCTGTGGCAGTGTTATTTTCTGCCTGGCAGGCATTCACCTTCAAAGCCCAGCTAGACTCGCATCTCCTGTGAAACTGTATAAACCTTTCAGGCAGCACCAGCCCTTGCTTCCTTTGTGTTCCAAATCTGCCATTTTCCGTTATACCTGTTAATAAAACTTCTTATATAAACCTTTATCTGTCAGCCACTTCATCTCCACTGTAAATCCCATCCTTAACCCCACCTAGCCACCACACCATATTACAAAGATTAGGGTTTTGTTTTAACAAATAATATAATTGCCTTCCCAACCTTGCAGTTAACATATACCTAGGTGCTGGGGATAATGATGGACAAGACATTCCTTATACTTTGTTAGAGAATAAAATGTTACTTCCTTGCAAAATACCAACTTTGGTTTGCCATTGCTTATGGAAAAGCTCCAGTTCTTCACAGCTCTTTTTCCGTTTCATCTTCCCCATCCAGACTGCTGGCCACGCTCCCCCATACCTTTTCGGACCACCATGTACTTGCAGACATCTATAGCTGGTGTATCTGCCATGTCTTTTCCTTTCAGATTTTAAGTCTATGAAGGCTAAATTTCCAGTGACACCTTTTATATGCATGAGGCCTCTCTAGATGTTAGGTAGGATTAGTTAATAATCCCCTTTCACATTTCCTGCACTTCTTTTTTTTTTCCCCCTCTTTTATTTTATTATGGAAAGAACATACCTTCTTAAATTTTTAACTATACAATATCATTGTTGAATATAGGTACAATGTTAGATCATATTCATCTTTCTTAACTGAAACTTTATGCCTGTTGATTAGCATTTTCATCCCCTTGTAACCACCATTCCAGTTTTTTATTATAAATTTGACTATTTTAGATATCTCATAAGTAGAATCATGTAGTATTTGTCTTTTTGGTGATGGCCTTATTTCACTTAGCATAATGTCTTCAAGCTTCATGCATATTGACACATTGCAGCATTTCCTTTTTTAAGGCCTAGTAGTATTCCAATGTATGTGTATAACACATTTTCTTTAATTATTTGTGATGAATATTTAGGTTGTCCAGTACCTCCTTTTAGTAGGAGTATCTCTTATGAAACTGTCATCCCTAGGATAGGAACATTGTCATTTTCATCTGTAGTTACTTCTGGTATAATACTTTGCAGATAGATGATGTTCAGTAAATATTTAACAAAACATGCTGTATTTGAAGGAGGAATTGATTTTTGCTTCAAAAATTAATCTTTGCCCTAGCCAGTTTGGCTCAGTGAGTAGAGTGTCGGTCTGTGGACTGAAGGGTCCCAGTTTGATTCCGTTCAAAGGCATGTGCCTCAGTTGCAGGCTCCTCCTGGGCCCGGACCCTGGTTGGGGTGCATGATGTCTTTCACATCAGTATTTCTCTCTGTCTTTCCCTCTCCCATTCTCTCTAAAAATCAGTGGAAAAACATCCTCTGGTGAAGCTTAAAAAAAACAACTAATAATGTCATCTTAAAATAACAAAAAGCAGGCCCGGCTAGTGTGGTTCAGTGTTTGAGCATTGGCCCAGAAATCAAGAGCTCACCGGTTGGAATCCCAGTCAGGGCACATGCCTGGGTTTCAGGCTCACTCACCAAAGTATGGGGTGTGCAGGAGGCAGCTGATTGATGATACTTCTCATTGATGTTTCTATCTCTATCCCTTAATACTTAAAAAAAATGTATTTTTATTGATTTCAGAGAGGAAGGAAGAGGGAGAGACAGAAATATCAATGATGAGAGAGAATCATTGATTGGCTGCCCCTTGCACGCTCCACACTGGGGATCCACACTAAGGACTGAGCCCTCAACCAAGAATCCAACTGTGACCTCCTGGTTCATAGGTCAACACTCAACCACTGAGCCATGCCAGTCAGGTGATAAAAACATATTTTAAAAAAAGAACAAAAAGTAAACATGCTTGTATGATACTCCTTATTTTTTTAATTATTTTTTTTATTAAGGTATTATGTGTACATAGCTTACCATTGCCTCCCCCCCACCTCCCATTCATGCCCTCCCTCCCCAGAGTTCTGTGTTCGTTGGTTGTACTTATGTTCATGCATACCAGTCCTTCGGTTGTTCTCTTATCTCCCCCCAGGTCTCCTTCCCCTCCCTGCTTTCATTTGACAATCTGCTTGTTTTATGGTGACTATCTCAGGACCACACGAATAGAATCCACTCCTCCTCTGGTTCTGACTGCCCCTCTCCCCGGGTCCCACTGCTTCCCCTGGGACACACGGCTGGCCGGGGACACCTGGCCCCTTTGGGGGACATGGCTCACCTGGGGCACACGGCCCCCTGGGACATGATACTCCTTATAGAAAAAAAAAAACAAAACACCATATTTATTTTGTATGTATATATTTATTTTTATTCTGGTTCATAAACCAAAAACAAACCTATCAGTTTTCCCTATAGAAATTGAGTTTTTAGATTTTTATCTTATTCTTAGTTGAACATTTCCTCATTTTAATTATACATAACAATAATAAAAGAATCGTTAGCATTTGTTGATTAGAAAATATTAAATCAAGAAATTCATGTTAAAATCTGTAGACCCAGATTTTCTATGTTCTGGGCTCTGCATAAAACATTTTATAGGCATTTTCTCATTTAATCTTCACAGTAATCTTATGAGATAAAGTGATGTCATTATCTGCTTTATTTCATTTTGTTATAATATTTTTCAAATAGGAGAGGGGCAGGTTTAGGAGGATAAGTAAGTAACTTGCTCCAAGTTACACAACTGTGAAAATGGGCCTAAAGCTGATGACCTTTAATCAATACACTGAATTACCAGGCATTTGGAATCTTCTTTTTACTGCCTAGTTCTCCTACTTAATCTGATTTGCATGTATCTGCAGGTTCCAGAACAGTGATGGAGAAACTAAGTACTTGCAGTTAGCAGAAGAGCTAATTCGTCCTGAGAGAAACACCTTGGTTGTGAGTTTTGTGGACCTGGAGCAATTTAACCAGCAACTTTCCACCACCATTCAAGAGGAGTTCTATAGGTATGGTATATCAGTCTTCTTTCTGGGAGGCCAGTTCTGTTTGGACTGGAAGTATTCATTTGTGAGGCAGAAGGGCGGCTGTGATAAAGGCCCTTTGATACAGCCAGTGGTTGTGTTAGTATTGCTCTGAACTAACTTGGGCCCAAAGCTGAATATTTTTCACTTGCAAATGTTGAAAACCTATGCTTTCTAAGTTTTAAGAGGATCGTTTACTTTGTGTCAGGTATTCGGTGCTATTGCTGTCATTCGATTCCCCACCCACCCCATAGGAGTTTTGAGAAAGTGTGTAGATCCAGTTATTTTTTATTTATTTATTATTCTTTAATAAATCTTTATTGTTCAGATTATTACAATTGTTCTTCCCCCTCCCCTCATAGTTCCCCTCACCTGGTTCCCACCCCACCCTCTGTCCTTACCCCCCCCCCCACTGTCCTCAGCCATAGGTATACGATTTTTGTCCAGTATATTCCCGTACCTCCCAAATTCCCCCTCCCCCTGAGAATTGTCAGTCCACTCCCTTTCTTTTTCTTTTTCTTTTTTTAAAAAATATATTTTTATTGATATTTTACAGAGAGGGAGGGAGAGAGAGAGAGAGCCAGAAATGTTGATGAGAGAGAAACGTTGACCAGCTGCCTCTTGCATACCCCCTACCGGGGATGTGCCCGCAACCAATGTACATGCCCTTGGCCAGAATCGAACCCGGGACCTTTTAGTCCGCAGACCGACGCTCTACCACTGAGCCAAACCGACCTCGGCTCCACTCCCTTTCTATGCCCCTGATTCTATTATATTCACCAGTTTATTCACTTGATTTTTAGATTCACTTGTTGATAGACATGTATTTGTTGTTCATAATTTTTATCTTTACCTTTTTCTTTTTCTTCCTTTTAAAGAATACCTTTCAGCATTTCATCTAATACTGGCTTGGCAGTGATGAACTCCTTTAGCTTTTTCTTATGTGTGAGGTCTTTGTCTGACCTTCAGTTCTGAATGACGGCTTTGCTGGGTAGTAATATTGGTTGTAGGTTCTTGCTATTCATCACTTTGAATGTTTCTTGCCACTCCCATCTGGCCTGCAGGTTTCTGTTGAGAAATCAGCTGACAGTTGTATGGGTGCTCCCTCGTAGATAACTGTTTTTCTCTTGCTGCTTTTAATATTCTCTTTTTGTCCTTTGCTCTTGGTATTTTAATTATGATGTTGTCTTGGTGTGGTCCTCTTTGGATTCCTCTTGTTTGGGGTTCTCTGTGCTCCCTGGACTTGTAAGTCTATTTCTTTCACCAGGTGGGGGAAGTTTTCTGTCATTATTTCTTCAAATAGTTTTTCAGCATCTTGTTCTCTCTCTTCTTCTGGCACCCCCATAATTCTGATGTTGGTATGCTTGAAGTTGTCCAGAGGTTCCTTACACTATCTTCATATTTTTGGATTCTTTTTGCTTTTTGCTTTTCCAGTTGGGTGTTTTTTGCTTCTTTGTATTTCACATCTTTGACTTGATTCTTGCAATCCTCTAGTCTGCTGTTGGATCTCTGATGAACAGAATAAACTGCAGTAATTCTGTCTCATGAAAACAGCTAATTTTTCAAAGGACTCCCGTTCCCTCCTTCAAACAGGATGCAGCAGCTGTTGGGGACTTCTGTCAAGGGGACATGGGCCACTTCAGTTAAATGGACCATTTCTGCAGATGTTTGATGTGCACACATTCCTCCCCTGACCTCATCCATTTTCTTAAAATATATTTCATCGAATTTTTACAGAGAGGAAGGGAGAGGGATAGAGAGTTAGAAACATCAATGAGAGAGAAACATCAATCAGCTGCTTCTTGCACACCCACTACTGGGGATGTGCCCGCAACCAAGGAACATGCCCTTGTCTGGAATTGAATCTGGGACCGCAGGCCGATACTCTGTCCACTGAGCCAAACCAGTTAGGGCTTATCCGTTTTTTATCAATTAAGAATTAAACCTAGAAAAATAAATTGTGGCCTTGACACCAAATGAAAAGCTGCTGTGGTAGATTGTAACTCCCTCCTCCCAGATTTTTCAGATAGTGTCTTCTTGGACAGAGAAGTGGCCTACAGTATGGTTCTAAATAATTAAAGATAATGAGTATTCGGGCACAGCATTTTATCTTTGGTGTTTCTACTGTCTTAGATCTATTTGTGGAGGGAAAGGAGAGGGTTGAACCTGGACTAGATAATGTAAGTATCCTGCGTAGTTAAATTCTAAGGTTTGGGTGTAACCAGATGAAATGACTTAGTCTCAGCTGTTGGCAAGCATGAAGGGGAAGGAGGCCTTGGTAATAAGCCTCTTGGAAAATGTCAGTTGATTTTTTTTTTTTGCTTGCTTTTTAGAGTTTATCCCTACCTATGTCGGGCCTTAAAAACTTTCGTCAAAGACCGTAAAGAGATTCCTCTTGCCAAGGATTTTTATGTTGCATTCCAAGACCTACCTACCAGACACAAGTAAGAGACCCTTCTTTGGAAGAAAAGAAATTTACCAAATATTGTAGGCATCACTTAATTGTCAGAAAACTCAGGAGGTTGTAGTCTTAGATTTGTGAAGTTTTTCCCAGTTATCCAAAAATGTAGTTTTGGATAAATATATTTTTCTAGGGAGATAGGATGAGAAGTAAGTTAAGTGAAGCAATTTCTCAGTATTGTCTTATTTTAGGATTACCTTTGAGGGATATTTGGGGGGAAATTAGTCAAGTGAGAAAATTTGAAAACTGAAACAGTCACAGAAATTCATAAATCTGGAAAATTTTGTCAGAGCTTAAATGGCTCTGTTTTTGTATTTCAAATCTTTTTGAAAACTGAATTACATACCATTTAAAGAACTTAAATAATTGTTTAAGAAATCGAAGTGATATTTTTGAAAACAACTAATGAAATTACTTATAAAGTTACCAATTTATTTAATATAAAATGGGTTTGCGCAGGAAAATGTTTCTGAACTTCTGAGTCTAAATTTTCCCCCATGATAACTTTATTTTGAAAATACTTTAATACTACTTATTTGGAAATTGTAAATAAAGCAAAAATATTTGCATATAAACAAAAGTGTGATTATCCCATTTTGTAATTACTTATTTCTGTGGTGTGCTTTGTTCACCAATGAGTCATTTATCTTCAAACAGAATTCGAGAACTCACCTCCTCCAGAATTGGTTTGCTCACTCGAATCAGTGGGCAGGTGGTACGGACACACCCAGTTCACCCAGAGCTTGTGAGTGGAACTTTCCTGTGCTTGGACTGTCAGACAGTAATCAAGGATGTAGAACAGCAGTTCAAATACACACAGCCAAACATCTGCCGAAATCCAGTTTGTGCCAACAGAAAGAGATTCCTGCTAGATACAAATAAATCAAGATTTGTTGATTTTCAAAAGGTAATTATTAAATTTTTTGTTAAGTTCAGATTTAGCCTATGCTAATAATTCCCTTCTAGGCACCCGTAATTATTATTTAAAAGCTTATTTAGACAGTGTTAAACTTGGTTTTTATTTTAAGTCAAGGGTCATCAAATGTGACCACAGATTTAAGCCAAAAACTCTTAATGCAAACTTTGGTTGTCAGTTTATAAATGTGTTTTAACCTTTAATAACCTGGATTGGAAGCCTCTTAAGGCTGTGACAAAATGTATTTGTTAAAGAATAAATAGTAATTATTACCAATATTAACTAGAGTTAAGAGGACTTTGGAGAAGTATAGACTTGTTGGTGTAAGACTGTGAGTAGGTTAGGAGAGAGACAGCATGAATAGTAGGATAGGTGCAAATGGACATGTTTGTCAATAGCAGTGAGGATTACCATGATTGAAGTAGAGGAGCCAAATTGGAGATTATCTGAGAGATGATTTGGTATGAGGCATAGAGGTACTTGGAGCCTTAACTCTCAGATTTGTACCTATCTTGATAAATAAGGGAAATATTTTTCAGGGGGTATGATTTTTTATTTTTAAGGAAGATTAATGGGACATGGGTTTGTAGTATTTAACATGAGAGTAGTAATTAGACAGCTGTAGTGATTTGGGCAATAGTTGGATGGTAGCAGTAGGTGTAGGGGCTTTTACCTCTGTAGGACTTAGTAACTCTGGGACATGCAAAGGGAAAAACGTTGTAGCAGTTCAAGCATTAGAGCATGGAGAAAATGAGTACCAGTCTAAAATAATTTTTAATTCAGTTTTCAATCCTCACTTAGTATTTCTAATAATCTTATACTTGGTTTTTAAGAAGTACATACTCTATCAACAACTTTAATAGGAGATACTTTATATTTAAAAAAGAACCTTGGGTCTTGGTTTAAGAAGAAAACAAAACAATTGGGGAATTTATTTTTAAAATATATTTTATTGATTTTTTTACAGAGAGGAAGAGAGAGGGATAGAGAGTTAGAAACATCAATGAGACAGAATCATCAATCAGCTGCCTCTTGCACACCCCCTATTGGGGATGTACCCGCAACCAAGGTACATGCCCTTGACGAATCGAACCCGGGACCCTTCAATCTGCAGGCCAACGCTCTATCCACTGAGCCAGACTGGTTTCAGCATATTGGAGAAATTTAAAGTTGGACTGAATAATAGACATGGAATTAAATATTATTTAATCCTGCCGAAACCGGTGTGGCTCAGTGGATAGAGCGTCGGCCTGCGGACTGAAACGTCCCAGGTTCGATTCCGGTCAAGGGCACGTACCTTGGTTGCAGACACATCCCTAGTAGGAGATGTGCAGGAGGCAGCTGCTCGATGTTTCTAACTCTCTATCCCTCTCCCTTCCTCTCTGTAAAAAAGCAATTAAAAAAAACACTTTAAAAAAAAATATATATATTTATATATTATTTAATCCTCTTGGTGTGATAATGACATTGTTGTTACATAGGAGATTATATTAATTTGTAGGAGCTGAGTGTTTAAATATTTAGAGGTGAAGTATCTTGATACTTACATTTAAAATCTAGACTAATAAAAGGGTAATAAGCTAATTAGACTCGATGTCTTCCAGATGTCCTTCTGGACAAAGCCATGATGGCAGGGGCTGAGGCAGAGGTGGTTAGGGATGATCAGGCCAGCAGGGGAGAGCAGTTAGGGGCAGTCAGGCTGGCAGGGGGGTGGCAGGCAAACAGTTAGGAGCTGTTTTGCGAGGTCCTGGATTGCGAGAGGGATATCTGCTACTTATGGGATTGGGCCTAAACCGGCAGTTGGACATCCCCTGAGGTGTCTTGGATTGGAGAGGGTGCCGGCCAGGCTGAGGGACACACCCTTGTGCACGAGTTTCCTGCACTGGGCCTCTAGTATAATAATAATATAGTAAAAGTATGAATTTCTAATGTTAATAAATTATGAAACACAACAGATATATAACTACATAGTCAATTTGAACAAAGAGGAAATGAGAAATAATGCTTTTTTTTCTTTTTAAACAATGCTTTTTAATGAGAGAAAAATGAAGATTTTAAATAGATAAAATCTTGCCCTAGCCGGTTTGGCTCAGTGGATGGAGCTTCAGCCCACAGACTGAAGGGTCCCAGGTTCAATTCTGGTCAGGGACACATGCCTGGGTTGCAGGCTCAATCCCCACTGGGTGGAGTGCAGGAGGCAGCTGAAAATGATTCTCACTCATCATTGATATCTCTAGTTCTCTCATTCTCCCTTCCTCTCTGAAATCAATAAAAATATACTAAAATAGATAGATAGATAGATAGACTTTTTTTTTTTTTTACCAAATTGAAAGGAGTTTTAGGGTAGATAATTTTTATGCTAAATGATGGCACATGTCAAAAGTGCAAATGGTAAGATAGTTTAAATATGTCAATATTTGTGGCATTTAATTTAGATTGTATGACATTTGAATAAGATCTCTTATTCTTGGCCATTTGTCTTTTTTATAGGTTCGTATTCAAGAGACTCAAGCTGAGCTTCCTCGAGGAAGTATCCCACGCAGTTTAGAAGTAATCTTGAGGGCTGAAGCTGTGGAGTCAGCTCAAGCTGGTGACAAGTGTGACTTTACAGGGACACTGATTGTTGTACCTGATGTCTCTAAGCTTAGCACACCAGGTTGGTATTCTGAGGCTCAAATCTAACTAATTCTGTTACCTGAACTGCAGAGTACCTACTGTAGTTTCTTGTATCTTCCTTATCTTATTTTGGGCTATCAATCAGAGGGTAAACAAGGAAGTATGATGAGATTAAAGACTAATGGATTTTGTTACAAAAGGCACTGATCTGGGGGAAAAAATCAGCCTAAATGAAATCTTTGGATTTGTAGGTTTTTGTGTATTTGAGCAATTTTTACTTAGCACCTTTAATATTTGAGCTGTAAAACTACTTATTCAATCTTTCAGGAGCTCGTGCAGAAACTAATTCTCGTGTCAGTGGTGTTGATGGATATGAGACAGAAGGCATTCGAGGACTTCGGGCCCTTGGTGTTAGGGATCTTTCATACAGGCTGGTCTTTCTTGCCTGTTGTGTTGCACCAACCAACCCAAGGGTGAGTCTTAGCAGAATAGCAAAGCTTCAGAAAGATGTCCCCTAATGCTGCCACAAAGTTAAAGGTTTCTGAAACCTCTCAGTTACCTAGTCAATGTTAGAGATATGAGTTGTTGAGATTTGATTTTTTTTTATTTTAAAATAAAATTTTTTCCTGTCTCTCTGACAAGGAAAAATCTTGTTTTCATTTAAGAGCTCACTGTTTTAATAGCACTGGTACACGTAATCCATGCTGGGGGTTAATGTTTTTTAATTATCACGGTTCCTCTCTCATGCTCTTGGAGAAAGTACAAATAGAAAGATTTAGTAATCTGGAAAGTAAAGTAAATTCTTTCTGAGAGTGATGGGCTCTGTGTGTTATAGTTGTTCAGAACTTGATTCTGTGTCCTGAACAGAAAAGCAGGTAGAAAGAATTTAGAAAAAGAAATGAACATAATAAGTATTCTGTCTCCTCTTTTTGTTGTTGTTAATCCTCACCTGAGGATATTTTTCCATTGATTTTTAGGGAAAGTGAAAGAGAGAGGGAAAGACAAAGAAACATTGATGTGAGTGAGAGAAACACATTAATTGGTTGCCTTCTGCATGTCTCCAACCAGGGCCCAGGCCAGGTAGCAGCCTGCAGCCAAGGTACATGCCCTTGACTAGAATCGTACCGGTGTTCCACAGGCCGACTTCTATACACTGAGCAAAACCATCTAGGACTGTCACTTCTTTTTGATCTTTGCATCATTGGACTAGAATTTTAGTATGCCTCATCTCTTGACCATTCACATAAATTTAGATAGCAATATGAACAGTGGTGGTGGCTTTTTTTTAAATTCACAGGACAAATGACATGCTCTCTTAATTAACTTAGAACTTACTAGTTGAGGATTTTTTAAAAACTTTTATAGTCAACAGGTTCTGAAGTTGATCTCCCAGACTATAATTGTTTGTAGTAAAGTGTCTTCTCTTTCACATTATTTTGACTGTTTCTGTACTAATATTTTTCCTTACTCCTCTGTCCCTCAGTTTGGAGGGAAAGAGCTCCGAGATGAGGAACAGACAGCTGAGAGCATTAAGAACCAAATGACTGTGAAGGAATGGGAAAAAGTGTTTGAAATGAGTCAAGATAAAAATCTGTACCACAACCTTTGTACCAGCCTATTCCCAACTATACATGGTAAGAGTTCTATCCATTTGTGCCATAAACTTGAAATTCAAGATAATGATTCAAAACAGCAACATATGATTTCTTAAAGCATACAAATCAAATCATGAAAGTTTTTTGTAGGTTTAGAAGGTGTCTTTTTAAGTCATTTATGAAAGGAAAATATATGACTTCACATAAAACGAGATACTTAGAATAGGCAAATTCATAGAGATAGAAAGAGGTTACCTAGGGGAGAGGTATGGGGAGTTACTGTTTAATGGATAGAATTCCTGTTTGATTTGATGAATAGCTCTAGAAATTGATAGGGGTGGTAGTTATAAAGCTTATTAGTGAATATACTTAATTCCACTGAAATGTACACTTAAAAATGGTTGAAATGGTAAATTTTATGTTGTGTATACTTTGCCACGATTTTTTTAAAAAGAAAAGGGGAGCTGAAACTGGTTTGGCTCAATGGATAGAGTGTCGGTCTGCGGACTGAAAGGTCCCAGGTTCGATTCCAGTCAAGGGCATGTACCTTGGTTGCGGACACATCCCCAGTGGGGGTTGTGCAGGAGGCAGCTGGTTGATGATTCTCTCTCATTGATGTTTCTCTCTATCCCTCTCTCTTCCTCTCTGTGAAAAATCAATAAAAATATATTTAAAAAAAGAAAAGGGGATCAGGTAGTCTTTTTTCTGACTTTACGACAGAACTGGACTTCAGTATAGTCCATTGTGCTAGTTTTGTTTTTTTTTTTAAATATATTTTATTGATTTTTTACAGAGAGGAAGGGAGAGAGATAGAGAGCTAGAAATGTCAATGAGAGAGAAACACCGACCAGCTGCCTCCTGCACACCCCCTACTGGGGATGTGCTCACAACCCATGTACATGCCCTTGATCGGAATCGAACCTGGGACCCTTCAGTCCGCAGGCCGACGCTCTATCCACTGAGCCAAACCGGTCTCGGCCCATTGTGCTAGTTTAATATCTGTGGGGCGCCGAAACTGGTTTGGCTCAGTGGATAGAGCATTGGCCTGCGGACTGGAGGGTCCCAGGTTCAATTCCAGTCAAGGGCATGTATCTTGGTTGCGGGCACATCCCCAGTGGGGTGTGTGTGAGAGGCAGCTGATCGATGATTCTCTCTCATCGTGTTTATAACTATCCCTCTCTCTTCCTCTGTAAAAAAAATCAATAAAATATATATTTTTTAAAAATCTGTGGGGCTTTTTAATTTTTAGAGCTGGAGATTTCTTGATGTTTCTTGGTTACATGTATATGTCTATACATTTGGTCGTTTCTTTCATTTTTTTTTGACTCTTGGTTGCTAGTTGCTTACTATTATTAAAATCCTCTTGAGTGTTGAAAAGTATAACTAAATTTTTAGGTCTCATAATATAGTGGGTTTTTTAATCATTATAATTAACCTGTTTTTCTACCTAAATATTTGATAAATGATATTGAACTGAAATCCTTTATGTTAATAACTAGAGGCCTGGTGCACAAGGTGGGTGTGTGTGTGGGGGGGGAATTGTCCCTCAGCCCAGTTTGCACCCTCTCTAATCTGGGACACCTCGAGGGATGTCTGACTGCCCAGTGGGATCAGGCTTAAACGGGCAGTTGGACATCCCTCTCACAATCCAGTACTGCTGGCTTTCAACTGCTCACCTGCCTGCCTTCCTCATTGCCCTTAACCGCTTCTGCCTGCCAGCCTGATCATCCACTAACCACTCCCATGCCAGCCTGATTGATGTCTAACTGCTCCCCTGCCATCCTGTTTGTCCCCAACTTCCCTCCTCAGCCGGCCTAGTCACCCCTAACTGCCCTCCCTTGCAGGCCTGGTCCATCTCTACTGCCCTCCCTTGCAGGCCTGGTACCTCCCAACTGCCCTCCCCTGTTGGCCATCTTGTGGTGGCACTTGGGGGCAGGATCTTTGACCACATGGGGGCAGCCATATTGCGTGTTGGAGTGATGGTCAATCTGCATATTACTCTTTTGTTAGATAGGATAGAGGCCTGGTGCACAGATGGAGGCCAGCTGGTTTGCCCTGAAGGTTGTCCCGGATCAGGGTGGGGCTTCCCTTGGGGCATGGAGTGGCCTGAGCCAGAGGCCTGTGGTGGTTTTCAGGCCACTCCCTCTGGCAACCCAAGCTGAGGCCCTGGTGTCTGGAATTTATTTACCTTCTACAATTGAAACTTTGTAGCCTGGAGCAGAGCCAAGCCTCCTGCTTGCTCCTTGGCTGCAGCCATTTCTGTTTGGATTTGTTTACCTTCTATAATTGAAACTTGGTAGCCTTGAGTGGAGGCTTAGGTCTGCTATGGCAGGTGGAAAGCTTGGCTGCTTTTGTTGCCAGAGAAACCCAAGCCTCCCTCCTGCTCTCTCTGGCTGCAGCCATCTTGGTTGGATTAATTTGCATACTCACTCTGATTGGCTGGTGGGTGTAGCGGACTGATGGTTAATTTGCATATTATTCTTTTATTAGGTAGAATTGTTTATGGATTTTATAGTATATTCCTTTAATAATGAATAGGGTAAAAAAAATTATGCTGCTTCACTTTTCCTATAAATTATTGCTTCATAGCAAATTACCCCAAAATTTAGTGGCTTAAAACAACAAACATTATCTTATACAGTCTGTGGGTCAGGAGTTGACAGAGACTTAGCTGGGTGGTTCTGCTCAGTCTTTCAGGAGGTTGCAGCCAAGACATCAGCTGGGGCTGCAGTCATCTGAAGGCTTTGCTGGGGCCAGTATAGGTGAAGACATTGGTTAGGGGAATTCAAGTTCCAGAGCAAGAACCAAGATTAGGAGTTAGGTATTTTTACTTCAGTCTTGTGCTTTGCTTCACTTGTATCTGCTCTCTTGGTTGATAAACATGCCTTTGGAATTTCCTGTGATGTGTTTATTTATTTTTCGTTTTTTATTAAGGTATTATATGTGTACATATCTTACCATTGTCCTGTGATATGTTTAGCCTCGTGTTGAAAAATACCTTGGGTTTTTGTTTCAGGCAATGATGAAGTAAAACGGGGTGTCCTGCTGATGCTCTTTGGTGGTGTTCCAAAGACCACAGGGGAAGGAACCTCTCTTCGGGGGGACATAAATGTTTGCATTGTTGGTGACCCAAGTACCGCTAAGAGCCAGTTTCTCAAGTAAGTGTTTGCCCATAGTAGTGCAGCAGGAAAAACTGTGCATAGTTGAGGCTCCATGCTACCCAGAGTGCAGTCATTGTGCCTGTCCTAGAGCAGGAGTATAAATTAGGACTGTGTTAAATATGTAACTCATTTGGATTCAAAACACCTTAATTTTTTTAATAAAATGTAACAATATTTTATAATTTTGGAATAGGGGAAAAGATTGCCTGCAATCCCATTCCCATGTAGAACTTTTTTAATCTTTGTATGTCTTTGTTTATTCTTTGAATACATAAATATGTATTTTCATTTTAATATGCTCTAAATATTTTTCCATCTTTACTTTTACAATTTTTTTGTTGGTGTACTGTAACTTACAAAATCATTTCCCTAGCCTGTCATTTATTTTAATGATTATACAGATATTGATACAGTGAATACCATATTTAGAACTTTTTATTTAAATTTTTTGTTTTGTTTTCTATGAGTAAATTCCCACTATAGAATTGATGAGATTAAGAATACAAATATCTTGAGGGTTCTTAAACAGGACACACTTTGCCAAAGCAGTGCTATAAGCATGAGACATTTTTTGCCAACCTTATCAGCATGTGTATTGCAAGAATTTGCTTACTTTTAGTTTTTTAAGAAATTGAGAGGTCAAAATAATAGCAGCCCATTTTGAGCACTTTCTGTATTCTTGGTGCTGTATATGTGTGTATATTATGTCTTATCCAACAGTATCCAGACATGTATTGTCTCTTTTTTCAAGGAGGCAAGCAAAATCCTCATATTAAGTCTATTCTTAGATCAGACCAAAACTATCTTGAACACTAAAGCTTTGTAATAAGTTTTAAAATCAGAAAATGTGAGTTGTCCAACTCTTTTTCCAGATTGTTTTAGCTGTTCTGGGTCCTTTGAGTTTCTACATGAATTTTAGGATCATCTTGTCAGTGTCTACAAAGAAGCCAGTTGTGATATTAATAGGGGTTGTGTTGAATCTGTAGATCAATTTGAGGTGTATTGGCATTTTTTTTTTTTTAAAGAGGGAGAGAAGAAGTAGCCATGGCGGCCTTGAGCTTGCTGCAGCGGACTTGGGTCACCGCTGACCATGCTCTCTGGCCACTGCCTGGGCACACGGCTTGGATCCAGGGCCTTTCTCACTTGTGGCTTTCCAAAGGCTATTGCTCCTGTAAGACACAGTGGAGACCATGAGAAAAGACTCATCAAACCTTCTGGATTCTATGATAGTGTTCTTTGAATTTACTGAAATTCTACATTGTTGACTGGGATTCCAGTAGTAGTTGGCATAACTCTGGTGAATGTATTCATTGGTGAAACTGAATTAGCAGGATTTCCAGAAGGCTGGGAATATTACAAGCATCCTATATCCCAGAACCCTCGGAATATTACAAGCATCCTATATTAGGATGGATTGCCCGAACTTTCTGTGATAGTCTTGAAAAGAATTATGAATGAACAATAGCTATCTTTCACATTGAAGCTGAAAACGCTGAAATATGGCTAAAGGAGCTGGAAGTGAAGACTAATGCATATGAGAGACAATGGTCCCTGGTATCAGGAACCAACCACTGATAAGGGACTTATTGATCATGCTCCGAAAACAAATTCCGACAACTGATTTTTTATTTCTCTAAATACAAAGTACATTTTCTTTATGGGAAGATAAAATAATAAATATACTCTGTACTTTGCTCAGAGTGATGAATAAAATACTTCCATTGCTCTGTTTCCCAGTGTTGGTTCAGACTAAGGCTTTTTCTATAGTTGATTTTTTAATTTTTTCAGCTTTGTGAGGCATAACTGACAAAAATTGTAAGATGTTTAAAGTGTACATTGTGATTATTTGATAATATGGGTACATTGTGTGTGGCAGATTAAGGCTTTTGATTTGGGAGTTTCAGCTTCTTTTAAGAGGTTTAAACAATTTTTTAAAGTTGGAGAAATAGGAATTTGTGAATTCCTTAAAGATGTAACTTTGAAAGGTTAACGTTTTACTTAGCTAATAAATGGAAGTTAGAGAAATCTGAATATGTTAAGTATCAGGAAGTATAGTAGTTTATGTCAACATTGTGGACATCTGGATTATTCAGGGGCAACTCAGTTTTAAATTATACAAATATTGAACCAACTAGATAAAACAATAACACCTTAATAAACATTTTCAATGAGAGAGAGAGATTTGTTGTTCCACTTATTTATGCATCCATTAGTTATTTCTTGTATGTGCTCTGACCAGGAATCAAACCTGCATCCTTGTTGTATCAGAATGCTTCAGCCAACTGAGCTACCCTGCCAGGGTGTATATTGGCTTTTTAACAATATTAAGTCTTCTGATTCATAAACATGGGACATCTTCCCATTTATTTAGGCCTTTAATTTCTTTGAACAATGTTTTATAGTTTTCAAGGTATAAGCTTGCACTTCTTTTGTTAAACCTATTCCTAAGTATTTTAATCTTGATGGTGCTATTGTTTTCTTTTCATTTTGGGGTTGTTCGTTGCATGTATATATTAATGAAATTGATCTTTTGCCTCACAACCTTATAAGAATTCTTTTATTAGTTGTAACAGTTTTGTAGATTCCATAGGATTTTCTGTCTGTCAGATCATGTTATCTGCAAATAGTTAATAGTTCTTTCAAACTGGCTGCCTTTTGCTTTTCTTTGCCTAATTGCACCTGCTACACCTTTGAGTATAATGTTGAATAGAAATGGTAGAGTTGACATCTGTGTCTCATTTTCTTAATCTTGGGAAAGCATCAGCCTTTAACCTTCAAGAATGATGTTAGCTGTGGGTTTTTATAGATGCTGCTATATCAGGTTGAAGGAAAGTCTCTTCCATCCTCATTTGTTGAGTTCTTATCATGAAGGGTGTTGGATTTTGTCATGTTTTTTTCTGAAACTATTGAGATGGTTTCTTTATTAATGTGGCATATTATTAATTTTTAGCTGTTAAATCAACCTTGCCTTTTTACAATAAATCTCACAGCTAGTTTTACTTTATTTTTTAAGTTCAAGGCCTTCTAATAGATCATTGTTGCTAAACTTTTATTATTAAAGACTTTTAAAGTTGATGTTTCTGTCATGTATGAACTTCATCTTACATTTGACAGGAATGGATTTAAATCTGTCCAAAAGGCCAAAGGAAAAAGGCTTTATGCTCAGTCTGTGGTTTCCTATTCAGTCTATTAGAGGTATCTCTGGATTGCTTGTGATTAATGCCTTTCTCAGTTTTTAAAAATAAATTTAAATTCCTAGTTGACAAATGCTGTTAGGTGATATTCCTGCACAGAATGTTTTGTAGTCACATATTAATGACGATGATAACCTTAAATAGGCATGTGGAGGAGTTCACCCCCAGAGCTGTCTACACCAGCGGCAAAGCATCCAGTGCTGCTGGCTTAACAGCAGCTGTTGTGAGAGATGAAGAATCTCATGAATTTGTCATTGAAGCTGGAGCGTTGATGTTGGCTGATAATGTAAGAACATTTTATACTCTTGGATATAAAGTCAGAATATTCCCTACCATGTCGGTAAAGTCCTATAAGTTTCTATTAAAAAGATGTCCTTTAAAAATAATAAAAAATAAAAGATGTCCTTTTAAAAGGGCATTTTTAGTAAATAATCTGTATTTCACATTGATTAATTAGATCTGTAAAGGCAAGTAAGTTGTAACTATATCTATATAGATGTAAAAGGCTAAGCGACCATCCAACCAACCAGTAGACCACCAGGGGGCAGATGCTCAACATAGGAGCGGCTGAGTGACAGCAACTTGGCAGAGTGCCCTCTAGCACTCGAGAACCCCCCCCCCCCCATGTCAGAGAGCCGGTTTTGGCCTGATCCCCGCAGGTCAGGCCAAGGTGTCCCACCTGCCGGAGGCTCTCTTTACACTCCAATGCTGCCCCAGGTGCAGCCGGCCAGGGAGGGACCGTGGGAGGGTTGGCTACAGGGTGTGCGTGTCCAGCTCATCTCCCAGTTCCACCCCGCCGGCTACCTTCTAATTAATTTCCTTTCCATGTGCACAAGTCATTGCACTGGGCCACTATTATGCTTATAAACATTATATTTCAATTTCATTCTTCACTTCAGCAGCCAAAATCAATGTTGAAGTGACCCAAAATATTTTGACCCTGAGATTTACACAATTTTTGTTGTTGTTGTTTTTTAATATATTTGTACTGATTTGGAGGGAGAGAGAGAGAAACATAAATGATGATAGAGACTCATTGATCGGCTGCTTCCTGCATACCCCCTATGAGGTCAGGCATGTGCCATTGACCAGAATCGAACCTGTGACTCTTCAGTCCACAGGCTAACACTCTATCCACTAGCCAAACCAGCCGGGGAAGGCTTTTATGTTGAGTAAAAGTGAAATAAATGTAAGTTTTTAGTTTTAGTCTAAAACAAGTCAAAAGCACATGGTTCCTTCTAGCTCTGGGATCTACTGTACTCTAGTAGAGGGAATTAGGATTGCTTGTTTACCTATCTTACAGTATAGGTGCAAACTTTGAGTTTACTTGCCATTTGACCCTTAAAAGGCAGTTCCTTATGCTAGATTTGTTTGGTTACAGGGTGTATGTTGTATTGATGAATTTGATAAGATGGAAGTGCGGGATCAAGTTGCTATTCACGAGGCTATGGAACAACAGACCATCTCCATCACTAAAGCAGGCGTGAAGGTACATATGTCCACTTCTGTTCCATTGCATCATGCTTTGTAGATTGATGTAGCTATAGAGACATTCGCCTGGATAAAATGCATTATTTCAACATAAAATGGTATTCATTGAAATGGAAAACACAGCCCTGAGGATTCTTAATCCAAATTATAGGTACTGTGAAAATGTGACGCTATGACAGAAAGTAGAAGGTATTGGTGAAAATTTTAGCATTTCACAACTCAAAATTTTCACAAAGCTTCTATATTTTTTGATATAGCAGGATTTAATAATCTATTTAAATGAAAATAATAGGTACAGTCATGTTCCACATAACATTTTGGTCAAGGATGAACCACATATGTGATGGTGGTCCCATGAGATTATAATGGAGCTGAAAGTATCCTGTCGCCTAGTGACGTCTTAGTCGTAGTAATATCACATTACTCACGTTTGTGGTGATGCTGGTGCAAACAGACCTATTGTGCTGCCAGTTGTATAAAGTAGAGCACATATAATTATGTACAGTACATAATGCTGGGTATTATTGTTTTAGAGTGTTCCTTTTCTACTTATAAAAAAAGGTTAGCTATAAAATGGTAAGCCATACCACTCAGACAACAGCCTCATACAGACTGTGTTTACATCTCTTGATCACATCATCTTTTCATGCTTGATTGAATCTCATGTTGTTTTATACAGTAGGCTATACCATCTATAAGTGTAAGTGCACTCGATGATCTTTGAACAACCATAGAATTGCTTAACAGCTCATTTTTCGGAACCTACCCCCATCATTAGTGATATAAGACTGTACAATATTGTGACTAACACTCAAGAGAATTGAACTTTTTAAATAAAGTAATACATTCAAATAGTGAGGAAAATTTAAGCAGTGCTCTATAAGGAAGAGAAATCTTCCTCTGCAACTGCCAGCACTAATAAATATTCAGATATACCTGCTGATTTTATGCCCCTTTTAGGAATATTTTATATAGAAACAAGCTTAATACATATAGTTTTGTTCCTTATTCATTTAACGTCATAATTTTGTTTTGGCAATCTTTCTATATTGGTACATATTACATCTACTTTGTTTTTTGTTTTTTATTACTGCATGGTTTTCAGTTGTATGTGCCCCAATTAGACACCTACAGAGTGATATTTGGGTCCTTTCCAGCCTTTTGATTAAAAACAATATTGGAGGTAGCCTTGAACACACATCTTCTTGTACCTAGCTGCAAGATAAATTTCTAACAAGAAATCTCAGGCTTAACAGCTATGCATAGCATTTCGCCATCATCATATGGGAATACCGGTGCGCTCTATGTTATTAGATTTTACTTTCAATGATCCAGTAAGTGAAAAATGATATCTTAGTATTTTGGTTAGCATTTATTTAATTAAGAAAGAGATCAAGCATTTTGTCACAAGTTTATTGACCTTTCCAGATGTCTTTTTAAATCTACCATAATTCTTTCTTTTGTGGTCAGGCTACTCTGAATGCCAGAACATCCATTTTGGCAGCAGCAAACCCAATTGGTGGACACTATGACAGATCAAAGTCGTTAAAACAGAATATAAATTTGTCAGCTCCCATCATGTCCCGATTTGATCTCTTCTTTATACTTGTGGATGAATGTAATGAGGTAACCAACGTTATTTATCACTCTTATTTTGTTATTTCCAATATGAATAACTGAATGAGTCAGGCTTGATATATACTCCTGGACATGTGTTTGCACGATTTTTCATTTCTCTCCAATTGGGCAAAGGTGTATTAAGCAGTTCAAAATAAAGTCACTTGAATTGGTGGTTCCACTTAATTGTGTTGAGGAATATAATGTTTTTGGTTTTTGCTACTGTGTTTTTTCCCCCCCAAAGGAAAAAGGACACGGTGCAATATACAGATCTTGTAACATAGCAACCCACACCTGAAACCTGTATGTTCATGTTGACCAATGTCACCCCAATAAATTTAATACATTTAACAAGAAAAGATGAAACATAATTAATTCTCAATTATTCCCTTTAAGATTTTTATAAGAATTTTTTTGTTTTGTTGGGGATCTTTTTATTAAGCATGAAAAAATTGGAATACCAAAGAAATTTCTTTTTTTCCCCCTCCTCCAAATCAGGAGTCATTAGTCTTCCTATATTTTCTTATAAAGTTGAGCGTGTATCACTTTTCCACCTTAGTTATAGAATAATTTGAAGATTGCGTGTAAAGTGGTAGATGTAGTTGGATTTGGACATGTTAACTATTAGAGTTATTTATACTTAAACTTAAATATTTAACAATACTGCACAGCTCAGATGGGCATAGGACTACAAAGTGACATTCTGTAGAAGCTAATATTATAGGCTGCATTGTTAATTACTGAGCATGGGGGTCCTGTATTGCATTAGGCACAATGCATACTCTTGCTTACAACAAAACTTAAGCCTTACATTAGTTTTTATGTTTTGGTTTGTTTTTATCCCTTCACAAATGCACATAAATATTGAACCCCCCTACCCATAGTTGGGAGTTATCTGATTTCATATATTTCTATTAGTACATGATCCATTAAATTAGTTTTTTTAACTGTTGGAAATAATTTCAGACTTACAGAAATGTTGCAAGAAATATAATAGTGCACATGGTACACATATACCTTTTATTCTGTTCACGTATTAACATGTTGCCCTATTTGCTGTATCATTTGTTCTCTTTACATCTACATGGTTTTTCTGTTTCATTGAAGAGTAAATTGCTTATTTTTTGTATGATTTTTTTCTCAGTATTAATTCTATGATGATTACCTTTGTATATTTACAAATGGTAATATAATGGCCAAAACCATGGACTCTGAAGCTGGACTGTTCAAATCTTGGCTCCATTTCTTGCTGTGATATTGGACTAGTGATTTAACCTCTCAGAGCCTCAATTTACTCATCTATAGAATAGGGGTAATAACTACCTACGTAATAAGGTTTTGGTGAAGGTTGTATGAGTTAATGCTTCTATACACACTTAGGTAATAGTGGCTGGCATATACTAAGGGCCCTAGAAATCTGCTATTGTTATTAAAGTCAGTTAATTCCTTCAGGAATATTCTTGAAGTGGGGCAAAAGTAAACATTTTAATTTGGTTTTAAATGAAACTGGTACCAAACTTTCCTCAGAAACATACCTATGAATACATCTTTCAGTGGTATATTAGAGGTTATTTTTGCTATGAATAATTTCTTAATACCTAGGATAGTCTGGAGTGGATATTGACGTGACTGATCAAAGTGATTTTTTTGTTTTTAATTAGGTTACAGATTATGCTATTGCAAGGCGTATAGTAGACTTGCATTCAAGGATTGAAGATTCGATTGATCGGGTTTATTCCCTTGATGATATCAGGAGGTATCTTCTCTTTGCAAGGCAGTTTAAACCAAAGGTAACCTGCATTTTTTATACTAGAATAGAGCATCATGGGTATATTTTAAATGGCATTTAGACAAAAGGATTACATGTAGAAATCTGAACCTGTACTTGTTTAGGTTTTTTGTTTATTTTGGGGATTTTGTTTGTTTAGAACAGTTTCTTCAGAGAGTTGAGAAAAGGGCATTTTAAAGATATCTGAGTAATTCCATTTCTTTTCCTTGTTAGGTGCTAATACCAAGTTTTTGTGGGTGAAGAGTTTTGTTTGTTTTTTAATATATTTTTATTGATTTCAGAGAGGAAGGGAGAGCAAGAAACTTTAATGATGAGTGAGAATCATTGATTGGCTGCCTCCTACACACCCTTTACTGGGGATCAAGCCCTCAACCTGGGCATGTGCCCTGACTGAGCTTGCACCTGCAACTTTATTGCATAAGACAATACTCCCAACTGAGCCACCTGGCTGCGGCAGACATTCTTTTATTTTAACCATTCCTAAGAATCATAAAACTGTATGTATTTAGTAGTCTACTGAGTGCTTTCATATCTTTCTCTGAGGAAAAACTTGGATTCCTCTGGATAATTGTGAATGAATGTGATTGTTATTTTATAGTAGTTGATGTAGTTCATTAGGTTGAATCTGCACTGGATCCAGGATAGTTACTTAGACATCTATTTTTTAAAATAAGCCTCTATTTAATAGCCTGGCTGGAGTGGCTCAGTGGTTGAACCAGGGGGTCACAGGTTAATTCCTGGTCTGGGCACATGCCCAGGTTTGGGGCTTGATCCTTGGTAGGGGGCATATAGGAGGCAGATAATTCATGATTCTTGCTTATTTATGTTTCTCACTCTTTCCTTCTTCCTTCTTCTCTCTGAAAATCAACTTTAAAAATAATAATAACAAATGAATAAACCTCCAGTTGACAATTTCATAAAATTGAATATGGAAAGGAAAAAATTCTGGTTGATTCTAGATTTTTACACATTGTCTGGCTTGACTTTTGGAAGTTATTTATTTATTTTTTAATGTGCCCTAAAGGTTGCAGGAATTAAACCAGCAACCTTTTGGTTAACAGGATGACACTCCAACAAACTGAGCCATCTGGCCAGGGCTTGGAAGTTACTCTGATATTTAAATTCTTTATCACTTTTACTTAAGTTACTTATATATTTTTTAAAAGCCTAATATGCAAATAGACCAAATGGCAAGTGGAACAACTGGTCGTAGTGATGCGCACTGACCACCAGGGGGCAGACGCTCAATGCAGGAGCTTCCCCCAGCCCGCAGACCCCAGGGCAGCCAAGGCGGGAACCCCTGATTGCCCTGCCAGTCACCCCACAGAGGGAGGCCACCAGTGGTGACATCAGCGGGGTGAGCAGGCAGCGCAAGGCTGGCCAAGGCGGGTGCCAGTGGGGATCCCCTGATTGTCCTGCCAGTTGCCCCATAGATCAGCCCAGATTGCCAGCCAGGCTTAGGGACCCTACCCGTGCACGGATTTCGTGTATCGGGCCTCTAGTTTATAATATTGAGATTGACTCTCACTGTCCCAAAAGAAGTTTAATGAGTCTTTTAAAACTAAGGGTTATGTGTGAAGAGGCATTTGTTCTCCATGACTTCGTACTGGCCTCTCTGTGACCTTGGCATGCTTTCTTTGTTAACATGCTGTGTTCCTGGCTCTGAAAAACTGAGGGTTTGCTCTAGCTGGTTTGGCTCAATGGATTGAGCATCATTCTGCAGATTGAAGGGTCCTGGGTTTGAATCCCGGTCAAGGGCACATGCCCGGGTTGTGGGCTCGATCTGCAGTAGGAGCCATGCAGGTGGCAGCTGATCAGTGATTCACTCTCATCATTGATGTTTCTCTCTCTCTCCCTCTTCCTTCCTCTTTGAAATCAATAAGATATATTAAGAATGATCCTCTTATTTTTTTTTATCAATCCTCTAAAAAAAACTAAGGGTTCTTTGTTATTATTTGAAAAGTAATAAGGTTTACTGAAATAGTATAATATATATGTGTATTGTCCTTTGTTCTTAAAGACAAAATAAATTAATTGAATCTCAAGAATAGCCTGAGCATTAATTTATTTAATGGGCTCTGGCATCTTGTGTGAAAAGATTGCATCCTATTCATTGCTTCAGCTTGTTACATATCTTCTATTTATATAAAAGGCTAATTGCCTGTCCATCCAACCAGTAGCTATCATGCGCACTGACCACCAGGGAGCAGACACGCAAAGCAGGATCTGCCATCATGCACACTGGCCATTTAAAAATAAATGGCAATATGGACCTAGCCCTGACAACACTCAGCTTCCCCCAAGTGGGACACAGGCCCCGCTGTCACCACCTGCCGGCCCCCCATGGCACAAAATGCAGCCCACAACCCAGCCCAGCCTAGAAATGGTGGCTGTGAACGCTGGGAATGACATCACATAGCAACATCCAGCTTCCTCTCCCTAGCGACTCGCATCCTTGGACTTTCTTGAGCCCAGGAACCCGACTTGCTTTATAGCCAGGTGCAAACATTTTAAAAATATATATATTTTACTGATATTTTACAGAGAGAGAGAGGGATAGAGAGTTAGAAATATCAATGAGAGAGAATCATCGATCAGCTGCCTCTTGCACCACCCCCACTGGGGATGTGCCCGTAGCCAAGGTACATGCCCCTGACTGGAATCAAACCTGGGACCCTTCAGTCTGCCACAGAGCCAAACTGGTCTCGGCAGGTGCAAACATTTTAACAGTTTAACCAAATGTTTGTGAATCATTTTCTTGTACTTTATCTCATTTGATCCTCACAGAAGTCCTGGAGTGGGTAGATAGGAGACTCAGTAGAATCCTATTTTCTTTTCATTAGCAAGATTGGAGTAGCAATATTTAAATATTCTAATTAATTCCCTTTCAATGTGCGTGAATCCGTGCACTGGGACACTAGTCTAATTCCTTGTCATTGGCTTCAAAGTTTTGACTTTCTCAGTTCCCCTAATGTCTCCACCTGGAAGGCTCTTAAACCTCTGTTTAACACAGCTCCTGTCAAGTAGAAATGCTCTGACGTAAGTGATGTTCTGAAACAGATTTCCAGAGAGTCGGAGGACTTCATTGTGGAACAGTATAAGCGTCTCCGCCAGAGGGATGGTTCTGGAGTAAGCAAGTCGTCCTGGAGGATCACAGTGCGGCAGCTTGAGAGCATGATCCGTCTCTCGGAAGCAATGGCTCGGATGCACTGCTGTGATGAGGTATCAAAGTCACTTTAACATAACGGATGGAAAGAGAAATTGATTTGTTGGCTTATAAGCAATTTCTTTCTCTTTGGTTTGGGACATACTAGCCTTATATAACTGTCGAGTGCTCATAAGATACATGACCTTGGGATTTCTCCCTTGAAGAAGGTTGCTGTCGAGCATTTATTGAGTGTAGTTAAATAGTAATGAGATAATCATGTTATAAATTATGTAATACTTATAGTGAGTTACTGTTAATGCTATTCATCCAAGAAACTGCTTATATATGCAGTTCTGATATCCAGAAAGTTTGTATTTTATTTTAGTGGTAACTTTTATTATTATAGCTTTATATTATGCCCTTGGTTATCTATTGGTTCCCTACTATGAACAGTAATAAAACCAGCATGTTTCATATTACCTACTCCCCTACCTCTCAACCATCTAATTTTAGAAAATAACATCTTAACGTTTACCTTTGTGCAGTCAGATATGCTTATCTATCACTTATCATATTTTGACTGGTACAGATGAGAGGCAGTCAGCACATTTATCTCTCGGTCTCTCTGTTCTCTTCTGTTCCCTTCCCATTTCTATATATCATTTCATCTGAATATATAACCTTTGATACACAACCTTTGGCTCATATTTTCTTTTTTTGTGAATTTTTCTACTGTATCCTGACATTAACTATTGCTGTAGGGCAGTGTTTCCCAAACTTTTGACATAATGTGTACCCCTTCTATAATTTTTGTAACGGTGAGTACCCCTCATCAAAAAAAAAATTAATGTATTTTAATAACAATGAAAATATGTTTTTAATTTTTTTGTACATACACAAAATAATAATAAACGAAAAATAAAATTATTCATAATAAAATATAAATAAAAATTATATTATAAATAAAATTTATGTGGATCAATGAGAAGAATGAAATTGACTTGACTCATGAGAACTTAGAATTAGGTGCAGCTAAGCATGGTGCAGTGCACATCCCCACCAAACTCCGGTGCAACGCGTACCCCCACCAAATTCTTCCCGTATCCCTGGGGGTACGCATACCACACTATGGGAAACACTGCTGTAGAGAAATCTGAGGCCAGCCCTTGATTAATTTTGCTCCCACAAATAACTTGATCTTTCTCTTTCTCCAAAGTATTTTTTTATTTTTCTAGGCCAGTAAGTTTATTAGGATATGTCTTGATATTGACTTCTTAAATGACTTAGTGTCTTTGTTAATATTTTTTTGTCTTTTAAAAAAATTGCTCTGCTGGGTTTATCTTGTTATGGGGCTCATCTGGTTAGGGAGGGAGATTGTAGGTTTTAAATAACCTACAAAAAAAACCCAAAAAACATGGACATGTCCTTTTTCTTTTAAATAAGCTTTTTTATATTATTATTGAAGCAGAAATACATATAGAAAATATGCTTATCTATCACTTATGAAAATATATTTTATTTTTATTTTGAGTGTACAACTCATTTAACTTTCAATGAGCATGCCTGTGTAACCTAATTTCACTTAGCATAATGTCCTCAAGGTTCATCAATGTTATAACATGGATGAGATTTCTTTCCGTGTAACATTCCATTGTATGTATTTGCCACGTTTTTTAATCCATCTATCAGTGGATATTTGGGTTGCTTCCACACCTCTTGGCTATTTTGAATAATGGTACAATGGACATGGGTATACTTTATGTTTTAGATATTAATCCCTATTGTATATATCAAATGCAAATATTTTCTCCCATTCTGTAGGTTGCCTTTTTTTATTCTATTATTTCCTCAAATCAAGTTTTTGAATTGGATGTAGTCTCATGTATATGACACCCAGTTTTCTCAGCTCCATTTGTTTAAAAGACTATCCTTTCCCCAATGGGTGGTCTTGACACCTTTGTCAAAGATTATTCGACCACATACAGAGGTAGTTCCATTTTCAATGCTATCTGACCTTTCAATAAATATATCACAATGACTCACCAATTATTCTGTTAATGAACACTTAGTTTCCAACTTGGGTTCTTATGGGATATACATATCTTTTGATCATATGATGTATATATCTATACATTTCTGTTGGGTATATATATAAATTTAGGAATGGAATTGTTAGGTCTTAGGTTGTACGTGTGTTCAGTTTAGTAAAGATTGCCAAAAATGGTTTTCCACAGTACTTTTATCAATTTATATTTCCATCAACGGCAAATGAAAGTTGTTCTACATTTTTTTCCAACACTCAATATTGTTGGTCTTTTTAGCCATGTTGGTGATTTTATGGTACTATGCCATATTTTGTCTGTGAGAAGGAGGGAGAGTGTGAGTAAACCAAAATATTGCTCTGATTTTGTCTGGAGAAAATCTGTTTGCTAAACCAAGAAGTCTGACTTACTGATTTACCTCATCTTGATTGGTTTAGGTCCAACCTAAACATGTGAAGGAAGCTTTCAGGTTACTGAACAAATCCATCATCCGCGTGGAAACACCTGATGTCAATCTAGATCAAGACGAAGAAGTCCAGATGGAAGTCGATGAGAGCCCAGATGGCATCAATGGTGAGACGCTTGTTTATAAATCTGTTCTGGAATTAAGAGTCCAGAATGCCTCTGAGACGCCATGGTGAAAGTGTACCTGTTGATGGTTTTGAAGTCTGTGGCAAAGGGGAAAGTGTATATTGAATTGTAATTAACTGTTTACAAGTTAAAATTTAAGTAATTAAAATAAAAATGTATTCTTACAAGACAAAATACACCAAAATGGTGATGGTGGACTTAATTCCCCAGCCTTATTTGTATTGTTATTTTGCTTTTGAATTAAAATTTTCTCAAATACATTAAAACAAAATTATCAGAATTTAAAGTTCTACATAAAAGAATTTTAAAAATTTGCATGTAATATTATAGATGCATTTTAGATCATGAAATCTTTTTAATTTCAGAGAGAAAGGGATATGGGGGGGGAGAGAGAGAGAAACATCAATGATGAGAAGAGAATCATTGATCTGCTGCCGCCTGCACACTGGGGATTGAGCCCACAACCTGGACATGTGCTCTTGACCAGAATCAAACCCAGGATCCTTCAGTCCGCAGGCTGACACTGTCCACTGAGCCAAACCAGCTAGGACTAGATCATGAGATCTTGATATCTCTCATCCTTCCCATTTCTTCTAACTTAGTTGTCTTTACTAATAGCTTTTACAAATTTGCCCCTTTTTTTGTTTGTTAATCCTCACCTGAGGATATTTTTCCATTGATTTTTAGAGAGAGTGGAAAGGAGGGAGAGAGAGAGAGAGAGAAACATCAAAGTGAGAGAAAGGCATCAATTGGTTACCTCCTGCATGCACCCCGACCCAGGCCAGGGAAGGAGCCTGCAACTGAGGTACGTGCCCCTAACCAGAAGGGAATCTGAGACTCTAGTCCACATGCTGAAGCTCTGTCCACTGAGCTAAACTGGCTAGGGCTGCTTTTAATTTTTATTTGTAAAATTACTAAATACCAAATATACCTTTATGTTTGTTTTGGAATTAGTATTACAATATTAGTATCTGTACAAACTTTGATGCGGGAATTTTGGAGGAGCAGAAGGCTCAGGAGGTTGATGTTTCCCTTAGGTCATGCTGACAGCCCCCCTCCTGTGAATGGAATCAACGGCCACAGTGAGGACACAGACCGCGACTCCGCTCCGAAAGCCGCCTTAAGGCTGGGCTTCTCCGAATACTGCCGGATCTCCAACCTTATCGTGCTTCACCTCAGGAAGATGGAAGAAGGTGAGGCACCCAGGCTCAGTCATTTACATAACCCACTTCTGATTGCTAAAGGTTGTGCTTTGTCAGGAGAGATGATACATTGTTGGACAAGCTTACCTTGGCAGGTGTCAGCCTGTACTTTTCCCACAAGTTCATTTCAGACAAGATGTATGGCTTAATAGTTTTGAAGCAGAATATGGGATTCTATACTACAAAAAGAAGTCCTTTATAATGTTTTTACAGATGCAAAATCGCTATTCCTTACTATGTCTTTATTTTATTTTATTTTATTTTTTTTTTTTTTAAATATATTTTATTGATTTTACACAGTGAGGAATTGAGAGGGATAGAGAGTTAGAAACATCGATGAGAGAGAAACATCGACCAGCTGCCTCTTGCACATCCCCCACCGGGGATGTGCCCGAGACGAAGGTACATGCCCTTGACCGGAATCGAACCCGGGACCTTTCAGTCCGCAGGCCGACGCTCTATCCACTGAGCCAAACCGGTTTCGGCTATGTCTTTATTTTAAATGTATGAACTCCTAGGTTATTTATATTTCATAGGCAAGTAATTGAAGTCAAAGAGTCAAGCTTAAAACTTTAATTTGGTGATTGACCATCAGACATTTCTTATGTAAAAGTTCCAATATTTCAGCTTTGGACAGACGCTGTCATCACAGCATCCTCTCTGAGATGGAGTCAAGGGAGACCAGAGACTGTCTTGGCTTTACTAAAAGTGTGAGCCCTGTAACCTCTGCTCTTTCCCCCGATAACTGGCCGGTGGGCGGGAGGAGAGAAGATAGTAAAGAAGCCACTAGGACAGACAGGTGCTCCCTTTTCATTTAAAAAGATTTGGGAGCTTACGTGTTCTTGTATTCACATTATACTTTATTATTCTAGTTCTCTTGCACACAAGTTTTAAACATGGCAGACCATTGATGGGGCAAAGATATGATTGGCACCCAGATAGTCTGCATTCCATAGATAAATTCTACTAGGTCTTTCTTTCTTAAAAAAAAAAGAAAAGAAAAAAAAAGTCACTGTTTACCCAGCCAATTAGATGTTGTTTTAATTAAAATTGCAGAACTTATTGACTATGTTAAGTGAGTACTTACTCTACAGCGATAATAAACTTTTCAAAGGCAGTTGTCAGTAAAGCTTGAATTTTCCAATTTTTATTTGCATTTTATTAGTAATTGCTAGAATCAAGACTAGACTTTTTAGATTATATATACTATATATATATATTTTTAATTTTTAATGATTTCTTACCAGAGAGGAAGGGAGAGGGATAGAGAGTTTGAAACATCGACCAGCTGCCTCCTACACACCTGCTACTGGGGATGTGCCCACAACCAAGTACATGTCCTTGACCAGAATTGAACCTGGGACCCTTCACTCCACAGGCCGATGCTCTATCCACTGAGACAACCTGGTTATACTCTGAAATATTAGTAGCTTTAAGACTTGTTTCTTTCTTTTTTTAAATATATTTTATTGATTTTTTACAGAGAGGAAGAGAAAGGGATAGAGAGTTAGAAACATCTATGAGAGAGATACATTGACCAGCTGCCTCCTGCACACCCCCCCATTGGGGATGTGCCCGCAACCAATGTACATGCCCTTGACCAGAATCTAACCTGGGACCCTTCAGTCCGTAGACTGACTCTCTATCCACTGAGCCAAACCGGTTTTGGCAAGACTTGTTTCTTATCATCTCTACTTAACTTGATTTTTCTCTTCAGGATAAAGTTAAGCATACAAGTAATATGACAGGTTATTTCAGGCTTACACTGGAACATTGCAAATCTTACTTCGGCAGATGTACTTTCTGACTGGTTGGTGGTTATCTAATCTGTACATATCTTGTGTGTGCAAACCCCCAGGATTGACAGTACAATTTGCTAGAAAGATAATTTAATCTTTTTTAAATGTATTTTTTGTTGCAGAAGAGGATGAGTCGGCATTAAAGAGGAGTGAGCTTGTTAACTGGTACTTGAAGGAAATTGAAGCAGAAATAGATTCTGAAGAGGAACTTATAAATAAAAAGAGGATCATAGAGAAAGTAATTTATCGACTCACCCACTACGTACGTACAGAACTTTGCTTGCTTGGGTTTTAGTGAGGGAGGGAGCTCATGCCTCTTGTGTAGGTTCGTTAGATGTTCATTATTTTGAATCATTGGGTCTAGTCAGAATTATGAATTGTTACAGAATTAACAGCATTTGATTGACTTATTTACTCTAAAAGCAGAATGTAAGTCAAATCTGGGAGGGTGGATTTAGGGTCTTAATATTTGAGTGTTTTTAACCTTGGTTTTCTCTCATTACTACAAACTTTCAAATATCAACCAATATTATCTAACTTTTATATTTCACCTTCCTCAGATACTTACCTTCATTATACAGTTTACATTCTAATAATCACTCTTTTCTTTTACCTTCAACTTCATTCTCTTTTACTTGTTTGGCCAGGCCCCAGTCTTGGTTAAATCTAACTCTTTCTTTATACCCATATCCAGGCATTTAAAAATATCTAGAATAATAATAATTTCCTGAAAAGCATGCAACCATGTGCCCTGTATCTTATAGACTTTACAGTAGCCCTGCCGGTGCTGTTACTTTTCCCTGGTCAGTTCACTTTCCCACTCTTATTAAAGGACCATTATATACATACTTTCTCTCCACTCAAATTAATTGACCCTTCTCAGAATTCAACCTGGCAGCAGCATTTGTCACAGTTGGTCTTTCCTCCTGGAAATACTTGTTCCCTTGGCTTCTGAGTCACGGTATTCCCCTGGGTCTTCTCCTGTCTCACTGGTTATTTCTCTTTAGTCTCTTTTTCTGAATCTTTTTCTTTGTCACTTTTTAAATGGAGTACTGTGCTCATTCCTCAGACCTCTTTTCTATTTACATTCACTACCTAAGTGATCTCATTTAGTTCTGAGAATTTAAACCCAGCTGTCAATGATTCCCAGATATAAATGTCCAGGTCTCACCTCTCCTCTGTACTCCAGATGTATGTGCCAGCTGTCTATTTGCGAAATAATGGGCATTTCCCATTTAATGTGTTCAAAACAGTCCCCCTCCCCCCAGTTGATCCCATTTTCTTGGTAAGTTTAGGCCAGACACCTTAGAATCATTCTTGATTCCACTTTTCCCTCAAAACTTCTCTTTTAGCAGCAAGTTCTATGAGCCTTGCCTTCGGTGTGTGTATTTTCTGTTCTTTTCTCGCCACGTATGTCTGTCCCCCTTTGTATTGGCTTTCTGCCCAGTAGCTAGGCATCTTTTTACAAGTCAGATTATTTTAATGCCCTCCTTTCCAGTTCTTCCCTTCCATTTAGAATGAAATCCAGTTGCTAATACCATGGTCTGCAGAAGCCTACACAGACAAGCGTCTGTCTGTCTTGTTCGCTTCGTTTTATTGCCCCCTTTCTTTTCCCAGTCTACTCGGTGACACTGGCCTTGACACGGTTCCTTTGACACACCACCCATGAAGGCCTTTGCACTCACCCAGATCCCCTCCTCCATCCGAAAGAGGCTTTTATTGCCCAGCCTGTTGAAATGGCCTCCTTGCTGTCACCCCTGTGCCCTGCTTTGTGGTTCTTCACAGTGCTTATTGCCTGGTAGTATACTCCTGAGGGGTTTCGTTTTTCTCTCTCCTTAGAAGGCAGGCACCATGAGGGCAGGGACTTTGTCTTGTTAACCACAGTATCCTCAGGCTCTACAGGGTTGCCTGGTGCATAGAGGGGTCAGATATTTCCTGAATAATTGAAATTTTCTGTTCAAATGGCAGAGATTCAGTTGTCCTGCATTTTGCTCCAGTGCTCGCTATATAAATATTATAGGTATCACATCTGAGGGTTGTCTTATCTGTTTACCTGTGAGAGCAGATGCAAATGAGTGTATACTTTCAGGGGTTGGGAGATGATGAGAATAGCTATTCATATCAGAACTTAATCAATAAAATATATGAAAATAAAGCTAATCATCGCTCTATAACCAGGGCAGTGCATGCTCTGAATTGTGTTTCCAATAGCGGGCAGTGTTTTTGCACCAGGCCAACCCTTCCCTCCCCCGAGCCCCTGGGATCGGTATAAGATAAAATGATCAGTGCGGAAATCCACATTGGGACACATTGCGAAATGAACTGATCTACACTGATTAATTTGACTCACTGCAGAGACTAGAGAACTTGCACGGTGCTGATCAAGCATTCTTCCTCGAAGGGTGCGTTAGTACATAGAGTGCTTGAAAGTGTCCAGTCCTCTTAATGGCATTAGTGCTCATTCTGTGGGACTTTGGCACCTTCTTAGGATCCAGTCACTCTTCCCTGAGTTCCTCCATACAGGCTTGGCTAGGAGTCCTCATTTGTGGATATTTTAGGTTGATGTATAGGTACATCATAGGCTTGAAATCTGTCATCAATATTTTTAAGCCACGTGGCATGTTCTTTTTTTTTTAATTAGCTCATAGATCAGAGTAAAATTTATCTTCAGATTCTACTTCTGATTTATGAATGGATAGTAAAAGAGTTCAATGATCAGTAATTAAAATGATCAGAATATTAAGTGAAACTAAATACGGTATTTTTCGCACCATAAGACACACCCGACCATAAGACGCACCTGGTTTTTAGAGGAGAAAAATAGGAAAAAAAATATTCTGAACCAAATAGTTTAATAAAATATTTAATAAAGTATAACAGAATAATATTTGAACCATATAAACTGAACAGCAGTCAACAGTGGCATTGAGAACCATTATCACTGTCATTAACACATAAAGACAAAGGTTTGAGTACTCTAGTCTTCTGAAAACCCCAAGAACTCTTCTTCGCTAGAGTCAGAATTCATGAAGACGCAGGCACTTCTTCTATTCGGACCATAAGATGCAGGAACTTTTCCTCCCACTATTTGGTGAAGAAAAAGTGCGTCTTATGGTCCGAAAAATATGGTACTTTTATCAGAGTGATAAACATATCAGAGTATTTTACCCAGTTGCAAATCTTAAAATTCATACATCTTGCCTTTTGAAGTTATATTTACAAGTACTTGATGTAGAATACCAGGAAACCTTATTAAAATCACAATGACTGTTGAGCTTGCTTACATATCCTTTAATTTTTCTTTTAAAAAAAATTATTTTTACTGGTTTTCGAGAGAAGAAGGGACAGAGGGAGGGGAGGGGGGAGACAGAGACAGAGATACATCAATTGGCTGCCTCCTGCACAACCTCCTGTTGGGATTGAGCCCAAAACTGGGCATGTGCCCTGATTATAGGTCGAACCGGGGTGTGATGCTCAGCCACCTGAGCCACATAAACAAGGTCCATATTTCTTGATTTTTCAAAGGAGGTTTAGGGTGTGATAATGTCTATATCCTAATGGGGACAGGTTTAGCAGATCCTTAATAATGATTTTAAAGTATGGTCCCTTTTTCTAAGAGTGTCTGGAGGGAAAATGGAAGAAAATGCTGGTAGCAAACACTCGGGAGAGGGTCGGGTGCTGTGTACTGGCATGTCTGTAATACCGTGGAGACCTGAGCATGAGTGTTTGTGCTTCACAGGATCACGTTCTCATTGAGCTCACCCAAGCTGGACTGAAAGGCTCCACGGAAGGGAGTGAGAGCTATGAAGAGGATCCCTACTTAGTAGTGAACCCTAATTACTTGCTTGAAGATTGAGATATTGAAAGCAATAACCAAAGAAACTGCGGCCCTCTACTTCTGGCCTGCCTGGAGCCTGGGTCTGAATGGAGCTCTGCTAGGGAGAGAACGTGTCTGGGAGCAATGCTTCGGGAAGATTCCTTGTTGAATAACGAACCAAGTTGAAGGTTCTTGTGCTGCATTCCTGTCACACACTTCTATGCCAACATGGGCTTTAGCCTTTGTTTAATCTGTTTCTTATCTAAATGAAGTTGGAACCCAATAATGTGTGGTTTCAGTAACTAAGACCTTTGCTTTCATTTGTAGGAAAATGGTCAATTGCTTTTATGGTATGTAGTATTTTATTGGGGAAATAACTTTCAATTGCTAACTATTGCAGTTTTTCATCAAAATAAAATCACTTGTTTTCCATTTGTCTTGAATTTATTTATACTCTTACTAGAGGCCTGGTGCACAAATTCATGCACAGGTGGGGTCCCTTGGGGCCTGCTGGACAAAGGGAGGGACTGTGGGAGGTTGGCTGGCCACAGGTTGGTTGTGCACCAGTGGGGTCCCTTGGCGTGTCCTGCAGGGATTGGGCTGAAACTGGCAGTCCAATGCCACCTGCTGCTCCAGCTCATCCCAGCCCTGCTGCGCCTGCCACGGCTCATGCCCAGTCCCAATCAGGAGAGGCTTGTGCCGCAACAGCGCTTGCAAGCCATGAGCCCTGTGTCTGGCTCCTATTGGTCAGCTGAGCAGTGTTCCTGCTGTGGGAGCACACTGACCACCAGGGGCCAGCGCCTGCATGGAGCATCTGCCCCCTGGTGGTCAGTGCACATCATAGGGACTGGTCATCGAGTCATTCGGTCATTCAGTCGCTTAGGCTTTTATATAGAGAGATTTATTCCATCTACTTGTAACTGAGTCTAACTATTTTTTAAATATATTTTTATTGATTTCAGAAAGGAAGAGAGAGAGAAACATTGATGATGAGAGTGAATCATTGATCAGCTGCCCCCTGCACTCCCCCTACTGGGGGTCAAGCCCCCAACCCAGCCTGTGCCCTTGACTGGAATCAGTCTCCAGGCTGAAGCTCTATCCACTGAGCCAAACCAGCTAGGGCATCATTACTTTGTAATAGTTTAACTTCTGTGCCCTAGGAGTTATTTTCTAACTTTTTTTTAAAGAGAAATGTGTGATTTTATATATTATAAACCATTGCCAAATTTTATGGCTTTCTTCCAGGTAAAAGTTAAAAGTTATTGCTGTTTATGATACTAACTTCCTGAAACTTAGTTAAAGATCAGTATACTGATGATGCGGTTCCTATTGCAGCTTTTACCAGATGTATTCTTGGCCTGTAGGGCCAGTTAGGCATGTTCATATGTGGTATGTGGGTTCACTAATAGTAATTTCACTCTCCATTGGCTTGAAAAAGATAGGGTGGGGGCACTGGGAATAGAGAACCTGCACAGTTAGCAAGTGCAGGGTTATAAGCCGCTTCAAAAGTATGTTTCTCATTAATGAGGGTATTAGAGGCTGTTGGGATGAAGATACCTTGGGGTCTCAGACTTGCTAGTGAGGCAGGTATGAGATACTGGTGTGGAAAATGAACAAATATCAGGCAGGACATTCAGTAACAGGTGTTAGGAAAGACATTCTAGAGCAGGGGTGGGCAAACTTTTTGACTCGAGGGCCACAATGGGTTCTTAAACTGGACCGGAGGGCCGGAACAAAAGCAACCTGACCATGCTGGCACTCTCATCTTGGGCTGCTGGTGAAGGAGTGGAGGGGAGAGCAAGAGAACCCTCCGCTCTTGCGGCTCCGTGGGCCGGATAGAACAGCCGAACGGCCGGATCCGGCCTGCGGGCCGTAGTTTGCCCACGGCTGTTCTAGAGAAAAGCTAGGAGACATCAAGAAAGAGCCCTTCTCTGTATTGACTCCCACTCCATAAAGAAAATGGTGTTAAGAGGTCCTGAAAGAAGAGAAACAGCCTGACAGGAATTTGAACTTTTAATTTGATCCAACATCTGCCCAAAGGAAAATGAAGCTTAGGAAATGTGAGGTGTGTTTTGATGAATTCCATCCCCTTCCCAATTCTACCATTATTGGGAGTGCAGGCTCCAGAGCAAGGAGAGGTAATTACTGTAAATGCAGAATTCTTTTATATATATATATATATATATATATATATATATATATATATATATATATATATATATATAAATTTTAATTGATTTCAGAGAGAAACATCAGTGATGAGAGAGAATCATTGATCGGCTGCCTCCTGTGCACCTTCTATTGGGGGTTGAGCCCACAAGCGGGGCATGTGCCCTTGACCAGAATCGAACCTAAACCCTTCGGTCCACAGGCTGATGATGCTCTATCCACTGAGCAACTCCAGATGGGGCTACAGTCACTTGTCCATCTGAATAAGTGCTTACATTCCCACATAACCCCCTTCCTCCACATGTTACTTGTCAGGAAGGTGAAATGGATAATGGCATACAAGATCTTTATGAAGAAAATTAGACAAGTGTTTAGTAAGTGGATAGATACAACATATTACTGAATGGGACTACTTGAATGTTGAAATTATCAACTAATCTATAAATTTAATGTATTTTCAAATTCTAACATATCCATCAATAAGAGGGGAGTTCATAAATTTTTAGAAACATACAACTTATTAAGAATTATAAAAGAACAGAAAATCTGATCAGACCAATTATTAATAAGGAGATTGAATCAATAATTAAAAACCTCATCAGCCGAAACCGGTTTGGCTCAATGGATAGAGCGTCAGCCTGCGGACTGAAAGGTCCTGGGTTCGATTCCGGTCAAGGGCATGTACACTGGTTGTGGGCACATCCCCAGTGGGGGGTGTGCAGGAGGCAGCTGATCGATATCTCTCTCTCATCGATGTTTCTAGCTCTCTATCCCTTTCCCTTCCTCTCTGTAAAAATTCAATAAAATATATATTTTTTAAAAACCTCTCATCAGCCCTGCTGATGTGGTTCAGTAGTTGAGTGTCAACCCATGGACCAGGAGGTCCCTAGTTTGATTCCCTGTTAGGGCACATGCCTGTGTTGCTGGCTGGATCTCCAATAGGGGGCATACAGGAGGCAGCCAATCAATAATGATTCTCTCTCCCAATCCCTTCTCTCTAAAATCAATAAAGACATTTTAAAAAAACAAACAAAACCTCTCAACAAACAAGGTGCAGGACCAGATGGCTTAAATGGTGAATTCTACCAAACACTTAAATAATTGATACCAATCTTTCTCAAACTCTTTAAAAACAGAAAAGGAGGGAACATTTCCAAACTCAGTTCAGTAGGCCATTATTACCCTGACAGCAAAACTAAAGGAGGTCACCAAAAGAAAAAATTACAGGCCAATATCCCGAAATTAGATGCAAAAACTCTCAACAAATTATTAGCAAACTGAATTCAACAATACATTAAAAGGGTCATATACCATGATCAAGTGGGATTTATTCCAGGGACTCGAGGATGTTCAATGTCCACAAATCAAACAATCGGTTTGATACTCCACATTAACAAAATGAAGGCTATCCTATGACTCAGAGATTTCACTTCTGGGTATATGTATATCCGAGGAAACCCAAAACACTAATTTGAAAGAATATGTTCATTGATAGCCAAGAATTGGAAGCAACTCAAGTGCCCACGAATAGACAAATGGGTAAGAAAGCTGTGGTACATATATGCAATGTAATGTTAACCTTTAAAAAAGTGAAATTTTACCATTTGTGACAACATGGATTTATGCTAAGTGAAATAAGTCACACAGAGAAAGAAAAATACCATATGATTTCACTTATATGTGGAATCTAAAGAGCAAAATTAATGAACAAATAAAATAGAAACTGACTTATAGATACAGAGGCCAAACTGATGGTTGTGCCCTGTTTTTGCTCAGTGGATAGAGCATTGGCCTGGGTCCTGGGTTTGATTCCGGTCAAGGGCACATGCCCAGATTGCAGCCTTGATCCCCAGTGGGGGGTTAGAGGGGGGCATGCAGGAGGCACTGTTCAGTGATTCTCATCATTGATGTTTCTATCTCCCTCTTTGAAATCAATTTAAAAATATTTCTTTAAAAATCAGCTTCATTTCAGCAAAACCTAGATTCTGATTGTTCTTTGAAGGAGTTGGGGATCGCCAGGAACTTGATGTGAAAACACTTATCTGTAAAGATACTAGTTTATGTACCCCTATGTTCATTTCAGCTTTATTCACAGCTGCGGAGACATGGAAACAGTGTCCTTTGGTGGACAATTGGATACAGCTATGCTACATATATTCAATGGAATATTTATTGCTCAGCCCTTAAAAAAAATGAAATATTGCCAGTTGTGACCACATGGGTGGATCTTGAGAGTATTACGCCAAGTGAAAAAAGTCAGATGGAAAAGGATAAGAACCACATGATTTCACTCATATGTGGGATGATACACAAAAAGCAACAAACTCATTGATAGAGACAACAGAATGATGCTTACCAGATTTGAAGATTGATGTCAAGGCCATCTTTAAAATTCCAGTAAATGAAAATGGTTTCTATTAATAAAATATAGGGGGAAAGTGAATGTGTGTGTGTGCACACCAAGAAAACTCCGTGAAATAGAATGAAAGGAGAGGCTGTGTCCTATCATGAAGTGAAAAGTACTACACAACTATGAAATTTAAATTGTGTGGCATTGTCACAGGAATGGATAAATCACGCAGTAGAAAGTCCCAACATATTTATGTCTTTATAGATATTTTGTTCCTGATAAGGTGGTATTTCAAATTGTGGAAGAAGATGGCCTGTTCAATAACCATACTAGAAATTGATAATCCATGTCACACAATATACATACAAATTAAAATTTAAGAGGAGCTAAAGGTGTAAAGATTTAAAACAGGATAAAGAAATACAGGTTTGACCTGAGAAACTACGGTACCAGGAATATACTTTAAAAGACAGCATAAACCATCCTAAAGGACCGGGGGAAATTGTTTCCTATCATGGTTTTTTGTTTGTTTGTTTTTCTTCCTCACCTGAAGATGCAGGAGAGAAAGGTGACGGGCTGCAGGACTGGTGTGGATCTGTCGTGTTTTAAAATACGATATCCAAACTCTATTAAGAGTTTTTATTTCAGTAATAAGTTAAAATAATAAAAATGTACAAAGGACATAAACATAAATCTCAGAAGAAGAACAAGCAGCCAATTAACATGAAGAGCTACATTTTAAGCAGAAAAATAAGAAACCAATAAAGATAATATTTTCATTTTTCCAAGTGTCAAAAAATGTCAAGTTTTATAACAAGTGTTAGCAAAGCAGAGAGATTTAAGCACACTTCTGTCTGTAGAATTTAAATTTGAAGATGCCTGCTTTGGAAGAATATTTGTATTTCAATCAGAACTCTAAACAGGTATGCCATCGGGTCAGCTTAATTCCTAAGAATCTATGTTAAAGAAATAGTCACACATGTGGACAAAGATATGTAATGTATAGGTATAAACGTGTATCTCTATACACTTGCCACCAAAAATTAAGATAGAACCAGTGTTCAATACGCAAGAGGCTAACTTATGTTACCTCCTTGCTTCAGAAAGAATGCTACAAAGAGGTGGGTCTATGCATTCTGATGTAGGCAGAGCCCCAGCAGCTATTAAGCGAAGAGAAGAAAGAAGGCTGAGAAACGATCATAATCCTGTGTTATGTATAATACGTTAAATGATATTATACATTTAAAATGTTACACACCTACATTCGTTTGCAACGAATATATGCAGTAACAGCCACCACTGAGTTGCCTTGTCCTAAAATGCTAACGAATGACCCCATTTCATTCCCACTGCCGGCTGCTTCCATTCTATTTCCATTCTATTTCCATTCTATTTCCATTCTATTTCCATTCCGCAGGTGGAGAGGCAGGCACAGAGAAGTTACGTGGCTTTCTCCGGGAGAGACTAAGCCAGCTTTCAGACTCCCGGACCGCCATCCGGCCACGCAGAGGAGGGAAACGGGGAAGGAAGCAACGGTGGAGAGGCAGGCAGGCAGGAGAGAGGGAATTTACGGGGATATTTCGTATGTTTCTATTTTGTTTGAATCTTTAACAAAATGTGTCACCATTTACTTTTTACTTATACATATTTTAAAGGGATGGGGGGAAAGTTTGGCAAGGGACTAGTTCTTGCTGTGTCAAGTAAACAGATTTTAAAATGCTTTGTAAGACCAAAAAAAAAAAAAAAAAAAAAGTGGAGACCGCGTTTTCCTGCAGACATTTTCCAGGTTCCTGGGCTTCAACCGTGCGAGACATTTGACGTTTGCTGTCTCTTGCGGCGTCTCCACTTTCCACATCACGTCGGCGAGCCTCGCACGGGCTGCGTTATCGGAGACGCGGTTAAACATTAAGGGTCAGAGTCACGCGGGGTTCGCGGCCGCCGCTCGGGTATAAGGGGGACCCGCCGCCTCCCCGCGCCCTGGAACATGGAGCTGGCCGGGGCGCTGGCGCTTTGGGTTCTCCTGGGGGCCTGGGGCCGCGGGTCGGGCTGGGAGCCCGCCGGGGGTGCGCTGTGGGCGGCCGGGCCCCTCCCCGAGGCCCCGGGGGGCGCGTGCCCGCGGCGGCTGCCCGCGCTCCTGCCGCGACGGCTGGGCCGCCTGCGCGCCCGCGGCGCCTCGCACTACAAGGTGCTCGTGTCCCCGGCGCGGCTGCTGCCCGCGCCGCCGCCCGCGCCGCCCGCCGCCGGCGCCGTGCGCTGCTACCGCCGCCTGCTGGCCGCCGTGCGCGCCGCGGGGCTGCGGCCGCTGGGCGTGCTGCTCGGCGGGCCCCCCGCCGCCCGGACCCCCGCCGCCGGGCCCCCCGCCGCCGGGCCCCCCGCCGCCGGGCCCCCCGCCGCCCGGCCCCCCGCCGCCGGGCCCCCCGCCGCCCGGCCCCCCGCCGCCGGGCCCCCCGCCGCCCGGCCCCCCGCCGCCGGGCCCCCCGCCGCCCGGCCCCCCGCCGCCGGGCCCCCCGCCGCCGGGCCCCCCGCCGCCGGGCCCCCCGCCGCCGCCCTCTTCGCCCGCTTCGCCGCCGCCGCCTTCCGCGCCCTCGGGGACCTGGTGGACACCTGGGTCACCTTCAGCCACGTGCCGGCGGAGGCCGCGGGGCTGCGCGCCCTGGCCGCCGCCCACGGGCGGGCCTACGCGGCGTACCGCCGGCTCTACGCGCCCCCGGGTGAGTCCGCCGCCGCCCGTGTCCTCACTCCCCGTCCGCGCGGGACCCGCCCCGCAGCCGCCCCGTCCGCCCACTCAGAGCTCAGCGCGGGACGTGCCGTGGGGAAGGTCCCGTGGGGCGGGCAGGGGCTCCCCGAGCAGCGCCCGCATTCCCTGCGGAGCACCCCTTTCCCAGCCCGGAGTCTTTCCTCATCCCCCTCCAGGCCCGCCCTCCTGGCCGTTCCCACCCTCCCACCCTCCATCCAGCCTCCCACCCTCACAGCCTCCCAACGTCCCACTCTCCACCCTCCCAGCCTCCCACCACCCTCCATCCTCCCAACCTCCCAGCCTCCCCCCAGCCTCCCCCCAGCCTCAAGCCTCCCTCCCACCCTCCAGCCTCCAGCCTCCCAGCCTCCAGCCTCCCCCCTCCTTAGAGCGGCTTACATGGCATGTCCCAGGGGAGACAAATACAAAGACAGACATGACTGCTGACAGTGGTGAGGAGAGCATGACTCCCGGTCCACATTCTGGCTTCGTAACCTGAGGCTCTGATTCAGCGGGACCGGGGACTCTGGCTTTGCTGAGTTCTCTGGGCGAGTCTGAGGAACACCAGTTCTGAGGACCAGTTCTGGTTATGAACGCGTTTTTGTTTTTGTTATATACCTGTAGTACATACTATATGCAAACCTGTATATTCTACTTCATGAGTATCTTCTCATTTCATTTTTTTTTAAAAAGCATGATTTTCAGTGGTCTTATAGGTTCCCACAATAAGAATGGACCATGAAGTTTAAAATATTGCATTCATTTTAATATATGTTTAATCTTTATTATTGCAAATTGTAAACCTGCCTCTGTACGCATGCTTGCCTAGCTTCTGACGAATTCTTTCTGATCGATTCCTAGAACTGAAATTACTAGATGGAGAGAGGTACATTTTTTATGACCTTAAAGCATGTGGCTAAATTACTTTCCAGGAAAGGTGTGATCGTTTACACAACGGTTATAAAATGGTTTTTCTGACTCCGCTCAGCCGGTTTTCGATGCTGCTATTATTTTTATCATCGATAATCTGACAGCTAAAAACTGTTTTCTTCTTATAGTCTCCGTTTGCATGCATTTGATTATAGAGAGGTTAGGTTTTTTTTCTATGTGGGAAGTGAAAGGAGTGTGGTGTGGAAGGGCTGTTCGCTATAGGACTGCCGGGAAGGCTGACCTCAGGCCTCCGGGGGCAGCCTGGAGGGAAGGGGGTGCTGGGGGTGAGGGGGTGACAGGTGTGACGGGCGGACCTGGGGAACGGACTCGGACTCCGGGAGGAGTGTGAGGAGTCTGTCGGGTGAACCCCGAGCCGAGGGTGGGATGTGCGATCAGATTTGAGCACACGGTGGGTGGGTGAGCGAGCGAGTGTTCGCTGGCTGTCCTTTCTGCTGAAGAAACTCTGAGCAAAATGACCTCGGAGAGAAGGCAGCCCTGCACTTGGATCCTCTCAAATAAAGGGACACCTGTCTTACTCTGAGGTCAGATTCCATAGAATTACTTACATTATGCAATTATATATACATGTTTCTTTAAATGTTCTACAGATTTCGTTTTTAATTTCCATCAGGTTCTTAAAGACTGTTTCTTTTTTTAAAGATGGTTTCTTTTTTAAACTTACATTTTCCTTCTTTTCCTCTTGTGCTCATTTTCCCCATTCGTTACTTTCTGTTCATCACTATCTCTAGATGATCTGCCCCCAGTATAATATGGGAAACAAAATTCTCTTTTCAGTTTCTTTACTATTTTAAAAGGTCTCTCTCTCTCTCTCTCTCTCTCTCTCTCTCTCTCTCTCTCTGCCTCTCTCTCTCTCTCTCTCTCTCTCTCTCTCTCTCTCTCTCTCCTCTTCCCCTCCCTCCTTCTCATTCTCCACTTCCTCTTAAGTGCAATCCATAGCCTGTTGTACTTTTTAAAATATATTATTTAATATACACAAAAAGTTATATAACTTCTGCTGGTTAAAAGCAAAATACAATGACAAATGCACCTGGAGTGAGCACTCAACCCAACAATTAAAATAGAGCACACCACCCCTTCACGCCGGCTAGGACGGCTGTGGTAAGACAGACAGTGACAAGGGTCGGAGACTATGTGGAGGAATTAGAACCCTTAGGTGGGGATGGCGGACGGGGCAGCCGTTCTGAAAGCCAGGCTGGCACTTCCTCAGGTTAAACCCTAGAGTCACCAGCACCCCACTCTGCCTCTCCTGGGTGCGGACCGGAGAGTAATGAAAACAGACGTCCGGGCAAAACTGGTTACCAACCTTTATAGCAGCATTGTTTATAGTAACCCAATGGTTTCAGCAGCATTCCTTATAGCAGCATTGTTTATAATCACCCTAATGTCCGTCACCGATGGGTAAGCGAAATGAGACATAAACACACACTGGGATACTATTCATCCTTAAAGGAGGGAAGCACTGATCCATGCTACAGCATGATGAACCTTCAGTCGCAAAAGACTGCACACTGTGCGATTTCCTTTGTACTCTACGTCCAGAATATGGACTCTAACGTCGATTAGCAGTGTCTGGGGCTCGAAGGAAATGCTACTGGACACGCGGCATTTCTCTTTGGGTGACTGAAATATTTTGGAACAGTGCAGATGGTTGCACAGTTTTGTGAATTTATTTTTTAAAAAACCCCACTGAATTGTATACTTTAAAGGGGTGAATTTTTTAAATTCAAGTTGACATTGAATATTATTTTATGTTATTTTCAGGAGGGGTGAATTTTTTGCTATATGAATACATATTTTAATTTTAAGAATGTAGAAAAAGTAAGTGGGAGGGTTGAGAGTTTGTAAAGCAAGGCAAAACAAACCACAGCTTACACCTACCTGAACATTCCCCATCCCATCTTTTACTTCGTTTTTTTAATCTTCACCCGATGATATGTTTTTATTGATTTTTTTTTTGAGAGAGGGAGGGAGAGAGAGAGAGAGAGAGAGAGAGAGAGAGAGAGAGAGAGAAACATCAGCTTGTTGCCTCGCGTACGTGGTCTGACCAGGGATTGAACCTGAAGCCTAGATGTGTGCCCTGACTGGGGGATCGAACCTGCAAACCTCCCGGGCACAGGGGAGGGCTCCGGGCCCTATCCCGGCTTTTATCCATCTCCTCCCCACCCAGGTCACCACTGCGCAGCTGTTCTGTTTGCCTTTTATTATTTATAGCTGCTCCCCTCTACCCCCCCCCCCCCCCCCGCCATTTGGTATCCACAATGACTTAACAGTGCAAGGCCAAACATTTTACATTTACAAACAATTTTAGTTACAGGACAGGTAGCAGTTTAGCAAATAAAGCACCTTCCCAGTGTTTTTTAAAAATATGTCAAAGAAGTAAATTTCCATTTACTACTGATTGGAAAATACAATATTAAATGCAGTTCTGATACTTTTCTAAGAATTACTTTTAGCACAGTGTGATTTACATGTAGTGGAATTCGTGATCTTAATTTTACAGTTTGATTAGTGTTGGCACACACATCCATGTAACCCGTACCCGTACCAAGATAAGACTTAACTGCCCGGCCGCGTGGCTCATGGGTGAGTGTCAACCGTAAACCAGGAGGTCATGGTCAGAACACATGCTCATGTGCAGGAGGCAGCCAATCAGTGGTTCTCTCTCATCCCTGATGTTTCTGTCCCTCTCTCTCTCTCTCTCCCTTCCTCTCTGAAATCAATAAAAAAATAATAAATTTAAAAAGGCAGATATAATCTGCAAAATTGAAAAACACTCTGTATAAGAATTTTTTTATTTTTAATCCACACTTCAACAAATTAACAGGCTTTATTTTATAGACCACGTTTAGAGTTACAAAAAACTGAGCAGATAATACAGTCTCCAGATGCCCCTCTCACTGAACCCAGTTTCCCCAATATTAACATCTTACATCGGTACGGTATACGTATTTCAATTGATTACATTATTATTAACTAGAGTCCATATTTTATTTAGAGTGCCTTAGTTTTTCCTTAATGTCCCTTTTCTATTCCAGGATCTCATCACATTCCATTTGGTTGTTATGTTGCTTTAGGCTATTCTGAACTGTGACAATTTCTCAGACTTTTCTTTTAAATGTTTATTTATTGATTTTTAGAGAGAGAGAAATATTAATGTGTTGTTTCACTTATCTATGCATTCGTTGGTTGACTCTGGTACGTGACCTGGCTGGGATTGAACCCGTAACCTTGGTAGAGCAGGGCGAGGCTCTAACCAACAGAGCTGCCCGGCCAGGGCTCTCAGGCTTTCCTTGTTTTGTAAGCTGGTGACAGTTTCTGGGAGTCCTGACCAGGTATTGTGGAGGACGCTTGTTTTTAAAGACAGCTTTCTTGAGATATAGTTAATGTACCATGTAATCCACCCATTCAGAGTTTTTAGTATGGTTTTTATTCTATTCATGTATGTGCAACCATCAACATGGTCAATTTTAGGACATTTTTATCACCTCAAAAAGAAAACTTGTAACCATTAACTATAACATCTCTACCCCCACATTGCCCTCCCCCATCCCAACCACTAATTAACTGTCTATAGAGTTCCCTGTTCTGGACATTTCCCGTGAATGGAATAATATAATATGTGGCCTTTGTGATTGTGTCTATTGGAATTTGTCTGATGATTTCTCCAAGTATAGAGTGGGATTATGGATTTTGGGGAGGAAAATCACAAAATAAAGTGTCATTTTCATCACATCATATCAAAGGTACATACTGTCAACATGATATTTGACTATCGATGTTAATCTTAAACACCTGGCTGAGGTAGTGTTCGTCGGGTACCTCCCCTGTAAAGTCTATTTTCCATCCATTCTATACTGTCCTCTTTGGAAGGAAGTCACTCACATGGCACATACTTAAAAAGTGGAGAGTTATGCTCCCTTTATAAATACTTCTATTTTGAAACTGGTTACAAGTAGAAAATCTGCCTTTATTTTATTTTATTTTTTAAAAAAATATATTTTTATTGATTTCAGAGAGGAAGGGAAGAGAGAGAGACAGAAACATCAATGATGAGAGAGAATCTTTGATTAGTTGCCTCTTGCACGCCTCCTACTGGGGATCGAGTCCACAACCTGGGCATGTGCCCTTGACCAAAATTGAACCCAGGCCCCTTCAGTCCACAGGCTGATCCACTGAGCCAAACCAGCTAGGGCACACATACTTTTTAAAAGTTCTTTTTTAGCCCAAACCGGTTTGGCTCAGTGGATAGAGCATTGGCCTGAGGACTGAAAGCTCCCGGGTTCGATTCCGGTCAAGGGCATGTACCTTGGTTGCGGGCACATCCCCAATGCAGCGTGTGCAAGAGGCAGCTGATCGATGATTCTCTCTCATCGATGTTTCTAACTCTCTATTTCTCTCTCTTCCTCTCTGTAAAAAATCAATAATATATATATATATATATATATATATATATATATATATATATATATTTAAAAAAGTTCTTTTTTAAACTTAACCAAGGAGGTAAAAGACTTGTACACTGAAAAATATAATACACTGCTGAGAGAAATTAAAGGGGAAAAACTAAATGGAAACACATTCTTTGTTCCTGGACTGGAAGACATAGTATTGTTAAAATGTCAGTACTACTCAAAGTGATCTACAGATGCAATGAAATCCCTATCAAAATCCCAACGACAGGAAAATTCATCCTTAAATACATATGGAATCTCAAGAGACCTCAAATAGCCAAAACAATCTTGAAAAAGAAGAACAAAGTTGTAGGACTCACACTTCCTGATTCCAAAACTTACTACAAAGTTACAGTAATCAAAGTAGTATAGTACTGGCATAAGTTTGGGCGGATATATTAAAAAAATGGAATAGAATAGAGAGCCCAGAAAAAAAAAAAAAGAACACCTCACCTATATGGTCAATGATTTTTGACAAGCGTGTTGAGACCATTCAGTGGAAGGAGGTAAGGATGGGAGACAGTCTTCAACAAATCCTGGGAAAACTGATACCCACATACAAAAGAATGAAGGTGGACCCTTACCTTACCCCATAGACAGAAATTAACTCAAAACAGATCAAAGACCCAAACATAAGAACTAAAACTATAAAACTCTTAGAAGAAAACATTGGGACAACATTGTGTGCTGCTTTTTAGCTATGACACTAAAAGTGCAGATTACACAAAATAAAATAGATAAATTAGACTTCGTCAAAATTAAAAAGTTTTATGCATCCAAGAATACTATTAACAGAGGGAAAAAGCAACCCAAAGAATGGGGAAAATATTTGCAAATCATATATTTGCTAAAAGATTAATGTCCAGAATATATTTAAAAAATTTCTAATTCAACAACAACAAAACAAACAACTGTACTGAAAATGGGCAAAGGCCCACTGGCCTGAGGACTGGAGAGTCCTGGGTTCGATTCCGGTCAAGGGCACATGCCAGGGTTTCAAGCTCCATCCCCAGTAGGGGGTGTGCAGGAGGCAGCCAGTCAATGATTCTCTCTCATCGTTGATGTTTCTATCTCCCTCTCCCTCTTCCTTCCTCTCTGAAATCAATAAAAAATATATATTTAAAATAAAAATGGGCAAAGGACTTGAATTGATATTTTTTTTTCCAAAGAAGTTATGGCATGGCCAATAAGTACATGAAAAGATGCTCCATATCGACAATCATTAGGAAATACAAATCAAAACCTCGAGATTTAAACTCACACAAGATTCCACTTCATGCCCATTAAGTACATGGCTGTTATTAACAGCAAAGGAAGTCACAGTGTTGGTGGGGTTACAGGGAAATTGTAATCCTTGCACAAGCTGAGAGCATACGTTGTGTGTGTGCTGACTTGACGTGACGACAGACGGCAGCACGAAGGCGAGGAGAAGCCGTGGGCATGGCCAGTACATTCCTGGGAACGGCGTTATCTTATCTGTCTGACCGGGACCGGCACCCAACGCGTCCGGGCGACGGTCCCTGCCCGGAGGGTGTCAGAGTCCCGCGCTGGTCGGAAGAAGCACGTGGCGCCGGCGGCCAGCCGGGCCGGTGGTGGCTCTGCTGGCTAGAAGCCCTCTCTCCCGTGCAGCGCTCGGGAGATGACAGAGAGAGGGCAGGCGTGTCTTCTCAATGAATGTGGCTCCATCCTTGTTTGTTTGGCGTTTTCACATCCGAGGCCTAATCTCCCGTCAGGCCCCAGGCCCCAGCGGGATCTTCCCAGGGACTGAAGACGTGGTTACATTTTGCTGGTCAGGGAGCCTGCACGCCAGGGGGGAGAGAGCCTGCACGCCAGGGAGAGAGAGCCTGCAGCCAGGGGGGGAGAGCCTGTACTCCAGGGAGAGAGAGCCTGCACGCTAGGGGGGGGGGGGGAGAGCCTGCACACCAGGGGGGGGGGGAGAGCCTGCAGCCAGGGGGGGAGAGCCTGCACACCAGGGGGGGGGGGGAGAGCCTGCAGCCAGGGGGGGAGAGCCTGCACGCCAGGGGGGGGGAGAGCCTGCAGCCAGGGGGGGAGAGAGCCTGCACGCCAGGGGGGGGGAGAGCCTGCAGCCAGGGGGGGAGAGAGCCTGCACGCCAGGGGGGAGAGAGCCTGCAGCCAGGGGGGGAGAGAGCCTGCACACCAGGGGGGGGGAGAGCCTGCAGCCAGGGGGGGAGAGAGCCTGCACGCCAGGGGGGAGAGAGCCTGCAGCCAGGGGGGGAGAGAGCCTGCACGCCAGGGGGGAGAGAGCCTGCACGCCAGGGGGGAGGGGGGGGGAGCCTGCACGCCAGGGGGGGAGAGCCTGCACGCCAGGGGGGAGGGGGGGAGCCTGCACGCCAGGGGGGGGGGAGAGCCTGCACGCCAGGGGGGGGGAGAGCCTGCAGCCAGGGGGGGGAGAGCCTGCACGCCAGGGGGGGAGAGCCTGCAGCCAGGGGGGGAGGGGGGGGAGCCTGCACGCCGGGGGGGGGGAGCCTGCACGCCAGGGGGGGAGAGCCTGCACGCCAGGGGGGAGGGGGGGAGCCTGCACGCCAGGGGGGGAGAGCCTGCACGCCAGGGGAGGAGAGCCTGCACGCCAGGGGGGGGGGAGAGCCTGCACGCCACGGGGGGAGAGACGTGTGCGCACTGAGCGTCGTGGAGCGATGCCAACCGCCGGCCCAGCCCAAGGCTGGCTGAGCGCCGCCGGGTCGGGCCGCAGGGGTCTGATGTCCACAGACGGGAGCCCCGCGGTTGGGTGATCGGATGTCAAAGCCAGTGGGTGCGAGCCGCACACGGCTGTTTCCACCTCCTGGTCGCCCCCTCGGGCACAGAGGGGCCGAGCTGGTGTGTGCACAGGGAATGGGGCACTGAGAGCTCCTGCCCAGGGAGAGGCTGAGGAGGCAGCGAGGCCTGCATCCCTTCGAGAGGCTTCGAGAGGCCCAGTGTCCACGAAGCACTCTCCCACGGGGCGTTTGTGAGCCGCCTTGTTCCTAAAACCTCCCAGCGTGGGTGCACACGGAGTAGAGAGTTGGTGGGAGGGAAGCGGGTCCCCACGCGGCCTCCCGCCTGGCTCACCTGCCCTCCTCCCTGTCGCCGCTGCAGGTGGGAAGCTCTCGGCGGTCCTGCCGGCCGGAGCCGCCCCGGAGCTCCTGCGAGACCCCGCCGCCGCCGCCCTGGCCAAGGTGAGGACGGCCTGCCCGGGGCCCGGAGAGCCATCCGCCCCTGACAACGAGCCCGGCGTCTGTGCCCTGCGGAGTCTGCTCCCGGGACGTGCCCCCTTGTGGGAGCCTCCTCTGATTTCTCATTAAGAGTCACAGTAGCGTTTCAGGAGGGAGGTCGGTTTGTAGCAAAACAGGCCCCAGGGCAGAGGACTAGTTCTTACCAGTCTGAGTCTGAGTCCCCATCCAGGTCTCTACCTCCTCTAATGCAACTTTTATTTTTTAAACCTTATTTATTGCTTCTTTTTTAAGAGGAGGGAGGGGGCCCTAACCGGTTTGGCTCAGTGGATAGAGCATCAGCCTGTGGACTGAAGGGTCCCGGGTTCAATTCCGGTCAGGGGCATGTGCCTGGGTTGTGGGCACATCCCCAGTGGGGGTGTGCAGGGGGCAGCTGATCCATGTTTCTAACTCTCTATCTCTCTCCCTTCCTCTCTGTTAAAAAAAATCGATTAAAAAACATATTGAGAGAGAGAGAGAGAGAGAAGGAGGGAGAGGAACATCAGTTTGTGGCTGACTCCTGCCTGTGCCCTCACGGGAGGGAACCGGGCGAGGCTGTAACCGCCGGCGCCCGGCCAGGGCAGACACAACCTTTCAGCCGAGGCTTTGCCGAGAGCCGGGCACCGAGAGGGCCGCGGGCCCCGGGAGGTGGGCGGGGGGCGGGCGGCGCGGAAAGCCGGGGGAAAGGCCGGTCGGCAGTTCCTGGGCCCAGGGCGCGGCCGTGCCAGACGCCGGCTGGCACCTCGATACGGGGGGGGGGGGGGGGGGCCCGCACCCCGTCCCGCCTTCGGTTTACGACTCGGAAACCTCCGGTCTAGACAGATAGGTGCGCCCCAAGGCCGGGGTGCGGCGTGTCTGCAGGGATTTACGAGGGGCAATAGGGCTGAGAGCTGGGGACCAAAGGGCCCCGGGGAGGGGCTGGCGGGCCGCAGCCTTTGCCCGGCTCCTGCCCTGGCCCGGGAGGGGGCCGCGCTGCCGAGCCGCCCTCCCCAGCGGCTGCCGGCCCCAGGGGGCAGGGGGGCCCCGAACTGGCACCCCCAGCGCCCTCCCCCCGCTCTCCGCCCCCTCTGACCTCACCTCTTTCCCAGCCCGGCCTGCTTCCTTCCTGCCTCCCGACCCCTCCAATCCCCCAGCCTTCCTCAAACCCTCCCAGCGGTCCCCCATCCCCATCCCCATCCCCATCCCCATCTCCATCGGCGGTGGGAGGGGGGAGGAGGGAGGGGTGCTCTTCCTCAGAGGCCGCTGGGCCTCCCACCCGAACCCCAGCGGTGGTTAGCCCAGCTCCGGGTTCTGGGCTTCATCCCAGTCCCCACCGGGAGGTCCGGAAGGTCCCAGAGGCGGAGGGCAGTCCTGGGCCCTCAGAGGCCGCCCGCCCGGGCCCAGCTGAATGTTGCCGCCGAGGGCCGGGCAGAGGGGACTTTCCTGTGACCCTGCTGCTGCCTGCCTCTCCCTGTGCGATGGCGTCTGCCAGCTCCCTGCTCTCCCCGTCTGCTCTGGGAGTGTGACTCCCACCCGGTGGCTTCCAAGAGCTGTGAGGACGGGACAAAAGCTGGGGGTCCCACCAGGCGTGGGGAGTTTAGTGAACACCGATGAGAACGTGAGGGGAGCCGTGGGGCTCCCGTGGGAGAGCCGCTCACACGGGTCCCCAGGCCAGCCCCCAGTCTCTGTTCTCAGGGACGGACGATCCACAGGGAGGGCGGGGAGAGGGTCAGGAAGTGGGCTGCTGAGAAGGTTGGCGGGGGTGGAGGGGGGAATCACAGTGCCCGTGTCTGTGTTTGGACTGAACCTGAAGCTCTTAGGGAGCATGCAGGCCAGAGGCGGCGGAGGGCCTTCCTTCCCTGGGCGAGGGGGGGGGACAACCAGGCCGGAGAGCGGAGTTCTGGGGGCGGACTTTCAACTGAGGCTGAAGACGCCAGTGGCTACAGCCTCGCTCCGCTGGGAGGGAATAACGGTCCGCACGCAGGGGGGGGGGTCTGCAGAGACCCCGGGGAGGGGCTGTGGGTGGCAGGGGGCTCCCCGGCCTCTGTCTGGCACACAGAACCCCACGCTCTCACTCCTGTGTGGTTGTTGAGCGCTCCCTGGGTGCCCAGCGCGTTGCTGAGTACAAAGGGGATGTACCCGCAGCTCCTCCCAGAAACACACATCCTCCTTCCCCAGCTCCTCCTCCTCCTCATCCTCCTGCTCTTCCTCCTCCTCCTCCTCCTCCTCCGCCTGCTTTTCCCTTTCCCTCGGGAGATCCCACTCGGAGCGCTCCGCTCAGTGACGGGAGAAACAGAAGAGCATTTCGGAGCAGTTCTCCATCTCCGATGCCCGTTGGTTTCCTCCTCTCTAGGACGCCGTGGATTTCCTGTCTCTGGATTGGACATACGACTGCCAAGGAGGACAGAGCTTGCTGCGGGAGCTGAGGGAGCTGCAGGTGAGCCGGAGGGACCCCCCCTCCCGGGATGAGAGGATGAGTGGCCTGCATTTTCCGCTGGGGCTGCGTGAGCACTGCATGGCCGCACACCGGGCGGACCTGGGCCCTGTGTCCGCCGGAGGACACGCGAGGCCAGGTCCCCCCGGGAAGGAGGGGAGGGCTGGCTGTTAAGGTGGATGTTTACATGCGAGCCCTGCTTTCCCGTGTAGAAATCCCCTGAGAACCCAAAGTCTAGATGAACAAAGACAGGTCCTGGCTTTGGCTCCCGCTGGCACAGCAGTGAGTGTGCTGAACGCCTCAGGCCTCTCTTACTCCTGGTTAAGAGGTGAAGTTTGTGTTAGGTGTGTTTTACCACCAATTGTTAAAAAGGGACATTCGACACCCAGGTCTGCAAAACCAGATACCAGCTTTCTGGGCTTTCTTATAACCTCTGACCCCTTCTTCCCGTCCCAGGTGTTTTCTCAAGTCTAACGACCCTGACTCCTTAGAGAGAGTGTGTCAGGTCTCCTTCCCGACCGCTAGCTCCTCTCCGGTGCCTGCTCACCGCTGTGCAACTTCCTTGCTTAATTCCTGGAATCCCCACTGCTCCCCCGGGGCAGAGTGTAATGGAGACCGGCCCGCAGTTCCCCTCTGGACCTGCCGAGTCCTGGCCGTGCTCCGGCCTTAGCCTGGAGCCAGCTGCCCTCGCGGCCTCTCTAAGTCCAGCCTCTCAGGTGTGGCCACAAAGCCGCTCACCTTGCCCTGTGCCTCCTGGTTTTGGTCCCACCACCTCCACCACCACGGAGACGGATTGTTCAAGGAATTACTCATTTAAAGGCCATGCACGTTAAAGTTAAGGCTCAGAGCTGCAGCTAGGGGGCCTCCATTTTTCCCGAAGGGAGGCCCGATGTGGACAAACCAGCATCGGTCCCATCGCCTTATCCGTGCTTCCAGCTGGCCGTGTAGGTGCCGCTGCTCTTGTTACCTACACACAGTGCTCTCCTCAGAACGGCGGCGCCTTCAAAGACGTTTGAGCGCCTGGTGCCCGGGTTTCAGGGCCTGTTCTACCCCGAGCACCGAGCGGGCAATTTCCCTCACATCACCTCCCCTCTCAGCACCTCACATCACCTACCCCCCGCTCAGCACCTCACATCACCTCCCCTCTCAGCACCTCCCATCACCTCCCCTCTCAGCACCTCACATCACCTCCCCTCTCAGCACCTCCCATCACCTCCCCTCTCAGCACCTCCCATCACCCCCCTCTCAGCACCTCACATCACCTCCCCTCTCAGCACCTCCCATCACCTCCCCTCTCAGCTCCTCACATCACCTCCCCTCTCAGCACCTCACATCACCTCCCCTCTCAGCACCTCCCATCACCTCCCCTCTCAGCACCTCCCATCACCCCCCTCTCAGCACCTCACATCACCTCCCCTCTCAGCACCTCCCATCACCTCCCCTCTCAGCTCCTCACATCACCTCCCCTCTCAGCACCTCCCATCACCTCCCCTCTCAGCACCTCACATCACCTCCCCTCTCAGCACCTCCCATCACCTCCCCTCTCAGCTCCTCACATCACCTCCCCTCTCAGCTCCTCACATCACCCCCCTCTCAGCACCTCACATCACCTCCCCTCTCAGCACCTGACATCACCTCCCCTCTCAGCTCCTCACATCACCTCCCCTCTCAGCACCTCCCATCACCTCCCCTCTCAGCACCTCACATCACCTCCCCTCTCAGCACCTCCCATCACCTCCCCTCTCAGCTCCTCACATCACCTCCCCTCTCAGCTCCTCACATCACCCCCCTCTCAGCACCTCACATCACCTCCCCTCTCAGCACCTGACATCACCTCCCCTCTCAGCTCCTCACATCACCTCCCCTCTCAGCTCCTCACATCACCTCCCCTCTCAGCTCCTCACATCACCTCCCCTCTCAGCACCTCCCATCACCTCCCCTCTCAGCTCCTCACATCACCTCCCCTCTCAGCTCCTCACATCACCCCCCTCTCAGCACCTCACATCACCTCCCCTCTCAGCACCTCACATCACCCCCCCTCTCAGCTCCTCACATCACCCCCCTCTCAGCACCTCACATCACCTCCCCTCTCAGCACCTCACATCACCCCCCTCTCAGCTCCTCACATCACCTCCCCTCTCAGCTCCTCACATCACCCCCCTCTCAGCACCTCACATCACCTCCCCTCTCAGCTCCTCACATCACCCCCCTCTCAGCTCCTCCCATCACCTCCCCTCTCAGCACCTCCCATCACCTCCCCTCTCAGCTCCTCACATCACCTCCCCTCTCAGCACCTCACATCACCTCCCCTCTCAGCACCTCACATCACCTCCCCTCTCAGCACCTCACATCACCCCCCCTCTCAGCTCCTCACATCACCTCCCCTCTCAGCACCTGACATCACCTCCCCTCTCAGCACCTCCCATCACCTCCCCTCTCAGCACCTCACATCACCCCCCTCTCAGCACCTGACATCACCTCCCCTCTCAGCTCCTCACATCACCCCCCTCTCAGCTCCTCACATCACCTCCCCTCTCAGCTCCTCACATCACCCCCCCCTCTCAGCTCCTCACATCACCCCCCTCTCAGCACCTCACATCACCTCCCCTCTCAGCTCCTCACATCACCTCCCCTCTCAGCTCCTCACATCACCTCCCCTCTCAGCACCTCCCATCACCTCCCCTCTCAGCTCCTCACATCACCTCCCCTCTCAGCTCCTCACATCGCCTCCCCTCTCAGCACCTCACATCACCTCCCCTCTCAGCTCCTCACATCACCTCCCCTCTCAGCTCCTCACATCGCCTCCCCTCTCAGCACCTCCCATCACCTCCCCTCTCAGCTCCTCACATCACCTCCCCTCTCAGCTCCTCACATCACCTCCCCTCTCAGCACCTCACATCACCTCCCCTCTCAGCTCCTCACATCACCTCCCCTCTCAGCACCTCCCATCACCTCCCCTCTCAGCTCCTCACATCACCTCCCCTCTCAGCTCCTCACATCGCCTCCCCTCTCAGCTCCTCACATCACCTCCCCTCTCAGCTCCTCACATCGCCTCCCCTCTCAGCTCCTCACATCACCTCCCCTCTCAGCTCCTCACATCACCTCCCCTCTCAGCACCTCCCATCACCTCCCCTCTCAGCTCCTCACATCACCTCCCCTCTCAGCTCCTCACATCGCCTCCCCTCTCAGCACCTCACATCACCTCCCCTCTCAGCTCCTCACATCACCTCCCCTCTCAGCTCCTCACATCGCCTCCCCTCTCAGCACCTCCCATCACCTCCCCTCTCAGCTCCTCACATCGCCTCCCCTCTCAGCTCCTCACATCACCTCCCCTCTCAGCACCTCACATCACCTCCCCTCTCAGCTCCTCACATCACCTCCCCTCTCAGCACCTCACATCACCTCCCCTCTCAGCTCCTCCCATCGCCTCCCCTCTCAGCACCTCCCATCACCTCCCCTCTCAGCTCCTCACATCACCTCCCCTCTCAGCTCCTCACATCACCCCCCTCTCAGCACCTCACATCACCTCCCCTCTCAGCTCCTCCCATCACCTCCCCTCTCAGCTCCTCACATCACCTCCCCTCTCAGCTCCTCACATCACCCCCCTCTCAGCTCCTCACATCACCTCCCCTCTCAGCGCACGGAGACCAGGCCGCCGACTATTGGGTCGGGAGCCCGAGCTGAGTTGGACCGGGCTTTGCCAGGACTCCACAGAGCCTCTCAAACACCAAAATAAGCCCACGGTGTGGGGACACACTCACTGGGTGGCCTTTTTGAAAATCACATGTGGTCTCAGTTGTTCTGTGAGCACCTCCTAGGAGCCCGGAGCCCGCGCTGTGTGGCCTGCTGCCAGGTTTCTGGGCCGCAGGCAGCTCTGTGGGGTCTTCGAGGCCTGCAGACGCCTGTGATGGCTGAATCCAGGTCTCATCTTCCTCCAGGAATTCAACCAGGGCTTGTTGCTCAGCTCGGGGCTGAGGGCGGGGGTTGGGGGATGGGAGGGTGGGTTGGAAGCCCCAGGTTAGCGGGTGCAGCACTTGGACACGCAGCAGAGCCCTGGCTCCTCTGCCGCTGAGGATGTGGGGTGCAGTCAGATGAGCCGTCTGCTTGGTGGGGGTCGGTGGGGAGGGTGCCTACGGTATTGGAAAGTTAGCTCTTCCTCCCGCAGAGCCTGGAGTCAGCTCCTGTGTTAAGTGGGGTGGCTAGAGGTAATTTCCAAAACCAGATGGAGTATTCGTCGCTTCCCATCTTGAAATATCCGTCCCTTTTATCAAAAGACGTACCGTTTGGGTTCACTTGCCGGCCTTTGTCTTTTCAGAGTATTGAGCCCAAAGTGAAGGTGTTCATCTTCAATCTGGAGCTCCGGGACTGCCCCTCCGCCGGGGAGAACCGGACTGAGCTGCTCTTCCGCCTCTCCGAAGGTGAGGGAGGGGGCCATCCCTGGGGGGGCTTTGAGTGACCTTTGGTGCACTGACTCGGGTGAGGGGGGTAGCAGTCTTAAAAGTCTGGGGTTCCAATAGGAGGAGGACCCAAGGAGAGTTGGTGTGGGAGCCCATCCCGATGGCTTCAGTGTCCCCTGCCTGCCTGTTGTCGGTCCTTCGCTCCCATTGGCCCGAGAAAGGTGACAGGTTCTGTTGAGGATGCTGGGATACCTTGGTCTTATGGAGTAAAGACCCCCGGGCACCAGGCGTCCGGTGTAAGCATGGGAACTGCTCTGTGTCTGTCTGTCCACGTCCATTACCTCTCTCTCTCCACGGTTTCTCCCCTCTGCAGCTCTCTGCCCCCAGCCAGCCCCCTCTGCTCACCCTGGTTCATTTCCCCACCCCCTCAGCTTGCACTTGGTCCAGGTGGGTGCCTGAGCTGTAGGCCTAGGACCACCTTCTCAAAAGCTCTGGTTCTTAACAGTGAATCTGATTGGTTGGCATAGTTTGGGAGGTTGCTCCTGGTCCAATCAGGTCAAGGGAAAGGTGGGGCCTATTGAGGCATCAGGGGCTGAGCCACTAGACACTGTAGGAGGGGCCAAGGGGCGTGTTCCTAGTACCCTGACAGCCAGTCCCAGCACCCTAACGGTCAGTATGGGGCAAGCCAGCCGTGTCCTTCCCACCACTTGTAACCAGTGCTGAGCTGGCTTCTCAGACCTCATGAAACTGACCCTCCCCTAACTTACCTTTCACGGCATGACACGTTCTTAAATTCCATTCCTTTCTAAATGGTTAAAACGGTTGATTTCATGTTTAACATATAGTTTGCTACATTTTTTTTAAACCACCCCTTTCTGATGTTTGACCTCTAAATCAATTGTTCTCCGTGTGTGGTGGCCAGACCGGCAGCGGCAGCGGCAGCATCACTTGGGAACCTGTGGGACATTCCCAGACCCGAGCCCACCTCAGACCAGAACTGACCAGAAATTTGGGGGGGGGGGGGCTGCCATGTGTGTTTCATGGGCTCTATGGGTGATGCCGGTGGTGCTAAGTCCTAAGTAGGTAGAAACCACTTCTGGCTCCTTCAGTCCTTGGCCCAGGGAATTCTCCAGGGGGCTGGGAGCCATTGCCTAGGGGCTAGGGGTGTCGTACACGTGAGGAAAACCACTGACTGCATCCTGTGCATCGTAGGTCTTCCGGTAGAGCTAATTAACCTTCTTCTCTTACAGCCCTCGATAAAGGCCGAGAGAAGAATATATTAATCGGGTCTGACATTAATATATTCTTGAACTGTTCATCAAGTCTCGAGGAAAGGTAATGTAGATTTCCTGTCAAACTACCCACAACTGGTACTCGCAGACTACTCTGCTATTCTTCCACCTGTGTAATCTCGTGGGACTGTTGGCATCTGCCTCTCAGGCCAGTGGGTCAGTTGTGGACACTTAGAGGAGGAAGATGAAGGCTCAGAGGGGAAAGCAGGGAGAGCCCATCCCTCACCGAGTCTGCCTCTGGGCCCAGTGTGGTTCCCGCATTCTCACCCGTCATTGGGCACCTTGCCGCTCACACACAAGCGCACGCAGCTGGGATTTGCACCGCTGCCTTCTGGTGTAAGGTCCTGTGAGTTCGAGGCAGAGCAGGCTGGGAAGATAGACCTGAACGTCCCACCGAAGCTGCGTGGTCTGAGGAAGAGCTGAGTCCTCGGCATCTGTTCCCTCACGGACACTGTGAGGAGACCGCGTAGGTGGGAAAGCCAGCTGTTGCCGCGGGCAGAAGCCTAACTCGGGCTGTTCTCAGGACAGACTTTAATTTATCCTGGGGTTGCCAATAATGTCTTAACAAATAGCCAAAATTTGTAAAAGACATCTTAAAAAATAGAGCAGATCTGAGGTTCTCCCCATGATTATAGAACGTCACCCACTCACATCTTCTCGGGGGAGCGAGAAATGGACGGTGTGGGAACCCGCACTGGGCGTTCCCCAGAACCTCAACTCCAGGGGTGTCTGTCACCAGACACGTTCCGTGCTCCGTGCACTAGGGAAGGGCAGAGGCCATCACCGTCTGCCCAGACCGTCAGCGAGAGCACTCCTGTGCTCGCCGCAGACGTACTAGCGTGGCCCAGTCCCAGGTTGTAAGATTCAGTCACACCACCGCTTTGTGCTTTTCCTCTCGCTGCTCTTGGCTGTCCTGTGCTGATTCTCCTTCTGTTGGTTAATCCTGTCAACGCAGTTCCCATCAACACCCTGGGCAGCTGCCTGCCACGTGCCAGGCTCCGTGCTGGGAGGCTGCGCAGGGCAGCGGGCAGATAGGTTGGACCTGCACCCCAACCACACTTAAAGTCAGTGGGGCTATGTCTTCTTAGAAAGCAAACTCAGCCCCGCTGGCGTGGCTCAGCAGGTGAGCATTGACCTGTGAACCGGGGGGCACGTGCCTGGGCTGCAGCCTCAATCCCCAGTGTAGGGTGTGCAGGAGGTTGGCAGATCAATGGCTCTCTCATCACAGATGTTTCTGTCTCTCTCTCCCTTTCCCTTTCTTTCTGAAATCAATAAAAATATATTAAATTTTAAAAAACAAAACTCAAGGGGTACCTTGAGAGTTTAATGATTATAAACCCACGAGATGATACATGACACCAGCTCCTGGGATCCCTTGATCTTTGCCTGAAGTGAAGGCTGCACTGCCTGATGTCAAACTGACAGGGGGGTCCTCACCCGGGTGACGCTGATGGGGAACCTCTGGGTGCTGGCGGGGGGGGAGGGGGGTTCTAAGGGGACTAACATGGTTTTATCATTTGAGAGTTTTAGACTGTGGGGGTGAGACAAGGAGGCCCATCAATGACTAACACAGAGTGTGGCATGGAACACTCACCGCTCCCCAGAGTGAGGAGAGTCTTCTCTGGGATGTTCTGGGATGGCTTGGAGCTGGGGGAGGGTCGGCTGAGGAGGCACAGTTGGAGGGGCTGGGCAGAGATGGAGGCTTTGTGTACTAACATCTCCCCACGCTAGGCAACCCCGGGACTCCCAGCTCCAAGGTTTACACGGCAAGTTCTGTTTTATCCAGGGCGGTTTATTTCTTTCTTCAAGACCTCTTCCCACCCGAGCTAGGACAGTGAGGGTCAGAGCAGCCGAGGCTGGGCACTGCGTGGGTGTTGTCTGTGTCCCTGATGTGTCCCAGAGTCGTGCATACGTTTTGGTAATTCACAAATCTAGCTCATTGTTTCCCTCACCACTCTCACAGCAAATGTGGACGAGCTGATGCTGCATAAACAGGAGGCGCTTAGTTAGGATGGTGAGGCCCGGGCTTCCCTGCATGGAGGGGGGCCCCTCCATAGCACCCCGTCACTTCCACCAGTTCTTCTTTCCGGGCCACCCCAGTAGAAGGGTCACCCCCTCTCCACATGCTGGCCCTCCAACAGGGAGATGCTCTGAACTCCACCCCATTTTCCCCAAGAGTGTTCTCTTCTCCAGACCAAAATCTATAGCCATCCTTCCTCGAGGTCGCCCTCTGCTGGTGGAACTGTGCAGGCTCCGGCATGGCGTTTTCTAGCCGGCAGAAGATGACCCATAGATTGGGAAATCAATTTAGAAGTTTGATTTGAACCATTAAAAAAAACAAAAGTTTTCCCCCAGAAAATGGAAGGGAGGAAAGAATATAACTTCATTGCTTATAACTAGAGCATTTTTATGTTTTATTTCAGACACATTTATTATTATTTTTTAATCCTCACCCGAGGATATTTTCCTATTGATTTTTAGGGAGAGTGGAAGAGAGAGGGAAAAACAGAAACATCGATGTGAGGAAAACACATTGACTGGTTGCCTCCAGCACGAGCCCCAACCAGGGCCCAGGGCTGGGGAGGAGCCTGCAATCCAGGTACATGCCCTTGACCAGATTGAAACCAGGACCCTTTGGTCCGCAGGCCTACGCTCTACCCACTGAGCCAAACTGGCTAGGGCCAGATATATTTATTTCTAAAATAAAACAAAACACAAAAGATATATGGACATAAATGTCTATACATCTACACACATACATAGTGATATGTGTTTAAAAATACAAACACTACTTTACCATTTGCAAACTATGTGATCAAGGAGAAGTTTTCATTAAAAAAAAAAAAAAAAAGCCCTAAGTGGTTTGGCTCAGTGGATAGAGCATTGGCCTGCAGACTTAAGGGTCCCAGGTTCAATTCTGGTCAAGAGCATGTACCTTGATTGTGGGCACATCCCCAGTGGGGGGTGTACAGGAGGTGGCTGAACCGATATTTCTCTCTCATTAATGTTTCTGGCTCTCTACCCCTCTCCTTTCCTCTCTGTAAAAAGTCAATAAAATATATTAAACACACACACACACACACACACACACACACACACACGCCAAGATGTGAGTTCATTTGCATAAAGTCTGGGGGTGGGCAGTCTAAGAGGTTATAACCGCCAGGAGCCCAGGCTCCTCTCTTGCTGCTTTGTCGGCCTGAACAAGGGCCTCCCTCCTGGTGCAGCGTGGATGCCTGAGGTCCAGGCAGCAGGAGGGGGCGAGGAGGCTGCGGCCGGGCTGGTCTCTGATGGCTACACGTCAGCAGAGACATCAGTAGTGTGATCACTGAAACTTCCGTGCCAGCTGCCAAATAGCAGGTGCCAGTTACCCATTTCTCTAAGTCTCAGCGTCCTCCTCTGTAGGGTGGAGATAAATAGTTACTGTACCTCGCTCCTAAATGCATTGTGAAGTCAAATGACATGCATACATACGTTTTTATCACAGGGGCCAGCACAGAATCAAGGCTCAGTTCACTGAAGTCAGCATTAGTATTAAGTATGTTTTTAAAAATATATATATTCTATTGATTTTTTTTACAGAGAGGAAGAGAGAGGGAGAGAGAGTCAGAAACATCGATGAGAGAGAATCATCTATCAGCTGCCTCTTACACACCCCCAACCGGGGATATGCCCGCAACCAAGGTACATGCCCTTGACAAGAATCAAACCCAGGACCTTTCAATCCACAGGCTGATTGATGCTCTATCCACTGAGCCAAACCGGTTTCGGCAGTATTAAGTATGTTTTACAAACAATAAATTATAAGGGGGGTTAAAAAAGGTGGCATGAAAACTGAAGACAGTCCGCCCGCAGGGTGAGCCAGTACAGAGAACAGTCACGTTGGCACAGTGTTTGTGTTCACACGGGAGCAGTGACAACCCCACTGAGAAGGGGTCATAATAACAATTTCCCGACCAGCCACTTCCTACCTGTGTCCTTGTGGACGTGGCTTTCCACTCCGTGTCTCTGAGTCTTCACTGATTGCAGACACTGTCCCTGTTCGTCAGTCTGGGGGCACGTGTACTCAGAGTCATTACTAACCATGTCCCTTCCTGTCACTTTGTCGTAGCAGGTCTTGTCCCCTGCCTGACAGCCGCACCCTGCAGGGCGCCCGGCGGCGGCGGGGCTCGGAGGCCGCCCCGGGTTCGGGCCCCCGGCCGCCCCGCTCCGCCTACCAGAGGGCCTGGGACGCGTTCGCTCGCCAGCCCCCCGCGGAAAGGGATGCTTTCCTGCGGGACGTTTTCCCTGAAGGCTTCCTCTGGGGCGTCTCCACGGGAGCCTTCAGCGTGGAAGGCGGCTGGGCTGAGGACGGGAGAGGGGCCAGCGTGTGGGACCACCCCGGGCCCCGGCAGCCCGCCCCGGGCGCGGCCAGCGACAGCTACCACAAGGTGGCCGCCGACGTGGCCCTGCTCCGCGGCCTCCGGGCCCAGGTCTACAAGTTCTCCATCTCCTGGTCCCGCATCTTCCCCGCGGGGCGCGGGCGCAGCCCCAGCCCCCGGGGCGTCGCCTACTACAACACGCTGATCGACAGCCTGCTGGACTCCCGCGTGCAGCCCATGGCCACGCTGTTCCACTGGGACCTGCCGCAGGCCCTGCAGGCCCGAGGCGGCTGGCAGAATGAGAGTGTGGTGGACGCCTTCCTGGACTACGCAGCCTTCTGCTTCGCCACCTTTGGGGACCGGGTGAAGCTGTGGGTGACCTTCCACGAGCCGTGGGTGCTGAGCTATGCGGGCTACGGCACCGGACAGCACCCGCCGGGCATCTCCGACCCGGGAGCGGCCTCCTTTAAGGTACTTCTTCTCATCTTGGCAGCTCCTACTCGTGAGAAATAGGACACTGGGTAGGAGAAAGTCGTTCCATCGTCCTATCAGCAAGTGTTTACTTTTTGTTTTTTAAAGGAAATTAGGGGGAGGGAAGGAACCATAAAGTGTAAAATCACCTTATTTTGTCCAAGCACCGTGGTGGCTCTTTACAAATAGGCATGACATCCTCAAGACGGCACTGATGGGTGCAACTATGTCCTGAGGGCACCTGATGGGTGTGACTATATCATCAGGATGGCACTGATGGGTGTGACTACATCCTCAGGACACTGATGGGTGACAGAGGTGGGGCTCGGGAGGAGAATCCATTTGGTCACGATGACATCACTAGTGGGTCAGTTAGAAGCCAGAATTTGAGCTCAAGTCTGCCTGACTCCAAAGTCACCCAGGACTCTCTCAATTGACGGAAAACCCAACTTCAGTCTAGCAGGTGGGGGAAGTATGAGCTCAGGAAACTGGAAAGTCTTGGTTTAGGTGATCAGACCACAAACAATGCTGCCAGGACCCAGTTTCGCTTCTGTTCTTGCTCCCTTGTTGGCTTTGCTCCTGGGCTGCCTGGCGGCCAGGAGGCAGCAGCCCTCTCATCTGTCAGGACCAGTGGGAAGCAAGCGTGCCTCTGTCTGTGGTCGCAGCAAGTCTCCCTGTGCTCTGGTCTCGGTGTGAGCCACATGGGGCCCTGAGAGTTGGGTCCAGGTCCCAGCTCTGCCCCTCAGCACATGGGAGCTGGGGAGCGGCACGGGTTGGCTTTCCAGAGAGCAATCAGGGTATCAGTTCAACAAGAAGGAGATGTTTACAATGGAGACAAAATATAAAAATGACTTCATCTTTTCCTTTTTCTTCAAAATCTCCCAGAAAACCCACCAGCTTTCCCTGGCAGCGTTCTCCAGGAGAGACAGGTTAGCCTGGCTCTCCCCGGCCACACTTCGGGGTTTTGTTCGGAAGCGGGTATTTGCTGTGTCCCATGCCAGGTCTTAAGGAGGACACACAGCCTGTGTCTGTGAGGTCTTAACACCTTTGGGGGGAAGTGATGCTAACACACATAAGAACATTGGAAAACAATTCAAAATGTCTGCAATTAGCATGAGCTGGAAATGAATAAATGACTCAATAAAATGCCCAAATCACTGCACTTCATCAAGGTTCCCATCCTGCTCTTGTGCAGCAAGTACACCAGGAAGAGAAAGTACACTTCTGAAGATGGGAGGTTTGGACCATCCCGTGTTGTTGACTTGTTGATATTGTGAGCATCAGTCTTAACCTCTTGTTGGCATTGTTGATGTTTTGATGACAGTGTTGGCATTAGTGTTGATGTTACTGATGTTGACATTTTCAGTGTTGCTGTTGCTATTAACTTGCTGATATTACTGACATTGGTGTTCGTTTGTTGACATTATTGTTGACTTGCCATTGGCTTGTGGGTGCTGTTGTTGACACGGTACCTCCTTTCCTCTTCACAGGTGGCTCACCTGGTCCTCAAGGCTCATGCCAGAGCTTGGCACCTCTACAACAGCCAGCATCGCCCGCGGCAGCAGGGCCGCGTGGGCATCGTGCTGAACTCAGACTGGGCAGAGCCCCTCTTCCCAGAGAGCCCCGAGGACCTGAGAGCCTCTGAGCGCTTCCTGCACTTCATGCTGGGCTGGTTTGCACACCCCATCTTTGTGGATGGAGACTACCCGGCTGCCCTGAGGGCCCGGATTCAACAGGTAAACAAGCAGTGCCCCAGGCCCGTGGCCCAGCTCCCCGAATTCACCGAAGCAGAGAAGCAACTCCTGAAAGGCTCAGCTGACTTCCTGGGTCTGTCCCACTACACTTCCCGCCTCATCAGCACGGCCCAGCAAGACACCTGCATCCCCAGCTATGACACCATTGGAGGCTTCTCCCAGCACGTGGACCCTGCCTGGCCCCGGACCTCCTCCCCTTGGATTCGTGTGGTGCCCTGGGGTATAAGGAGGCTGCTGCGGTTTGTATCCTTGGAATACACAAGAGGACAAGTTCCCATCTACCTGGCTGGGAATGGCATGCCCGTTGGGGAAAGTGAAGATCTCCTCGATGATTCCTTGAGAGTAGACTACTTCAATCGATATATCAACGAGGTGCTCAAGGGTAAGCGCGGTGGATATGCTGGTGATCGGGAGGTGGGTGGACCTTCTTCAGGTCTTCACAGTTTTGTGTGATGGGACCCAGAGGGTTTCCCAAGTAAATGAAGCAAAAAAGTGGTATTGGTAGTAAGAGCATGAGTCCTTCACATCAGCCTCCTAACTCTCTCTCAAGTCCTCAACTCTTTGCTCCCATATTCTTGTTCCCTTCTAAATTCTGCCCATCTGGCCCTAGTCAATGCTCGGTAGATAGAGCATTGGCCTGCAGACTGAAAGGGTCCCAGGTCTGATTCTGGCCAAGGGCACATGCCCAGGTGGGGATGTGCAGGAGGCAGCCAATCAATGATTCTCTCTCATCATTGATGTTTCTATCTTTCTCTCCCTCTCCTTTCCTCTTTGAAATCAATAAAAGAAATATATTTTATTTTTTTTATTATTTTTTTTTTTTTAGTTTTTAATATATTTTTATTGATTTTAGAGAGAAGAAGGAAGAGAGTGAGAAAGAAACATCCATCACTTGCCTCCCATACACACCCCAACCGGGGAGCCACCCTGCGACCTGGGTGTGTGCCCTGACTAGGAATCAAAACTACGACCTTTCAGTGAATGGGACAGTGCTCAACCAAGTGGGCCACACCAGCCAGTTTTTTTTTTTTTATCTATGAATTTGAGAGAGAGAGATTGATTTGTTCCACCCATTTATGCATTCATTGGTTGATTTTTTAAAGTATATTTATTGATTTAAATATTTATTTATTTATTTATTTATTTATTTATTTATTTTACAGAGAGGAAGAGAGAGGGATAAAGAGCTAGAAACATCCATGAGAGAGAAACATCGATCGGCTGCCTCCTGCACACTCCCCACCGGGGATGTGCCCATAACCAAGGTACATGCCCTTGACTGGAACTGAACCTGGGACCCTTCAGTCCCCAGGCTGATGCTCTATCCACTGAGTCAAACCGGTTAGGGCGGTTGATTCTTTCACGTGCCCCAACCAGGGATCAAATCCACATGCAACCTTGGCACATCAGGATGATGCGCCTACCAACTGAACAACAACCCAGCCAGGGCCTGTACACATTTGTAATGTGGATATAATCGGTATATAACACTGTGATGCAACTGTATACTTCCTTTTTCTTTAAAAGCTAACTTTATTTTATTTTTATTTTTTATTTTTTTTTAAATAAATCTTTATTGTTCATATTATTACAAATGTTCCTCATTCCCCCCCCTCCATTGCTCCCCTCCACCAAGTTTCCATTCAACTCTCTGCCCTTTCCCCATCCCCCATTGTCCTCATCCATAGGTGCAGTTTATGTTCAGTCTCTTCCCACCCCACCCCACTCCCCATTTCCCCGAGAATCATCAGTCCACTCCCCTTCCATACCTCTGATTCTATTATATTCACCAGTTAATATTGTTCATCATGATTTTTACTTCCCTTGGTTTTTGGACTCACTTGTTGATAGTTACGTATTTGTTCATAATTTTTATCTTTATTTTCTTCCTCCTCCTAAAGAACCCCTTTTAGCAATTCATATAGTTCTGGCTTGGCAGTGATGAACTCCTTTAGCTTAAATTTATTTGTGAAGGTCTTTATCTGGCCTTCGATTCTGAGTGATAGCTTTGCTGGGTAGAGTATTTTTGGCTGTAGGTTCTTGTTATTCATCACCTTGAATATTTCTTGCCATTCCCGTCTGGCCTGCATGGTTTCTGTTGAGAAATCAGCTGACAGTCGTATGGGTGCCCCTTTATAGGTAACTACCTGCTTTTGTCTTGCTGCTTTTAATATTCTCTCTTTGTCTTTAGCTCTTGGAATTTTAATTATGATGTGTCTTGGTGTGGTCCTCTTTGGATTCCTTTTGTTTGGGGTTCTGTGTGCTTCCTGGATGTGTAAGTCTATTTCTTTCACCAGGTGGGGGAAGTTTTCTGTCACTATTTCTTTCAATATGTTTTCGGTATCTTGCTCTCTGTCATCTTCTGGGATGCCCATAATTCTGATGTTGGTTCGCTTGAAGTTGTCCCAGAGGTTTCTTACATTATCTTCAACTTTCTGGATTCTCTTGTCTTCTTGCTTCTGTGGAGGAGTGTCCTCTGGCTCTTTGTGTTCCAAATCTTGGACTTGATTCTTGCAATCTTCCAATCTGTTTTTAGGACTCTGCATAATATTTTTTATTTCAGAGAATGTATTCTTCATTTCTTGTTGATCCTTTATCATTTCTTGTTGAACCTTTATTATTTCTTGTTGATCCCTTTTCATATCCTCATAGGTCTCATTTATTTTATCGGCCTTTTCTAAGAGATTGTTGAACATCCTTATAAGCGTGGTTTTGAAGTCTATATCCAGTCGCTTTTTGTCCTCCATTTCTTTCGTTTGTGATCTGTTTCCTCGTTTCGGCATTTTCGCTGCTTCCCTGAGTTGGTAGGTTGGGAGGATCAGCTGTGTCTATGCCAGGAGACAACCTTATTCCACTAGACTTGGAAACCTGCAAAAGCCTCTCTGAGTTCAGCTTGGATGGGGCAGAGTTTCAGGGTGGAGCCTACAGCCTTGGCTTCCGGTTAGCCCCACCCTCTGAGGTTCCTGAGTCTCAGTGTACCTCAGTGTCCTTTGGTATTTGCTGCAAGCACCTCTGAGAGAAAGGCGCCCTAGAGTTTCGCCAGCTACCAGACAGTCTAGTCTCTCCCCCAACAAGCCCACAACTGGGGTTCAGAGCAGTTGGAAGTGGGGTTAAGAACAGTCCGGAGCTTATGTCTCCTTCCCGCCAGGGCAATCAAGCGGCCCAAACAACAGTCTGTCCTCTGTGCGCGCAACGTGCGCGACTCAGGGGATCTGCTTTTCGCCGCTCTCCCTGAGCTTCTGCCTTACAGCCCAGATTCCCTCTGTATGAGGCTGGGGCCCGAGGGTCTTGCCCAGGACTGGGGTTCAGTGCAGTCAGAACTGGGGCTCAGCACAGTCCTGAGCTTTTGTCTTCTTCCCGCTGGGGCAATTCAGCAGCTCAGGGAACAGTCCGTCCTCTGCGCGCAATGTGCGCGACTCCGGAGCTCTGCCTTTCTCGCTGCTCGGCTGAGCTTCCACCTTACAGCCCAGATTCCCTCTGTATGAGCCTGGGACCCCGGGGGTCTCGCCCAGAACTGGGGTTCAGTGCAGTCGGAGTTGGGGTTCAGCACAGTCCGGAGCTTTTATCTCCTTCCCGCTGGGGAACGCCAGCCAGGCACTCAGCGGCCCCTCCTCTCCGGCTCCGTCCTCTCCCCGCGCGCGCACCGCGCCTCCGTACCTTAGGCTTTTACAGCTCCTCTGATTGTCCTTCAGGTTTTCTCTTTCCTTCTGGTTGTATAATTTCCAGTCAGTCAACTTTCCTGTAGTTCTGGATAGTGTCCACTTTATATTTTAGTTGTATTTTTTGAAATTGTTGAGTGCGGCTGCAGCTAGGCGTTTACCTCTGCCGCCATCTTGTTGCAATGTCCAAGAAATATATTTTAAAAATAAATAAGTAAATTCTGCCCATCTGAGTCCTGTCCACATCAAGCCTCGTTGTTTTTAATGCACTTATTTAACAAATATTTATTAGCTGACTGTTATGTCCCAGACGTTGTGCAAGACAGTAGAGGTGAAATATTAAACAAAAATTGTCTTTTTACATAGGATATACACGGTCTACAGAGGGACACAGACAGAAAGTTGCAACAAAGGGTGATAATGGCGTTCATTCCAGGATGGCATGCAGACATTTAAGATGGAACTCCAGCCCATTAACTCTTCCTTCCTTGCTCCAGCCACATTGGCCTTCGTCTCCTTTAACTGGCTGTAAACATATACAGCTCATTTACTTTGATCCAGTTAATCCACATCTACGGTCTCACTGTTTCACATGTCTTTTTATCCCGAGTAACAAGGAATGGCAAATAAGTTTCCCCTCATAGGCCAGTCCTACTCAGTTGAGAGTGGCTAGCTGTCTGCCTAGAGGGCCGTGATGAGAAGATTTCGAGGCCTTGTCGAGGTGCACAGAGAAAGAATTGCTAAGTGATACTTGCCCTGGGCACTGCAGTGAGGAATGGAGACACACATCCCACCAAGGGAGGTCAGACCCCCTCTCTGTTCTTCACTCATATTCCTCTCAGCATCAAGGTTACAGTTCTGTAATCTGTGTAGGAACCCGTTTAAGACGGGTTCGTTGCCTCGAGTGATCGTTGACACAACTGTATGCAGTCAATCGACAGATACTTTCCTCCTGCAAGAACTGTGCAAACAGATGCACACCCTGAGGAGCTAAATGGTGTGCCCAAACAGGCTGTGAGTGGAACCAGAGGCCTTCTCTCTCTGGCTCAGCTCTTCACTCTACCCACTCAACTATGAGGCTTTTATTCATCTTTATGTCCCCAGAGCCTGGCACGACCTGGAGACAAAGCAGGCGCTTACTGAGTTACTTACTGAGTGAGTGAGAACCTTTCCCGCCTCGTATACAGCCAGTGTTTGCAGAGAGGCTGTGCGATCTGACAGAAACAGGCTTAATCCTTTGCTGACTCCCGGATGGAGCCCACAGCCATCGCCTTACTTTTGCTCTGGTTCGTGGTTGCCCTGCTAGTCCGTCTTTATGCTCTCACAGTCCCGTAGTCCAGACGTCTGAAATCAAGATGCCATAGAAATTCTCTGCCTCCAGAGGCTCCAGAGGTTCCCGGGAGCACCCCTCCGCTCTCCCATCTTCCCGGGGCTCCAGACATTCCTTGGCACGTGGCTGTGTCGCCTCAATCTCTGCCTCCACCTTCACACGGCTTCTCTAGGTCTCCATAGGAAAGCCAGTCACACTTCTAAAGACTCAGTGACTTCTGTGTTCTACGTAAAACCAAGGAGTCCTGATACCAGGGGACGGGGCACATTCTCTGCATTACTCATTTCAAGACAAAGATGCTCGTTTGGACTGAGTGGTGGCCGTGGATGTGGCCTGATGTTTTGTGGGGTCTTGTGAATTTTCCTTACCCATTCTGAAGGAGCAGAGAGATTAATGCTTTTGGAGTAACCCGAATCGCCTCCAAAACTTTCCTGTCAAAAGGAAAACCTTTAAAGAGCAAGCTAGCAGAGGCGTTAAAATGACACCGCTGTGTTTCTGTATTTCCCCACAGCGGTCAAGGAGGACTCGGCGGATGTTCGGTCTTACATTGCTCGTTCCCTCATCGATGGCTTCGAAGGGCCCTCTGGTTACAGCCAGAGGTACGGGCTGCACCACGTCAACTTCGAGGACGGCAGCAGGCCGAGGACTCCCAGGAAATCTGCCTATTTCTTCACCAGCATCATCGAAAACAATGGCTTCCTCACCAAAGAAGTGAAAAGACTGCCACCACCCAGTACGGCGACTTCCCCCCCTACCGTCAGAGCCTTCCCTTTTCCCTCCGAGGTGCCCTCCAAGGCTAAAGTCGTCTGGGAAAAGTTCTCCAACCAGCCCAAGTTTGAACGGGACTTGTTTTACCACGGCACGTTCCGGGAGGACTTTCTGTGGGGCGTGTCCTCCTCAGCCTACCAGATAGAAGGAGCTTGGGACGCCGACGGCAAAGGCCCCAGCATCTGGGACAACTTTACCCACACCCCGGGCAGCAACGTGAAAGGCAACGCCACCGGAGACGTGGCCTGTGACAGCTATCACCAACTGAGTGCCGATCTGAATATGCTTCGAGCTTTGAAGGTGAAGGCCTATCGCTTCTCTATCTCCTGGTCTCGGGTCTTCCCAACGGGGAGAAACAGTTCTATCAATCGCCTTGGCGTCGATTATTACAACAGGCTGATTGATGGCTTGGTGGAAAGCAACATCTTCCCGATGGTGACGCTGTTCCACTGGGACCTGCCCCAGGCCCTGCAAGACATCGGAGGATGGGAGAATGCTTCCTTGATCGAGTTGTTTGACAGCTACGCAGACTTCTGTTTCCAGACCTTTGGTGACAGGGTCAAGTTCTGGATGACCTTCAATGAGCCCACCTACCAGGCGTGGCTGGGTTATGGCTCCGGGGAGTTTCCCCCAAATGTGAAGGACCCAGGCTGGGCGCCTTACAGGATTGGCCACGCACTCATCAAAGCCCATGCCAGAGTCTACCACACGTACGATGAGAAATACCGGCAAAAGCAGAAGGGGGTCATCTCCCTGAGCCTCAGTGCGCACTGGGCGGAGCCCAAGTCGCCCGAGCTCCCGCGGGACGTGGAGGCAGCTGACCGGATGCTGCAGTTCTCCCTGGGCTGGTTCGCCCACCCCATTTTCCGAAACGGGGACTATCCCGAGGCCATGAAGTGGAAAGTGGGGAACAGGAGTGAACTACAGCACTTGGCCACGTCCCGCCTGCCACGTTTCACTGAGGAGGAGAAGAGGTACGTCAGGGCTACGGCCGACGTGTTCTGTCTCAACACCTACTCCTCCAGAATTGTGCGGCACACAACACCGAGGCTAAACCCGCCCTCCTACCAAGACGACCAGGAGACGATCGAGGAGGAGGACCCTTCCTGGCCGGCCACAGCACTGAACAGAGCTGCACCCTGGGGGATGCGGAGACTGCTCAACTGGGTCAAAGAAGAGTACGGTGACATCCCCATTTACATCACCGAAAATGGGGTGGGGCTGGAAAATCCGAAGGTGGAAGATACCGATCGGATATTCTACCACAAAACCTACATCAATGAAGCTTTGAAAGGTATGTGAGGGTTCATTCCCCCCTTACAAAATCTTCCAACATCCACACATCATGTGCCTGAAATGATTTGGCAGAGTACATTACAAACCATCAGCAAGTCTAAGTCTTATGTGCTAACTCCATTATTCTTTTCCTGCCTGGGGTTACATTTCCCTTTGGGAATCTGAAAAAAGCTATGGTCATCTCCCCAAATGTACACACACACAATCCCCATAAAAACATTAAAAAAAAACACCATATATATATATATATATATATATATATATATATATATTATTGATTTTTTACAGAGAGGAAGGGAGAGGGATAGCTAGAAACATTGATGAGAGAGAAACATCAACCAGCTGCCTCCTGCACACCCCCAAATGGGGATGTGCCTGCAACCAAGGTACATGCCCATTTCCGGAATTGAACCTGGGACCTTTCAGTCCACAGACCGACGCTCCATCCACTGAGCCAAACCGGTTTTGGCACTCATAAGAACATTTTTATGGGTCCCTTCATCTATTATTGAACATCTACTGTTGGAAAAGTTTTACTCTAAATCATAGGGAAACAGTAGTGAACAAAACAGATAACTTTCTACTGGCATGGAGCTTATATTCTGACTATTGGCCTGGTGCACGGATTTGTGCACATTGAGAGGAAATTAATTAGAAGGTGGCAGGCGGGGCAGGACCCAGAAAGACAGGTCACACCTGGGGTGGCACTGCAGCTCGAAGGGTGTCTGTGGAGTGAGTGGGGTGCCCCCAGCAGTTGGGGTCCTTCAGCCTGGCCTACAGAGATCAGGCAGAAACCGGCTCTCTGACATTCCATGAGTGGTCCTGGATTGTGAGGGGACAGTTCTTGGGTGAGGCACCCCGGAATCAGGCTCCCTCCTCTCTAGTTCTGGGGAGCATCACCTGAGAACCACCACTGCCAAGTCACCACAATTCGGCAGCTCCTTTGTTGCGCGTCTGCCCCCTGGTGGTCAGTGAGCATCATAGCTACCGGTCAGACGGTAGCTTAGCCTTTTATATATATATAGATGGGTTCCATGCAACCCTAGAGGAAGAAACTGTTCTCCAATTCACATTTGTGTTTCATATTTAAAGTGCACGGAGACTCTTGAATTTGAAGCACATCCCTTTACCCCAACAAAAGAATTTGATTTTACAAAGGTCAGTCATTAATACTCATTTGGGGGCATGTGTGCAGGCAAAGGAACAAAGACACACAGGTGATGTGCCCATCAGGGACAGGTTACCTGTGTGTACAAGCTGATGGTTAGGACGACTGTCTTGAGTTGAGAGGCCAGTACTTGGGGCCCCTGCCCAATGGGGTAAAGCCCTTCTCTTTCCCTTGCAATGTTCCCAGCCTACAGGCTCGACGGCGTAGACCTTCGAGGGTATGCCGCGTGGTCCCTGATGGACAACTTTGAGTGGCTGAATGGTTACACAGTCAAGTTTGGACTGTACCATGTTGATTTCAACAATACGAGCCGGCCTCGCACAGCGAGAGCCTCCGCCAGGTACTACACGGAGGTCATCACCAGCAACGGCATGCCGCTGCCCCCGGAGGATGAGTTCCTCCACGGCCAGTTTCCCAAGGGCTTCATCTGGAGCGCCGCTTCCGCTGCCTATCAGGTGAGGAGCGCAGGGCAGCTCAGCAACATCTGTTGCACACCTACTATGCGCCAGGCTCGGGGTTCAGTGCAGGGAAGGGCAGAGTGAGCAGGGGATTTTCACAGACTGTGGGAGGGAAGTGAGGGGTGCCGTCGGGGGGATCTTGGAGGACCTCTTCCCAGATTGCCCGGGCTCTTCACCCCTCTGTTCACCCCCCCCAAACACAGGCGGACCAGCACAGCTACAAGGGCTGTGCTGAGGTGGGTGTTCTCGGCGAGAAGGAGCGGGTGGAGCCTGGGCAGACACAGGCAGAGGCGTGAACGTGAAGATTCTCTGCTGGATGCTTGTCTTACCTGGTCTCCTCCAAGCAGGAAACATGGCTGCCACAGGTTTTTTTCCTAGAGTCACCAAGGAATGGGTCATCGCTGCCATGGAGGGGGGCGTGAGAAGGGGCATGGGATTGGCCTGAGGTTATTTGAGGTTGCTTTTCTGATGTCCTAACGTCCTACCACACCTTATCCATGCCAGATGAAGCTTACTCATAGAGAAGATATGAGGGTTTTGCCTTTTTCCCAGAGAAATAAAAGATAATAAGCAAAGAGTGCCCTGCTCAGTCTTTAGCTGCAGGTTACTGGCTGACATCTTCTTTATCTTCTCCGCTGCAGGAGGGCTCTGTGTGCTCGGGGTGAGGGCCGGCAGGTCAGTGGGATGAGCTGGCCTGGCTGGGAGTGCCCGGCCCTCGGGTTTTTCTGGACGACTGTAGCTGCTGAAAATATATGTTCGAGGTGGTCGCGTGTTAGCAACCCCCAGGTGACCACACCACCAGGCTATGAGTGGAGTCTCGGGGCAAGTTCTGCCACACCCAGACAAGTGCCAGCCAAACACACAGAAACCGTTCACGCGGCCTGTAGTGTGGGCTGGAGGGAGCCCCGTTCCTGGTCCCGTCAGGTGCTCTGGCCAGCACTTCGCATGAAAGGTTCACTGGGAAATGCCGAGGTTCCCGAGGGGGGCTTCTGGGGCCCTTCTCTCAGGCACCGACTCCCGTGGGAGGACCCCAGCGTGGCCTGGACGTGGTTTGGGTGGGCAGTTCTGCTGTGGGCTCTCCTGTGCCCGGTGGGTGTTCGGCAGCACCCTGGGCTCTGCCCACAGATGCCAGTAGGCTTCTCCCCCAGTTGTCACAATCAACACTGTCTCCAGACATTGATCAGTGCCCCCGCTGGGTGAGTCCCAGGGCTCCCGGGCTCACAGCTGGACACAGGAGGGGACACAGGCAGGCCTGGTGGGGTCTTAGCCCTGTCCGTGCACGGGACAGTCTTGGAAACATGTTAGAAACCACGTCTTGAATGATTAACTTGGTGTCAGGGGGCAGTCAGCGGGCACCTTCTCCCCATCTGTGACCCTGAATATTCTAATGAGCCAGGTGTGGGGTGGGAATCGAGAATGGATGAGCTGTGCCTACAGTGTAGGCTTCCCAGTTAGATGCCATCTGACTCAATTCCTTTTTGAAACCTTTTCTTTGGAAATCTGTTTAAACAGAGAAAAGTTGCAAAAACAGTAGAGGACTCCCATGTACCCTTTCCCACACTGCTCAACCGTTACCATTTGCCGCATTTTCTCTCTGCATGTCTCTCTCTCTCTCTCTCTCTCTCTCTCTCTCTCTCTCTCTCTATATATATATATATATATATATATATATATATATGAAACTGACTTTATCACCTGAATGAGCAGGTGTCTACCAGGTTTCTCTACCATACAATTAAGAAGTATTTTGTAGTTATAAGTGATTTAGGGGGAGCTACCTGGAGACTCTACAAATATCCTGTCTCTCATCAAGTTTCAATCACTAGCTTTAGCAACTGTTGGTAATTTTTGCCTGAATCAGTTGTTACTATGATAGTGGACAAATGGTGATTTCCTAATTTCATCATTCCTTCATTTATTACTAGAGGCCCAGTGACTGAAAATTCATGCACCGGGTCCCTCAGCCTGGCCTGCCCCCTCTAAACAGTACAGGAGCCCTCAGGGGCAGGAGGCCACCCGGCCATCAGGGAAAGGTGATGCCCCATCACACCTCTGCTGCTGCCACTGCCGGCAGCACAAGCCTCAGCTGGCCCTGGTTCCCTGAGCCTCGGGTGACCCTGGGCAACTGGGCAGTTGCCTTCTGAGACTTGCCTTTGCCTTGGGCCGGCCGTGGGCAGCTGGGGGGCTGAGGGGACTGGGGGACTCTGGAGGCAGGTGCAGCAGTGGGGCTGAGGGGACTGGGCGCCGCCATCTTGTGGCTGGGGGCGTTGCCATCTTTGAGGGCGGGACAGCAATTAGCGTATTCCCACCTTATTGGCTGTGGGTGCCACCATCTTTGTGATGATGTGAGGGTCAATTAGCATATTTCCTCTTTCTTAGAAAGGATGTGGCATCCAACACATAATGTGTTGAGCTTTGCCTTTTATCCTACTTACTTACACTTTATTTATATATAAATGTGGCCGAAACCGGTTTGGCTCAGTGGTAGAGCGTCGGTCTGTGGACTGAAAGGTTTTGGGTTCGATTCCGGTCAAGGGCATGTACCTTGGTTGCGGGCATATCCCCGGTAGGGGGTGTGCAAGAGGCAGCTGGTCGATGTTTCTCTCTCATTGACGTTTCTAGCTTTCTATCTCTCTCCCTTCCTCTCTGTAAAGATATCAATAAAATATATATATTTTAAAAAAGATATATATAAATGTGTATTGACATACGGCATCAGTTGGTCTCACGGAGTCCTGTTGTACTCAGTTGGTGGCACTTTTGCTGTCATGTATTTAGATGCTCTAATCGCCCCACATTTTGCCGGGCACAGTGCCTTTTGGACGTGGCCCGTCCTTCTCTGAACACTTCCCTAATTCTTCCCGGCACAAGGTGTTCCGAGTTCGTCTTGTGCCTCTTCTGCCCAGCCCATCACCAGCTGTTCTCTCATGGGCCCTGGTTCCCTGTGTTGGGCAAGGGCACTTAGAAACCCAGTGTGCCTGCTAGGTGCTCACTGCTGCTGGGGGTCATCACCTCCAGGTCCTCAGTGGGCAGAGCTAGGGAGTCCGTGTGCGCACACATACATGCACGCAGACACACACACATATGCTTCTGCCTCCATCTCCACCTCCATGTATATTCAGGACCACGAGTTCACACTGACGTCTCCCCAGGGTTAATGCTAGCGTTCCCATTTTCTGTATTAATACTCCTTTCTCCAACGGTGAGAAACCCCGTCCTAATAGCCTCAACGTAGTCAATTATTTGCTCAGTCCCCTGCATTCGCTAATCTCCCAGCCGAGGGCACCTCCTCCACCCGTAGCCTCTCTCCCGGGGGCTGTGCAGGTCGGACCCTGGTGAAAGCACCACGCCGCCTTACCAGTCACACAATACCACGCCGTGTACGCCGAAGTGTTCTGAAGGAAAGGATGGACGTCGCACTGTCAGACCAGCTGAGCCTGAGGGAGGTGTTCGCAGGGTCGCTTGCAGTCAGTTTTCCCTTAACCTTGGTGGGAGGACCTAGAGGAAGCACCAAGGCAGGGGCATGTCCTGACCAGAAACCCCGCCCCCACGCCCGGCATCGCTGGGATTTGTTTGGCCAGGACTGGGGCTGGGGCGCGTGGCATTGTTCACTCGGACTGTTAGCGAGCACCCGGCATACACCAGAGGCTGTTACAGTAACTGCTGGACACAGGATGACAGAATCAGTGCCAGGCCGTACAGGCTGTGGGGACGCAGGTGACAGTGACAGAAAGTATGTACGGGAAGCTACAGGGGTTTAGAACACAGAGGGAGGCCACCGAAGGCTCCCAGAGGACTTACCTCCTCCTCGGGACTTTCCTGCCCACAGAAAGGAACCTGAGAGGGCCCAGCTGGCATGACTCAGTGGTTGAGTGTTGACCTATGAACCAGGAGGTCAGGGTTCAATTCCCAGTCAGGGTACATGCCCGGGTTGCAGGCTCAATCCTAGTAGGAGACATGCAGGAGGCAACTGATCAATGATTCTATCTCATTATTGATATTTCCCTCTCTCCCTCTCCCTTCCTCTCTGAAATCAGTAATAAAAGAAAGAAAAAGAGAGAAAGAGGAAGGAAAAAAGGAAAGCAGGAAAGCAGGAAGGAAGGAAGGAAGGAAGGAAGGAAGGAAGCTGTGAGGGTATGGCTGTGGGACTTATTGGGTTGTGTCTTGTCATCTTGAGATTGAAGGTGCGTGGAGAGAAGACGGCAAAGGACTCAGTATTTGGGACACGTTTTCCCACACGCCACTGAAGGTCGAGAACAACGACACGGGAGACGTGGCCTGTGACAGCTACCACAAGATCGCCGAGGACGTGGCCGCCCTGCGGAACCTGGGGGTGTCCCACTACCGCTTCTCCGTCTCGTGGCCTCGCGTCCTCCCGGATGGAACCACCAAGTACATCAATGAAGCCGGCCTGCGCTACTACGTGCAGCTCATCGACGCGCTGCTGGCTGCCAACATCAAGCCCCAGGTGAGGTGGCCCAGGTGGGGTGGCCCCGGTGAGGTGGCCCCGGTGAGGTGGTCCAGGTGGGGTGGCCCAGGTGGGGTGGCCCAGGTGAGGTGGGGCAGGTGAGGTGGTCCAGGTGGGGTGGCCCAGGTGGGGTGGCCCAGGTGGGGTGGCCCCAGGTGGGGTGGCCCCAGGTGGGGTGGCCCAGGTGAGGTGGCCCAGGTGAGGTGGCCCAGGTGGGGTGGCCCAGGTGAGGTGGGGCAGGTGAGGTGGTCCAGGTGGGGTGGCCCAGGTGGGGTGGTCCAGGTGAGGTGGGGCAGGTGAGGTGGGGCAGGTGAGGTGGCCCAGGTGGGGTGGCCCCAGGTGAGGTGGGGCAGGTGAGGTGGGGCAGGTGAGGTGGGGCAGGTGAGGTGGCCCAGGTGGGGTGGCCCCAGGTGGGGTGGCCCCGGTGAGGTGGCCCAGGTGAGGTGGCCCAGGTGAGGTGGTCCCAGGTGGGGTGGTCCAGGTGAGGTGGCCCCAGGTGAGGTGGTCCAGGTGAGGTGGCCCAGGTGAGGTGTCCCAGGTGAGGTGGCCCCGGTGAGTTGGCCCCGGTGAGGTGGCCCAGGTGAGGTGGTCCAGGTGAGGTGGTCCAGGTGAGGTGGCCCCGGTGAGGTGGGGCAGGTGGGGTGGCCCCAGGTGAGGTGGCCCAGGTGGGATGGCCCAGGTGAGGTGGCCCCGGTGAGGTGGCCCCCGGTGAGGTGGCCCAGGTGAGGTGGCCCCCGGTGAGGTGGCCCAGGTGAGGTGGCCCAGGTGAGGTGGTCCAGGTGGGATGGCCCAGGTGGGGTGGCCCCAGGTGAGGTGGCCCCAGGTGAGGTGGTCCAGGTGAGGTGGCCCAGGTGAGGTGGCCCAGGTGAGGTGGTCCAGGTGAGGTGGTCCAGGTGAGGTGGCCCCAGGTGGGGTGGTCCAGGTGAGGTGGTCCAGGTGAGGTGGCCCCAGGTGGGATGGCCCAGGTGGGGTGGCCCCAGGTGAGGTGGGGCAGGTGGGATGGCCCAGGTGGGGTGGCCCCAGGTGGGATGGCCCAGGTGGGGTGGCCCCAGGTGAGGTGGGGCAGGTGAGGTGGCCCAGGTGAGGTGGCCCAGGTGAGGTGGTCCAGGTGGGATGGCCCCAGGTGAGGTGGTCCAGGTGAGGTGGCCCCGTGAGGTGACCCCAGGTGAGGTGGTCCAGGTGAGGTGGTCCAGGTGAGGTGGCCCCGGTGAGGTGGCCCCCGGTGAGGTGGCCCAGGTGAGGTGGCCCCGGTGAGGTGGCCCCAGGTGAGGTGGTCCAGGTGAGGTGGGGCAGGTGAGGTGGCCCAGGTGGGATGGCCCAGGTGAGGTGGTCCAGGTGAGGTGGCCCAGGTGAGGTGGTCCAGGTGGGGTGGCCCAGGTGGGGTGGCCCAGGTGGGGTGGCCCAGGTGGGATGGCCCAGGTGAGGTGGCCCAGGTGGGGTGGCCCAGGTGAGGTGGTCCAGGTGAGGTGGTCCAGGTGAGGTGGCCCCGGTGAGGTGGTCCAGGTGAGGTGGCCCAGGTGAGGTGGCCCAGGTGAGGTGGTCCAGGTGGGGTGGCCCAGGTGAGGTGGCCCCGGTGAGGTGGTCCAGGTGAGGTGGTCCAGGTGAGGTGGTCCCAGGTGGGATGGCCCAGGTGAGGTGGCCCAGGTGGGGTGGCCCAGGTGAGGTGGTCCAGGTGGGGTGGCCCAGGTGAGGTGGTCCCAGGTGAGGTGGTCCCAGGTGGGATGGCCCAGGTGAGGTGGCCCCGGTGAGGTGGCCCCGGTGGGGTGACCCAGGTGGGGTGGTCCCAGGTGAGGTGGCCCAGGTGAGGTGGGGCAGGTGAGGTGGGGCAGGTGAGGTGGCCCCAGGTAAGGTGGCCCCGGTGGGGTGGTCCCATGAGGTGGCCCCGGTGAGGTGGCCCAGGTGAGGTGGCCCCATGAGGTGGGCAGGGAGGCCTGCCCACGTGAGGGACCAGCTGGGCCAGAGAGCTCGTTCATCATGTAAACAAAAGCTCTTTTCAAATTTAATGTTTGAGTTGTTAACAAAGTCAAGTGAGAAGAGGTCAAAAAGCATAAAGGAGTGTGCAGTGTGGATTTTCCTTCTGTTCAGTTCCTCTTTCTGTGGGCCCACGTTTGCTAGGTTCTCATGTCCTTTTGTGGGTAGAAGCCAGTAGGTGTGTCTGTGTGTGTATATTTTTCCCCCCTCTTTTCTCATAATGGTAAAATACTTGCTTTTTTTTTTTTAATGTTTTTATTTCAGAGAGGAAGGGAAAGTGAGAGAGACAAAAACATGAAAACATCAATGAGAGAGAAACATCAATGGCTGCCTCCTGCAGGTGTGCGGGCGCGGGTCCGGCGCCCGTGGCTGACAGTCTGGCTGGTCTGGCTCGCAGGTGACCCTCTACCACTGGGACCTGCCGCAGGCCCTGCAGGACGCGGGCGGCTGGGAGAACGACACCATCGTGCAGCGCTTCAGGGACTACGCCGACGTGCTCTTCCGGAGGCTGGGCGGCAAGGTCAAGTTCTGGATCACGCTCAACGAGCCCTTCGTCGTCGCGCTGCAGGGCTACGGCTACGGCACCATGGCTCCAGGTGGGTGTGGGTTCCGGCCCTGGGAGACCGGAATCGGGGCGCTTTGGAGGAGGGCCCGGAGAGCCTCGGGTCCCCTCAGGCTCCTGCCGCGGCCAGTTCCCCTCGGCCCCACATCGGCGCCTCCCGGGGCGGCTTTCTTTGCTCCGAGATGGACATTCCTCAGACGGGAAGCTCCGGAGTCAGGGACTCATCGGGGACTCATCGGTGTAGGAAGGGGCGACCCCTCCCGCTGTTCAGGTCCACAGCCTGTTTCCTGTGACCCCGGGTCCCCCGGGTTGGGGTAACTGATTTGGCTGCCCCAGGCCTTCCTGCCCGAGTCCCCGCGGAGAGCTGGTCCGGCCCTGGGGGCCACATGCACATCCCATGTGGGCGATTCGTTACTTTCCTAAGACCCCAAAGCTCTGACAGGGGCCGTGGGCCTGTGCTGCCCCTTCAGAGGCATCCGCTGGCCTCTCCTCTGGTCCTGAGCTTCGGAGCGCACCGTGCTCCTCCCTGCGACTCTGTCGTCGGTGTAAATGCCGGGAGGTCCCGGGCGGCCTCGGAGTCTTTACCAGAGGCAGCTGCCGGGGGTCCTTGGCTGGCACTCTGGTTTTCCGTTCCTTCGGCCCGAGAGGTGGCCTCAGACCATCGGCTCTCAGGGACTCTGCCAGCTGCTGCCATCAGCTGTATTCTCCAACCTCTGCTTCCACAGCGGCTCCCCAGGTGCCCGGTGTCAGCGCCCACCCGTGGGGGCGGGGGGGGAGGGGGCACGCAGAACACAGGCTGCCGGGCTCCACGCGCACTGTCCCCCTTCCTTCTCCCAGCAGCTCCGGGGAAGAAGCTGCAAGGCTGAAACCCTCCCCAAAGCCCCACGGCCGCCAGTAGGCCCTGGAGCCGGGATTTACGTTCCATTCTCCCCCCCAAACACGTAGCGGAAGTCTCTAGGCAGTGACACTCGGGCCACATTCCCTCCCTGCTGACATCCGTGTGTGTGTGTCCAGGCATCGTCTCCAGGCCTGGCACTGCCCCCTATGTCGCCGGCCACAACCTGATCAAGGCCCACGCCGAGGCCTGGCACCTGTACAACGACGTGTACCGCGCCCAGCAGGGCGGCCTCATCTCCATCACCATCAGCAGCGACTGGGCCGAGCCCAGGGACCCCTCCAACCAGGAGGATGTGGAGGCCGCCAGGAGATACGTCCAGGTCCGTTTGCCCTCCGGGCACTGTTTCCACGCCGCCCCGCTTCCTGTCGTGATCTCATGGGGATAGAACAGGGGTGGGCAAACTTTTTGACTCGAGGGCCACCATGGGTTCTTACACTGGACCGGAGGGCCGGAACAAAAGCAACCTGACCATGCTGGCACTCTCATCTTGGGCTGCTGGTGAGGGAGCGGAGGGGAGAGCAAGAGAACCCTCCGCTCTTTGGGCTCCGCGGGCCGGATCCGGCCCCAGGGCCGTAGTTTGCCCACAGCTGGGATAGAATCATATCACAAAACAAAGCGTGAGGCTGAAGGCCTTGTTCTGCTGTTACCTGGCCTTGTGAACTTGGTAATATCACCTTAACCTTGTTGGACCTACCTTTTCTCCTCTGTGCAGTTGGAGAGGACCTACCTACCTCATAGGTTTGCTGTGACGAAAAGTCCTTTGGGGTTGTTATCTTTTAAGTCTCAAAGATGATCTGTACATGAAGTTCTTGCTGGGTATAACACTGGCTTGAAGCTAACACAGAGAAAGAAATGCTCTCTCTCAGTGCCTGGTTTGACTACAGTTAACAGAACTAGGCTGCAATGCCCGATACAACCTCTAGGTGTCGCCATATGACCTTACTTCCTCAGCCTAAGGATTCCATAAATTGGGAACTTCAGACTCCGTAAAACTCGTGAGTGCCCCCAATGTCAGGAGTTTAACCTAAGGACGTGCATCTCTTGGTCACGGGCTTTTGCTCCTAGGAAGCAGAGAGGCTAGTAGGCAGATGCCGACAACTTGGCTCACCCCCTTCAGCCTGGGCCCTGACAAGGGGAGACAGAAAAGAACGGCCCGCGTCGCCCGGTCTGCCTCTGGCTCCTGTTAGTGTCTCTGAGGGTCAGAGGCACCCTCTCCCAGGATCGCCTCAGGGAGCACTTGGCTCTGAGGAGGAGCCTCCAGCTGCAGCTCTCGGAGGGGACACCGAGGTCTGGGTTGGTCAAACTCTTCACAAGAAAATTAGTCAATGAAGATAGAAGCTTAATTTCCTTATTTGCTAGCCAGCTTGGGGGGAAGTATTAGAACAGAATCAATGAGTCCCTCATTCCAGATATATTGAATTAGAGCAATCATTTGTTTTCTGAAGTCCAAAGCCCAAACCTCAGGACGTGTTAGTCTCATGAGATTGAGACACCTGCTGGCAGATGTGGACCTGCAGCCTAGAACTGGGACTCGCCCTCTGGTACAATCAGCTCCTAAGAAGGATCCCAGGTGACCTCAGGACGCGGGGAAGCCTTTTACCAGAGGGTGTTCCAGCCGCATCTCAGAAGGGAGGGCTCCCCGCTCCCCACCGTGCGGGCGTCACTGCGGGAGAGAGGAGGGTGAGGGAGACAAACCTCCCAGGACCCCAGCCTCCAGGCCTCACTCAGGAAAACAGACAGGAAGGCTCCCGCTCTAGGACTGAGGACCCAGGGCCCATGAGACTCCATCCTCTGCCTGGCACCAGGACAGCCTGGCAGCTCCGCCCTCCCAGGAATTGATGTTCCTCTCTCTCGCCCCTTCATCTCCGAATTCAATAAAAACATACATATTTTTAAAGAGAATGGGATATGGAAAGAATGTGGGGGTGGGGGGGAGTGTCCAGGGGCACACCTGCCAATGCTGAGGCTGCCTGTCCCCACCCCCACCTGCAGTTCATGGGAGGCTGGTTTGCACATCCGATTTTCAAGAATGGAGATTACAACGAGGTGATGAAGACCCGGATCCGTGACAGGAGCTTGGCCGAAGGCCTCAACAAGTCTCGGTGGGTCCTGGTGCCCCCCCCACCCCCCCAGCCAGGAGAGGGAGGGCGGGCGTCTGGTCTGTGGGACCAAATGGAAGCTCCTGGGAGGAAGCACAGGGGTGAGAGCATGGCTGTTGGGGTCAGAGGCGAGTCTGAGGCAAGTTCCAGTATCTCTGAGCTTCCTGCTTGCTGGGAAGATTAAACATGATTGTGTATGCGAAGCTCTCAGCGAGGTAGCACTGCTGTGTGCTTGGTGAAAGGCAGTTGCTACATTATTATCATCATCATCATCATCCTTTGGAACAGCCAGGAAATCTATCTTCAAGGGCACCCACTTATCAACCCACCACCTCTAAGGACAAATTCCCCAGCTCATCCTCCCCCATTCCGTCACCTCTGAGTCGATGTGGGTAGCAATGGGTGATGGCCAGAGTGTTTGTTGTTTGGACAGTACGTGACAATGGGGTGATCAAAGCAGTCCTACTTCCTGTCAAAAAAAGTAATGGCAACATCAACAACTAACGTGTATTCATCTTTTATTGGCACTTCTATTCCTATTTAAAGTTAAGGCACACATACTGAAGCGAGATCACCCAGCTATTGAACGATGGAGCTGGGATATGACACGGGGCTGATTCCAGGGCCCACACTGGGTTTGAGTCAACCAGCTGGGATTAGAGGAATGGGAGGTGGATGAGGACGGAATGGCCTGGCCTTATGGAAACATATCCACAAGCTCCAAGGTAGTGCTTGTGTTACCACAGGTCAAAAGGCCTTTGAGTCTTTCCCACAAACTACCGCCTAGAGCCCAGCTGTAAGGATTAAGGAATCCAGTCCCCACCCTTACACACATCCCGGCCTGGTCAGGGCAAGTCTTGCTAGCAGGCTGTGCCCACGGGTCTGGTCAGCCAATCTGGTCTCAAGCAAGCAGGTGAGCACTCCTGCCCGTCAGCATAGCTTTGCTGAGCGCCAGGTCAGAGTCTGTGTAGAGAGGAGCCTCCACGTCAGGCTCCTCACGTGGCCAACACACCACCTCATCGCTCCAGGGAACTCTATTCCCCAATTTGTTGATTCATTGGAAGCTCAGAAGATGAGATCATGGGTGTTGGCAGTGAATAGCATTTGGGACAACAGAGGGCATTCATTCCATCCAAGAGGAATGGGGTGAACACCAGCCCCGCGGCAGGGATGAGTGGGGCATGTCAGTTGATGGGGGAGGGGTATTTATTGGCCGGCGTCTGTGGAGGGGTGGAGGCCACACGGTGAAGGGCCTGAGGCCAGGAGAGGGGCTCAGCTTTGATGCCAGGGGCCCTGGGGAGCCGCTGCTGCTCCTGGGCAGGGCGCCAGTGTTCTTCCAGCCGTCCCAGAGACCTCAGAGACCTCAGGACGGAGGTTTCGCTCCCCCAGGTTGATGATAGCAGAAGGTCAAGATGGGCAACCCCCAGGCAACCCTAAACCAGCAGCACCGAGTCTGCCTGTCAGAGGCACCTGCAGGCAGTTGGGCTGAGAGGAACGTGTATGTGTTGTGTGCAAGCACGTGCTAATCCAATTCTATAGGAAAGCCTCAGAGAACATTAAAACGCTCCAGCAAATACTTATTTTACAAAAGCGTAATGAGATCATGTGAGCAGAACAGTTCAAATCTCCCAAGTTTCAAAAAATTGAATCTGTAAACATTATTTCCCCTACTCATAAGGATAGACTTTGGAGAAAAGAGGCAAACCTAAGGAAACCACAACAAAAGCAGAACTTAGAAAGGGCAGATTATGGGAATACAAATTATAAAAGATAAAACCGTTAAGGGTTAGTCTTAAGGTTCATGCCTCAGACATGTCCTCAATCTCAAAATCTACCAGAGATGGTAACTGTCAGCCGTTGCATGTTAATTTTTGAAGGGAATAAAAAAAAAATATGTATCTGTGTCTGTCCCCCAGACCAGGAGGTTTATGAGAAGCTTTTACTTTCATTTGCCAACAGGAAGAGGGCCCTGCAGTGGGAGGGGGGCTGGAGTGGGGGGGCTCGGGGTGCAGGGGTTACAGGGAGGAGGAGTCAGGGTACCCCGGCAGCACTGGCAGGGCCTCTCCTCGCCCCAGGCCTTGCACTTGTCACCTGCAGTTTCAGCAGCCGCCCCCGCCCCAGAACATTCTCCTCCTGAAGCCCCCCCCTCCCCCCGCAGGCTTCCGGAGTTCACGGAGAGCGAGAAGAGGAGGATCAATGGCACCTACGACTACTTTGGCTTCAATCACTACACCACTGTCCTGGCCTACAATCTTGACTATGCCTCTTGGATCTCTTCCTTTGATGCCGACAGGTAAGCTCCGGCAGGGCCTCCAGGAACAGTCTTTGGGAAAAGACAGCGGCCCCTCTGCCCACCTCTTGCTTGAAGGCCGGCGTGGCCCCGGAGAACCGCCTCCCGAAGCCGAAGGCCTGGGTTTCTGTGACCAGTCCTGTCCCCGGAGACTCCTAATCAAACCCCATCAGCCTGACAGGGAACCACTGGCTTCCCAAGCCGCCTCCCATGGAGAGTCATGCCTGGAGTTCTTCAATAACTTTTTTGAGAAAAACCTTTTTTTCCCCTTTTCCTTTTTTGTCAGATTTGTTTTATTAGATGATGTATTTCAGTTAAAATAACAATAAGGCCTTTTTTCCTTTTCGGAGTAATAGTCAAAGTATTATTTTTGTATTACATGAATAATATATGTTCACAGTGGAAACATTAGAAAGCAAGAATAGGCGATTCTTTAGTTTTAATCCTCACCCAAGGACATTTCCCATTGATTTTTAGACAGAGTGAAAGGGAGGGGGAGACAGAGAGAGAAATATCCATGTGAGAGAGATAAATCGATTAGGTGCCTCCGCACTCACCCCACCCAGGGTTGGGGATGGAGCCCGCTACTGAAGTACGTGCCCTTGACAGGACCCGAACCCAGTTCAGGCCAAAGCTCTATCCACTGAGCCAAACCTGTCAGGGCGGGTAGGAAATTCTTGTGTGTCATTTCAGAAGTGTATGTGTGTATATGTACACATGTATATGTGTATATCCACATTACATAGTTTGTATGGTACATATTTGTACATATATTTTCTTTTTACAAAAAAACCCAACAGGATTAGCCCAGCCAGTGTGGCTCAGTGGTTGAGCATTGACCTATGAACCAGGAGGTCACAATTCGATTCTTGGTCAGGGCAAATGCCTAGATTATGGGCTCAATCCCCAACACGCAAGGAGGGTGTACAGGAGGAAGCTGATTGATGATTTTCTCTCATTATTGTTTCTATTTCTCTCACCCTTTCCCTTCCTCTTTAAAGTAAAAAAAAAAGTATATATTTAAAAACCAGGATTATATGTCTATACACTATTTTGTTTCATTTCAATTTTTAAATTTTAATTTTTAAAATATATTTTACTGATTTTTTACAGAGAGGAAGGGAGAGGGATAGAGTTACAAACATCAATGAGGGAGAAACATAGACCAGCTGCCTCCTGCACACCCCCTATTGGGGATGTGCCCACAACCAAAGTACATGCCCTTGACCGGAATTGAATCTGGGACCTTTCAGTCCGCAGGCCGACGCTCTATCCACTGAGCTAAGCCAGTTAGGGCCATTTTAATTTTTTTAAAAAGATATGTTTTTATTGATTTTAGAGTGAGGAAGGGAGAGAAACATTAAATGCCTCTTGAATGCCCCCAACTAGTGATCAAGCCTGAAACCTGGGCATGTGCCCTGACCAGGAATTGAACCAGCGACCTCTTGGTGTATGGGACTTTGCCCAACCAACTGAGCCACACCGGCCAGGGCTGTTCCTTTTTATTTTATTTTTTTTATTATTATTACTAGAAGCCAAATGCACAAAATTCGTGCAAGGGGCTCAGCCCTCGCAGCCCCAGCTGGCCCTGGCAGTCCCTCACAGCCCTGGCTTCATCCGGCAGGTGGTCTGGATGGTCGTTTGGCTGTTTGGTCTAATTAACGTTAATAGCTCTTTATTATATAGGAATTACAACTTAGAGAGAGGAAGGAGGAGGGAAGGGAGAGAAATTTGTTGTTCCACTTATTTAAAAACAATGTATTTTTATTGATTTCAGAGAGGAAGGGAGAGGGAGAGATAGAAACATCGATGAGAGACAATCATTGGTGGCCTTCTGCACACCCCCCGACTGGGGATCGAGCTGCAACCGGGGCATGTGCCCTGACCGGAACCGAGCTGTGACCTCCTGGTTCATAAGTTGATGCTCAACCAGAGCCACGCTGGCTGAGCTCCACTTATGTGCACATTCACTGGCTCATGCTTGTATGTGCCAACAGGGACCTAACTGGCAGCCTAGGTGTATTCAGACGGCACTCTGAACTGACGACCACGCGGGCTATTCTGTTCCTTTTCTACCAAGCATCCTTCTGTCCCGGTAGTGTGAATCTTGTCCAGGGTTTTTCTTTGAAAACAAATGGGTACACCCCACTGCGTCCTGAGTCCACCATTCAGGCTTGGCAAAGGGGACTGAGCAGACCCCTGCTGGTCCCAGTCAGGCACCCACTGGACTCTCGCTGCCTCACTGGTCCCGGACGCCTCCACAGGGACCCGGGCTCAGCTATGGAATGCCCCCATTCACTTTCAGCTGAGCAAGATAAATCCAGTTGTTGGTAAAACTAAATGGTAGGGCTTTGTTTTTTAAAAAACTTGGATGTAAGTTAAATAACTGTATTTGAAATGTTTGACTCTCAAGACAGTCGAGTTTCCCTGCCTCCCACACCAGGCACTCGTTGGCACAACCTTGTTGCCCTCTCTTCTCTGCCACTGGAGAGAGGGGCAGGGTCTGGGGCCCTTGAAGCAGGTCCTCACCCAAAGGGGCTGGTGCCTGTGGCACTGACCAGACGTAGGAGACTCAGGGAGGCCCGTTCTCTGAAGACATGCCACCTGCACCCACTGGAGACTGGGAAACCCAGAGCCCTTTCACATCGGTGTGAGGGGGGGAGCCTGTGGAGACAGGTCCCTGAGTGAGACCGCCCCCTGCACACGTGGAGAGCTGGAACAGAGCTAGTGTGGCTTGTCCGGTTACACCAGCACTAAGCAGTGAACCTAGAACTTACGGGGAGAGAACTGGCGTGATTTGACTCTTCTGGGTTCACTTAAGACTCTCACAACTAGACAAAACCTAAGGTTTCTCCTGGTATAAATCCTGCTTTGTCTTTTGTGCGAAGGGCCTCTGGGAATTTACAAGACAGACCTAATCTGTGTTTGAACTGGCAGGGGAGTTGCCTCCATCACAGATCGCTCTTGGCCAGACTCTGGCTCCTTCTGGCTGAAGATGACACCCTTCGGCTTCAGGAGGATCCTGAACTGGTTAAAGGAGGAGTACAACAACCCTCCCATCTACGTCACAGAGAACGGCGTGTCCCAACGGGGAGAAACAAGCCTCAATGACACGGCAAGGATCTACTACCTCCGCAGTTACATCAACGAGGCCCTCAAAGGTACGGCAGGCCCACCCTCCTCACGTGCACAGCGCACCGTGGAAACATCTGCTCACACCGGCATTCAGGGTGGCTTTGCACCCGGAACCCCAGGAGAAAGATGAGGCTTCTTACTCCTGTTGGGTTAGCTGCTCTGCTTTTTTAGACTTAAGCTCAGCAGGCAGACGAGTTGCCTGAAGCAGCTGGACCTGAGCTCTCCGTAGCCTCATTGATATCCGAGGCCTCCGAACAGCAGCGCCCTCCAGAGGGCGGTTTGGGCAGGGCCAGGAGGAATGAGCTTAGGGGACTGCCTGAAGGGTTTTTGTTCCTGAAGCAAAAGTTTGAGGTCACCAGCTCAGCAGAACTTGGGAGGAGGCTATGACAAGGAAACAGTAACACTGGTGAAAGAGAATGAGCAATGCAGCTGGGAAAACAAAAGATCAGGAAATCTAATTCCAGCTAAAATCTTTTCCGGGGGCCACTTACTAGTATGTTCATGGAGAGGAGCACTGGTCTACCCATGTTCCTGAGGTCCTTCAGGGCTGAGCCGTTCTAGAAAAATGCTGATGGCTCTGCAGCTCCGTCCACAGAGGACAGATAACAAACACTGCAGAGTGCCTGGGCAGCTTTCTCAAAGAGCTAACGCTGGCCTGGGCTGCACATGGGGCGGTGGGGGAGCTCTGGGCAGCGGGGCCTCGCAGGCCCGGGGGAGGTGTCTTATGCAGGAAGCTCATGCCGGCCTCTCTCCGTCAGCTGTGCGGGATAAGGTGGACCTTCGAGGATACACGGTTTGGAGCGTGATGGACAACTTCGAGTGGGCCACGGGCTTCGCAGAGAGGTTTGGCCTACATTTTGTGAACTACACTGACCCTTCTCTGCCAAGGATTCCCAAAGCGTCAGCCAAGTTCTACGCCTCAATAACCCGGTGCAATGGCTTCCCGGACCCGGCCGCAGGCCCACACCCTTGTCTCCAGCCAGAAGGTGAGGTGCAGCTCTGGGAGAGACTGAAGCCAGAGGGAGAGGGGGAGAGGGGCTATTTCCTCCTAGTTTATTGCCCTCCTCTCAGCCTTTCCATCCCCTTCACTCATCAGCTAGTATTTATTTTCTTTGAATGTTCTTAGGGTGGAACAAGGCAATGTTACATCTAGAAACTAGGTCCTGCTCTGGGAATAAATAGCAGGTCTAGAGTCTCCTCTCAGCCCTGCCATTAACCTGCTGTGCGACCTTAGGAGGAAAAGAGGCAAATGTCTGGGCTGATGCGGGATCAAACACAGTGCCTGCCATAATGTAAGAGGACAGGATTTGTGAATGACTGAAAAAATATGGACTACTGTACAAATATGAGACAATTACCTAATTTAGATTATACTCTAAATTGCTGATAGGGATTATTCAAAATAAATCTACTTAACTTCATTCAGAGGTTCACCTGCCAGCGACAGGGATGTGCATACCCTTCAGCAGGTGCTCACTCGGGCTCCTGGGCCAGGGTCCTAGCGTGGGCATGGGCTCAAACAGGTTGGCACGGCCCAGTAACCACATGGGAGCCAGTGTGACCCGCCCTCTGTTGTCCTCTCCTAGATGCGGGACCCACAGTCAGTCCCAAGAGAGAAGAGGAGGTGCAGTTCCTGGGCCTCGCACTGGGGGCGACAGAAGCCCAGACGGCGCTGTACACGCTCTTCTCTCTCATGCTTCTTGGAGCCTGCGCTGTGGCGTTTCTGTCCTACAAGTACTGCAAGCGCTCCAAGCAGCGGGACACACCGCCAGCCCAGCTGGAGCTGAGCCCTGCTTCTTCGTTCTGACCACGGTACCACCTCCTCCAGGTCTGCGAAACAAGCCCGGTTTCTTGGTACCCCTTCCCCACCCACAAAACCCCCGAGGAGCTGCCATCCGCCTGCACTGAGCGCTGCACAAAGGCCTCCTGCACGGCCAGACGCGCCTGCGAGGATTTCAGTCCCTGATTTTAATGGGAATGTCTGCATCTTGCCCTGGATCAGAAATTCATCTGGGGATTAGAAGACCCTGCAGCTGGCTCTTAGGCAAATGTGCAGGTGCTGCACTCATCCAGCGGTTCTGTGAGCCACATACCTGGACAGCTCCAAGTTGAAGAGATTTTTAAAGATAGAAGCAGGAGTGAAAACCAATCCTTTTTCTAAGAAATCAATTCCATTGCATAGATAGATGGTCTAGTATAATCTCCTGCCCTCTCTTCAAACTCCCTTCCAGCCTCATAGCTTGTGTTTCTCAGAAAATAAAAATGGTACCGTGACCTGTGTACTGTCCCCTATGAGATTCTCCTTGAGAAAGTAGGTTCCAGAGAACTTATGAGGTCAGCCAGGCCATTTGGGATATCTATGCTTTCCCACCAGACCAAGGCTTCCTGCTTACATTACATACTCCCTGGCGGAGAAACCCTAACATACAGATAATAAAAAGGGGGGGAAAATACTCAGCATCACTAACGATCAGAAAAATGTAAATGAAAACCAAATAAGTTATCACTTTACACCTGTCAGAATGGCTATGATTAATAAAGCAATAGAAAACAAGTGTTGGTGAGGAAGTTGAGAAAAGGAAACCCTTATGCAGTATTGGTGGAATTGTAAATTGTTTTCTAGGTCTAGCCAGCTTGCTCAGTGGATAGAGTATTGGCCTGCGAACCAAAGGGTTCTGGGTTTGATTCCAGTCAAGGGCACCTACCTTGGTTTGCAGGTTCCTCCTCTAGCCTAGGACTTTGGTCAGGGCACGTGAAGGAGGCAACCAAGGTCTGTGTTTCTCTCACATTGATGTTTCTGTCTTTCCCTCTCTCTTCCACTGTCCCTAAAAAATCAATGGAAAAATATCCTCAGGTAAGGTTTAACAACAACAAAACAAATACATAAAAATAAGTAAGTTGTTTTCCAGCCACTATAGAAAACAATAAAGCTCCTCAAAAAATTAAAATGGAACTACCATATGACCCACAATTCCACTCCTGGATATTTATCTGAAAAAAATCCAAAACACTAATTAGACAAGATACATGTTCACTGCAGTATTACTTACAAAGCCAAGATATAGAAGCAACCTAAGTATCCACTGATAGACAAAGAAGAGGTGAGCCCTAGCTGGTTTGGCTCAGTGGGTAGAGCGTGGCCTGTGGATTGAAAGGTCCCAGGTTGGATTCCAGTCAAGGGTACATGCCTGGGTTGCAGGCTCCATCCCCAGTAAGAGGTGTGTGGGAGGTGGCTGATCAGGGATTCTCTCTCATCATTGATGTTTCTCTCTCTCTCCTTCCCTCCCTCCCTCCCTTCTCTGAAATAAAAGAAAAATCATTTTTTAAAATCAATGGAAAAATACCTTGGATGAGGGTTAACAACAACAAAATAATAAAGTCAGCATAGGAGATATACTAGTAGTTAATTCTGTAATGACTATGCATGGTGCCAGTTGGATACTAGAAATATTAGGAAAACATTTTGTGAAGTATATGATTATCTAATCACTATGCTATACACCCAAAACTAATACAAAATAATACTGAATATAAACTGTAATTGAAAAAAAGTCTTATTACAAAAAAATATAGAGCATGAAAAAATTCAGCAGTTATAAAAGTAGTCACAGGAAAGCCCTAGCAATCTCTGGTCTGGGCACATATAAGAATCAACCAATGAATGCATAAATAAGTAGAACAAATAAATGGCTTTCTTTTTCTCTCTCTAAAAATCAATAAATTAAAAAACATAGTCATGGGTATATAAAGTATTTCAAAGGAAATACAGTCAGTCTATATATGTAAGCCAGCAACCGAAACGCTGTAACAACTGATTGAATGACCGATTGTTATGACACCCACTGCGGCCAGCAAACCAGCCTGATCAGGAGTGGGGCCAGCGGGCCAACCTCCTGTGGCCCATCCCCCAGCCAGCCCCCCCCCATCGGACTCCCCTTCCTCTATTAGAGGTGGGGCCAGAGGGGACCAGATGGCCAACCTCCAGCAGCCCATTCCCCTGACCAGCCCCACCCCTGATGGGCCCCTCCCCCAACCTGGCCCTGCCCCAGATTGGCCCCCCTATTCTGATCAGAGGCAGGACCAGCTGGCCAACAGCCCATGACCCCTTCCCCCAACAGACCCCGCCCCCACCTGCCCCCCCCCCCCCAAATTGGGGGCAGAGCTGGCCAGCCAGCCTCCCATGGCCCCTCTCTCCACCTGGCTTACCACTCACAGCCCCTCCCCCTGGCCAGCCCAGCCCTGATCAGGCCCAATCAGGGTGGGCCAGCTGGTCAACCTCCCGCAATCTTCTCCTCCCTACAGGCCCAGCCCAAATCTGCCCTGATGGAGGGGCCGGGCTGGCCGGATCTCACCCAAGTACAAATTCGTGCACTGGGCCTCTAGTAATATTATAACAATGTATGATGTCAGGTGGGTACTAGCCTTATTAGGGTGATGGATTCATTATATAAATGTCTAATAACTATGTTGTACACCTGAAACTAATAATATAGTATATTACTGTAATTGAAAAAGTAAACTAGTCTGGAAGGCATGGCTCAGTAGTTGAGCGTTGACCTATGAACCAGGAGGCCATGGTTTGATTCCTAGTCAGGGCACATGGCCAGGTTGTGAGCTCGATTCCCAATGTGGGGCATGCAGGAGGCAACCAATCAATGATTCTGTTTCATCACTGATATTTCTATCTCCCTCTCCCTTCCTCTCTGAAATCAATAAAAAAAATATTTAAAAAAAGAAAAGAAAAAATAAACTAAAAAGTAACAGCAACAAAATGAAAAGACTTGGGGGGAAAAGTTTTCAACTGTTTTAAAAGAGTTATCCATCCTTAAAATTTTGTTTCTCATAAGCATTCCTTACCTGAATTGTTGTATCAATACAAATAGATAATTCCTATGCTACCCTGCCGTGGGCCCCAACTTGGGAGTCAGGAACTATGGTACACAAACAATTTTCTCCATTAATAGATAGGAAAGGCTTATTAGATGGGGTGAAGGTGGTTCTAAAATTGATATTAAAGATATTTCTTAGGTAGAAAGACTCAGTATTATAAGCTGTCAATTACACCTAAATTAATTTTAAAACTTAGTAACCTTTTATTTGGGGGATGAGGACATGGGCAAAATATAAAGTTTCATATTAAATAAACTTATAAAAGGAGCCAGGACAAATTGGGGGAGGGGAGAAAAGAATGTTAAAACATATAATTAGCTATAAAAAGTAGTTTGGTAGCAGAGAAAGAATAGAAAGATTATCAAAGGAAAAGGAAGCCTATGAGAATAAAGTACATGACAAGGGTGACATGCCAAATCAGTTTGAGATGGATTATTCGATAAATGATGGTAGGTCAACAGATTAGATCATGAGGATATAAGCCACAGGCATGGGGACAGGAGCCAAAGCCTTTCCTGGAATACCAGATTTAAATGTAAAAAAATAAAGCCATGAGAACACTAGAAGAGTGAATTTTTAAGAATGATTTCTTGCTCAAACCGGTTTGGTTCTATGGATAGAGTGTCGGCCTGTGGACTCAAGGGTCCAAGGTTCGATTCCAGTCAAGGGCATGTAACTTGGTTGTGGGTACATACCCAGTAGCCAGTGTGCAGGAGGCACCTGATCGATGTTTCTAACTCTCTATCCTTCTCCCTTCCTCTCTGTAAAAAAATCAATAAAATATCTATATTAAAAAAAATTATTTCTTGAAGTGGGAAAGGTATTTATAAGCAAGACTTAAGACACAACAGCAATAAAAAAAAAAACACTGATAAATACTAGTATGAACACATAAATATTGTGGCAAAAATTACCAATAATATATTCATGGAAATATAAACAGAAGATTTTATATCATATGCTAGACAAAGGGATGATTTTCTTAATATACATGGAATTCTTATAAATCAGTAAGAAAAAGATGGAAAAAACAAAGTAAAAACTGGCCAACAACAAACAGGTAGTTCTCAGAAAAGATATCAAAATGACCAATAATATTAAAAGATACTAAACTTCGTGTCCAACACAATGCATAAAAAATGCAGACAGTTTTTCATCTTCCATGTTGAAAAAGATGAAAAGGTATAATACAATGTTGGCAAGGATATGTGGGGGCATAAATTCATAGAGCCATAAGAGGAGGCAATTTGGTAGGATTTTTTAATAATCCAAACTGCAAACATCCTTTGACTCAGTAAGTTATACAAACCACAGGTACATTTTCATACCTAAGAAGATACCTTCACAAAGATATTCGTACCAATGTTTGTAATAGGAAAACAAAAAGCAGCAAAAAAATAACCAATGGCACTAGAGCAGTGGTTACCAACCTTTTTGGACCTCACAGACTACCAGTGGTCCAAGGGCCACCAGTTGGTGTCCACTGTACTAGAGCATGAATAATAAGTTGGGGTACATTTATCAAGAAAATGCTATATAGCAATTAATAAGATGACATAACTATGTACTTATAGGGGAAGATCTTCAAGACTAAAGTAAAAAACAAGCTGCAGAGTAGTATATATAATACGATCCCATTTATTTAAAATATAAAGATTACATATTTGCTTATTACGCATAAAAATTTTCTGAGGATTACAAAAGAAACTGTGAATAGATTAAGGTTACTTCTGGAGAATAAAACTGGGGGTGAGATGCAAAGAGGGACATTTCATTTTCATTTTCTAGGCTCTTATACTACTCAGGTTTTCTTTACCGTGTGTACTTTTTAAAATACAAAGTTGAGGAGGGATCCTCTTATTCAAGAATTGTGAACCATTCTTTTATGTATATTTCTCTAAGATCTATATTTGATTTTTTTCAAGGCAAACTGATGAGGTTCTCCAAGGTTTTGCAAATATATATCTAACTAGAGGCCTGGTGCACAAATTCATGCACAGATAGGGTCTGGCCAGGCTGCCCGGATTGGGGTGGAGGTGGAGGGCCATTGGGGCTGGGGGGAAGGGAAGGAGGGAGGGGTGTGTGTGTGTAAAGGGCTGCGGGCAGTTGGTGGGCCAGCCCCGCCCTTAGCCGAACTCCCAGTCAAGGGGATAATTTGCATATTAGCCTTTTATTATATAAAGATGGGCTCACACCCATTTGCCAAGTGTTTTTTGTTTTTGAATCACATATTGCTGTATTTTTTAAGATGATAAACCTTTACTAAAATGAGATGCTTGAATTTTTCTTTTTTCAAGCTTACTTTTTAAATTATGGAAGTAATATGATCATTGCAGAAAATCCAGAAAACATATAAAGGTGCAAAAAAAAAAAAAAAAAGAACTAAAATCACATTTGATCATTCTTAATATTTGGTGTGTGTTCTTTTTTCTTTGCATTATATTAACGCACAGTAGTGTCTATATTTAAAATGTGTGCAATAAGATCATACTGTACCTACAGGTGTATATCCTGCCCCTCCAATATATAACAGGTACTCAATAAATATATTAAAATTTGAATTGCTAAATTAGTATTGTACCATTTCTCCTTATTGAAAGTTCTTTCTACACAAGGCATTCAGTTGATTTCTAGTTCTTAGGTAACATAAATAATACTTAATGAATATATTGATATCTAAACTTTTTCTGCATTTATGATCATTTTTCAGGAAAAAATTATGGGATCAGAGTATGAAATATTTGTTACTGATGTTTTTCAAAAAAGTTATACCAGCTTTTACTTAGATCTCTAGCATAGCCTGTCTTACTATTTCCTTGCCTAAAACATTACTATTACCATTTTAAAAAGTCATTGTTATTTCATGGTGAAAAGCAAAGTTTGCTGAGAAAATTTCTCCCTCCCATTACAAAATAAAGCCCTTCTACATGTTCACTCAAGAGTGGTATTTTGCAACTTAAAAGCAGGTTAAAAGCAACTGTTGAGCTTACTCCCTTTTTCAAGCATTATTTGTTTAGTAAGATTCTACTACCAAAAACATATGGATAAAGTAGCATGTAAGTCAGAGAAGAATCTCTTTCACATTATGCAAAGTGATGCCTCACTGATGTAGGAGAGACAGTATCATAGCATCAATGTGTATCAGAAAATTTCTTCCTGCAGTGATATTTAAGGTAAGGTGGTCAGTTAACTTTCCTGAGATAGCTCCAGAGCAATACTGGTGGGAAATCAGACACATGACCTCAACAGAGCCCTGTGCAATAAAAAGATGCTAGGATAATAAAACCTAAAGCAAAAATAAGATCATTCTGATTTTTGGAAAAGATTTTTTATTCAGAGTTTAAAAACTACAAGAATTTACTTGCAGCTGATGAGCAGAGAGAAAAAAACATAAATCATCATCTGATTGGCTAGTTAAAATGCTCTGACTCAGAGTTAAATTACTCAGTGACATGTAGTTACTCTGTGTGAGCTTAGGCGTTCTGGAGCAAAACAGTTCTAAACAAAACATATCATCTGAGAGCACAGGGCTAATGGGTATCTGAAATACTGAGTAAGAAAGCTGATGAAGGGAGGTTGTGGCGACCTTTTGATTCTTGTAGGCTTCTAGCAGTTGGTTACCATATGCAAGGACCTAGCAGCGATTATTTTATCTCTTGACTTGTCTGAGTTAAACAACTTTAACTCACTAAGCAGGAATAAAGAGACACTTTATAGATCAGTTAAAAAACAAAGTAGTCCCACCTCTCCAGTAGAATTTTAGTTGAATTAAATCATAAGAGAAACAATGATTATTGCACATAATGTACTTGTCACACTACATCTGTTGAGTAGAATTTCCATTCCAAGTGTTGTTTTCATCTTCACCATCATCTTGAGTCCTCAATCTATATATCTTCCCCTCTTTCTTAAAGTCTTCTCCCCGTTTCTCCAGAACTCTTTTTCTGACAGGTTCCCTGATGTAACAAAAGTGGAAGAAGAGAGATGTCATAAAATGAAGACAGCAGTAACAATTCTATTAGTATAGGCAACTATATTTTAAGGAAAGTTCATGGGAGATAATTATATCTACTAATGCAGTACTAGATTTTATATGTTCTTGTCAGTTTAACTACATCTGTTCTCCAAGACAAATCAGCTCAATAGTATTTTCCATTTCCATGTATTTCTTGATGACTCACTAAGCTTTCGAAGAGTGTGACTATCTGCCAACTGATCTTTAGGCAAGCTGACATGCTTACTAAAACATTTATAACTTATACAGCACCCTAGAAGCTACCCAAAGCTCCAATCATAGCCTAATTTCCAGAAGTGGTAATTAGCAATTTTAATCCTTTTATAATGTTTAATAATTTATTTATGCAATTAAGAACAAGCAGGATTTCATCTGAAAATGGGAAGGAAACAGGTAAAATTTAAGGTAATTCATCCTCCAACACTAGAGGGGAACAGAGAGCAAAAAGAAAACAGGAAAACCAACAATGAAACACAAAATTTTGCCTTTCAGATATACACTCATCCCATCCTTTTCCCCAACACAAGTCCTGTTCCATTATTTGAAAAATGTTTTTAAAAACCCACATAGCAAGCTATCAGATACTACAGTACCTCAGGATTAAATGCTCCCACCCGTTGCTCAGTAAGAGTTCTAAAGTTCAGCATAACAAGGCCTAGTTTGAATGCTATTTTAAGACAGAGAATTTTCCTTTGTCCACTTTTGAGTAATGTACTAAGGCTATAATTGGTCTTCCTGCCTAACAATTAAAAAAGAAATAAGATAAAAGCTAAATCAGCCCAATCACAATATTTACACAGTCAATATGGTTTGGCTCAGTGGATAGGGCATCGGCCTGTGGACTGAAAGGTCCCGGGTTCAATTCCGATCAAGGGCATGTTCCTTGGTTGCGGGCACATCCCCAGTGGGGGATGTGCAAGAGGCAGCTGATCGATGATTCTCTCTCATCGATGTTTCTAACTCTCTATTCCTCTCTCTTCCTCTCTGTAAAAAATCAATAAAATATATTTTAAAAAACCACAACAATATTTACACAAATCTTCATCTAGAGTCAATAAGACTAAGGATCTCCTCACTGACAGCAAACAAGCAAGAATTTTCATTACTTATCATATAGGATTGGAGTGCCAATTTGCTATAATAGCTATTAACAGCCTAATAGAACGTTTAACAATAGTAGGTATGTATTAAAATAAATTGTGGTATTATAAGAAGAGGGTATAATCTCACCTAGAAAAACTTTCTGTTAAATCTTAATATGTAAAACCTTAATCATTAGTGTCATTTATTAGTATCACCATTCTGACCATGACCATCTTACCTAATAATAGAGAAACATGTAAATTGACTGTACCTTCGCTATACCCATAGCCAAACAGAGTAAGCATGCAAATTAACCCAACAAATATGGTGGCTCATTTGCATACACACCTGGATCTGGGGAACCTCCTAAGCACCCAGGTCACTCCCAACTGGCCATCGGGCAGAGGCTTTAGGCTTAGGAAGGGGCCAAGCCTACGATCTGAGGTGCTGGGGGGGGAACCAATTCCCAAGCCTAAAGCCTGGGGCGGAGGCTTTTGGCTTGGGAAGGGGCTGAACTTGGGATCGGAGGAAAGGGAAAAATATCAATGGAAACATATCCTCAGGTAAGGATAAAAAGAGAAAGAAAGGTCATATCCTATAAAAGACACATCTTGAAAATGCTTAAGAAAGTTATCATTTTTTCATGGTAAAGAGATTGGAGTAAGTGTTGATGAAAATACCTTGGAGGCTACAGTGACTGGCAGTGGCTGCAGCAGTGGGGTGATGGGGCTGGTGCCTTCCCCTGATCAGCCAGGTCACCTCCCGCAAAGGGGGGCCAGACTGCAGCTTATCATAGACATCCTCTGAGGGCTCCCAGTATGTGAGCGGGGGCAGGCTGGGCTGAGAGACCCCTCCCCAGTGCACGAATTACGTGCACCGGGCTCCTACTCTATAATAAAGGTAGGTCTCTTGGTTAAGGGACTAGTCTAATCAACTCTCTGAAGGAGGTACCATTTAAAAAATATATATATTTTATTTATATTTTACAGAGAGGAAGGGAGAGAGATAGAGAGCTAGAAACGTTGATGAGAGAGAAACATCAACCAGCTGCCTCTTGCACACCCCGCACTGGGGAATGTGCCCGCAACCAAGGTACATGTCCTTGACCGGAATCGAACCCGGGACCTTTCAGTCCACAGACCGATGCTCTACCACTGAGCCAAACCGGTTTCGGCCAGGAGGTACCATTTTAAGTGAATATCCAGTTTCCTCGATTTGTTCCTTCTCTAAATGACCCAGAGAAGATAGCCAGCAGATCAAAGAACCACTAGGCTTAAAATTCTCTAGAGCACAATCTCTCTAAAGAAATTATGCAAGATGATTGTGAGAAATTAATGAAGTATCTTGTCAGATTAAACATGGCTAGCAAGAAAAAATCTTACTATTTAGACCTGGATAGGGTGGGGTAGGGGAAGATCTGCTTTTACAGTTATGGGATGAAGAGAATCAATAAATGAAGTAACAAAACCAGTAGAGGTGAAGTAGCTTTCCACGGACTAGTTTTAAAAAGATGGCTGAGGAAACTCATGTAAGTTAGTTTCCCTGGAGAGATGATATAATAAAATCTTCCCAACATTTAGCTTTCCCCCCATATACAGAAAGAAGGCAAAGTACCTTTAACAAACTTTTTCATTTTGAATAAAATCACTAACATTTTGCAAAAGGGAAAGACAAAAAAAAAAAAAAAGATAAACAGATAAACATTTTGCAAATGGGGAAAATACAGATACCTTTTCTCTGAATTGCTGGATGATGCAAGGTTTGAAGTTTCCGAAGTTGCTCTCACTGAAGTCTGTGCAGGAGGAGGATTACTAAATAAGAAGTTGCTAATCAATCTCCAGATGGCAAGGAATGGGTAAAGTACTGTCCCCAACAATGTCCAAAAGTCTCCACTGGAAGAATGTACCATTGATGTAGTTGGTCTTCCTGCCTAAAAATTAGGAAAAAACCTAGATGAAGACTACATAAACCCAATCACACCACAAAGTTCTAGGTAAATCTTTTATCTGAAAAACAAAGTCCTATTAATTTTAGTTTATTGCAAGAAGGGAAAATTACCAACTTTGCTGTATTGTTTTTTTTTTTAAGTGTATATAAACCTCTAGGAACTCTTGAAGCTCTACTTTTGTTGTTGTTGTTGTTGTTGCTGTTGTTAATCCTCACCCAAGGATATTTTTTTCCATTGATTTTTAGAGAGTGGAAGGGAGGAGAGAGAAATATCAATGTGAGAGAGACAGTGACTGGTGCCTCCCATACATATCAAGCCTGCAACTCGGGTACATCCAGTGCCCTTGTCCAGAGTCAAACTTGTGACCTTTCAGTCAACAGGCCAACACTCTATCCACCAGCCAAACTGGCTAGGGCTGGAGCTATACTTTTTATTTTATTTAGGCATATGAAAATTTATTATTACTGTGATTTCACCATCAAAACTTATGATCTTGGTCTTTTCTTCTTGCCTTAATATAAGGCCAAAATAGACACACTGGCTACTTTGACAACCTGAAAGGGAACTCTAGGAATGTCACCAACAGCATGACCTTTGTGACCAAATCCAGCAACCAGAACTTCGTCATTTTCCTCAATAAAATTCAAACATCCATCACTGGGTACAAAGTCTGTGATTATTTTGCATTCTTGATCAGCTAAACCCTAACACACTTCCTGATGGCAGAATTTGGCTGTTTGGCTTCAACCTCTATTTTTCCAGCAAAATTCCTTTTGTACAGGAAGCGCCTCCAAAAGGGCTGGCCTTAGGGCTGCACCCAAATGGACTTCCTTGTACAGCTTTACCATGCCACTTCTGATCTCAGTGCTTCGAGAGCTTCCGGTCAGAACAAAGACCACAACATTTGCCGATCCCGCTGGTGCCATGGGCCTTGTGCTTTTTATTTTTTTTTAATGTTTTTATTGACTTTTAGAGAGAGGAAGGGAGAAGGAGAGAGAATCATTTATCAGCTGCCTCCTGCACACCCTACTCTGGGGATTGAGCCTGCAACCTGGGTATGTACTGGAAATCAAACCAGTGATCTCGTGGTTCCTTGGACGACACTCAACCGCTGAGCCACACTGGCCTGTCTGGAGCTCTACTTTTCAAAGGAGTCATCATTACACAGAAACCAAAAGGCAGTTTTTTGTAAAATGAACCAATTATTTTTAAGAGAACGAAACTTTTGTATTGAAATTACAACTCTGCTAAGAAAGGTCTTCTTGATTATTAATAAGAAGGTGTGAAGGCTTTAAATCTCAGTGAATACAACTAATCCTGAATATTGGAGGGCTAACTGTTTCAGGGGTGGGACTCTAGTTTAGAGCAGGAAAAACTATATTAACCCTAGAACAAAAGACCCAGTTCTCATCCCAGTTTTGGCATGACAAAGTCATTTAAGCTTTCTGAGCCCCTTTTCCTCATAAGAGATTAAAATATTGTTGTAAGGATCAAATGGAATTAATGTAAAAAATTAACGTCATTTTTTGTTAAGATGTTTTTTTTAAAAATTTGGTGAAGCCGAAACCGGTTTGGCTCAGCAATAGAGCGTCAGTCTGCAGACTGAAGGGTCCTGGGTTCGATTCTGGTCAAGGGCATGTACCTTGGTTGTGGGCACATCCCCAGTAGGGGGTGTGCAGGAGGCAGCTGGTTGATGTTTCTCTCTCATCAACGTTTCTAGCTCTCTATCTCTCTCTCCCTTCCTCTCTGTAAAATATCAATAAAATATATTTTTAAAAATTTGGTGAAGAGTATAGTAATACACAAAAAAACCACTAAGTCTGCACTTAGATACTCTGCATTTACCTATTTCTCCCACTGGTCATTTATTGTCCATAAAAATAGGCGAGGAGCCCTGGCTTATTTGGCTCAGTGGATAGAGCGTCAGCCTATGTATTGAAGGTTCCCTGGTTTGATTCTGGTCAAGGGCACATGCCCAGGTTGTGGGCTTGATGCCCAGTAGGGGCCGTGCATGAGGCAGCTGATCAATGATTCTCATCATTGATGTTTCTATTTCTCCCTCTCCCTTCCTCTCTTAAATCAGTAAAAAATTATATTTTAATATATTTTATTGATTTTTTACAGAGAGGAAGGGAGAGGGATATTTAGAAACATTGATGAAAGAGGAACATCGATCAGTTGCCCCCTGCACACCCCACACCAGGGATTTGCCGGCAACCCAGGCACATGCCCTTGACTGGAATCGAACCTGGGACCCTTGAGTCTGCAGGTGGACACTCTATCCACCCAGCCAAACCGGTTTCGGCAATAAAAATATAGTTAAGCTGAAGTCAGTTTGGCTCAGTGGTAGAGCGTTGGCCTGCGGACTGAAGGGTCCTGGGTTCGATTCCGGTCAGGGGCATGTACCTTGGTTGCGGGCACATCCCCGGTGGGGGGTGTGCAAGGGGCAGCTGGTCGATGTTTCTCTCTCATCGATGTTTCTGGCTCTCTGACTCTCTCCCTTCCTCTCTGTAAAATATCAATAAAATATATTTTTTTTTAAAAAAAAATATATATATAGCAAAAAAAAAGAGAAAGAACATAGGTGAGGAAAAAAGTTGAAATTAAACTGGTGGCTCACCAGCAATAAAAACACATAAAGCACAGGATAATGGAGCCATAAACTGATCTAACTAACATATTTGGATAATGTGAATTTTAATTATCCATAATACACCATTCACCTTCACTTTCTGTAATTATAAGAAACAATGAAGAGTAGAACAAGCAGGTTTGTAAGAATAGAATGAATATATATGTATATACATACTGGCAACAGTACCACTGAAGCACTTGGGGCAAGTTCCAAATCCAATAATTTCTTCTTATAATCTTCTTTGGTAAATTCTCTCCTGGGAAACATGGTTGCTAATGAAAAATTACCATATGTGTTGCCAACAGTCTGTAACATAACAAGTTTTAAAACATTACATCAGTGCCTTTAAAAAGATATATACTCATGTGCATCTAAAATGACTGCCTTAACCAAAATTGCCTTGATTTTAAAAGTTCTTTTAAATATAAACTCAAAAAATATTTCTAAAACCTTGGCATACCTGAAAGCTGTCAAATCCAAAAAGTATTTAAAAGCTTTCATAACTCAAAAATGACAAATAAGATATAAAAAATATAGTTCCTAAAACCTTATGAACAAAATGAATAAAAATGAACAATTGGGCATCTCTTAAAGATAGCTGCAGTTTTCACTCTCCTTTACAAACTTATATTAACATTTCATACACACATTTGGATTATAGGTTCTCCCATTTAAAAAAATTGGAATAGATCACAATTTCCTCCATATATATCACATCAGAATTTTTGTCTTCTCCTCTCAAAGAATATAAATGGTCAAAAAAAAAAAAAAAGAATATAAATGGTCCATAATCAACCCACACCATACATATAATCCTAGATCCAGGAAATTACAATGAGCAACATCATAGCCACTCTCACAATTTTAGATCACCCATACTTTTAAAATCTTAGCCAACTATTTATCTAGAAGATTAAAAAAAAAAAAAAGACTAACACTTTTGTGAGGGTTTTTTTTGTAATTTTTCACTGTAGGTCTTATATATACCTCTCATTGTTTGTACTTGAACATAAGGACATACACAAATACAAAATCAGGTCATTCTGGGGAGAAGTTCTAATAGGACTGATGCTATCAATGATTGTTTTTTCCCCTTTCTTGGTGTTCTCCTTTTCACTTACTTGTGGCGGAAGCAGTAAGACTCCGGCCAGGGCACCCCTCTTAGGAGGCCCCCGGTGTGGATTCAAGGCAAAAGAAGAATGAAAGTGGCTATTTGGGTTGGTTCTGCTATAAAACTTAGGAAAAAGAGTTCTTAAAATAAGTTTTTGTATTGTCCAACCCAGCTCACCAGTAGAGGAAGGCAGCTAGCACGTATGTTTCCCTTGGGACACATAAGTGAGGGACCAGGCTAAATGCAGAGAGATCTAGTGGAAAGATCTAAACTCTAATTTTAACAATGAAGTAATATATATGATAAATACTGGTATATATAATGAGTGTAGATCCTACAGGACACCTGATGACTATAATCCACTAAGGCAGTGGTCGGCAAACTGTGGCTCATGAGCCACATGTGGCTTTTTGGCCCTTTGAGTGTGGCTCTTCCACAAAATACCACGTGTGGACACACATGTACAGTGCAATTGAAACTTCATGGCCCATGGGCAGAAGTCGGTTTTCGGCTCTCAAAAGAAATTTCAATTGTTGTACTGTTGCTATTTGGCTCTGTTGACTAATGAGTTTGCCTACCACTGCACTAAAATATCAATCAGAAAATAAAAATGAAAGGAAGCTACTCATCTTATTTTGTAAGATACAAAATTTCACACCCATGCCAATTTAGAGTAAGGCCACGTTTTGGAAGTAAATTCCTAAGGAAGATACTTGTTGCCAAATAAAGATTAATGGTCTTTAGGCTTGGACAACTGGTGGGATGGTAGGAAAATGGCCAGCTCAAGAGCACTCTAAGCAATCTAAAAGAAATGTGGAGAGGGACCAAGAAATACTACATCCTTTTTACAAGGGACAACTCCCTAAGATTAGACCTCTGGAAAATCATTTGATTTTCACTCTTCCAGTTGATTGTACTAAGCAGTGAAAAAATTTTCCAGAGCTTCTTGTACAGTATCAGCAAATTCCTATTTCTGCATGATAAGTAGATACACTATTCCCATGTGGCACTAATCCACAATGGAAGCTCCACAACACTCCAGAGTTGTCCTGTGCCTCCCTCCTGGGGATAAGTCATGACTTGCTCACATTCTTCAAATCCTGCTTGAAAATGTTCCCCTTCTACATTTAAATAACCTATTCTTCTATCTTTACTACAACTCATGACAAATGTACCTGTGCAGCAAACTGCCTTGCCTCTTCAAGAGGAGCATCAGAAGGGAACTGATTTGTAAATGAAGAACCATCAGGAAGACGAAATTGAATTCTTGCAACAGTGCTGTGAAGAAAGAAAATTTACGTCAGCATCTTTACCTCCACATATTCTCAAACCATACCAAAAGTTAGAGAAAAACTGAAGTGAAAACGTACAATGAAAATGGGTGTGTTTCCCCCCCCCCCACAATGTCAGGCCTTTTAGTTTGTATTTTTTAAAGCTTTACTGAAATATAATTCACGTAATGTAAAATTCACCTTCTTAATGCATACTAGTCAGAATTGTACAATCATCATTGATTTCTAATTCCAGAACATTATTATCACCCCAAACCCACTAGTATTCCTCTCTCACCTAACTGGCAATCACTAATCTACTTTCTGAATCTATAAATTTGCCTACTTTCAGCATTTTATATGATGGAATCATACAACATGTGACTTTTTGGTGACTGGCTTCTTTCATGTACCATTGTTTTCAAGGTTCATCCATGTTGTAGCATGTATACTTCCTTTTTATTGCTGAATAATGTTCCATTGTGTTTTGTTTATCCATTCTTCATTTGATGAATATTTGGGTTATTACCACATTTTGGCTATGATGAAGAATGCTGGTATAAATATTCAAGTACAGATTTTTGTGTGGACATTTATTTTCAATTCTTTCTCTCTTTTTTAAAAAAAATATTTTTATTGATATTTTTACAGAGAGGAAGGGAGAGAGATAGAGAGCTAGAAATGTCGATGAGAGAGAAACATCTACCAGCTGCCTCTTGCATACCCCCTACTGGGGATGTGCCCGCAGCCAAGGTACATGCCCTTGACCGGAATCGAACCCGGGACCTTTCAGTCCACAGACCGACGCTCTACCACTGAGCCAAACCTGTTTCGGCTGTTGCTTGTACTTTTGATGTCGTGTCTTAGAATCATTATCTATTCCAAGATCATAAGATTTCCTTCTTTTCCTTAAGATTTTATACTTTTTTTTGCTTTGCTTAAAGAAAAAAATCTTTAATACAGCGTAGGATAGCCATCCTTGGGCAAAAGCCCTCAGGGTTAAAGCAAGGGTGGGAAGGAACAAGTAGGAACAACAGGGAGTGCAAAGGCTTCGGGTGGTGCAGACTCAGTAGAAACAGGTAGTGTGCAGGAATGTGCAGCCACTGAAAAATCCTAAGTCAAACCATCATAAGTCAATGACACTCTATATTTAGTACTATCATACTGAACATTCACATTCAATAACAAATACCACTGGCAGCTGCCAAACTCATCAATATGTCCTTCTGGAACTACTTGTTATAACCACAGCACACACATCAATGTTAAAAAGCAGCCCACAACCACTGTTCTTCTCAGCTACTACATACATAAGGATGTTTAAGCAGAAAATAAAGTACCTTCTTTCTCTTGCAGAAGCATCCCTCTTCGCTTCCATTTCTGCTTGCTTAACCAGCAAGGCAGCAGCTTTAGCGGCTTCCACTTCTTCCTTTGTCTTTGCGAAACGAGCAGCTCTCTCTGCACGATCCTTTAAAACAGTTGTTAGATGCTAAGTATTTTTCACTGTCAGAATTCTACTCACATATTTCCAAACACAAGCATGCATGAAATCCCTTAAAGCCGTACGTGTTAACTTTATCAGTCTGGATTTGGTATTCTTTAGTTTTATCAACTGCCAGGTACCAGAGCTGTTATTAAACAAACACAGACTTGATTTTGGTAATTACTGTATCACCAGAGCCTGGAATAAGGTCTAGCATATAGTACCTAAGTATATGTTAAATAAAAAAATAAAGTAGACATAATTTTCACTTTTATGTGTTACAACTGCTCAATAAACTCTACTAACATAGTATATCACAAAAATTGTAGGAAATATTAAACATCTCCAAATAACAGGATTACTTCTATTAATATTTTAGAATATTTTTGTTCCCTCTGGCTCTATTTTTTGTTCATCAGTTTATATTGTTCATTATATTCCACAAATGAATGAGATCATATGATATTTATCTGTCCCCGACTGGCTTATTTTGCTTATTAGCATGATGCTTTTAAAGACTATTTTGTCGGATATGAGTATTGCTATTTGAGGGTTTTTTTTCTTTCTTTTCCAATTGCATGGAAAAAATTTTTTCCATCCCTTCACTTTCATCCTGTGTCTTTTGTTTTGAGGAGGGTCTCTTGTACACAGCATATAGTTGGGTCATGTTTTTGTATCCATTCAGCTACCCTACACCTTTTTTAAAAATATATATATTTTATTGATATTTTACAGAAAGGAAGGGAGAGATATAGAGAGCTAGAAACATCCATGAGAGAGAAACATCGACCAGCTGCCTCTTGCACAGCCCCTACCGGGGATGTGCCCGCAGCCAAGGTACATGCCCTTGACCAGAATCGAACCTGGGACCTTTCAGTCTGTACACCGATCGGTTTCGGCTACCCTACACCTTTTGATTGGAGCATTTAATCCATTTACATTAAGGGTTATTATTGAGAGGTACTTGTTTACAGCTATTTTAATTCTATATGGCTAGATTTCTCTGTTTCTTCTCAGCAATCCCTTACAGCAACCCCTCTAGCATTTCTTGTAATGCTGGCTTGGTGGTGAACTCCTTTAGCCTTTTTTTTTGTCTGGGAAGCTCTTTATTTAATCGTCTATTTTGAATGATAGCCTTGCTGGATTTAGTAATCTTGGTCTCAGATCCTCGCTTTCCATTACCTTGTGTACTTCATGCCATTCCCTTCTGGCCTCCAGAGTTTCTGATGAGAAATCAGGTGTCAGCCTTATGGCAACTCCTTTGTAGGTAACAGTTTTCTTTTCTCTTGCTGCCTTTAAGATTCTTTGTCTTTAATTTTTGTCATTTTAATTATAATGGGTCTGGGCATAGGTCTGTTTGGGTTCTCCTTGTTTGGGGTTCTCTGTGCCTCCTGAACTTGTGTGACTTTCCTTACCAGGTTAGGGAAGTTTTTCTACCATTATTTCTTTCTTTCTTTTAAATATATTTTATTGATTTTTTACAGAGAGGAAGACAGAGGGATAGAGAGTTGGAAACATCGATGAGAGAGTCATCGATCAGCTGCCTACTGGGGATGTGCCCGCAACCAAGGTACATGCCCTTGACCGGAATTGAACCCAGGACCCTTCAGTCCGCAGGCCAGCACTCTATCCACTGAGCCAAACCGGTTTTGGCTCTACCATTATTTCTTCAAACACTTTCTCTATTCCTTACTCCCTTTCTGCCTCTTCTGGTAGAATTAATACTTTTTGAACCACTAAAATCTATTTTTGTGTACACTGTCTGGTAATAAACCAAAACCATTATGCATGGAAAAACAATTTCACAAATGTTCTACAGTCAAGCAGTAAAAACAAACTTAATACTCACCAATGCAATCTGCTGTTTTATACGCTCTCGAGCTGCTCTATCTTCTGCCTTTTCTCTGTTTCTTTCCTCTAACATTCTTTTTGTTAATTCCTCTTCTTGCTTTCTTTTATAATCCAACATTTCTTTTCCAGTTTTTCTCCTCTCAATTTCTTTCTTAATCTCTTTCTGAATCAAAGAGAAAGTTGTATGAGCTCAAAACATTATTTAATAATTTGCCTTGAATATTATTCTGTATACAGAGAAAGCAGGTTGTAGGTACATTTACTTCATAAAATGTAAGAGGTCAGTAGAATCTATTAACAGCTTGGGATAAAGGTCAAATTTATACAGCTTTGCCAATGGTTCTATTAAGAGTGATGTGATCAATGTAATTTGAAAGCAAAGAGGACTGCAGGTCACTGGTGTCTGAGATGAATAGGTTACCATTCATGGACAACAAGGCAGTCATTTATTTGACTTTTCTATATTAAATAACTATCTTATATTAAAACCCTAAATAGATGATGCAGATTAGGAGTGCATGGCGAGAAAAACAGAATGCAGCAACACGACAGGAAAAATTCCACAAATGTTTATAATTTCTTTTTACAAAAAAGAACTAAATTTTTTATCTGTATCAAAGCAAAAATATTTTAGTTCCAGTCCCTTTATTCTTAATGTAAAAACTCATAGCAGAGAGAGAAATAATGAGCCAATTTACTTGTAGCAATTTACAAAAAGAATACTAAAAAAGTATATACCATGATCCTACTACAGAAGACAGATGTTCTAACACTGAACTATAACCAGGAAGCTATCTTAGATCTGCCAACTAAAAAGGGAATCAAATGTTCCCTCACTTAATGAAAGAATAAAACAATGCTAAGTGTACAAACTTTACCTGTTCTTCCTCTTTCCTTTTCTCTTCTCTTCTTTCTTCAAGTTTTTTGGTTAGTCTGTATTATAAGTTTTTTTAAAAATACATTAACTGAGACAAATCATATTAATATAAAATGTATTTAGAATATTTTTTTTACCTACTAACAACTGGGGAAATATAGAAACAAACAAACAAAGCTCTTGAAGACAAAGCAACTAATTTTTGCCTTGCCCTTGGCCGCTAGAGAAACCCCTGGTGAGTCCGTGGAAGCCCACTGGGAAGTTGGCTCTAGTTCTAAGCACCTTACCTCCTCCTTACCACTAGTTCCTGCCCCCCCCCCGCCCCCTGGTCCCCCAATTTATTTAATACTGATTTAAAATATATACATCTAGGCCTGGCCTGTGTGGCTCAGTGGTTGAGCGATGACTTATGAACCAGGAGGCTATGGTTCGATTAACAGTCAGGGCACAGTATGGGGAGTGCAGGAAGCAGCCTATCGATGATTCTCTCTCATCACTGATGTTTCTCTTTCTCTCTCTCTCTCCCCCCCTTCCTCTCAGAAATCAATAAAAATATAAAAAATATTAAATATACATACACACACACACACACACACACACACTCTTCTACATCTTCAAACAAATATATAAATCAATGACTTACAAATGCTTTATCCCTTACACAGAAGTAAACAGCAATATGGTACAAAATTGTTAAAAAAAATAAATAAAAGCAAAAAACTAAAGGCTAGCCAAAACCAGTTTGGCTCAGTGGTAGAGCATCGGTCTGCGTACTAAAGGGTCCCAGGTTCGATTCCGGTCAAGGGCATGTACATTGGTTGCAGGCACATCCCCGGTAGGGGGTGTACAAGAGGCAGCTGGTCGATGTTTCTCTCTCATCGACATTTCTAGCTCTCTATCTCTCTCCCTTTCTTTCTGTAAAGTATCAATAAAATATATTTAAAAAAACAAACAAAAAAAACCCCTAAAGGCTAGTATTTATAAAAACTAATAACAAGATTAATTCTCATCTGTAATAAACTCACCAAGAAACTAATGATTCTGAAAACAGACAGTGATAATGGTTTGCAGAATGTGAATATATTAAAACACTGAATTGTAAATTTTGAATTTTACAGTGTGTGAATTGTATTTCAATTTTAAAAAATAATATTTTCTCTGCAAGGGATTTAGGTTACACAGGTATATGTAGTTGCTAAAACTCAGCTGAACAACTTATGCAAGAAATCAAGGGAGTGCTCAAAGAAAGATGAGACATTTGTTCAAAACACAAAAGACTCAGCATGAAGGGGTTCTACTAACCAAATCTGGGGCAATCTGTGCATCAAAAAGAATAAGAGAAGTTAACTGTAATACATTAAAGGGGAAAAAAAGGATTTATGAAACATCTTATTGCTGAGGGGAGTTATAAATTGGTATAACCACTTTGGAAAACTGGTCAGTACCCTGACCAAGAAATTCCCATTCCCTACTAATTCAGCCAAAAGGTATGTTCACCAAGGTATGTACAAGAATATTCATAGTGCCCTATTTATAACAGCCCCAAACTGAAAACAATTCAAATATCCATCAATAGTAGAATGGATAAATTATACAATAGTCAAATAATAGAATGCCATTCAAGCAATGAGAGTGTCCAACTACTGCCACATGCAACAGCACAAGAGCCTCACAAATACAATGCTGAGCAAAGGAGTACATGTGGTTGGTTCCAACAGATTCAGGCTAGCAGGCTCAATCCTCAATAGGGGCGTGCAGGAAGCAGCCAAGTCAATGACTCTCACATCCTCTCTCTCTCTTCCTCTCTGAAATCAATAAAAATATATTTAAAAAAAGAAAAGAAACCAGACAAAATTCAATGAATGATCCTTGAATGGATCTTGAATTGAGAAAAAAAAAGTTATAAGGGATATTATTAGTATAACTGCAGAAATATGGATATGATTGAATATTAGACAATTTACAATTTCTTTAGCATGGTAACAGTATTGTATTAAAATCTGAAAATGCATTCTTTCATATTACCACATGCAGATGCATTTTGTTCTAATTTGGTTGAAAAGCCTACTGCATCTTACTCAATGACAAATCAACTATTTAATCACTTTTGCACTTGGGAATCTACTACTCAATGGTATTTAAAAAATATATTTTTCTATTGACTTCAGAGAGGAAGGGAGAGACAGAAACATCAATGATGAGAGAGAGCTATGCCGCCTCCTTGCACGACTCCCTACTGGGGATGGAGCCTATAAACCAGGCATGTGCCCTGACCAGGAAATTGAACTGTGACTGACCTCCTTATTCATAGGGTGATGCTCAACCACTGAACCACTCTCACTGGGCTCAATCGTGTGTGTGTGTGTGTGTGTGTGTGTGTGTGTGTGTGTGTGTGTGTGTTTTATTGACCTGAGGGATGGGGCAGAGCATGTATTGATAGGTGTAGACTCTAGTCTCCAAACTAGGCTGGGGCCCTGCTCAGAGCCAACAGAAACCAAACAATTTTTTTTTATTATTAGAAGATACACACACAAGCATTGAAAGGGAAATGAAACGTCTAAAATATTCAAATTAATCAGCAAAAAAGGTGGTCATTTTACTATTCTTTAAATTCTTTGAGGCTGAAACCTTCCCAAATAAAAGGTTAGAACTGATGATACTATATATTATCTTTCCCATGATAGAAATAACAGGAGTGGATGGATAAAAAAGGTGAAAAGGATTAAGTAGTACAAACTGCCAATTATAAAAATAGTCATGGGGATATAAAGTACAACACAGATGATATAATCAATATTATAATAACTATGTATGGTGCCAGATGGGTACTAAATTTATCAGAGTAATCATTTTGTAAGGTACCTAATGTCTAATCACTGTAGCACACCTGAAACTATTATTGTGTGTCAACTCTAATTAAAAATAAATTTTAAAAAACACACAAAACTTCACTTTCCCACTGAATTAAATAGCACTTGACCTACCCCACAATAAAAAGCCACCTGTCCTATTTCTTCTCATTCCCACCATACTCCAAATCCTCTTCTTTTTTAAAAAAAATATATTTTATTGATATTTTTTATAGAGAGGAAGGGAGAGAGATAGAGAGCTAGAAATGCCGATGAGAGAGAAACATCGACCAGGTGCCTCTTGCACACCCCCTACCAGGGGGTGCCCGCAACCAACGTACATGCCCTTGACTGGAATCAAACCCGGGACCTTTCAGTCTGCAGGCCGACGCTCTACCACTGAGCCAAACCGGTTTCGGCTAAATCCTTTTCTTAATTTTTGATTTTCTACTTCACCGAAGGTGGTCCAAGTAAGAGTGCCCAGTGATGGGTTTAGTGTTAGCCAAAGAGAAGGAAGCAAAAGAGGATGATTCCTTGGGAACTTCAGTTTCCTGCTGCTGCTCCTCTAGCCTTCTACCATTTCTCACCACTGTGAGAGGATCTAACCTGCTTTTCACATCAATATCCTTACCATGCCCAACTCCTTCAAGAATAATCAGGCCCTAACCGGTTTGGTTCAGTGGATAGAGCATCGGCCTGCAGACTGAAGGGTCCCAGGTTTGATTCTGGTCAAAGGCATGTACCTTGGTTGCAGACACATCCCCAGTAGGTAGTGTGAAGGAGGCACTTGATCGATGTTTCTAACCCTCTATCCCTCTCCCTTCCTCTCTGTAAAAAAATCCTATCTAACAAAAGAGTGATATGCAAATTGACCATCATTCCAACACACAAGATGATCACCCTCATGTGGTCAAAGATGGCTGCCCCCATGTGCACACAAGATGGCTGCCACAAGATGGCCGGCCGGGGAGGGCAGTTGGGGGGAACCAGGCCTGCACGGGAAGACAGTTAGGGGTGAACTGGTCGGCAGGAGAGGGCAGTTAATGGTGATCAGGTGGGGAGGGAAGGGCAGTTAGGGGCAATCAGGCCAGCAGGGGAGCAGTTAGGCATCATCAGGCTGGCAGGGGAGTGGTTAGGGGGTGATCAGGCAGGCAGGCAAGTGAGCGGTTGGGAGTCAGCAGTCCTGGATTGTGAGAGAGATGTACCAGATTGGAGAGGGTACAGGCTGGGCTGAGGGACACATACCCACCCTGTGCATGAATTTTGTGCACTGGGCCTCTAGTCAATAAAATTAAAAAAAGAACAATCAGAATCTAGGTTTTTCTGAAATGAAGCTGATTTAATATATAATATATATACTTTATTTTAAAATATATTTTATTGATTTCAGAGTGGGAGAGATAGACCCATCAATGATGAGAATCATTGATTGGCTGCCTCCTGCATGCCCCGCACTGGGGATTGAGCCACAACCCAGTCATGTACCTTTGACTGGAATCAAACCTGGGACCCTTCAGTCCGCTGGCTGTTGCTTTATCCACTGAGTCAGACTGATTAGGGCATGAAGCTGACTTTTAGATAGTCCTGAACAAACCCAAATACCCAATGTCAGCAATCATGTGGGACCTTGTTTCTCCATAGGATCTATGTGAAACAAGAAAATGTCAAGTCTCTCTAAGGAATTTTTCTTTTTGTTTTTTATTTTTTCATTGTGTATTTTTTATATTTTTAAAATATATTTTATTGATTTTTTACAAAGAGGAAAAGAGAGGGATAGAAAGCTAGAAACATCGATGAGAGAGAAATATTGACCAGCTGCCTCCTGCACATCCCCCATTGGGGATGTGCCCGCAACCAATGTACATGCCCTTGACCGGAATCGAACCAATGTACATGCCCTTGACCGGAATCTATCCACTGAGTCAAACCGGTTTTGGCTATTTTTATTTTTTAAAATATATTTTTTATTGCTTTCAGAGAGAAAGGGAGAGAGAAACATCAATGATGAGAGAAGATCACTGATTGGCTGCCTCCTGCACGCCCCCTACTGGGGATCAAATCCCCAACCCAGCCAAGTACCCTTGACTGGCGAAGGCCGATGTTCTATCCACTGAGCCAAACCAGCTAGGGCTAAGGAATTTTTCTTAATGTTCATATAACACTAAGTGGTTTTAAGTCAAGATTTAATAAATAAAATCCTACTTATCTGTTTAACTCATATAACTTTTAAGAATCATAGTAAAAAAAAGACTATGATTTACTATTTACTAAATCATTGAAGTATTAAACTAGAAACCAAAAGCCAGACATTTGTATTTGATTATCAGACCAACCAATAACATATGACATTTAGTAGACACCCACTTATGCAGAACCCAGGCTCAGTATATAGTCATAGAAATTCTGCCCATCTGAAACTTAATATCCTATGGCAGTGTTTCCCAGGGGTACCGGAAGAGTTTGGTGGGGGTACACGTTGCACCAGAGTTTGGTGGGGATATGCACTGCACCGTGCTTAGCTGTGCCTAATTCTACGTTCTCATGATTCAAGTCAAGACAGTCTTGTGAGGCGTGAGATGGCCCGGTGTGCAAATAAATGTTATTTATAATATAACTTTTATTTATATTTTATTATGAATAATTTTATTTTTCGTTTATTATTATTTTGTGTATGTACCAAAAAATAAAAAATAAATCTATTTTGATTGTTATTAATATACATCCTTTTTTTTTTTGACAAGGGGTACTCAGCATTACAAAAATTATAGAAGGGGTACACATATATCAAAAGTTTGGGAAACACTGTCCTATGGCATAAAGAAAGACAAAAGTGAAAGATGGAAACACTTCTGTTACAAAATGCCAATGAAGCCCTAGCTGGTTTTGCTCAGTGGTTAGAGTGTCAGCCCATGGGCTAAAGGGTCCCAGGTTTAATTCCAGTCAAGGGCACATACCTCAGTTGCAGGCTGGATCCCCAGCCCCGGGTGAGGCAACCAACTGATCTCTCTCTCTCTCTCTCTCTCTCTCTCTCTCTCCTCTCCCCTCCTCCCTATCCCTTCCACTGTCTAAAAAAAAAAAAAAAAAACAATGGAAAAATATCCTCAGGTGAGGATTAATAAAAAACAAAACAAACAAAAAACCCACAAAATGCAAACAAAAAAAGATTCCTTGAATGGTCAGACCTAAAGCTGACTCATGACTTCAGAGATACAGAAGAACTTTACTTCCAGAATTGATCTTTCTGGATACAAACAAGTAGGTGAGGTAATAAAAATTTTTCAACCCAGAATTCTTAAGCTTCATTTGTACAATTTTAGCTTTTACTCAAATTAAGGAAATAACTGAAAACCACTATCTTTTTAATAACCTACTATTTGCAAAAATAAAAGCAAACCTTTCCACTTTGACTGTGAGGTCCTCTGAGGGTCTTGGATCTGAACATCCTCTAGCCTCCTGAGATGAAGTGGCGTGGCCTGATTTTTCTCCTCCTTATTTATTAAATACAAAGAAATAAGAAAAATATTTCATTTAATGTCAATTTTTAAATGGTATACCGTATTTGCCGGCGTATAAGACGATTTTTTGGCCCTGAAAAATACCGTATTTGCCGGCGTATAAGAGACTGGGCCTATAAGACGACCCCCTAACATTTCCACTCAAAATACAGAGTTTGTTATATACTCGCCGTATAAGACTACCCCCCACTTGGAGGCATATTTTTCAGGGCCAAAAAATCGTCTTATACGCCGGCAAATACGGTACTTTTTTTTTTTTTTGTTACAACATTTCTTAATCTGGTGTCTTAAACATTACATATTTTTGCTAATAATGGAGAAAATAAAAAAATGAGCTATTATTAATTCTGAAGTATGGATATGAATACAATCCTATATAATAAAAGGCTAATATACAAATTGACCGAACGGCGAAAGAACTGGTTGCTGTGATGCGCATTGACCACAGGGGGCAGATGCTTAATGCAGGAGCTGCCCCCTGGTAGTCAGTGCACTCCCACAGAGGGAGCCCCACTCAGCCAGAAGCTGGGCTCACAGCAGCAGCAGTTAAGACATTCCTCAAGGACTCCCAGACTGCGAGAAGGTGCAAGCCAGGCTTGAGGGACCCCCAACGCCCCCCCCATCGAGTGCACGAATTTTGTGCACCGGGCCTCTAGTCCCATCTAATAAAAGAGTAATCTGCAAATTGACTGTACCTCTACCAGCCAATCAGGAGTATGCAAATTAACCCAACCAAGGTGGCTGTGGCCCCAGAGCAAACAGGAGGCTTGGGTTTCCCCGGCAATGGAGAAAGCCAAGTTTCCCACACACCCTGGCTGGCCAAGGCCTCCACTCAACACTACAAAGTTTCAATCATATAAGATAAATAAATCCCAGATACCAGGGCCTCCGCTTGGGTTGCCAGGGGGGGTGGCCGGCCTGCAAACCACCATAGGCCCCTCGCCCAGGCCACCCCATGCCCTAAGAAAACCCCCACCCTGATCTGGGACACCCTTCGGGGCAAACCAGCCGGCCCCCACCTGTGCACCAGGTCTCTATCATAATCTAATAAAAGAGTAAAATGCAAATAACCATCACTCCAACACACAAGATGGCCGCCACAAGAATGGCCAGCAGGGGAGGGCAGTTGCAGGCAATCAGGCCAGCAGGGGAGGGCAGTTTAAGGGTGACCAGGCCAGCAGAGGAGGGAAGTTGGGGGCAACCGGGCCTGCAGGGAAGGGCAGTTGGGGGGAACTCAGGCTTGCAGGGGAGAGCAGTTGGGGGTGACCAGGAATTAAGGGGAGGGCAGTTAGGGGCAATCAGGCTGGCAGGAGAGTGATTAGGGGTGATCAGGCTAGCAGGCAGAAGCCGTTAGGGGCAATCAGGAAGGCGAGCAGTTGGGAGCCAACAGTCCTGGATTGTGAGAGGGTGTCAGTAGGATCGGGCCTAAAAGGGCAGTCGGATTTCCCTCAAGGGGTCCCAGATTGGAAAGGGTGCAGGCTGGGCTGAGGAACAAACACAGGTGAGGATTAACAAAAATGGATAATGGATACTTCTTTCTCTCTCTCCCATGGGCTCTGAAATCAATTAAAAAAGTTAAAATGAAGTGAAGGAGTACTTTTACTGTATCAAAAAGTACGCTGAAAATTACCTGTTGCGGAATCTGACTTTATATCAGAAGTGGGTGGTAACTCAGAAAGTTCTCCATTTCCTGACTGAGAGTTTTCTGAAGTACTGTTAGGGTCAAATGAGGTGGATGGAATGGAGTGTGAACTTTCTGACTGGCTGCCATTTGCCTCTGATGTTTCACCTTTTACTGAGTGCATCTAGAGAGAAAACACATTGAAATTTAAGTTAACAGATAAAAATCCTAATTTACCATGGCTGATGAGACCAAAATAAGAGTCAAAGTATATACTTTGACTTTCCAAGTAGATAAATCTAAAATATATAATCCTAAACATGAAATAATCATGTTATGAAATTCTACTATAAACTGACAAGAGCACAAAAAGATTTTAAAAGTAAAATGTTGCTTTTCCTTCAAATTACAATTCAAAGGAAGAAGGAACAAGCTATCTTAGTCATTTGCTCAAAGTGGATACAAATGAGATATTGAGTAAGGTCCTTAAAACATGCCAAGCAATATACTGTTAGATATCTTAATGTGACAGGAACTCTCTTGCAACAAAGAGTGCTATGCATTATGGGACTGGGTGAGGGGAAAAAAGAGAAGGGGAAACAAGAAGTCACTTAAGTATTAGGTACAGGCACCTCTAACTTTATAATGCTATTTTCAAAACCAGTCCAGAAAGAGAGTATTTACTACCTTTCCAATTTAATGGCATGGCAGGTCCCTGAATATACAGAGCACTTGCAAAAATACTCCAATGTCAAGTTCCTGGCTAATCATTTCCATATGTTTATACAAAAAGCAATTATGTTCCTTCTTACCTGCCTGACTTTGTGAATTCTGGTAACAAGTTCATCTGCAGAAACACTTCCTGCTATTACTTCCAAGGGAATTCCACTGTCTCCAATAAAGAAACTGGATGGAACACACACTACAGGATCTGTACAGTTTAATTAAGTCTAACAATTCATGGAAAACAAGGGAATAATTTTATGGAACACTACTGATTACAAAGCAAAACATCTTTGTGAATTCCACATAATAACCAGCTAACATGTTTACAAAATAATTTCAATTACTACATGTGACATGGGAATTGATTTATGAATTATTTGTACTACATATTTGAGTGAAGAACATCTACTACATTCCCCTCTATCATAACTTTTACATCTATATTGCCTGTTGGCAACTACTTCTAACATGGTATCCATACTGCTTTTTAGATGCTTGCAATAAACTCTATGATTCCATTTGCTACAAGGTACTGTCTCAAAGGACACTTAGTAATATAAAGTTCCATCCTAAATAATAAGAGGCTAATATACAAACTGTTCCCTTGTCTGGGAGTTTGACTGGGAGTTCGACCAGGGGTCAGGGCAAACCGCCCATGGCCTCTCCCCAAAGCCAGCCCCACCTGTGCCCGAATTCGTGCACCAGCCTCTAGTAACAAGAAGGCATAAGTTTGTAAGTAAAAATGAATAACTTATAAATTTCATGAAATAAAGAAAAAAAAAGGTAAATCCTCAAGCAAATATGTAAAACTGATTCTTTGTTGAAAGGATACAGATTTGTGAAAATTGTAGGCAGGCTTCACTGTAAAATAAAACAAAATCAAACAGAAAAATCACTAGATGAATATATGTTTCCCAAATACTAAGCTGCTTTTATAAAAATTTACTATACCAATTACAAGCATTTTTCTAAAACTATTAGTTCCTTTCATAGCCAACAGCTGGAAGAAAAAAAAATGTAATTCTTATTTCTTTTTTGTTTTATAATTTTCAGATTAAAGAACTTAATCTTGCTACCCACAAACTGGTGGCTGGATCTGGTGGTTAAAACTCAAGTTAGTATCTGCCATGTTGCTTCCTTAGCAGCAAGTATACCCAAACACAGTATCTTGTAACAAGATATTAATGCCTATGACTTACTTGTGCAAGCGACAATACAATAACTGTAGTAACAAAGGATCGAAAACAACCTAAATATCAACCAATAAAAACTAATTAATTATGCAATCATAAAAAAATGGTGGAGCCCAACGGCATGGCTCAGTGGTTGAGCGTCAACCTATGAACCATGAGATCACGGTTCGATTCTGATCAGGGTTGCAAGCTTGATCCCCAGTGAAGGGTATGCAGGAAGCAGCCAATCGATGATTCTCTCTCATCATTGATGTTTCTCTCTCTCCCCCTTTCCCTTCCTCTCTGAAATCAATATATATATATATATATATATATATATATATATGTTTAAATGCTAGATAAATAAGCCTGTATATATCCTCAAGAATTCTGAAATTCCTCCCTCTTCCAAATTCTTCCTGTCATTACTGACACTAAAAGGTGCTTCTGAAAGGTAATGGACAATATAAATGATACAATACACATTTAATGGGGGGGGGGAGAGTAAGATATGTACACATATAAAACCTTAAAAAAAAGAAATATAATGCCTCAAAAAATATACACATTAAAATGATGATTCTTTTTTAAAAAAACTATTACAGCTCAATAAATATATAGTTCAGAAATAGTTTGAAACAGACTACACTATAATTTGCTTCATGCAGTTTGTTAATACTGAAAATTTTAAATAAAGTTTCTAAACTTAAGAGATTAATTTCTGAATTTTTAAATTTTGATAGTAATTGTCAAACATTATTCATTCTGATATTATTAATATCAAAACCAAGTTGCAATTCCTAATGAATTAATGTTTCCAGTAATTGATAGCTACTGCTATCATCATAAAAGAGAAATAACAGGGCACTATGCTCTTTTGTAAGCTGCTTCTAATGGAAGACATACTACCATCTATGAAGTAATCTTGAAGGGGGGAAAAAATCTAACCTGAATCCAACTGTCAGAGGAAAAAAGGACAGAGGAACAAGCCAAATGACACAACAGAACTGCAATCAACAAAATCCATACTGGAGGAAACAATGGTATTTTCAAAAAATAAATTGCAAAGAAAAAGACAGAAAGAGATATAGAGGGAAGCTGCTATACTAAGAGACTTAAGATAATATCAATACATGACAATGTGTAAAACTTGATGGATCCTAAACAAAACTGTAACAAATTAAATAATAAAACTGTGACTCTGGCCGAGACCAGTTTGGTTCAGCGGATAGAGCGTCAGTCTGCGGACTGAAAGGTCCCAGGTTCGATTCCAGTCAAGGGCATGTACATTGGTTGCGGGCACATCTCTGGTATGGGGTGTGCAAGAGGCGGCTGGTCGATGTTTCTCATCGACATTTCTAGCTCTCTATCTCTCTCCCTTCCTCCCTGTAAAATATCAATAAAATATATTTTTAAAAAAAGATTAGAGCATGCAGGAGGTAGCCGATTGAGATTTCTCTTATCTATGTTTCTATCTCTCTATCCCTCTCCCTTTCTCTCTCTATAAAACCAATAAAAGCATTTTTTTTAAAAACCCCAAAAGATTAAAACATTAAGCAAACCTTTTGGTATCGATTTTAATAGCAACAAAACTGTTTGAAGATGCTTCTGTCACTTTCTCATCTTCCCAACTTGCAGCCATCTGTGTAGACTGCTCATCATCACCTATAAAACATTTCAAGGATTCTTATTACATAAAGCCAGACTCTGCTGATTCGTTTTCCCCGGAAATCTGGAATTGCAAATAAAAATATAATACAACTATTTGTTTTCTACCAAATTTGAAAACTGAATTTTCCCATTAAACGAAAAGTATGACTATGCATTGTTAATAAAAAGCAATAACAAACACAATAGTGCCATTTTGTATCCACAATAATTACAAACCATGGGTACAAATGTAGTGACTATTTTGGCTTTTGAACAGGATTTTAGATATAAATGTACAATACTCCTCCTTTATGTAGCACCTTTCTGTTGAGTTCAATATCCTCCACAATATTTATTCTCCAGAATTCCTCCAAGGTAGATAGAGGCAGGTACAAGTCTGTAGTCCTGGACTTGCTTTTTCTTATAGGTATGCTAATCATAAAAGTTATACTGACCCAAAACTAACCTATGGTGGAAGTGCTAGGAAAATAACATGAAGAAATCTTCTGGGCTGCTGAAAATGTGTGTATCTTATCTGGATGACAGTTACACAAGTGTACTCATTTGAAAAACTTCATCAAGCTGTTTCACTTAATATATCTCACCTAATATACTGTATGTTTTGCCCCAATGATAAAATTTTAGAACTTACACCCATCAAGAGATTATTTCCATTTCAATTCATATAACCACTATGGCTAGACAGAAGGAAACTTACCTGAGTAAGTCACAGAAAAATATTTCTGACATTGGCAGAGCTAAGCACTTTCTCAAAAGGTGAGCAACTTTTGCCAATTCACAGATTTAACAAAAAACCAAAAACAAAACACATTTCCATGCTACAATTTTCATTTTACAAAAATGAGATCATTCTACACCTGCTTTTTGGTACGCTGCTTTCATCATCATTATTAGGCCAATTCATTAGCCTTCCCCATCCCAGTTATCTGTTCGTGCTGAGTCCATCCTTTCGGTCTCAGGCTAAAACTTTAGTTACCATTGACTTCAGCTGATTCATCTCCAAATAGTTGACCTTGAACAACACAGGGGTTAGGGGGCACAACGCCCACTCCCCGCAGTCAAAAACCTGCATATAACTTTTAACTCTACATATTCATTGAAAAAGACCAGGTATTAAGGGACCCATGCTGTTCAAGGGTCAACTATATATCCAGAATGTAATTATCTCTTACCACACTCATTCCTACCACCCTGACTTATGCTACCACATCTCACATAGATGATTGCAATACCCTCCTAATTGGTTTCCCTGCTCAGTCTATTCTTAACACAGCAACTTTCCTTAAACTTTCAGATCAACCCTCTGCTCAAAATCCTACAATATCTCCCTATTTTCCCTCAAAGTATAAGCCAAAGTCCTTATAAAAGTCCAGTTATCTCTGTCCTCATTTTCTTTTAATTTCTTGCAATTCCTTTCCTTTCCTTTCTATTCCTCAAATTATGAAAGACCCCTGGTGGTCAGTGTGTGTCATAGCGACTAATCGAATGATCAAACAAAAGGTAGGACACTTAGCATATATGATTTTGTGTGAGAAAGAAACTCAGGAATATCAGGAATAGGGGCTTGAGAAATCTGGCCATGGAAATAAAAACAGGGACTTTAATGTATCCACAAATACACACAAGATCAAAATGTGGAAGCACGATTTCTGAAGGAGCATAGATGGCTTTTGTACCAGATGGGCCGGCTTCAGGCTCATTCAGCGCTTCTGCTGGTTCAGGCAAGGAAGAACATTTTCCCCTGACTTTTAGGTGCTTTCATATTCATCTCGAAAATAAAAAATCCTGAACTCAAGATTTGGCAACTATTTCTGTGTTGTCTACTGGAGTAGGGAGTCCTGCTTCTTCTATCCAACTGCTTTCTGTAATCTTGAAATGCAGATACCCCTCCTCTATACCTTACCTCTACACTTTACAGAAGAAAGAACTGACATTTTCTTCCACCAATTGCTTATTTGTAAATAAATTATTTTGCAAGCTGAAGGGTGATGTTTAATTTGAAACTGGTGCTTAGATGGTGATATTTGTGAATTCTTTACCTTTTATTCCCAGCAAGAAGACTACATAAATGGCAAGTGTGGGTGTGAAAAAAATAAAAAATAAAAAATAAAAGACTGAAGCAGCAGATGGGGAAAAGTATCATTTGTCATGACATCATTTTGAGCACATCTTAAGACACTGTGGGGAAGAGGAAAAAAAGATACTATGGGCTGTAGAGATATGTAAAACTCCAAATCAATGACATTCTCACTACAAACACTTCTTAGAGAAGACTGTGAGGCATGAGGGACCCTTTTCATTCATTCTTTCATACATTCACTTTTATTCCATATTTATTGTGTGCTAGGTATTGAACTATAAACTAAATATAAAACAAACCCAGTCAGCTTGGCTCAGTGGTCGTTGACCTATGAACCAGGAGATCGAGGTTCAATTTTCAGTCAGGGCACATGCCTGGGTTGAGGGCTTGATCCCCAGTATGGTTGTGCAGAAGGCAGTCGATCAATGATTCTCTCTCATCATTGATGTTTCTATCTCTCTCTCCCTCTCCTTTCCTCCATGAAACCAATAAAAAATACTTAAGTAAATAAGTAAAACAAATGAAACACTGTCTGCCCTCAGTGGAGATTAAAATCTAATGGTACAGAAAAAAAGTACGTGTTTAGAATAACTATAAATCTTACCCTATATAATAAAAGGCTAATATGCAAATTGTCCCCTTGACCAGGACTTCGACCAGGCGGAGGGGCTGGCCAGCCAACTGCCCTTGGTCCCTCCCCCCAGCTGGTCCTTCCCCCAAACACCCCCCCCCCAATCAGGGGCAAGGCCAGCTGGTCAACTGCCTGCAGCCCCTCCCTCTGGCCAGTCTGGCCCAATCAGCCTGGGCTGGCCAGACCCCCCACACACACACACACAAATTCATGCACTAAGCCTCTAGTAATCCTATCTAATAAAAGAGTAATATGCAGATTGACCATCACTCCAACACACAAGATGGCTGCCCCATGTGGTCAAAGATTCTGCCCCCATGTGGATACAAGATGGCGACCACAAGATGGTCAGCAGGGGAGGGCAGTTGGAAGGGACCAGGTGTGCAAGGGAGGGCAGTTGTGGGTGATCAGGCCAGCAGGGGAGGGTAGTTAGGGGTGACTAGGCCTGCAGGGGAGGGCAGTTAGGGGCAGATAGGCTGGCATGGGAGCAGTTAAGCATCAATCAGGCTGGCAGGGGAGTGGTTAGGAGGTGATCAGGCTGGCAGGCAGAAGCAGTTAGGGGCAATCAGGAAGTCAGGCAGGCAAGCACTTGGGAGCCAGGATTCCTGGATTGTGAGAGGGATGTCCCACTGCCCATTTAAGCCTGATCCCAGTGGGATAGGGCCTAAATGGGCAGCTGGACATCCCTCGAGGGGTCCCAGATTGAAGAGGGTGCAGGTTGGATTGAGAAACACCACCCCGAGTGCACAAATTTCATGCACCGGGCCTCTAGTCTATATCATAAAAGTTCTGTGGTCGAGACACCATAATGACCAAACAAAGCAGCAGCTCTCGTGGCAGGCGGGGTGGAGCATACAAGGTGCCACGGGCAGCAAACATGACCCTGATGGCAGGCTAGGCCTAAGGAACCCTACATGTGCACAATTTAATCATGCACTGGGCCTCTAATTATATAATGAATGCTTTGGGAAAAGAACCCAACTATGAGAGAAGATAATGAGACCTCCTTAGACTGGTCAGTGCAACTCTCTCTGTGGTGACATTTAAGGTAAGACTTGCCCTGGCTGGCGTTCTCAGTGGTTAGAGCATCAGCCCACACTTCAAAGGGTCTGATTTGATTCCCAGTCAAAGGCACGTACCTGGGTTTTAAGTTCGACCCTTAGCCCCAGTAAAGCCGTGTGGAGGATGCAACCAATCAATGTGTCTCTCTCACATTGATGTTTCTCTCTCCCTCCTTTCCTTCTACTATCTCTAAAAATCAATGGAAGGCAGCTATCCTCAACAACAAAAAAGAAAAGACTTAAAGAATGAAAACAGCTGAGCCATGCCAAGAGCCAGAGAAGTTCACTGAGCAGGAGGAATTTAGGAATTTAGGTGTAGGAAAAGGCCTGTATGATAGGTAGTGTCATGAATAGCACAAGACAAGCTACAAGTTAGGAGTTATGAGTAAGGGTTTAGCCAAAACCAGTTTGGCTCAGTGGCAGAGCGTCGGTCTGCGGACTGAAAGACCCCGGGTTCGATTCCGGTCAAGGGCATGAACATTGGTTGCGGGCACATCCCCGGTAGGGGGTGTGCAAGAGGCGGCTGGTCGATGTTTCTCTCTCATTGACGCTTCTAGCTCTCTATCTCTCTCCCTCTCTGTAAAATATCAATAAAATATATTTTTTAAAAAGAGTAAGGGTTTATTCAACATGATGTAAGGCAGTACCATTTACTTAGAGGTAGCAGCACAATGGGGGAGAAAATAGAGGTTCAGGAAGTAAATATACTTTTAGGCTTGAGAATCCTATGAGATATCCAAGGGGGATGTTAAGTAGGTAGCATGGATCTGCTACTTCTGAGGTTATATTGTACCAGATGTCACCTCCCCTCTAACAGTATCTGTCCATGACCCAGTATAGTAGCAGCAGCAGCTGTTACTGAATGGAATTATTAATTGCCAACGTAAAATCTTTAATTATACTTAGTTTTAATTACATTATGAACTATACCAAGGAGTTAGATGGGCCTGCAATTTTAATAAGAAAATACTCTCTCCTTAGTAGTATCAGCGGTATCCAAAGTAAAGAGACTTAAAAAATTCTTTTATTGCCGAAACCGGTTTGACTCAGTGGTAGAGCGTCTGTCTGCGGACTGAAAGGTCCCAGGTTCGATTCCGGCCAAGGGCATGTACACTGGTTGCGGGCACATCCCCGGTAGGGGTTGTGCAAGAGGCGGCTGGTCAATGTTTCTCTCTCATCGACGTTTCTAGCTCTCTGTCTCTCTCTCTTCCTCTCTGTGAAATATCAATAAAATATTTTTTTTTTAAAAAATTCTTTTATTGATTTCAGAGAAGGGAGGAGAGATAGAAACAGCAATGATGATAGAAAATCATCAATTGGCTGCCTCCTGCATGCCCCCTACTGGGGACCAAGCACTCACACTGGGCATGTGCCCTGACCGGGAAACAAACCATGGGGTCACCGCTCAACCATTGAACACCAGCCAGGCCAAAGTAAAGGTACTTAAAGAAAACAGTACAAACTCAGAAGCAAAGAATTGCAGACCCTCGTAGAGCCAGCAAATCCAACTTAGAAAACCTCCATCTACTTTAACCCAAAAAGGTAGTAAATAGTATATGTCATGGAAATTTTAGCTCACTAGCAACGCTAATCAGTGAACTGACACCTCAGCTTCAGGATCTTAGTCAAATCATCCTACCTTCCCAAGAACAGAATAAAAATCTTTTTCATTTTTTAAAACAATGATTTGAGGCCCTAGCAGTTTTAGCTCAGTTGATAAGAGTATCGACCTGCGGACTGAACGGTCCTGGGTTCGATTCCGGCCAGTGGCACATGCCCGGGTTGTGGGTTTATTCCCCAGTAGAGGGCATGCAGGAGGCAGCCAATCAATGATTCTCTCTCATCATTGATGTTTCTATCTCTCTCTCCCTTCCTCTCTGAAATCAATAAAAATACATTAAAAATATTTTATTTTTTAGATTTGAGTTGAGAGAGAGAGAGAGAAGGAGGGAGAAAAGGGAGAAAGAGAGGCAGGGAAAAAGAAACACTGATTTGTTGTTCTACTTATTTATGCATTCATTGGTTGATTCTTATATATGCCCTAATAGGAAATTGAACCCTCAACCTTGGCATATCACAGTAGGTTATTCTAACCAAATGAGCTACCTGGCCCAGGCCCAGTTTTCCTTCTTTCAATTTACATAGTTATACTTTGAAAATCCTTGTTAATTTGTTGGCTGAACTAGTAGCAATCTCTCCAGTCTCCTAACATCAATATTTTAATATTCTTTAATTCATCCATGAAAAATTCACTAACCAACTTACCTAAATGTTTCCCTCTTGAGCAGTTATAGGAACCAAAGTTATCCTTAAGACCGTTCCTTCCAGCTATAAAGACTTTTTTTTAAAATTTTCTACTGAGTTAAGGTATTATTGTTGAAGTCTCAGATCTAAGATAATCATAAATTCTGGCCGTATGCTCGAGTTATGAACAAATATCTAGGCCAGTGGTCGGCAAACTACATGTGGCTCTTTGGCTCCTTGAGTGTGGCTCTTCCACAAAATACCACATGTGGGCGCGTATGTACAGTGGAACTGAAACTTCATGGCCCATGCGCAGAAGTTGGTTTCCGGCTCTCAAAAGAAATTTCAATCGTTGTACTGTTGATATTTGGCTCTGTTGACTAATGAGTTTGCCAACCACTGGTCTAGGCAGGTCCATGACACTATTATCTACAAACTCCTTAAAGGACACTAATCTTACCTAAAATGCTAGAAAAGCCAACAGAATTGTGAAAGGGTCAAGGAACAGACTCTGACAGACTGCTAACCATATTCCTGCAAATATTCCAGTTACTGATACTCTAAAAGCATAGAATACATGCTCATCAGTAAAAAGTTAATGGAAAAAGGAATATATACACACAAAGCCCCTGAAACCTATAACTTTATCTTACTATTATGATAATTAGCACTACTATTTCCAAATTAATTTTCAAATATTTGTTAATTAAATCTAGCAATATTTCTTTCAAATTAACTGATTAGCCCAAAAGTACCTTATAGGGGAACATTCAGACACCATCAATTGTGTTTTTTGCTTAAAACCATGACTACCATTTAATCCTGGATTTTCTCACCAATTTCAATAATCACAACAAGTCTACAATTGTTCAGTTTTTTTTTCCTTAAGAAACAAACAACAAAAACCACTTCCTTTTTAAGCTGCTAAAAAAATATTTGTCAAGACAACATGTAAATCCTTTTTGTGACCCTGGTGCATGTACTTAACCACAGTGTACATAAGTTTCCTCACCTATAAAAGAAGAAAATACAACCCGATTCTACCTGCCACCAGAATGAAAGAACACAACATGTCATAAAACTATTATTGTAATCTTAATAAGCATAGTATCTTACCATTTTCACTTTCCTATTTAATCTACTTTGTTCCCCTTACAGGATTACAGCTGGTATTTTATGTGAAATATAAACAGTGAAACAGCGTAAGAGAATATGAACTCCTCGAACTCTTCTACATTAACAGCACTAGAAATTTACCTATAAATTTAGCCTAACAAAAACAATTATAAACTTCAAGTTTAATGTTAACAGCAACTCGGCATTTCATCAACTTGTTCTCCTTGCGGTGCATAAAGCCAACAGAGCTATTGTGTAGTGCCCCGAGAGTCATGCGTTAATAATGAGTAAAACATTATCAAACACAAATAGGTGAAATAATACACTTCAAATCAACGGCAGCCGCAAACACTGATTCGGCTCAGGTAAAATGAGAATCGGCAGTTCCGCAGGGGCATAGGTTTCCTGTAAATCTAGAAGATTTCAGAAACAAAATAGGGGAGTAATAGAATACGGAGCGCGTGAACCCAGAGCAATCCGGGGTAAAGGAGTTCATACACACGCTGGAAACGGTAGACATTAGACCAGAACGATAACGAAATACAAACAAACAAACAAAAGATAACAAAAAGAACCAGGAACAGAGCGTCTACTCCTAAACACATGGGGAAAAATAACCAAACAAATCGACTTGCAACAGAGCAACGACTCGCTTTAGACCCTCCCCCACTATCATTTCCTAAAAATCACACCTATACAGAGCGCCCAACAGTCGGCGTAAACGTTGAGGGACACGGGAACGCCCACAGCGTGACCGCCAGGTGGTCCCTCTTTGTTGTTACCGATGACACAGCTTCTTCCCCACCGTCGGCAACGAACTGCCAACCCAGCAGCCGGCCGGAGGCCTGGCCGTGACCCCCGACACCCCGGAACCGCGCTGGGCGTTAAGGCTCCGAAGAGGGTCCTCGGGACAGAGAGCCGCCCTAAGGGGGCGCCGGGGGGCGGGTGTCGGTGGCGCCGGCCCCCGGGAGGCGGGCGGGAGCCGGGCGCGGAGCTCCGGGGCCGGGCCGCCGCGCGCCTCCTCGCCTCGGGCGGAGAGGGGTCCGCGGGCTCGGCGCTCGGGGGCGAGGCTGGGACGGGGCCTCCCGCCGGGGCGGTGGGGGCCGGGCCCGCGGCGCCCCGAACGGGCGGGGGCGGCGCTGGACTCCGAGGGCCGGGCCGCCCCGGAGCGGAGGCGGTGAGGCCCGGGGTGGGAGGTAGGCCGGAGGGGTGTCCGGCCCCGTTTCGGGCCCCCGCCCCCTTCACCTGCCACGAACACCACGAAGACCGAGCCGCTCCTCTTGGCCGACGCGATGGCGGCCGGAATGGCGCCCTGGAACCACAGCATCTCTCCAACCGCGGCCTCCTCGCTGCTCGCTGGGAGCGCCGTCTGCGAGGCCAGGAGCTGGTCCCGCCCTCCCCTTCGCCGGACCCCGCGGCCCGGCAGCCCCCGCTGGCCCGCCCCCCGCCTCCGGCTCCGCAGGGACGCGCACACTCAGCGGTCTTCTGGGACGCGCGCAAACGCGCGGGCGGGCGGGGAGCGCGTGGCGTCACGTGACGCCACACGTCGCGGTTGGCATGGCGTCCCATTGCCTCGGCGGGTTGGCTAGTTGGCGCGTGCGCGCGCCCGCGCCCGCTACGCCTGGGGCCCGGCAGTCCCGGAAGTGGAAGGAGCCAGTGGAAAGGGTGACTAAACAGCTACAGTTGTGGGCGGCGCCTACGTGAGGCATGATGGGAGTTGTAGTCTTCCGAGGTTTGTTCTCCTGAGGTGATTTCCTGGCTCGGCTTAAGGGGGCAACAGTGAGAGCCTCCGTAAAGGGGAGGAGAGAAAGGCGCGATCACTGATGCTTTGCCCTTGTTCCTTAAGGACTTGAAGTGTGGCCAAAACCGGTTTGGCTCAGTGGATAGGTCGTCGGCATGTACCTTGGTTGCGGGCACATCTCCAGTAGGGGGTGTGCGGGAAGCAGCTGGTCGAAGTTTCTCATTGATGTTTTTGACTCTGTCCCTCTCCCTTCATCTCTATAAAAAAATCAATAAAATATATATATATATATATATATATATATATATATTTTTTTTTTTTTTTTTTTTTTTTTTTTTTTTTAAAGAACTTGAAGTGCCGAAACCGTTTTGGCTCAGTGGTAGAGTGGCAGTCTGTGGACTGAAAGGTCCCCGGTTCGATTCCGGTCAAGGGCATGTACATTGGCTGCGGGCACATCCCCAGTAGGCAGCTGGTCGATGTTTCTCTCTCATCGACGTTTCTAGCTCTCTATCTCTCTTCCTTCCTCTCTGTGAAATATCAATAAAATATATATTAAAAAAAAAAAAAAAGAACTTGAAGTGTGGAGGAAATAGTCCCCACTCCGAATGGAATCCTGTCTGTGTAGGGGACGATGTAATTCTCTATGGCTATTAGTGGCCTTTGAGTGATGGCGTTGGGTGTCTCTCAGTCTAGAGCTAAATGGGCTTTGTAGAGGCTTAGTGAGAAGCTTTGATTTCTACTGAACTTCACCATCTCAACCTTGACGAAAAGACAGGACAAAAAACCACGACAGTCACCTTCTGTAATACCATACAACCCTTGTGCCTCGAATGTAAGCCTGAGCAATTTCCTAGTCATTGACTACAGAGCATTACACAACCGAAAAACAACTAGCTATACTTTCTATGGCTGCTTTCTAAGTAATGATTTAGTTTCCAACTGCTTTCCATGGTAAGACAAAAGAGAGGAATAGATAATGGTTTTACAATTTTATGTAAGAATGTTTTATAATCAAGGTATGGCACTTTAGCCCTAGCCGGTTGCTCGGTGGTTAGAGCGTGGGTCCATGGACTGAAGGGTTTGATTCCCATCAAGGGCATGTACTTTAGTTGGGGCAACGGATAGATGTGTCTCTCTCATCTCTCTCTCTCTCTCTCTCTCTCTCTCTCTCTCTCATCTCTCTCTCTCTCCTGACCCCCCCCCCTTCCACTCTCTAAAAATCAATGGGAAAATATCTTTCTTGGGTGAGGATTAAAAATAAATATCAACTAAAATCCAACCTACCTTTAAAAAAAAAAGATATGGCACCCTTGCTGGTTTAGCTCAGTGGAAAGAGCATTGGCCTGTGGACTGAAGGGTCCCAAGTTCAATTCCAATTCTGGTCAGTGAAACATGCCCAGGTTGTGGGCTCAGTCCCCAGTAGGCAGCGTGCAGGAGGCAGCCAATCAATGATTCTCTCTCATCATTGATGTTTCTTGTTAGGTTTGAAAGGAAACAGGAAACAGAACAACAGGGAGTTTTAAAGAGAGTTTATTCCCCGATAATGGGCGGGAGCCATCACCGAGGTAAAGATCAGAATTAGGGGAGAGGGGACAGGAGATCGGAACCCAACCGGGCCAATGGAGATGCACCTCCAAAGAGCGCACGTGGCCGGTCTGGAGTTCCTTTTAAAGGGAGGGGGGTGGGCCCAGGGTGGAACAGGAAGGGATGGGCCCCAAGGGCACCTTGGCCCGTTAATTGGTGGTTCACTGTCTTGGAGATGTCCCTTTGGCAGGTGTCAGTCATGTTGTTAGCTCCACCCACCAGTTTGGGAGGGGGGGAGCCCTAAGGGGTCATGTGTCAAACTCCGCCCACCAGTTTGGGAGGGGGAGAACCTTTCATTTCTATCTCTCTCTCTCTCCCCATTCCTCTTTGAAATCAATAAAAATAATTTTTAAAAAAAGATGGCATTTTGTGGTTGGTTGCCATTAAAATGAAAAATGTTCCATATTTAATAATTTCATGAAGGGGGCAATGGTAAGATATGTACACAGATAAAAATTTAATTAAAAAATAAAAAATTAAAATAAAAAGTAAAGTAATAAAAAAATAAAAAATAATTTCATGAAATTGGCATAGTTTCTAATAGCTACTAAAGACTTGTATGGTTTATTTAAAGTTGCATATGCTATAGCATTATACATTCTATATTAAGTTTCTCCTCTAGCAGTACAACCATTTGATAATCTTTGAAAGATTGAGGAGGTGCTACATCTGAAACGACCCCTTTCCTGCAAATAGCCTAAAAACAGCGAACAGATTGCATTCCAATTTTTATTAACTTTTTCCAATCAGGCCTTTCACACAGTATTGTTATAAACTGATTATAGACAGCTGCTGCCTGTACAGGACACCTTTCCCCAAGAAGTATTGGTGTTGGTCTTCTACGTCAACTTTTTAAGTGGATTTCTTAAAATTCGATCAACCTATAAATTCTTTCAGTAGAGCAATTATTTTAATTATTCCCAATGTTTTAATTATTCCTTAACTATTTTAAGAATCATAGCCTTTCATTCATTCATTCATCAAATGTTTATTGCTCTCCTACTATGAGGTAGGCATTGTCCTTGGCACTAATAATGAAGTGAGGCAACCTAAGGCCCCGCTTTTGTGACTTCAGACTGTTTTAAAGAGGAAGGCAGACATGGAACAAGTGATTGTGAATGATGATGAAAGCCACAAGAGGGGTCATTTTGAGTGCTTCAGAGGCATGATAATACGACCATGGAGAGTGGGATTGGGAATGGCCTTCTGAGAAAATGGCCTGCCAGGAGAAGTATAGGTAGGGAAGGAGAAGAGTCTCCCGGGTAGAAGAAACAACAATGTAAAGGCTGTGGAGCAAGTGCAGTGCACTTGAAAAAAATGGGGAAAACCACCCTAGCTGGTTTGGCTCACTGAATAGAGCATTGGCCTGGAGACTGAAGGGTCCCAGGTTCGATTCCGGTCAAGGGCATGTACCTTGGCTGTGGGCACATTCCCAGTAGGGGGTGTGTAGGAGGCAGCTGATTGATGCTTCTCTCTCATTGATGTTCGTAACTGTCTATCCCTCTCCCTTCCTCTCTGTAAAAAATAAATAAAATATATTTAAAGAAAAAATGCAGAAATGTCCAGTGCAGCTAGAACATAGAAAGGGAGTGTAGTGTAAACAAGGTTGGGAAGATAAGTGAGGATTAGCTCACACAGGGCCTTGGAAGTCATTTTAAGAGTCGCAGACAGGCCAAAACCAGTGTGGCTCAGTGGATAGAGGGTTGGTCTGTGGACTGAAGGGTCCCAGGTTCAGTTCCGGTCAAGGACATGTACCTTGGTTGCGGGCACATCCCCAGTAGGAGGTGTGCAGGAGGCAGCTGGTAGATGTTTCTCTCTCATCGATGTTTCTAGCTCTCTATTCTTCTCCCTTCCTCTCTGTAAAAAATCAATAAAATATATATATATTTTTTAAAGTTGCAGTTTTCTAAAATTTGTAGAAAGCCACTGAGCTTTAAATGGAGGCTTTACATATAAGACTTGTGTCTTCAATATGCAGCTGTGCTGTAATTTCAATGGGTTGCAGTGGAAGTGGAATGGGTGAATGTGAAGAAAGTGGTTAAGATACTATTGTCTATGTATAAGGGAAATGCAAAGGTGGGTACTTTTGCTATTCTGGAAACAGACTGAACAGGTTTTGTTTAATGATTAGGCATGGAATTTGAAGAAAGAGTAGTCAAGAGATGTGGGCTCAATAGAGAGGAATTGACAGGACTACTCCAACCATGAAGACAGAAGAGAAGCAGTCCAGAGATGGAAGTCGCTGATGACGCCTTACATAATAGCAGTCAGCAGCTGTGTATCACTGCAGGTTGCCCAGGACCAAACCAGAGAGGGTTGGAACTGCATTACCACCATTTGCCCACCATCCAGAACTGAAATATCATTGCTGACATGTACACATAAGGAACTGTTTGACATTGAAATTGGGTCTCATAAGAACTAGTAGCCCAGAAAGAAAATGACTGATTCATATGCCTTTCAGCATAATGATTATTGCTTGTCTCATTTTTGATTCTTATAATTATATTTCCAGTAGGACATGATCTCACTCATCTAGGGGAAATGGTGAACAAGAACAGACCCGAGATAAGGAGCCATGGGTCAGACTGTTAAACCTCCAAGGGAGGGTGGGGATAAAAGGGAGAGATCAACCAAAGGACTTATATGCACACATATGACCCTAACCAGTGGTCAAGGACAATAAGGAGGTGGGGACATGAGTGGGGGCGGGGTGGGGATTGGAATAGGAGGTTGAGAACAAATATGTAATACCTTAATCAATAAAGAAATTCATTTTTAAAAAAGTTGTGGGCTCTATCCCCAGTAGGGGGCATGCAGGAGGCAACCAATCAATGATTCTCATCATTGATGTTTCTATCTCTTTCTCTCCCTTCCTCTTTGAAATCAATAAAAAAAATTTTTTTTTAAGAGTAGACAGGAAGAAATATTGGGTTTCTGTCTTGTATAGAAGTGGCAGTGAGGTAGGGAACATTAAGGGGCAGGTTGGTGGGGAGGAGTTCAATATTATACAAGTGTTTACAGTGCTGGAGAGAGATTAAAGTGGACATGTTAAATTAAGTAGGTAGCCTGGCCGGTGTGGCTCAGTGGTTGAGCATATGAACCCAGAGATCACCAGTTCGATTTCTGGGTCAGGGCACAGGCTCAGATCTCCAGTAGGGGGGTACAGGAGGCAGCAGATCGATGCTGTTTTTCATCAATATTTCTATCCCTTTCCCTTCCTCTCTCTAAAAATCAATGAAAACATATTTTCAAAAATATGCAGAGTGATAATAGATTTGGAGCTCAGAAAACATTTTTACCTAGAAATAAGAATTTGAGATTTGTCTCCATGCAGAGGACCATTGAGGCTCTGGAGGAGTGTCCAGTGAGATAAGAGTATATGACTGAGGCTTTAAAACCTCCAACATCTACCGGGTTGTACAGACCAATATAAACCAGAAAAGGAGACTCAGGAAAGGTAGTGGTGGTGGAGGAGTATGTGGAGGAAAATGGGAGAGTGTGATACCAAAGAAGCCAAGAGTAGAGACGTTTGATAAGAAAGGATGAGAAGTAGCTATGCTGACGCTGCTGTTGGGTCAAATAAGATTTTTATTTATTTTTTAAAAATATATATTTTATTGATTTTTTACAGAGAGAAGGAAGAGAGATAGAGAGTTAGAAACATCAATGAAAGAGAAAGATCGATCAGCTGCCTCCTGCACACCCCCTACCATGGATATGCCCGCAACCAATGTACATGCCCTTGACCGGAATCAAACCTGGGACCTTTCAGTCCACAGGCCGACGCTTTATCCACTGAGCCAAACTGGTTTCAGCTAAATAAGATTTTTAAATGTCCATTGTTCTTATCCCTGGCCGGGTGTCTTGGTTGGGCATCATCTTGTGCACCCAAAGGTTTCGGGTTTCTTTTGAATTCCCGGTCAGGGTTGCGTGCTGATCGATGTTTTGTTCTCACATCAATGTTTCTCTCTCTCCCTCTCCCTTCCTCTCTCTCTAAAAATCAAATTTGGAAAAAAAAATCTTAAATGTCCATTGTTTTTAGTAGCATAGAGGTGATTAACACCTTAGCAGGAGGGGGTTTGATGGGTTCTTCCGTGTGGAACGCAAATGGCAATGGGTTGAAGGATGAGGGGAGAGAGGGTAGGGGTGTCAGTGAGTAAAGGGAAGGAGGAAGAAAGGGCATTTGCTGGACAGGGACTTGGACTGGGAAAGCCAGCCCTTTTAAAGGTCGGAGAGACTTGTAAACAAATGCCAGTTTTGGACAGTGAATACTCAACCAGGAGGGAGGCTTCTATGAAGATGGGAGGGAAAATGAGATGTATGGCATATGTGCTAATAGCTCACCCAACAATTTTTTTTTATTATTATTATTGCATCCCTTTAACACCCCTCCCCCCCCCCCCCCCCCCCCGCCCATTATTTCCTACTGGCAGAGAAGGGGCACTTCTAGATACATGTTTTGTTTTTTGTTTTCAGCCTACCCTGCAGCCAGGAGCACCTTGTGGAAAGTAGGGGTTGAGACCTCTAGGATAAGATTTCCAAATGAAGAGAGTCACATGGAAGAAAGCATAACCCTTCTTTCCTGGATGCAGTCATGGGCACATTATTTTTAGTGTGTTACTTCCTGCTTTAAAAACTTCACCAGCTCTGGCCAGTGAGGAGAGCTACGGCTGTGGAGCCATCGGTGGACGACCCGAGGGAAAGCGAGGCCCAAGCCTGTGCATCTGGTCACCACCTTCGGAACCACCTCAGCCATCCTCAGCACTTGAGACCAGCCAACACCGTTTCTTGTTGTTGTTGTTGTTGTTGTTTTTAACCTTAACTCCTTTTACTGAACAACCATGAGCTCCCAGATTCATCAGAATTATTCCACCGAAGTGGAGGCTGAGGTCAACCGTCTGGCCAGCCTGCATCTGCGGGGCTCGTACCCTTACCTCTCTCCGGGCTTCTATTTCAGCCATGATGATGCGGCTCTCCAGGGCGTGGGCCACCTCTTCAGAGTGCTGGAAGAGAAGAAGCTCAAGGGCGCTGAGCTTCTTTTTTTTTTTTTTTCTTACCTCAACCTGTTTTTTTAGCCTTTTCCCATCCTAACCTAATATATAAAAGGCCAGTGGCTGGAATGCCGGAATGACCAAATGACCATCACCGGGAGGTGCATTGATGGGTCCCATGGCACAGTGGGACTCTGGGTCTCACGCTATTTTGCACGCTAGGCCTCTAGTCCTTTTATAAATCTACTCATTTCTATCAAGTTGCTTGTTCACTATTTTCTTTTCTTATTATGTTAAGTTGATATTTTAAAAAATATATATTTTATTGATTTTTTTACAGAGAGGAAGGGAGAGGGATAGAGAGTTAGAAACATCGATGAGAGAGAATCATCGATCAGCTGCCTCCTGCATACCCCCCGCTGGGGATGCGCCCGCAACCAAGGCACATGCCCTTGACTGGAATCAAACCTGGCACCTTTCAGTCCGCAGGCAGACGCTCTATCCACTGAGCCAAACCGGCTTCAGCTTTAATTGATATTTTATTTTATTTATTTATTTTTTATTTTTTTTATTTTTTATTTTTTTTATAAATCTTTATTGTTCATATTATTACAAATGTTCCTCATCCCCCCCCCCCCGCATTGCTCCCCTACACCAAGTTTCTATTCAATTCTCTGCCCTTCCCCATCCCCCATTGTCCTCATCCATAGGTGCAGTTTATGTTCAGTCTCTTCCCGCCCCGCTCCACTCCCCATTTCCCCGAGAATCATCAGTCCACTCCCCTTCCATACCTCTGATTCTATTATATTCACCAGTTAATATTGTTCGTCATGATTTTTACTTCCCTTGGTTTTTAGAGTCACTTGTTGATAGTTACGTGTTTGTTCATAATTTTTATCTTTATTTTCTTCTTCTTCCTAAAGAACCCCTTTCAGCAACTCATATAATTCTGGCTTGGCAGTGATGAATTCCTTTAGCTTAAATTTATTTGTGAAGCTCTTTATCTGGCCTTCGATTCTGAGTGATAGCTTTGCTGGGTAGAGTATTTTTGGCTGTAGGTTCTTGTTATTCATCACCTTGAATATTTCTTGCCATTCCCGTCTGGCCTGCATGGTTTCTGTTGAGAAATCAGCTGACAGTCGTATGGGTGCCCCTTTATAGGTAACTACCTGCTTTTGTCTTGCTGCTTTTAATATTCTCTCTTTGTCTTTAGCTCTTGGAATTTTAATTATGATGTGTCTTGGTGTGGTTCTTTTTGGATTCCTTTTGTTTGGGGTTCTGTGTGCTTCCTGTACGTGTAAGTCTATTTCTTTCCCCAGGTGGGGGAAGTTTTCTGTCACTATTTCTTTCAATATGTTTTCGGTATCTTGCTCTTTGTCATCTTCTGGGATGCCCATAATTCCGATGTTGGTTCGCTTGAAGTTGTCCCAGAGGTTTCTTACATTATCTTCAACTTTCTGGATTCTCTTGTCTTCTTGCTTCTGTGGAGGAGTGTCCTCTGGCTCTTTGTGTTGCATATCTTGGACTTGATTCTTGCAATCTTCCAATCTGTTTTTAGGACTCTGTATAATATTATTTATTTCAGAGATTGTATTCTTTATTTCTAGTTGACCCTTCATTATTTCTTGTTGATCCCTTATCATATCCTCATAGGTCTCATTTATTTTATCGGCCTTTTCTAAGAGATTGTTGAACAACCTTATAAGCGTGGCTTTGAACTCTATATCCAGTCGCTTTTTGTCCTCCATTTCTTTCGTTTGTGATCTGATTCCTCGTTTTGGCATTTTCGCTGCTTCCCTGAGTTGGTAGGTTGGAAGGATCAGCTGTGTCTATGCCAGGAGACAACCTTATTCCACTAGACTTGGAAACCTGCAAAAGCCTCTCTGAGTTCAGCTTGGATGGGGCAGAGTTTCAGGGTGGAGCCTGCAGCCTTGGCTTCTGGTTAGCCCCGCCCTCGGAGGTTCCTGAGTCTCAGTGAACCTCAGTGTCCTTTGGTACTCGCTGCAAGCACCTCTGAGAGAAAGGCACCCTAGAGCTTCGCCCGCTACCAGACAGTGTAGTCTCTCCCCCAACAAGCCCACAACTGGGGTTCAGAGCAGTTGGAAGTGGGGTTAAGCACAGTCCGGAGCTTATGTCTCCTTCCCGCCAGGGCAATCTCGCGGCCCAAACAACAGTCTGTCCTCTGTGCGCGCAATGTGCGCGACTCAGGGGCTCTGCTTTTCGCCGTTCCCCTAAGCTTCTGACTTACAGCCCAGTTTCCCTCTGTATGAGGCTGGGAGCCCAGGGTCTCGCCCAGAACTGGGGTTCAGTGCAGTCGGAGTTGGGGTTCAGCACGGTCCGGAGCTTTTAGGTATCTCCTTCCCGCTAGGGAACGCCAGCCAGGCACTCAGCCGCCCCTTCTCTCAGCGCAATGTGCGCGGCTCCGTCCTCTCCCCGCGCACAACTCGCCTCCGTACCTTAGGCTTTTACAGCTCCTCTGATTTTCCTTCTGGTTTTCTCTTTCCTTCTAGTTGTAGAATTTCCAGTCAGTCAACTTTCCTGTAGTTCTGGATAGTGTCCACTCTATATTTTAGTTGTATTTTTTGAAATTGTTGAGTGCGGCTGCAGTTAGGCTTTTACCTCTGCCGCCATCTTGTTGTCCGCTGAGCTTCTTTTTAAGATGCAAAACCAGCCGAAACCGGTTTGGCTCAATGGTAGAGCGTCGGCCTGCGGACTGAAGGGTCCTAGGTTAGATTCCGGTCAAGGGCATGTACATTGGTTGCGGGCACATCCCCAATGGGGGTGTGCAAGAGGCAGCTGGTCGACTTTTCTAGCTCTCTATCTCTCTCTCTCCTCTCTGTAAAATATCAATAAAATATATATATTTTAAAAAGATGCAAAACCAGCGGGGTGGCCGCATTGTTCTCCATCATGTGCAGAAGCCTTCCCACGATGAGTGGGACAAAACTCGGGATGCCATGGAAGTTGCCCTGGCCTTAGAGAAGAACCTGAACCAATCCCCTTTGAAGCTGCACGCCCTGGGTTCTGCCCATAAAGACCCTCATCTCTGTTACTTCCTAGAGAAATAGCTGACTAACTGCCGCAGACTGGCCAGCCCCCAGGCTGGGCTGGGCGAGTATCTCTCTGAAAGGCTCACCCTCAAGCATAACAAGGAGTCTTCGGAGCCCAGAGGCCTGTGAGAGGCCCCTCTGCATCCCCCTGGTGTCTGGCTTTTACCTGAGCCTCTCCCTAAAATCACTTGCCATTCTTTTAACCAACCTGAAGCTTCTCACATGCATTAGACCAAATGGAAACAAATAAAGCTTTTGCATCAAAGAAAACAAAAAAAGAAAAGTCAATTTTTTGGCCCAGGTAGCTCAGTTGGTTAGAGCATCATTCCAATATGTGAACGTTGAGTGTTGGATCCCTGATCAGGGCACATACAAGAAACAAGAGTGAATGCATATATAGACGGAACAACAAATCAATGTTTCTTTCTCTCCCTTCCTCTCTAAAAATCAATAAATAGCCCTAACCGCTTTGGCTCAGTGGATGGACCATTGGCCTGCGAACCCAAGGCCCCGGGTTCCATTCTGGTGAAGGGCATGAACCTTGGTTGCGGGCTCTTCCCCGGTCTGGGTCCTGGTCGGGTCTCCTGCAGGAGGCAATCAATAGATGTGTTTCTCTCACATTGATGTTTCTATCTTTCCCTCTCTCTTCCACTCTCCCTAAAAACTAATGGAAAAATATCCTCGGGTGAGGATTAAAATAAATCAATAAATTAAAAAATTAAAAATTAAAAAAAATCAAAAAAAAATCACTAGCTCTGTAATGCCTTCAAAAATAAAGTAAAAATTCTGTAGCCCAACATTCAAGATCCTCTACAATTGGGCTCAAATGTGTTGTAGGCAGTAAGATAGACACAAGATGATGGGCCAGGCACAGAAGGTCACCAAGGTAGAAAAACCCAGGTGCCTAGCAATAGCCAATCAATTGTAAGGTGAGACCTCACCCGCAGGGCGATTTTTCCCCATGAGCATATTGCTGGGTTCAGACCAGGACCCCCTGACCTTTGGCTTCAAGTTGTATGTCAACTCCAGGCCCAAATAAGCAACAAAACCAGCCTCAGGACCAGCTGCATTGAGTAATGACCCCTGCTTTGGTGCCGGCCAGTCAATCAGTTGAGGCCACAGCCATGAAAGGACACACCCGGAAAACTGCTGAATGTTTCCCTGGGCCTCCCCTAAAATCTCCACCCTTAAAACCCTTAGGACAGCTCTAACCAGTTTGGCTCAGTGAATAGAGCATCGGCCTGCGGACTGAAGGGTCCCAGGTTCGATTCCAGTCAAGGGCATGTACCTTGGTTGCGGGCACATCCCCAGTAGGGGGTGTGCAGGAGGCAGCTGATCGATGTTTCTCTCTCATCAATGTTTCTGACTATCCCTCTCCCTTCCTCTCTGTAAAAAAAAAAAAAAAAATATATATATATATATATATATATATATATATATATATATATATATATATAAAACCAAACCCTTAGGACAGAGGACCCCGTGCTCTCCCTCCCTGGAGCACTCTGGTGCCTTTCCCTCTCCAAGCCCCTCCCCACCCAGGCAGGTTACCATTAGCTCTCTTACTCCCAGGCCCCAAGGGCCCTTCCTTTACTTCTTTAACTTGTTTCCGAAGCACATTTCTCCTAGGAATCACTTTCTCCACCTCCGTGATTTACCAAATAAATGTTCTCTTACGGTTTGGATCTTGGCTCTGAATTCTTTCCTAACCAGAACACAAGTACCGAGGTTGCTGGACCCAGGTTTGGTCTGACCCCGTGGGGCCAACACCCAGTGCCATTCCAGCCGCCTACAACAACCCTACATTTTGTTTCTTCTACTTCCCCCCCTGAGCTGTCCAAGCTTAATGTACCCACTGTCCACGCCATGTTCTTTGTCATCGCTAGTTTTGTTCACACCGTGCTTCTGGCCTGGAATTCTCTCCTTTCAACAGATATTTAGTAGACCACTGAGGCGACCTGCCCGTCGAGGCTCAGGACCTGAGGGAGGGGCTGACAAACAAATGAAAATGCTGTACGAGAAACATGAATTCTGGGAGGCATGGGGGGCCAGGGGGGTGAAAACCTCCTTCCTGAAGAGGCACACCGAGTCCTGGCCCAGTCCAGGACTAAACTTTTGTTCAGTTTTAGATACACGTCTCGCCCTCAGTAAAGCACCACATGCTCGTGGCAGACAGACAGTGTCAAAGGTCAGTAAGGTCCAGTAGACATGTACTTGGAGGCTATCAGGTCAGGACATTGATTCGAGCCACCAGGATCTCAACACGAACAATCCGTGCCTAGCAGAAGCCCTGCTGATGCTCAAGGTCCATCGGCCTCCCGTGTGCCTTCCTGCACGCCCATGATAGTGTTGGTGAGCAGTGGCTTCCAGCAGACCACATGCTGGGAAAGCCTATTTGTTAGCTGATTGATGATAGGTACCGTATTTGCCGGCGTATAAGACGATTTTTTGGCCCTGAAAAATACCGTATTTGCCGGCATATAAGAGACTGGGCGTATAAGACGACCCCCTAACATTTCCACTCAAAATACAGAGTTTGTTATATACTCGCCGTATAAGACTACCCCCCACTTGGAGGCATATTTTTCAGGGCCAAAAAATCGTCTATTTTTGGTACTATTTTTGTCCTCAAAAACCTTAGTCTTGTCAGTGGAAAAGACCAATACATGAATTGGCTTGGGTAACGAGGGAGACATGATCAGGCTGGCCAGCGTGGCTCAGTGGTTGAGCGTACACACCCATGAACGGTTTTATTCCCGGTCAGGGCACATGCCCGGGCTGCAGGCTCGATCCCCAGTGAGGGGCATGCAGGAGAGAGTTGATCGATGATTCTCTCTCATCATGGATGTTTCTATCGCTCCCTCTCCCTCTCCCTCTCCCTTCTTCTCTGAAATCATTATATATATGATTTTTTAAAGAGCCATACACAGAGCATTGCAGAGAGAAAGAAGGGCCAGGACGGCCTCCTGGAGGAGGTGGCATCGACCCTATTTTTCAAATGGACCTGAACCACTGGCGAAAAGTTAGGCTCCATTTTACAGTCGGAGCCTTAAAACGGAAGTTTTTGTTTATGGTTTGGAGCAGGCGGACTATGAAATTAGTGACAGCCTCCCTGCCACCACTCGGTTCCAGAGAGGAAAGACTTCCCCTGGGCTGGGCTCCAGGCTCATGGCTCTTTGATACAAGAGAGGTTCCATTGGAAGGCGCTCTTGTTGAAGGATCTTAGTAGCAGGCCCGCTCCCCAGTCTGAGGCAGGGAAGATGGTTGGGTTCCAGCTTGTCTCTCACCATCGGAAGAATCCCCAACAACAGCCTAACCCACCTGCTTGACGCTACGGCATATTCAGAAAGTTTGACTTCTTGTCATCGAAGAAAAAAATAAAATAAAAGACTTATGGACACAGACAACAGCGCGGTGATTTCCAGAGGGAAAGGTGAGGGGGTGGGGAGGTAGAAGAAGGTAAGGGGGAGAGATGGTGATGGAAGGAGACCTGACTTTGGGTGACGAACACGCAATACAATGTACAGATGAGATCGTGCAGAATAGCATGCCGGAAGCATGTGTAATTTCATTAGCCAATGTCACCCCAATAAGTTCAATGGAGAAAAACAGCAGGTCATTCCCAGTGGTTCTGGGCGGAGATGCGGAATCAGGATCCTCGGGCCTGCCGCCTCTGGAAATCTCAGTTCTCTCCGTCACCACCCGCTGCGCCAGGTTTGACAGACAGAGATGCTGCAGCTGTTTGCCCAGGACGGGACCCCAGCTCTCCTCCCGCCTGAGCGCTGCGGTGGGCCCGGCATCTGTGCTGGAGCCGTGGACCCTGGCTGCTCTCCCCTCTCCTATGTGGGCCTGCCTGAGGCTTCAGAAAAGACACTCTGGTTTGCCACAGCCCCTCCCACGTCTAACCTCCACTCCTTTATTTACTCTCTGGCCGTATCAAGTACTTGAGTTTGCCAACCCTGTTGTACACATTGAGTTGGCCTCAGACCGACATAAGTATACAAACAGCATTGGCTGTCGTTTCACCAAGCTGCTCAGGCCCCACTCTCACCTGAGGACCTGAAAGACGGGTAATTTTTAAAGTAATTTTTATTTTCCCCTTGATTTTTAGAGAGAGTGGAGAGGAGAAACACAGAGAGAAACATAGACTGGTTGTCTCAAGCCTGCAACCGGGGTACATGCCCTTGACCGGAATCAAACTCTGGACCCTTCAGTCCATGGGCTGACGCTCTACCCACTGAGCCAAATCGGCTGGGGCCTTTATTTTATACAGTGATTTAAATTTCTGGGTTTCTGTCTTTTTTTCTCTAAAAGATGAAGAGCAGCACCTCTACTTAGTCTTCTCTCTATTCCCCACAATGCGCTGTTTCCTTTGCGAATTGAATGACTTAGTGTCTTGAGGCCAAAGCTTCCCCTCCACAAAGGGTCTACGGTATCTCAATTTGCACAGGTAAAACTCCTCAAAACCGGAATTCTTAACTCTGGTTACTCAAATAGATTGCAATGTTCCTAAGAAAGTGAACACTCACCAAACCTTCACCATTGCTTAAAAGAGAAAGAAATGGACATTTCTTACTGAAGCTGGATTGGTAATATCACCTTGAAATCAAGGTGATATTTTTTTGTTCCATAGAAATTTGCATCTGTTTGCCACTAGAGGGAGCTATATGACTTTAAAATATTGCATACACAAACACAAATACATACCTGTAAAGGAAAAATAATATTCTCTGCTCTTGTTTTTCTCTTGCGTGGAAGTGTGAAAAAGTAAATTGATTACACAAAGTATAATCACTAACCTATTGACCAGTAAGAGAACAGGTTAGATACTACTATATACGGCTCATGGATACATATAAAACTTAAAAAAGAGGGAAGGAACATTTGAATATGCGGTAAGCTTCACTCACAACAATTGAATTTTCATCAGTAAAGACAGGATGGCACTCCTCTCCTGTAGATCCCGGTGCATAAGACAAATAAAAAGCAAGGCGGTAAGCAGCTTAGAGTTAAGCCCATGAACTCTTAGAGTCAGCCTGATTCACGTATGCAGCCAAAACTAGTCTGTGACTGTGGGTGCATTTCCTCTGACAGTTCAGTTGCATCACTCCTAAATTGGGATAATAATAGAACTTACCTTTTAGGGCTATTTTGATTATTAAGTGGGACCTTTATAAGTGCTTGGGCACATAGTACAGATGACCCTGCAACAATTCGGAGTCAGGACCACCAATCCTTCCCACCTCCCTACCCCTCACTTCCCTGTGCAGTAAAAAAAACATATATATATATATTAGCAAAAGTAAAGTTTTATTACAGGAAAGCTCCCTGCTGCAGGAGGGATGGGACTCAAGACGATTTCCCCACATATAACTTGTGACTCCCCCAAAACTTAACTGCAGGTGAAAGGAATTTTTAGGGTTGAAATAGGCAGGTTTAGGAATTTTAGGAATTAAGAGGTTCCTGGAAAAAGCACAGGGTTTCAGAACTGCAAAGAGTATATTTCCATACGATAAGGGAGCTGGGAGTAACAGAAGGTGTATTTCCATAAGCTGGTAGGGGCAGAATAAAGTGAAGAGGGTCCCTCATTTAGAGAGGGAGGAAGAAAGCCCAGAGAGGATAGGGGAACAATTGGAAAAAGAAGGAGGGAACCTCACATACAGTGAGGTTTGAGCTCAGGAGTTGCTATAGTGAACAAATCAAAGGGGGATAGTGACCAATCAGAGGGGATATCGGGGCACAAAAAACTGCAGTCTTTATAAGCCATGGAAAAAAGGGATTCAGTGGGACTTTTAAAAAATATATATATTTTTTATTGATTTCTCACAGAGAGGAAGAGAGAGGGAGAGGGATAGAGAGTTAGAAACATCGATGAGAGAGAATCATCGATTAGCTGCCTCCTGCACACCTCTTACTGGGGATGTGCCCGCAACCAAGGTACATGCCCTTGACCGGAATCGAACCTGGGACCCTTCAGTCCGAAGGCCAATGCTCTATCCGCTGAGCCAAACCGGTTTTGGCTCAGTGGGACTCTTTTCCCTCCCCACGTGGGAGTCTGTGCTTGTTTCTCAATAAATTTCCACCTTTTGTTATACCACCTTTCGTCTGTGGTATCATTATTTGACTCCACTGGACAAAGAGCCCAGGGGAGCCATCCTGCCCAGGGGAGCACCGCGTGTTCCAGTCCAGTTTTCCCGTATCACAGGCATCCCTCGGTATCCACGGGGGTGGTTCCTGGTCCCCCATGGACACCCAAACCTACTGATGTCAAGCCCCTTATATAAAGTGGCATAGAACAATGCATACAGTCTAAGAATGAATGATTTTCATCACTGATGTTTCCATCTCTCTTCCTCTCCTTTTTTCTAAAATAAATAGAAGAATATATATTTTTAAAAATACTGTCTTTGGAAGATGGTATAGGTGATCAACTAACTAATCTACCATTTTGCACAACAATTTCAAAACTACAGCTATAAAACAAAATGTCTATCACCCAGAACCAGGGAAAGCTGGCTGAAAGAGACCCTTGAGGATATGAAAAAGGACCAACTAGAAATTAAACATACATTGACTGAAATAAAAAAAATATTAAAAAGAATGCAAGAATCAAGTCAAAGATTTGGAATACAAGGAGGCAAAGGACACTCTTCCGGAGAAGCAAGAAGAGAAGAGAATCCAGAAAGTTGAAGATAGTGTAAGAAGCCTCTGGGACAACTTCAAGCGTACCAACATCAGAATTATGGGGGTGCCAAAAGAAGAGAGAGAGCAAGACACTGAAAACCTATTTTAAGAAATAATGACAGAAAATTTCCCCCACCTGGTGAAAGAAATAGACTTACAAGTCCAGGAAGCGCACAGAACCCCAAACAAAAGGAATTCAAAGAGGACTACACCAAGACACATCATAATTAAAATGCCAAGAGCAAAAGACAAAGAGAGAATCTTATGAGCAGCAAGAGAAAAGCAGGTAGTTACCTATAAAGGAGCACCCATACGATTGTCAGCTGATTTCTCAACAGAAACTATGCAGGCCAGAAGGGAGTGGCAAGGAATATTCCAAGTGATGAATAGCAAGAACCTACAACCAAGATTACTCTACCCAGCAAAGTTATCACTCAGAATTGAAGGGCAGATAAAGAGCTTCACAGATCAGAAAAAGCTAAAGGAGTTCATCACCACCAAACCAGTATTATATGAAACGCTAAAAGGTGTTCTTTAAAAAGAAGAAAAAAGTAAAGATAAAAATTATGAACAACAAATACATATCTATCAACAAGTGAATCTAAAAGTCAAGTGAATTAAAAATTTGAGGAACAGAATAAACTGGTGAATATAATAGAATCAGGGGCATAGAATGGGAGGGGATTGATAATTCTCAGGGGGAAAGGAGTGTCTGTGTGGGGGGTATGGGAAGAGATTGGATAAAAATCATATACCTATGAATGAGGACAGTGGGAGGGAGGGGCCGGGGAGAGAGGTAAGGGCAGAGAGTGGGGTGGGAACTGAGTGGAGGGGAGCTATGGGGGCGGGAGGAGGAGAAACAATTGTAATAATCTGAACAATAAAGATTTATTTTAAAAAATACTGTCTTTAGCCGAAACCGGTTTGGCTCAGTGGTAGAGCGTTGGTCTGTGGACTGAAAGGTCCCAGGTTCGATTCCGGTCAAGGGCATGTACATTGGTTGCGGGCACATCCCCAGTAGGGGGTGTGCAAGAGGCAGCTGGTCGATGTTTCTCTCTCATTGAGGCCAACTGAATATTTATTGAAGAAAAATCTGCATATAAATGAACCCGTGCAATTCAAGCCCTGGTTGTTCAAGTCAACTGTAATTATTAACTGCTTTAAAAATGTTGGCTATTATTTCCATATGCTTATTATACTCTTTCAGCATTCAAAGCAATTAGCTCAGATCATTTCTTCACTTAATCACTGGGCAAATATTTATTGAGACAGGCACTAAGGCACTGGTGGAAGCTGAGGCTATGTTAGTAAACAAAAGCAATAGACATTTTTCCTGCTCTAAATATTACATACTGGTGGATAAAAAACATTAACAACTACCGGTAATTGGCCAATCACTCCTGTAATTACCATCATGATTAATGCTCTGAGGAGAAAGTACAGGATATTAGTAGAGTTATTATGGCAGAAATGACTTCGCCTGGAGGACTGAGTAGGGAGCACTGGAGGAAGAGCAGGCCACCTGAGGCAGTAACATGAGGTGAGATCTGAAGGGTGAGGATAAATTAACCGGAAGTTGAAGGGTAGGGTGGGAAAAATAAAGTTCCAGGCAGAGGTAAGTTGCATGTGGAAAAAAATGGTCCTCAAATCAGAGTGACAAGAAAGGTTTATTTCTCACTTACTTCACAGTCTAATGGCAGGCAGAGGAGAAAGGGGCTGTTGGTGCAAGGGGCTCGGCTCCATACAGTCACTCGGGAACTCTTGAATCTTCCCACCCAGTGGCTCTTCCTTGTCTTGACACCACACAGATCGCCATTAGATCCTCTCTGCATGCAGCCTACAAGCCAATTTCAGTATCTACAGATCTTACTGAAAACAGAGATTCTGATTCAAACAGGTCTGGAGAGGGACCCGAGATTCTGCATTTGTAGCAAGCTCTCTTGGTGATACTGATAATTACTGGTTTCTAGCCTTCCCCACTACTCTGATTAGCAAGGGCAGGGGGAATCTCTTAGAAGGTTTTAGGGGACAGGCACGGAGGGGCATGCATCATTTCTTCTTGCATTCCATTGCCCAAAACTCAGACACATGGTTCATCTAGGTGCAGGAGGGTGGAAAACCTTGTCTGACAATGGGCGAGGAAAGAGATACATCCACCCCCTCTCAAAGTTTGCTTGAAAACTGACCAATCTTTGCCGCAGGTGGGAAGAAACCCACCAGTTTCTGGCAGATTTGCCAGTGTGTAGAACCTGGAGACAAGGCAGCATGACATGCTTGAGGAACTTAGGGAGTCCAGTGTGACCAGAAGCTAGGAAAGGAGAGGTGGAGTGCCTGGGTAAGTAGGTAGGCAAGTGTCAGAGGACGGGAGACCTGGGAGGTACTGGTAAGAATTTTGGACAGTAGTAACTCAATAAAGGACCTTAAACATGAAAGTGGCATGATTCCATTTGTGTTTTAAGAAATTCTGACTGCAGAGTGGTGAGTGGATGGCAAGGGGAATGTGTATGGAAAGAAAACATTCAGGCCCTAACCAGTGTTGCTTAGTGGACAGAGCGTTGACCTGCAGGCCCAAGGGTGCCAGGTTTGATTCTGGTCAAGTGCTTGTGCCTTGGTTGCAGGCACATACCTAATAGGGAGTGTGCAGGAGGCAGCTGACTGATGTTTCTCTCTCATCGATATTTCAAACTCTCTATCCCCCTCCCTTTCTCTCTGTAAAAAAATCAATAAAATATATTAAAAGGAAAGGAAAGAAGAGGGAAGAAGAGGAAAGGAGAGGAAAGAAAAGAAAGCATTCGGAACCTGCAGGGAGCAGCTATAGGGTCGAGCCTTGGACTCACCAGTGGCAGAGCCACGTACAGGTCCCAGCTTGGAGGGCAGAGCCCTCCTAGGACAATTAAGCTTGACCTTATTGTCCTCGCTTGTCCCTAGGCAGCTAATGGGCTGTGGGAGGTGCAGCAGGTGCTGCCAAAACAAGGCTTGAGTAAGGAAATAGATTTGAAACTCGCAAGAACATTGTAAACATGTTGACCACTGACCTTGTTTTGCTTTGTATGATCTGACTATAAAATAAAGCTTCGGCTTACAGGCTGGGTCACTGTTTCCTCATCCAGGCAGTGATCCCCTGGTCCCAAGTGTGTTCTCTTGTCTTACTTCTTTAATCCTTCACCACCCCTCTCAGGTTCACCCCTAGCAGTATTGGATACAGTTCAAGAACACACTGCAGTTGTCCAGATAAGAAATGATGGGGTTTTAGACACTACTGTTGTCCTTTGCTACTACAGATAGGTAAGGTGACAAGTTGGCCATTCTAGCCCATCTCTCTGCATCTTTTTGAACTTAAACCTGATTTTCACTATTTGTTAATCAACATTTATTCAGAGTCTATTGTACGTAAGATTCTATTGGACATAAAAAATATAAGAGACTTTATCTCAGTTTTCTAGGACAGTGCTGTCTGACAGAACTTTCAACAATAAATGATTTTCTTTTTTAGAGTATACCCTCTGTTGCTTGTGGAGAGGATATGATAGCTCCAGCTCCTCCGGGGATTCCAAAGACTTTCATTACCGACAAACAGTGAAGGAAGCGTTCTGCATCTGCTCTGTTCCATATGATCGCCACTCACCATATGGGTCTACTGAGCATTTGAAATGTGGCTACTGCAACAGAGGAACTGGATTTCCATGTTATTTAATTTAACTCATTTACATTTATTTAAAAATTAAAAAACATTTAAAAATATTTTTATTGATTTCAGAGAGAAAGGGAGAGGGAGAGACAGAAACATCAATGATGAGAGAGAATCACTGATTGGCTGCCTCCTGCATGGCCTACAATGGGGATCCAGCCTGCAACCCGGGCATGTGCCCCAATCTGGAATTGAACCATGACCTCCTGGTTCATAGGTCAATGCTCAACCACTGAGCCACACCAGTGGAGCTAAATTTATTAAAATTTAAATAATTTACTAGTTATATATGGCTAGTATTACCATTTAAATTTATTTTTTATTATTCTCCTAATGATTAAAATCTTTATTGTTGGAAGTATTACATATACCCTCACTTCCCCCCATTGACCCCTTTTAGCCCACCCCAACCCCTGCCCTTGACCTTCACTACCCCAATGTCTGTGGCCATGGGTTATGCATATATATATGTATACAAATTTTTTTTGAGAGAAACATCAGCTTGTTGTTATGCTTCTTTATGCATTCATTGGTTGCTTCTTGTATGTGCCTTGATCAGTGATAGAATCCACAACCTAGCATATTAAGATGACACTTTAACCAATTGAGATACTGGGTCAGGGCCTAGTATCTACTATTTTTTAAAAAATGTATATTTTATTGATTTTCCACAGAGAGGAAGGAAGAGGGATAGAGAGCTAGAAATGTCGATGAGAGAGAAACATGGACCGGTCACTTCCCGCACACCCCCCACCGGGGATGTGCCCACAGTCAATGCACATGCCCTTGACCAGAATCGAACCTGGGACCCCTTAGTCCACAGACCGACGCTCTATCCACTGAGCCAAACCAGCCTCGGTAGTATCTACTATTTTGTATACTACAGTTTCAGGAGTGGGAATAAAATGTTTACATGAGAGAATAGCCAACAATCTTGACAATACGTGATCAAAACCTAATATGCCATATAGTACAGTATACACTGTGCTTTATGCAATAAAGAAAGGGATACAGAGTGTAGGACATGGTCTCTGGAGTTATAAACTGATCAAATGACTTATTAGCTTGTTATTTAATCTCTCCAAGCTTCATTAAAATGCAGCTAGTGGCCGAAACAGGTTTGGCTCAGTGGTAGAGCGTCGGTCTGCAGACTGAAAGGGCCCGGGTTCAATTCTGGTCAAGGGCATGTACATTGGTTGCGGGCACATCCCCAGTAGGGGGTGTGCAAGAGGCAGCTGGTCGATGTTTCTCTCATCGATATTTCTAGCTCTCTATCTCTCTCCCTTCCTCTCTGTAAAATATCAATAAAACATATATTTTAAAAATGTAGCTAGTGATACTGTTACATCGCAAATCGGTGAGCTGGACAAGACGCCTAATGAGCCCATTAGTTATGAGTCATCTTTATTGTGCGCAGGTTCAGAGCAGATTATCTCTGTCAAATTCTGAACGAACACAGGAGGGGGAGTATTTCCTTTTTATATCCTTCTAGTTCTTTGTGTAAGACAGCTTGTAACCTTGATTACATATTGTATCTAACAAACACCTGTCATATCTACACAACTTGTAACCTTGAGTACATATTATATCCATAAAGACAACTTGTAACCTTGAGTACATATCATATCTAGCAAACACCTGGCATGAGAATATTATCAGTATCAGAGTATCAGCCCCTTACTTTAGATGGCTAGCTTGCAAGGTCAGGCAGTTTATCTTTTCTTTTCTTTTTCTTTTTTTAAATATATATTTTATTGATTTTTTTTACAGATTGGAAGAGAGAGGGATAGAGAGTTAGAAACATCGATGAGAGAGAATCATCGATCAGCCGCCTCCTGCACACCCCCTACTGAGGATGTGCCTGCAACCAAGGTACATCTCATTACCTTGGTTGAGATGCCCTTGACAGGAATCGAACCGGGGACCTTTCAGTCCACAGGCTGACGCTCTATCCACTGAGCCAAACCGGTTTTGGCTCTGTTATCTTTTCTATTATTAAGCTAATAAGCAAAGTTATTTTTACAGAATAAGAGACCATGTAAAAATAACAGAGTTGACTTATGGAACAAGGGACTAGCAAGAAATAGCAGATTGAATAATTCTTGCTGCAATGCTGATCCTAATTATGTTTCCTCCAGATCTTTGACTCTAGTAAAAAAACGATAAAAATTCAACAGGCCTTGAAAATTATTTTCATGATCCTTTCTTTTTTCTCTGTAACTCCTTAATCTGACATGGTTCAAAGGCAGCTCCTTCTGCCCCAGGAACCAAGTGGGGCTTTGCAAATACTTTGCTTGGCTAACAAATAGGGAAAGCTTTTGAGACAGCATCTGGACAATGGGATGATCAATATATTGGCTAGGAACACAAACTCTCGAACCAAACATTATTCTATTTTTAGTTATAGAAGTACTAGAAGCCAGTGCATGAATTTGTGCATGGGTAGGGTCCCTTGCCCAGTCCTGATAGGAGTCAACTGGCCAGGGGAGGACTGAGGGAAGGTTGGCTGGCCGTGGGAGTGCACTGACCACCAGGGGCAGCTCCTGCATTGAGTGGCTGTCCCCTCCCTGGTGATCAGTTTGTGTCATAATGACTGGTCGATCAGCCATAATAGTCGCTTAGGCTTTTATATATATAAATGTTCACACTCGCCGAAACCGGTTTGGCTCAGTGGTAGAGCGTCGGTCTGCGGACTAAAAGGTCCCGGGTTCGATTCCGGTCAAGGGCATGTACCTTAGTTGCGGGCACATCCCCGGTGGGGGGTGTGCAAGAGGCAGCTGGTTGATGCTTCTCTCTCATCGACGTTTCTAGCTCTCTATCTCTCTCCCTTCCTCTCTGTAAAATATCAATAAAATATATTAAAAAAAAAATGTTCACACTCAAATTGTCTATGTTGATTGGCATTTATATATATATATATATAAAATCTTCATCTGAGGATTATTGCCCCCCATTGTTTCTTAGAGAGAGTGGAAGGGAGGGCTGGGGAGGGAAGGCGAGAGAAACATCAATTAGTATGCACCTGGAATGGGGCCTGAAATGCAACTGAGGTATGTGCTCTTGACTGGGAATCAGACCTATGACTCTTCAGTGCTCGAGCTGGTGCTCCAAACACTGAGCAACACCAGCAAGGTATTGGTATTACCTTCATGAGATAACGAGGTGACATAAATTGCACCCACTAGAATCTCTGCCACAGAGAAAGTGATGCTTTGTAAAATGTTTTGTAAGATGAGGGGCTTACTACAGAATGCAATACACAGATGATGTATTATAGAATTGTACTCCTGAAACCAACCTATAATTTTATTAATCAATGTCACCCCAATAAATTCAATATAAATGAATAAATAAGGAAAAAAGCAAAAATGAGGGATTTACTGTCTTTCATCTTTAAGTCTGAAATTAAAATCTGCAGATTAGGTCTTTATTACTGGCACTCATTTAAAAAGGTGATCTTAATTTACGAAGACAAAGTGGGTCTATATTTGTAAACATTTATTCTCTTGAACTGAAAAAGGCTTGCATCAGCACACATTGTACAGCCTTTCAAATGACACAGAATTGAAAAAGGTTCCTTGTAATTAGTGCAATGAATCTTTGATGTCCAGTGATCTGCTGCAAACAATGAAAACAAACTTTAAACTGCTTAAGAAGTTTCCAGCACTCATCAAATGCATTTCTGTAGGTGACAAACAATCCACGAGGAGGGGAATGCAAATAAGTGGCATTTAGTTATTGGAAGGGCTTAAAAAAAGTATTTTCCAGCCTAGAATGATTCCTATTCCCCTTTGAGTCTAAGTGGTTTGATTGAGAGGCATTAAGAACATAATTTACTTCACACTTAATGGTCATACTACCTAAATGTATAAGGAAAGAACCCACTGAGGGAATTCTGTGTTTTCTGGAAATTGTTTCTGTGTTTGGAGATACAGAGGAAGAGTAATCTGCTTGTGGGCTCTCCTTAGTCACCCTTCAGCCTCTCAGAAAGACAGCAAATGGTTCTGACTTGGTTATTCCATTCCTGTATTCTTTGCCCCCAAATTCTATGTTGGATCACACTGTGCTGGCTGCAAAAAAGAAATACAGGTTGCAACTAATTGTAATAATTTTGAAGAATAATTTGCTGTACAATAGAGCTTTGGATCTGATACAAGAATTCAGAAATATAAAACAAAATAACTATAAAAGTCAGGAGACATTTGAACAGCATTTCCTCAGAAAAAGCTGTGACTCCGATGTGGATTCCTAGTCACTGGGGTGCAGTGTGGATCTCCCCGCTTTGCTGGAACACTGGCCTGTCTTCAAAAGCTGTTTCGCCCTGACCACACCCCCTCGGAGTCTCTATCATGTTAACAGGGGCTCTGAATACCAAGCCAATTACAGATGGGAGAGCACAGGGGAATCAAAAAGGCCCAGGGTCCAAGGTGACTGTTACTGAGAACTCGCCCTTTCCAAAATGTGAAAGTCATAGTGCTTCTTGCTTGTTCTCAGCTTAAATTTGTTAACGGAGTTAATTTGTTTCTTCAATGCATTCTGTGCAGCTGAGATGGAGGGGAATGTGGCTAGGACGGTGTACGTGGAGGCCAAGTCAATGGGTTTAGAGCGTTCAGAATTGACAGTGCTGTCGCCGCTGCCACAGCAGAGCGGGTGCCGACGCAGTTGGGACTGGGACTGGGGGTCCCGCAGCCACCGGATCTTGGCGCCAATTTTAAAGAGTTCCCCAAAGAGCTTCTCAGCTTCCATGCGAGTTATTCCATCTGGTAGTTCAGTAATTTCCAAGACTTTTCCAACAACTAGAACGGAAAAGGTATAGGATTAACGATACCTGTTACTGAAGAGAGGCAAAATGTACTCTAAACCCAATATGACAGAAAAGAAATAGAATTTTCTAAAACCATTCATATCCACAAAAAGTATAACTGTTACGATAATCTTCCAAATCGTTCCTATGTACCCCCTGGCAAAGAGTGTAGAGCTAATGGTGTCAACTGCACACACACAGCACAGCATTGCACAGTGGCTCCTCCCAATGAGGTGTGTGCTTCTGGGCAGCTCCCTGCACCTCCCGTTCCCAGTGTAAAAGAAAGACAGCAACACTTGCCTATGCACCCAAGGAAGCTGAGCAGAAAGTTAAAGTACCTAGTTGACAGCACTTTGCCACAGAAGGTGACACATCTGTTCGCTCACACTACCTCCATATGGATGGATGTAAGGGCTACCTCCTTTCTCAAAGAATAGGGGCAAAGAGCTCATTCTACCTGTCCTTGTCACACACATCGTTTCCCCTCCTAAACCCAACCTGTACCTCACTATGCTCTCAAACTTGAGATGAAATAGCTCTGAAGGAGCATATTCAAGCACCCTACATTATAGATGGCAAAATTCCCCACGACCTGCAAACCCATTTCTGTGCTGGGGTTCAGTGTTAAAGACTGCGGAAGCGGCCAGCAGCTTGTAGCAGCACACCCAGCTGCTCGGGGACACACCTGCTTCTCCTGCGCCAAGGTCAGTGGATGCAGCTTTCTTAGCTTGTTTCCTTCCCCGGTTTCCATGCCTGCTGCCAGACTGACCCTGAAAAACCACAAACAGATGAGAAATAAAGTTAATAATGATGACAAATAAGTTTGTTATGTTTAAACACATAATACCTAACCATACTCAGTCTGGGTTTTGTATTTCAGCAGAAAAATTCAATCCCAGGCCTCCTGAATTCCGCCTTTGTGGCAGTGGCCCCCTATGTCCAGTCACTTTCTGGGCTTTCCTGAGCAAGTGTGCCCTGCACCCAGCCCCCCTGGGAATACTGCCCAGCCAAGCAGCACCACTGCTCTCGACGGGGCAGTGACAACACTGAGAAACCCATGGCTGAGGCAGGGACCTCTCCGTGTGCAGTGCCAGCAGGAAGGCCCAGGCCAGCACTCAGCCAGACGTAGGATGCTCGGCAAGGTCTGACGGCTGGCACGCTCACCTGTTGGGGTGGCAAGTGTCCATGCAGAACAGTAGGGGGGTTGTACTGCAGTGGTTGGCCAAGTAATGGATACCTGGCATCTCCTGAAAGTCAACAGAAACATTTATATATTTTTCTCTACTCAGTTATGAAATACCTCCTGGACTTTTCTAATTAAACAGTAGGATTCCCCTGGTCCGCACCAGTTCTAAGTTGGCTGCTAGGCGCCGGCCGAGAAGAGGCGCTGCCCCGGGTGAGGTCCTGGCGGGGGAAGACCAGCAAGTGCGGCTGGGAGGGGGACACGGAAGGGGGAACCTCCCCGCGACGCCAGCCCAGGCGCCACAGGCAGCCGGCAGGGCTCCCCGGGGGCGGCCACGCCGCCCGCCACAGCTGGGCCATCCACGGGAAGGCCCGGCTCCCGTCCCCAGGTGTCCAGGTCCCCGTGGGCCCACGAGAGACCTCCCCACGGACCGCCGCCATCGACAGGGGCCCCGAACTTCCTGGAGTTTTCTAAATTCTATCAATTCAGTAGGTATTGACATAGTTTTAAAATAATTAAAAGTTCCAAATATCCTTTAAAAAGCTGGGGTAAACCTCTCAAAGGCCTAAGAACTAATAAAAGTGGTTATGAAGGAGGGTAAGTGGTGGGAACTGGGGTGACAGGGGATAGGATGAAAAGAAACTTCTCTTTATACCTTAACATTCCATATGAAACCCACCAAAATGACTATAAATACCCCCTCCAAACACTTGACATGCTAAAATACACATTTTCTCTAATGATTAACAATTAATATAACTTACATTTCAGAAGGAAAAGAACTTGAAAAAATATTAAGCTCCCTAGCTTCCCAAATGCACTATTAACCATTATAAATATTTGCACGCATATATTTATATTTCTGCATACAAACATTGTTAGAGTCTTAACCAATAGGAGTATTTACATTGTAAGCTCTCTTTTTTCACTTGCTTAGAAAGAGTGGTACATTTTTTTTAAATATATATTTTATTGATTTCTTACAGAGAGGAAGAGAGAGGGATAGAGAGTTAGAAACATCGATGAGAGAGAATCATCAATCAGCTGCCTCCTGCATCACCCCCTACTAGGAATGTGCCTGCAACCAAAGTACATGCCCTTGACAAGAATCAAACCTGGGACCTTTTGGTCCGCAGGATGATGCTCTATCCATTGAGCCAAACCGGTTTTGGCAGTTTTTTAAATTATTCATGGGCAAGTATCTTCTTCCTGAATCAATGAGTGTGGGCTAGTCAGGATGGAGACTCTCCAATTATTTTGGTTCACTCAGTAATGCCTAAATTATCACATGGAAAGGGCTTAATCAATGCTAACTACAAAAATCTTGTCCTGGAGAAGAATACTTTCATTTGCTATATTCTCTTCTTATTTATTATTTTTTATTTTTATCCCACCATTTTTTAATTGAGGTATTATATGTGTACATTGCTTACCACTGCCCCCTCCCCCAATCCCATACATGCCCTCCCTCCCCAGAGTTTTGTATACATTGGTTGTACTTACATGCATGCATACCAGTCCTTCAGTTGATCTCATATCTCCCCTAGATCACCCTGTCATTTGATTTTTAGGTTCACTTGTTAATAGATATATATTTGTTGTTTGTAATTTTTATCTTTACTTTTTTCTTTCTTGTCACTCTCATCTGGCCTGCAGTTTCTGTTGAGAAATCAGCTGACAGTCTAATGGGTGTTCCCTTGTAGGTAATTAACTGTTTTTCTCTTGCTGCTTTTAATATTCTCTCTGTCTTTTGCCCTTGGCATTTTAATTATGTGTCTTGGTGTGGTTCTGTTTAGATTCCTTTTGTTTGGGGTTCTGTGTGCTTCCTGGACTTGTAAGTCTAGTTCTTTCGCCAGGCGGGGAAGTTTTCTGTCATTATTTCTTCAAATAGGTTTTCAGTATCTTGCTCTGTCTCTTCTGGCACGCCCATAAATCGGATGTTGGTACACTTGAAATTGTCCCAGAGGCTTCTTAAACTATCTTCAACTTTTTGGATTTTTTCTTTTTTCTTTTCTGGCTGAGTGTCCTTTGCTTCTTTGTATTTCAAATCTTTTTTTTTTTTTTAATATATTTTATTGATATTTTACAGAGAGGAATTGAGAGGGATAGAGAGCCAGAAACGTCGATGAGAGAGAAACATCGACCAGCCGCCTCCTGCACACCCCCCACCGGGGATGTGCCCTCAACCAATGTACATGCCCCTGGCCGGAATCGAACCCGGGACTCCCCAGTCCGCAGACCGACGCTCTACCACTGAGCCAAACCGACCTCGGCTGTATTTCAAATCTTTGACTTGATTCTTGGGTTCCTCTAGTCTGCTGTTGGGTCTCTGTATAATATTTTTTATTTTAGTCAGTGTATGTTTAATTTCTAGTTGGTCCTTTTTCATATCCTTGAGGGTCTCGTTAAATTTACTGGCTTTTTCTAGGAAATTCTTGAAAAACCCTATAATCGTGGTTTTGAATTCTATATACAATCATTTGTTCTCCTCCATTTCTTTCATTTGTGGTATGGGTCTTTGACTCCGCATTTTCGTTGCTTCCCTGAGTTGGTAGGGTAGCTTTGTGTGCTAGGTTTCCTATATGATCTGGTGGGTCAGCCTCCCCAATTACCTGAAGTGGACACTCTTGGTGCTCCCCTTTGTGGACTGTGTGTACAGCCTTGTTGTAGTTAAGTCTTTTTTTTTTTTTTTAAAATATATTTTATTGATATTTTACAGAGAGGAAGGGAGAGAGATAGAGAGCTAGAAACGTCAATGAGAGAGAAACATCGACCAGCTGCCTCTTGCACACCCCCTACCGGGGAAAGTGCCCTCAACCAAGGTACATGCCCTTGACCGGAATCGAACCCGGGACCTTTCAGTCCACAGACCGAAGCTCTACCACTGAGCCAAACCGGTTTCGGCTGTAGTTAAGTCTTAATTGTTGTTGGTATCACTAGGAGGAATTGACCTCCAGGCCAATTAGCTGTGAGTATCAGCTGTGTCTATGCCGGGAGGCCTTCTGTATTGGAGACAGTCATATAGGACCAGACTTGCAAAAGCCTCTGTGCTCAGCTTGGATGGGGCGGAGTCTCAGGGCTGAGCCGACAGTCCTGGCTTCCCATCAGCCCTGCCTTTGGGCATGAGCCTCTAGGCCTCTGCCTTCCACAGATCCCCTGAGTTCCACCTGACAGTCCAGATTCTCCCTGTAAGAGCATGGTTCCCCCAGGGGCTCTCAGGAAACTGGGTTTCAGTGCAGTTGGAACTGGGATTCAGAGCAGTCAGGAGCTTCCGACTCCTTCCGCTTTGGAAAGCCTGTGGCAACCTCCACAGTCAGACTTCTCTGAGCACACTCACGCGGGTCCTCGTGCCTCTACAGCCCTGCTTGATGCAGTTCCCCGAGTCTCTGGGTGCCTTTCTCTACAGTCCAGACTCCCCCCATATCAGCCTGGGTCCATGGGGTTTTGGCTGGAGCTGGGGTTCAGTGCAGTCGGGGGCTTCCTTTCCCCTCACACTAGCCAGGCACTCGGCTGCCTCTCTGCGCACATGTCTCCGTACCTCAGTGGCTCTGAGTCTCCTCTAATCCATGAGCTTTTCTCTTTCTTTCTAGTTGTAGAATTTCCACTCAGCCAGCTTTCCTGTGGTTTTGGATGATGTCCGTACTGTCTTTTAGTTGTTGTTTTGAAATTGTTGCGCACAGCTGCAGTTTAGGTTCTTACCTAGGCCACCATCTTGGTTTTCCTTGTCTGGTTTGTTTTTTGCTTAACGTAACTTTGAGCTTCTTCCATGTTGTTGCATGTCAGTAGTTTGCTGTGTTCATTTTCATCACTGAGCAGGATTCCATTGTAAGGATAGGTGACAACTTGTTTATTTAGTCTCCACTGCTAGATATTTGGATCTGTCCAGTTTGAGTTATTATAGGTTGTTATAAATGTTCTTGTACAAATCCTCATAAACATGTTGTCATTTCTCTTAGGTAAATACCTAGTAGGGCAACTGCTATATTGTAAGACAGTATTATATCTTCTATCAAAGTGGTTTTATCATTTTACACTCGCACACCCATTTGAGAATCTTAGTTGCTCTGTATCTTCACCAACATTCAGTGTTTTTAGTTTTATTATAGCCATTCTAGTGGGGCTAAGTAGTATCTCACTGACTTTAATATTCTTTTCCCTAATGAATAATGACGCTGAGCATCTTTTCAAGGTCTTCTTTTTTGAAATGTCCATGGAAATTATTTTTTAAAATTCCCTTTAAGTGATTCTTTAATCCTACCAGTCCTGAGGCCCTGAACATAACTGTCCCCTATACCTGGGCTCCTGAGCATTAAAGAGAAAAAACCTCAACATGATATAGAAAAATGTTAGCTACATGCAAACAAGTGGTGAGAATAAGATGGAACTTGGAGACATTGTAGAAAATAGGTCTATGCAAAGTACCAAAAATTAGGTACAGTGGAATAGCAGCAGATTCAGAAATTATAAAAAAAATCGGTATAGCAGTCTGGTAGGGTTAAAACATGATTTTTAGATAACCGCATAGTATTCCTTATATATGGATCCTAAAGGCCTGGTGCATGAAATTTGTGCACTGAGATTGGGGTGGGGGAGTCCCTCAGCCCCGCCTGCACCCACTCCAATCTGAGATACCACTCACAATCTGAGACTGCTGGATCCCAACCGCTCGCCTGCCTGCCTGATTGCCCCTAACTGCTTCTGCCTGACAGCCTGATAATCCCCTAACCATTCCCCTGCCAGCTGATCAACACCTAATTGCTCCCCTGCAGGCCCAATTGCTCCCCAACTGCCCTCCCCTGCCAGGCTGGTCGCTTCCAACTTCCCTCCCCTGCTGGCCTGATCACCCACAACTGCCTTCCCCTGTCAGCCATCTTGTGACCACATGTGGGCAGCAATCTTGTGCAAGGCCATGATAGTCAATTTGCATATTCCCTCTTTATTATATAGGATACCATAAGGACATTTAGGTTGGTCTGAAAAGATGTTTTGCCACAGAATAAACTTTTCTGTACATAAATCATTGTTTGAATTGATTGTACGCACTTATCCTTACAATAAATTCCAGAAAATAAAATCAATAGTTTCCATATTATTTTAGTCATTGCTATTGTGTCTATTTCCCCAACTAAACTGAGCATTGATGAGGATGAAGACTTCATCTTATGCATTTTTATACATCAGGGGAATAGCAAGTTCTCAATAAATGTTTGTTAAATAAATTTCTGAATAAACTCTTGAGATATATTACTCTAATATAGAAATTAAAAATATAAAACAAACATAGAATATTTTTAATGGGGGAATGGAGTCTAAGGATAAGTTAAAATCATTTTAATTCTGTCATCAAAGTAATTACTAAATTGGTAATTAATTATTAATGAAATATTAAGGTCAGAAGAGTATATGGTAATAAACAAATATGCCTGCTGAAGCTAGAAATGTAGTCTTGTGGAAAACTGGAAGGTAGCAATAACAAGATAAAGCACAGATACTAACATTGACATTTTAAAATTCTGTGAGGCTATGATGAGTTGTGTGTCCACTTACCTTGACCAGAGATAAAAGGTCTAGAAAATGGGGGGATGATGGAAAGTGGTGGTCCAGAAGAACGAACAGTTTTCAGGGTAGATAGCTGAGCTGGTGCTGGCGATGGGGCTGGTGAAATAATGGGACTACTGAGTTGAGGGCTGTGCTGTAATTACATCAAGAAAATGGAACAGAACTTAGTTAGGATTTTTTCAAGTTTCCTTTGGACAAAAATTTTTATTCTTGTTGATTGTAAGTATGTACTTATAATACTACAATAACATATTCTTATTATTATAAAAATTAAAGCATTATGTCAATTTATAATTTCCAACTCTTGAAGATAACACTGGCAACAGATTGTTTCAATGCATATGTATCCATACATCCATGTTTTTCAAAAATGGAAATAGACTGTACACCCTATTTTTGAATCTTTCTTTTGTATCTACATGATAATATTGTACATACTTCTTTTTTCCCCCACCATTTGTTTTTATTTAAAGTATTATATGTGTACATTGCTTACCATTGCCCCCTTCACCTCCCATAAATGCCCTCCCTCCCCAGAGGTTTGTGCCCATTGGTTGTACTTATATGCATGCATACCAGTCCTTCAGTTGATATCTTATCTCCCCTAGATCACCCTTCCCTCCCCACTGTCATTTGACAGTCTGCTTGTTGCTTTACTGTCATTATATCTATCTTTCTGTTCATTAGTTTATAATATTCTTTATTATCCATAAATGAGTGAGGACATATGGTGTTTCTCTTTCATTGACTGGCTTATTTCACTCAGCATGATGTTCTCCAATTCCATCCAGGTTGCTGCTAATGATGAGAATTCCTTCTTTTTTATGGCAGCATAGTATTCCATTGTGTAGATGTACCATAGTTTTCTGCTCCAATCATCTGCTGACGGGCACCTAGCCTTTTTCCTAATCCTAGCTATTGTAAATTGTGCTGCTATGAACACAGGGGCTCCCCCGGGTACCACTGTCCCCCCAGTTCACACTGCTCCCCTGGGTCCCACCATTCCCCCGGGGCACAAGGCTCCCCTGGGTCCCACCACTCCCCTAAGGTACACGGCTTCCCCGGGTCCCACTGCCGCCCCAAGTCTCATGGCTCCCCCTGGTCCCACCGTTCCCCCGGGGCACACGGCTCCCCTGGGTCCTACCTCCACCCCATGTACATACTACTTAATATGAGAGAATATTTACATCAATCTCATTCTTTTTTTCACATTAACTGTTTGTTTTAACATTTCATTTTAAAACAATTCATCCTTGAAGAATAGTTGCAAAAATAGTACAATTCTCATATTTCCTAAATGTTAATATTCTATTATACTGGATTTATCTGTTATTTTTTGTGAGCTATTTGAGATCAATTGCTCACAAAACCTCCTATATTGATATAACTTGTCTATTTCCTAAAAACACAAGAGTGTCACTGATTGTCACACTAATGCACTTTATAGAAAAAAGAAAATTGAACTAGTCCAGGATCCAATCTAGAACTGAGTGAAGTGTTGCATTTAGTTGCCATGTCTTTTGGAACTTCTTTGATCTGGAACAGAGCCCTAGTCTTATTTCTCTTTCATGACTGACATTTCTGAAGGTCATTTATTTTGTGAAATGTTCCTCAATTTTGGTTTGCCTGCTGTTTTCTTTTTTAAAACATTAAAAAAAAATTGATTTCAGAGAGGAAGGGAGAGGAAGAGATATATAGAAACATCAACAATGAGAACCACTGATTGGCTGCCTCCCGCACACCCTCTACTGGGGTTCAAGCTTGCAACTTGGTCAAACACCCTTGACCGGAATCGAACCTGGGACCCTTCAGTCCACAGGCTGAGGGCTCTAACCACTGATGCCTGCTGTTTTCTTATCGAAGTGTTCATGATAACCCTGGCTAGATAGCTCAATTGGTTAGATCGTCCCAATATGCTAAGGTTGGGGGCTAGATCTCTGGTCAGGGCACACAAGAATTGCCCTACAAATGCATAAATATATAGAACAACAAATCAGTGTTCTCTTTCTTCTTTCCTCCCCTTTTCTCATGTCAATTAAAAAAAAAAGTTCATGATATACATTTGGTGAGGGAATTCCAGAGAAGTGATATGTCCTTAGTGCATCATATGAGAAGGAACATGTCCATCTGTCATAACAGTACTGGTGATGCTTTTATTTCAATAGCTTGGTGAAGATGATGACTGACAGGTTTCTCCACTGTCAATTTATTATTTTTTCCTTTCTAGTTATAAATATATCTTGTGAGATCATATCTCTGGACAGAGATCATTTTACTTCTTTCCAATTTCAATGTCTTTTATTTATTTTTCTTGTCTAATTGCTCTGGATATCTACCTTTTAAAATTTATTGAACCCGGCCAGATGGCTCAGTAGTTGAGCATTGACCTATGAACCAAGAGGTCATGGTTCGATTACAAGTCAGGGTACAAGCAGGAGGCAGCCAATCAGCATTAGTCTTTCTCTCTCTTCTCTGAAACCAATAAAATATTAAAAAAAAATATTAAGACTTACACTGGCTTAACATATGGTCTATCATAGAAAATGTCCCATATGCACCTAAGAGACTGTATATGGTGCTGCTGTCCGATAGTGTTTTGCATATGATTGTTAGATCTAGTTGGTTTACTGTTCTTTATTTCCTTATCTTTCACTTGGTATTCTAACCCTTATTAAGAGTGGAGTATTAGTCTCCAAATATTATTGTAGAATTATCTATTTCCCCTTGAAATGTATACATTTTTGCTTCATGAATTTTGATTGTCTATTAGATGCATGCTTATGTTTGTGATATTTTATTGCTGAATTGAAACTTTTATTAGTATATAATATCCTTTGTATCTTGCAAACACTTTTGATATATTATTATTTTTGCTACTATTTTTCTAAATGCCTTATAGTTCTTTTTTGTTCCTCATTTCCTGCACCACTGTCTTCTTTTGTAATTACTTGACTTTTTTTGTAGTAAAATGTTTAAATTCCTTTTTCATTTCCTTTCATATATACTCCATAATTTTTTTTTCTTTGTGATTACCTTGGGGATCACACTTAACACACTCTTTTGGCCCTAGCTGGTTTCAGTTCAGTGGCTAGATTGTCAGCTTGTGGACTGAAGGGTCCCGGGTTTGATTCCGGTCAAGGGCACATGCCCAGGTTGTGGGCTCGACTTCTGCAGGGGCTGTGCAAGAGACAGCCAATCAATGATTCTCTCTCATCAATGATGTCTCTCTCTCTCCCCCTCCCTCCCTCCTTCTCTCTTCCTCTCTGAAATCAATAAAAGTATATTAAAATAAAACATAAAAAATTCTCTCTTTTGGTTGCTGGTGTTATCAAGTTACATTTTTATACATTATGTGCCCCTGAACTACCTAATACTACTTTTTTTTTTTTTAATCTCACCCGAGGACATGCTTAAAGGGAGGGAGGGAGAGAAACATTTACTGGTTGTCTTCCTTCTGTACAGTAATAATTCTTTTAAGTACATTAGTGTCTTAATATAGAAAACAAAATGAAGAGTTACAAACCAAAGTTACAAAAACACTTCCTTTTAGATAATTTTTAAAAAAATTCGAGTCTTTTAAATCATGTATAAATCAAAAAGTAGAGTTACAAAATTCTGGTATAATACTATTAGCTTTTATAATTGCCCATGAATTTAACTGAGAGCTCTGTTTCTTCATAAGGCTTTGTGTTACTGCCTAATGTCCTTTCATTTCACTCTGCAGGACTCCTTTGAGAATTTCTTGCAGGGTAAGGTTCAGCTTTTGTTCATGTGGAATTCTGAATTTTCCACTTACTTTTGAAGGACAGTTTTGCCAGATGAAGGATTTTTAAAAAAAATATTTTTATTGATTTCAGAGAAGAAGGGAGAGGGACAGAGAGAAACATCAATGGTGAGAGAGAATCATTGATTGGCCGCCTCCTGCACGCCTCCTACTGGGGATAGAGCCTTGAGCTCAAACCATGAGGTCCTGGTTCAGAGGTAGAAGCTCAACTGCTGGGCTAGATGAAGGATCTTGATTGGGAGTTTTTCTTCTTTTTGCTAATCCTCATCAAGGATATTTGTTTCTATTGATTTTTTTTCAGAGAGAGTGAGAGTGAGGGAGTGAGAGAAACATCAATTGCCTTCTGCATGTGCCCTGACTGAGGCTGGGGGTTGAACTTGCAACCCAGGTATGTGTCCTTGACTGGTAATTGAAACCAAGACCTTTTGGTGAACAGGCTGACACTCTAATTGAGAAACACTGGCAAGGGCCAGTTCCTTCATTTAGCATTTTGGATGTACTGACCTGCTGCCGCTAGCTTCCAAAGATTCTGATGAGAAACCTGCTGATCATCTTTTTGAGGCTCCCTTTGTGTGATGAGTCATTTCTCTCTTGCTTTTCATATTCTGTCTTTGAAAAGATTTATTATAATGTGTCTCACTCAGTATTAAGTCTCTTTGAGTTCATCTTATAGAGTCTGTGGAGATGCTTGACAATTATATATATATTATTAAAATCAAATTTTGGAAGTTTTAAGCCATTATTACCACAAATATCCTCTCTGACCCTTTCTCTCTTCTCCTTTTGGGATGCCCACAATATGTATATTGGTCCACTTGATATAGTCACACAGGTCCCTTAGGCTGTTTTCTTTTCTTCATTCTTTTTTCCCTGTCTGTTCCTCTAACTTATTTTTTCCACCATACTATTTTTAAGTACTCTGATTCTTCCTTTTGACTGCTCAAATCTGTCATTGAATTCTTCTAGTGATTTTTTTTTTCCCATTTCAATTACAGCATTTTCAACTCCAGAATTTACTTTAGGTTTCTTTTTAGGTTTTCTCTGTCTTTATTGATATTTCCATTTTATTCATACATTTTCTTTCTTCAAATCACCCTTTAGTTCTTCAAGCATCTTTCAGATGCTGTTTTAAAGCCTCCCTCTAGGAGAACTGCCAGCAGATCCTTTTCAGGGACAATTTCTGCTGACTTATATTTTTTTCTTTTGAATGAGCCATAAGTTCTTGTTTTTCTTTTTTTGGTATGTCTTGTGGGCTTTTTTTGTTTGTTTAAAAGTAGATATTTGACTCAGATAATGTAGTAAGAATGGAAAATCAGATTCTCCCATTTTCTCAGAGTTTGCTAGGATTTTTTTTGTTTTGTTATTATTTATTTATTTTGTTTTGTTATTATTTTTGTTTATTGATTGTTGCAGGCTCTTTCAGTGCCAAGGTCAGCCTGATAGCTAACTTTAAGGTCTTCTCAGGACTATTTCCAGTTTTTCAATGTTATAACAGGGGAAAAAAAAAAATCTGTGTACAGATATTTTTATATGCTTATTCCACAATTTTTACTGGACAAAATTTTAAGAAGTGCTTTTGTAGATCGAAGGCCATGTACCTTCCACGATTTGGAGAAATGTCATTAAACTGTACTCCAGTAAGAGTTGTAGTAATTTACAGTACCGCCAAGAGTGTATAAGTGAGTGTGTCACTTCATATCTCTGCTGATAGCGCAAATTATTAGTTTTTCTAAATTTTCCCAATTAAATAAATAAAAAATAATTTTCATTTAATCTGTTTAATGGCTATTGGCTATAGTTTGTGAGCTAGCCTCCTATAAATGATCTTTGACCTTTTTATATTGCTCTGATTTTGTTATGTGCACTGTAAATATTTTTTGTATAACCTTTAAATAATTCAAAACTTTTTAATGTGGTAAACTTTCAAATCTATAGAGGTAAAGATAGATGAGTATAACAAACTTCCATCTATCCATCATCCAACTTTGTGCTTTTTCCTGCTCTTTTCTCCCTAAAGTATTTAAAGCAAGTTTCAGATATCACAGCATTGTACTTAAAAATATTTTAGTATATAAATATTTCTAAAAGATAGAACTATTTAAAAAATAACACCATTATCATACTAAAAATCAAAATATTTAAATACTCGCTTTTGGTCCAAAAACATCTTTTGACTGTATCAGTATCCAAGAAAGATCCATATGCCGCATCTGCTTATTGTATCTCAAGTCTCTTTTAATCTATAGCAGACTCATCCTTCATTTCAAAATGCCACTTATCTGTTAAAAAAATGGGGCCAATTTGTCTAATAAAATAAGAACATGATATCATATAAGTTTTTTTTTCCCCTTCCTGGATTTTCTGTAAATTATTAGCTCACCTAAGAGGCTTGATAAGATTCAGGTTCAAGCTTGTTTTTTTTTCTAATTAAATAAGAGCACATCATGTGATAATGTGTATTTTCTCTATACTACATCAGGAGGCAAATAAGTTTGGTTGACCCACTTTTAGTGATGCTATAATTGATCAGTTACTTCAAGTGTTGTCTGCCTCATCTCTCCATTTTAAAGTTTCCCATAAGCCTTTTTCTAAAGTTTCTGGCATTTGCTGCTGATTTTTAAAAAATAGGTCTTTACTGATTTTAGAGAGAGATGGAAAGAGACAGAGACAGAGAGAGAGAAAGGAAGAAAGAAAGGAAGATAGGCTGCCTCCTGCATGCACCCTGACCAGGGCCCTAACCCGCTACTTGGGCATGTGCCTTGACTATGAACTGAATTGGTGACCCTGTGGTGCATGGGAAGATGTTCAAACAACTGAGCCACACTGGCCAGGCTGATGGATTTTTCTTCATCTATTATTTTAAGAGGATTCCATAAAGGTGATTTTAAAGTCTACCACTGCTTTTACATTTACTTATTGTATTTCTCCTGTGATGAAGAGCATTCCCTCATCAACTTTCTAGTTCCACTAAAATACAGTTTATATGAAAAAAGTAGGATAACAGCATAATTCTTTATCAAGTTTTAGATCTAATTTATCTTCTGATTAAAAACATTTTTTTGAATATGTAAAAGTTGGGAAATAATATTTAAATGTTGAAAAAATGTTCTGAATATAAAAATTGTATTCAAATTTCTTTACTAATCTGTTTGAGGTTTCAAATTCAGTATTAAAGTTTTCAGGTCAATCTTCTGTGACTAAAATATTGAAAGTATTAAAATTAAGCATCTTACCTGAACAATATTGTCTACATTGCTAAATTCCACACACTTCTGTCCTCTCTGGTGATCACAGTAATATTTGTTTTGTTTCCACTGCGGGGGTGAGTGGGCACGAGATTGTGGATTGTTTGGTACATTAAGTTGCATCATCACCATTCCTCCACTAGGTGGTGGAGGTGGCACAGCTGAAAATCAGAATTAGGATATTACATCAGCAAATAGCATCTTCAAAGACTAAGATAATGGCAATAATTTTACATATCTGAACAAAATTTTTCTATTATATATGTAACATACATTGAAACCCTTTTGCTTCTTGCTGAAAGTGTTGTGTTGTTTAAAATGGCATTAAAATGGACTCTGTAGACGTAAATATCACACTTGTCCTAAAACCAACAAATCTATAGTTATTCAGGAAAGTCCAATTATCTATTACAGAAACTAGTGAAGAGTAACACAATTGAGATATGATATATAAAAGTGCTCAATTAAAAAACTGAATTAATTGCCTGGCTGGGGTATGGCTCAATGGTTGATAATCGACCCAGTAACCAAGAGTTCACTGGTTCCATTCGGGTCAGGGCATGTGCCCGGGTTGTGGGCTCAATCCCCAGTGAGGGGAGTGCAGGAGGAAGCTGACCAATGATGTTTTTATCTCATCAATATTTCTATCTCTCTATTCCTCTTCCTTCCCCTCTCTAAAAATCAATCAAGCACTAACAAATAAAAAGTTAATTTTAAAACAGGCATTTTTATAAATACAAAGAAAAACTGGGAAAAAATATCCTACAGAAACTTTGACATACAGTAGAAGGTATTTTCTAGAAAATTGATTTCATGCAGTGTAAAAATTTGGGACATGGGAATGGAATTGATTAACAAAGCACAATTTTAGTACCCTGAAAAGTCATATGATTACAGGAAAATTTGAGTTCTCTTATGTTTTCCCACCTAAAAAAGGAGGCTAGAAAGACCTCCTTGGCTGACTTTAAGAGCTGTGATGATTATATATATGTGAAAACACCTTGCTAATTGTACAGTAGAGATAAATGGACTATTAATTATATCTTTCTTATCAGATTTATTTCTTTTGTGTACCAGTACTGCAAGCACTGCTGGTATTAGGCATATACTCTGCCTGCCACTCACCACTTCAATTTAAGGTAAGGGAGGATCCTGTGTCCTAAAAGGGCCATCGTTTGCACTGCAGTAATCATGATAGTTCCAGTTTCCTGAAAATAGAACCAGCCTGACCTGGCTAGGCAAACCACAGAAGGGCTGACTGCTTAGGGCCACCTTAAAGTTCTCCTCAGCCACAGCAGCCATGTAGATGCAGCCACTATTGGTCATTTATTTAATAATTTCTTGTTTCTCTGTTTCTCATAGACTACATGTCAATAAATCATTACAATAAAATAAGGTGTTATGATAAAGAATTGTTTAAAACACTGGGGAAGTCTTTGTAGAAGTAATTTTCCAGAATACATTATGCTTTTTTTATGCCAAAGGTACTTTTGTGCTTATTCTTCCCTCTGCCTAGAGTGTCTATCCATCATTGTCTGTTTGCCAAAACCCTGCTCACCCTTAAATTTTTACTCAAAACAAAGTTCTGCGTAAATTGAACATGTAAGTATAGATAGGAGGCAAACTTGCTAGAATTTAATTAGAGAATTCATGCAAATTTTTTATTTAGAAAAATGACATGACGAGACTTCTGTTTCAGGACAATAATTTTTGAGCTATCTGTATATGTGCTTGAGGAAGAGAAAAGGTGGGTGTAGGGAAAACATGAAATTAGCAAAAACACCTGATTACTGCAAATAAAACATGAAAAGAAATGACCAAAAGCAGCAGCAGTGGGAAAGGAAAGAAGGTAACAGATTTGCAGAAATGGTGACGGCATGAACGCAAAAAGAGAGAACAGAGAGTTAATTTTGACTTTGAGCTTTGTTTTAGTTTACAGATAGGTAAGGAGGAATAGTAAATCTGAAGTCCCTTAGACACATCTGGGTTGGAATGTTCAGTAGATAACTGCCTATATGGTTGTGTCTCAGCAGACATACGATTAGGGAAGTGTTGGCAAAAAGCAGTAGTTGAAGCCTAGGAGATGTTGGGTTCCTTAGGAAGACCTTGAAGAGGAGCCAGAGTGCACCTAGGAGAGGATCCTAGAGAACATCAATATCTGAGAGGCAAGGAAGGAAGAGCTGAGGAGAACAGGACAGTAGTGTGGTAATGGTAGCAGCAGGAATGAAAAAGTAGATTGAACCTTCCAACTCTGATTTTGCATGGTACCTTAAATATCCTAAGTATATATCAGCAAACAGCAAGCTGAAACCTTTTTCGAGAAATGCCTAAAGAGAGGAGAAACCAAGATGGTGGCATTTTCAATTCAAAAACAATTTCAAAAACTACAACTAAGAGACATCACCCAGAACCACAGGAAGGCTGGCTGAGTGGAAATTCTGCAATTAGAAGGAAAGAGAAAAGCACACTGAGACTCACAGGAGCTGCAAAAGGCAGAGGTATGGAGGCATGGAGAGAGCTGGTAACTGAGTATGCAGCTGTCCTTTTAAGCAGGAGGGAGACAAAAACTCCCGAATGCTCTGAACTCCAGTTCCGGGGGAAGACTCTAGGAACCCAGACTCATACGGGGAGAATCTGGACTGTCTGGCAGCGGGTGAAACTCGAGGGCAGCTTTCTCTCAGAGGTGCTTGCAGCAATTACCTCGGGACACTGAGACCCAGGGGCCTCTTAGGGCAAGGCTGATGGGAAGCCATTGGTGTTTGCTCCACCCTGAGACTGCCCCATTTAAGCTGAGTGCAGAGGCTTTTGCATATGAATGCCCTGGTCCTTTGAATTCTAAATTTACCTAACAGACTGCAGCTGAGTCAGTGAGACCCTGATCATCCAAAAGAAGGACCAAGGCCCCACAGCAGCTTGCACTGATTCACAGCTGGGCCTCATCTGAGCACATCCAAAACCCAAACAAAGAAGAGGAATCTGCAGATCTCTCCTTAGTTCCTGCTGGGTGGCCTCAGGCAGAGGCTAAATTAGCACCTCCTTAGTGATCCAAGAGTTAGTGTACCCAGGGGTCAGAGTGGGACTATCCAGATTACAACTCCTCAGATTCACAAGGGACACACTTAGGGGGCAGACTCAGTGAGCACTAAAGCCCCACTGAAGCAAGTCTTGTCTCATAAGGGTGTCTCTAGCACAGAAGTTCTCCCATCATAGACACAGCTGATACTCACAGCCAATTGGCCAGGAGGTCAAATCCTCCCAGTGATTACCAACAACAAATAAGGCTTAACTACAACAAGACTGTGCACAAAGCCCACAAAAGGGTGTACCAAGAGTGTCCACCTTAGGTAACTGGAGAGGCTGAGCCACTGGGCCCTCTAGGACACCTAGCACAAAAAACTACTCTATCAACTCAGGGAAGCAGCCAAAATTCAGAGACAAAGAAACAGATCACAAATGAAAGAAATGGAGGAAAGCAAACGACTGGATATAGAGTTATAAGGGTTTTCAAGTATTTTCTAGAAAACGCCGATAAATTTAGTGAGACCCTGTAGGATATGAAAAAGGACCAACTAGAAATTAAGCATACACTGACTGAAATAAAGAATCCAAAAATATGAAGATAGTGTAAGGAGCCTCTGGGACAACTTCAAACGTACTAACATCCAAATTATGGGGGTGCCAGAAGAAGAGACCGAGCAAGATACTGAAAACCTATTTGAAGAAATAATGACAGAAAACTTCCCCACCTGGTGAAAGAAATAGACTTACAAGTCCAGGAAGCACACAGAACCCCAAACAAAAGGAATCCAAAGAGGACTACACCAAGACACATCATAATTAAAATGCCAAGGGCAAAAGACAGAGAGAATACTAAAAGCATCAAGAGAAAAACAGTTACCTACAAGGGAGTACCCATATGACTGTCAGCTGATTTTTAAAATAAATATATTTTATCGATTTTACACAGAGAGGAATTGAGAGGGATAGAGAGTTAGAAACGTTGATGAGAGAGATACATCAACCAGCTGCCTCTTGCACACTCCCCACCAGGGATGTGCCCGCAACCAAGGTATGTGCCCCTGACCGGAATCGAACCCGGGACCCTTCAGTCCACAGGCCGATGCCCTATCCACCGAGCCAAACAGGTCTCGGCTGTCAGCTGATTTTGCAACAGAAACTATGCAGGCTAGATGGGAGTGGCAAGAAATATTCAAAATGATAAAGAGCAAGAACCTACAACCAAGATTACCCAACAAAGCTATCATTCAGAATTGAAGGACAGATAAAGAGCTTCACAGATAAGAAAAAGCTAAAGGAATTCATTACCACCAAACCAGCATTATATGAAATGCTAAAAGGTATTCTTTAATAAGAGAAAGTAGAAAAAAGTAAAGATAAAAATTATGAACAATAAATACATATCTATCAACAAGTGAATCTAAAAATCAAGTGAATTAAAAATCTGAACAGAATAAACTGGTGAATATAATAGAATCAGGGGCAAAGAAAGGGAGTGGACTGACAATTCTTGGGGGGAAAGGGGTGTGAGGGTGCAGGAAGAGACTGGACAAAAATCATACACCTATGGATGAGGACAGTGGGGGGGGGAGGTAAGGGCATGGGGTGGGATGGGAACTGGGTGGAGGGGAGCTATGGGAAGAAAAAAGAGGAACAACTGTAATAATATGAACAATAAAGATTTATCAAATTGAAAAAAAAAGTGCCTAAGAAATTTAATTTTATTTTTCCTCAAATGAAAAACCATCATTCTTTTGTTCAATTATCTGTTCATACCTGCACACTGGTGGCTTTGAAGCTGCTGGGAATTGCAGGGTGAAGTAGTTCGAGGAAACTGTACTTGTTCTGATCCTGGATGTTGTAAGTAACCTATTGATGAGCTAAGGGGTAAAAAACAAAACAAACACAAAAGCACAGCACAGTGAGACGGAGATAACTGTAAAGGTGCTTGGAACAGTGCTACAAATTTCTTAAATAAAATTAATTTTCAAATTGATTAGCAGTAAAAGTCAAATGCAATTCTTTTCTCTGTGAGTTATAAATAATCATCTTTTATTTGGGGGGTGAAGGTATTTAAGGGGGCTGGTAGGGGAGGCCGGGGGGAAGGTCAATGGGTAAAGAGAGAGACATATGTACTATTATCTATAATACTTTAAACAATAAGATAAAAATTTAAAACATAATTTTTTTTGAATAATTATCTTTTGGGTAATTATCATGTTTACTGCAATAATACCAATTTTTGAAACCAGGAAAAAACAACTAATTTCACTGCTCTTATTTCTTTACCAATTATTCTAAATATGCCTTTTGTATTGTTCTAATAATTACTTAAAAATAACTAACTTCATAAAATAAAAAAGGATTTTTTTTTGGATCTTACTAAGCTATATTTTACAAAATAGAATATGCAGTTTGACAATGACAAGACTCTAAAAAATATTATATTGTTTAAAAATGAACTATCTGAGAATAAAGGAATCAATAGAACATGATTCTGACATACTTTAACCTAAATACTAACAAAAACAAAAAAGGTGGTTAGCATAAAACCATTAAGTTATTGCCATATTTGTCAATACTAAGTCTTTTAGAGTCTAATATGCAATTTTTCATATAAGTCTTTAAAGTTTTCTTTCTTTCTTTCTTTTTTTTTTTTTTAGCAAATTCTTTCAGGAAAAGAGTTTCAAATCATATATACTATTAATTCTTTCTGAGAATTCTCAAGTAATCAGAAACCTTAATTAAAATATAAACACTATTATTTACCACTCTTTTTTCATCATTTAAATAAACTTTCTTTACACAGTATTATTTCTGAACCCAGCTTTACAAGCTTTTTAAACTTACATTTTATGTACTGCATTAAAATTACCACATTAAATACAACTACTGAATTATAGAGAATACAGGGAGACATTAAAGAACATCATGATGACAAAATTTGGAAAATCCTGACTTTGGGACACTCTACAAGACAAATGTTTAAAAACACAAGCAATATTTATGGTCAGTTGGAAATATAAGTATCAACTGGGTATTTAATGTAATTAAGAAACTGTTAAATTTTTAATGATGTGAAAGAGTATTATAATTATGTGAGTTTTAAAAAAACCTTTCATTAGCCCTGGCCAGGTAGCTCAGTTGGTTAGAGCATCATCCCAATATACCAAGGTTGGGGCTTCGATCTGGGTCAGAGTACATACAAGAATCAACCGATGAATTTATTTTGTATGACTTTAACATTTATTTGACTGTCAGCTTTCATGAATATCACCTGTCTTGCCAAACTATGATAAAAAGACTTGGTCAATTAATGCAGAATACAAATAAAAAATATACAACTTCATTAATAATCAGAGAACCAAAATAAAATGAGATACGTCACCATTTATGAAAACAATAAAAATGAGACAGTAGTCCTAGTTGGTTTGGCTTAGTGGAAAGAACCTGTGGACTGAAGGGTTCTGGGTTCAATTCTAGTCAAGGGGACATGCCTCAGTTGTGGGCTCGACCCACCAGTGGGGGGTGTGCAGGAGGCAGCTGATCTATCATTCTCTCTCATCATTGATGTTTCTGTCTCTCTCCCTTCCTCTCTCTAAAATCAATCAAAAAAATAAAAATAAAAATCCATGAACAACAACAAGAAAAAAAAAAAAAGGAAAATGAGTCAGTAGCCACTGGGATTTTAAATCAAAGAAAGATTTTTAAAAATAATTAAAAAATATTTTATTGATTTTCCACAGAGAGGAAGGGAGAGGGATAGAGAGCTAGAAACGTCAATGAGAGAGAAACATCGATCAGCTGCCTCCTGCACATCCCTACTGGGGATGTGCCCGCAACCAATGTACATGTCCTTGACCGGAATCGAACCTGGGACCTTTCAGTCCGCAGAGCGACGCTCTATCCACTGAGCCAAACTGGTTTCGGCTCAAAGATTTTAATCTTACTATTTAAAATAGCATGGATGGACCTAGACAATAGTACTATGGTCAATGAATAAGTTACTCAACTCAGTCAAAGAAAGACAAATACCATATTTCACTTATATGGAAATCTAAAGAACAAAACAGAAACAGACTCAAAGACACAGAGCAAACTGCTGGTTGTCAGAGGGTTTGGGACAGGTGAAAGAGGTGAAGGGATTAAGAAGCACAATTGGTAGTTACAAAATAGTCAAGGGAATGTTAAGGAAAGCATAAGGAATATAGTCAATAATATTGAGATGACTATGTATGTTATCAGTTGGGATACTGGAAATATCAAGAGAAACACTATGTAAAGTATATGGCTATTTAACCACTAAACTGTACACCTGAAGCCAACACAAAATAATACTGAACCCTAGCTGGTTTGGTTAAGTGGACAGAGGGTTGGACTGTGGACTGCAGAGTCCCAAGTTCGATTCTGGTCAAGGGCACATGCCTGGGTTGGGTACTCGATCCCCAGGAGGGGGCACGCAGGAGGCAGCCAATCATGATTCTCTCTCATCATTGATGTTTTTACCTCCCTCTCTCCCTCCCCTTTCCTCCCTATAATCAATACAAATATATTAAAACAAACAAACAAAAACAAAATAACATTGAAATAAAAAAATGTTTTATTGACTTCAGAAGAAGGAAGGAGAATGAGATAGGGGATGAATCTTGTGGCTGTGGGGGCTGACATCTCTGAGGGCATGGCAGTCAATTAGCATATTCCCTTCTCATTAGCTGTGGGTGCCGCCATATTTGTTACAGCGTGAGTGTCAATTAGCAGATTCCCTTTATTAGATAGGCTATAGATACTATATACATAAATATAAACAATCACATTAAAAAAATTTTAGCCCTAGTCAGTTTGGCTCAATGCATAGAATGTTAGCCTGTGGATTGAGGGATCCCATGTTTGATTCCGGACAAGGGCACATTTCCCAGGTTGTGGGCTCGATCCCCAGTAGGGGCGTGCAGGAGGTGGCTGATCAGTGATTCTCTCTTATCATTAACTCCAAGATATATGTCCAACTATTTTATTCCATGTGAGTAAATAAAAAAGACTAAAAGAAATAATAGAAAAATAGATTGTATCATAGTTATTCTTTAAAATTTTTTTAAAGTCTATTTGTTATTATTTTAAATTCTGTATTGTTTAAAGTATTACATATTCCCCCTCATTGTGTATCATAGTTTTTCTATTCTACATTAGAGAATGATCTCAGGTATTGCCCTGAGGCAACTTTAAAATTAGCAACAGACCAAAATCATGATAAAAAATGAGAAGCTATATGATTAGTTTTCTTAGTCATACTCACCTTAAATTATTTTGTTGGCCAGGTGGAATGACACTATAGTAAACTGGAATTCCTGTTGTGGGCATAGATCCTTGATTAGATTGATTAGGGAAAATAACAGGCTGTTGATAAGTCTGATGGGCAATTCCTTGAGAACCTTGAGGCAGTGAAACCTAAAATTTGAAACACAATTTAAAGGGAACAAGTTCTTCAAACTCTTGCAAATGTCAATGTCTCTAGCCTTCATAACCTTCAAGTACAATAAACCCTTGATTTTGTGGACCTTGATTTATGGACTTCAATTAATGAACAACATTTCTGATCCATATGTTATATGCGGAAATTAATACCCTGTTAAATTAATACCCTTCAATTTAATGAACAAAATTTCTGATCCATATGTTATATGTGGAAATTAATACCCTGTTAATAGCATTTAAAAATGGCCTTAACCAAGATTTGCTCATAATTAAATTAACATTACTTTTTGTCTTATGAATTTACTATCATTTTTAAATTTTAGCAAAAAGGCCATATGTTGAGAAAATCACTGTAGTAATTTTGCCGATATAAACATTATATATCTACAACTATAGTCTACATATTTATATCCAAAGGTAACACCGCTTATAAACAATGTTCAGGTAATGACTAGCACGTGATCACACCACATCACTTGGGGTAATTGGTTCTGTTGTCGCCTGGCATGACTTTCTGCAGCAGTTTGAACGCATGCTGGCTGTTCTGATGTGCACTTGGCTAAGTTACACCCACAGCTATGTGCATTTTTTCATTCAAGGTAACTGGTGAATGCATACATTTACTAGACCTATTCAATAGAAATTTGAAAATATAGTAGTATAAATAGAAAATTTCTCTGTGAAATTAAACTTTTCATACATACTTAATTTTAATTAAACAAATGTGTTCATATATATATATATATATATAAAACAGGTAAATTAACTTGTCAATTTTTTAACATCTACATTTGGAAAACCATTTTATTATGTATTTCAGCTTTAACGGATAACCCGTTGCCTGAATTAATCTGTTATATGGAGGTTTTACTGTATGACTAGTTAAGGAGTAATATAAAACTGTCAACAGGCTGTCCTGATAAGTTAGCCATGACACTACCACTTTATTTTATTTTTTGCCAACTATTGTTTTTCACTAGCATTTATCAATTGTACAGTAGGTTAGATGCATTAGATTTAAAAAAAGAAAGATAAGACTCATGCCCCTAAGTAAAAGTTATTTAAAAAAGTAAGCTATTTCCAAATAAGGATGACCATTTGAAATAGAAAGAGTAAGAGTTCACTTTAAGTAGAACTGAGTAAAACTCAGGTAGGGCATCAGTGAGATACCCTGTGGATCAGAAGGAGTATAAGCCTTGAAACTTAACATATCTGGATGTGATACCAGCTTCACCACTTTGCTATCTATGTGACATTGGGCAAACAGCTTTACTATTCTGAGATCCCAGTCACTTATCTGGAAAAAAAGAAAAAAAAAGAAAAAGAAAAAAGAGGATTGCCACCTTCATTTCACGGGAGACATTATCTTATTACAATACCCATTTACAGGTTCTAGCACAGTAGGCATTTGGTAAACAGTGGATCTTTTTTTCTTTTTATAAATTTCTACATATTTTTTAATTTAAATTCTTCATTGTTGAAACTATTACTATGTCTCTCCTTGTTTTTATTGATTTTTAGAGAGAGAGGAAGGGAGAAGGATAGAGATGGAAATATCGATAGAGAAACATCCCCTTCTGGGGATCAAACCTGCAACCTGGGTATGTGCCCTGACCTGGAATCAAACTATGATCTCTTGGTTCCTGGGTAGACACTCAACCACTGAGCAACACTGGCTGTGCATATCAAATCTTTCTAACAACCCTAATAAGGTACTTTTTATCATCTTTGTTTTATAGATGGGGAAGTAGAGGGTAAATAACTTGTCCAAGGTTGTATAGCGAGTAAGTAGGGAAGTCAGGATTTGAATCCATGTCCCGCTGGCTCAGTTTGTGCTCTTCTCTATACTTGGGCCCCGTGATTTTTAAGTTCATGATTAAGTTTTAAGTCTGGTCTACACAGCATGTTTCTGAAACGTAACTGGTCCTCTCGAAATACAGTAATATCTTAATTACTTTCAATTTGGCTCAATCATTGTAATGAGAAAGTTTCTAGTGTGATATATCCAACTCAGTGTAACACAATATTATCTCAGTCTTTTTGTCTATGGAGGCAGTGTGAACATTCTGAGGTTACTAGAGGACTGGATCACGGATCAGCAGGAGGGTGGGGCAGCGAGCTACATTTAAAAATGCACAAAATTCATGCACTTGGGTGGTGGGAGGTGGGGAGGAGTGTCCTCAGCCCAGCACGCGCCCTTTTGCAGTCTGGGACTCCTCACTCCTTACCGCCCCCCTGCTCACTGCTCCTTCTGCTTGGCTTGCAGTTCCTTAGTGGAGACAGGGGAGGCTCCCACCACCACAGCTGAGTTCGCCAGCCGTGAGCCTGGCTTTTGATCAGCACTCCCCCTGTGGAAGCACTCTGACCACCAGGGGGGCAGATCCTACATCGAGCATCTGCCCCCCTGGTGGTCAGTGCGCATCATACCCACCAGTTGTTCTGGTCATTCCACCGTAAAGTTCAATTAGGCTTTTATTATATAGACTAGTAGCTGTGCACAAGAACCTGTGCACCAATAGCTCACCAGTAGCTTGCTGCCGCCCTCCAGTAGCTCTCTACCCACTGCCCTACCCTCCTGTGGTTCTCCCAACCCAGACCCTCTCATAGTCTTGCTGCCCTGCCCCCTCCTGTAGCTCTCAGCTGCCTGCTTGTAGCCTGTAGCTCACTGCCGCCCTCCTATAGCTCTCCACCTGCTGCCCTGCCCTCCAGTAGCTCCCTTAGTCTCCGCCCCGCCCCCTCATAGCTTGCTAACCTGCCCCCTCCAGTACCTCTCCAGCGCCTACTTGTAGCTCACTGCCTCACCCTCCTGCAGAACTGTGATCCGGTCTTTATGCAGTCGGTCACTACGCTTCATGACATAACAACCATTTGCATATTACATCTTTTTTATATAGGATTATTTCTGGTTGTAACTAAGTTAATACATATACAGGGCAGATTTAGGAAGAACAACACAGCTCAATCTATATGATTTAAACTACAGAATCTATAGCTCAAGCATGACAAACTTAGATGAGGCATGTGGCCCGTCAGCTGTGAGTTTGACATGCTTGTTGCAGCTAGTGGTAAAGAAAATTGAAGTACTAAAAGAGAGAGGGAACAGAGCTTGAGAATGTACAGCCACTCTACTGTTTTATTTTATTTAGTAAAATCCACTCTACTGTTTTATTTTTTAAGCAACAGTTTATCACTATCCAGCTTGTCTACCAAATGCAGGAGGAAGAATAAAGAGGCTGTCATTCATTGCTCATCAGAGTACAACAGTCACAATAATCATTCACCCAGTTTGAGGATTACATGAAATGCATGGGAAAATAATTTATACCTTATAAAAATGTATGCTATTGAAATAATAACTGTCTTAGCTCTGAAGCATTTTTAATATCTAGTTCCATTTTAAAAAATATATCAACAAGGTTATACTTTATTTAAAAATTACATCCCCTGCCCTGGCCAGTTTGGTTCAATGGTTAGAGCATCAGCCTATGGAGTGAAGGGTTGCAGCCTCAATCTCAGCTTAGGTTGGGATTGTGTGGGAGGCAACCAACTTGATGTGTCTCTCCCACATCAATGTTTCTCTCTCTCTGTCTCTTCCTCTACCAATGGGAAAAAATTTCCTTGGGTGAAGATTAACAAAAAATAAAAACAAATAAAAATTATATTTCTTACACTAGATTGTGAGCTACTAAGGCCAAGAGTAAATCTTATTTATGCAGTGCTTGGGCATCTTCTCTAATAGATGCTCAATGTACTGGATTAGGTAGCATGACCAGGGTTTCTGAGAAGGGAGAGCTCCTTGTTACTGATCCTGTAGACTGTCTAGCTATGAAAAAAGTAGGAGATGGGTAGTCTGATGAACCTACGCTCATGCATGGAGGATACAAAATAAAAAGCATGCAAAATATGAGAAAAGTAAGATGCAAAATTTACTGTCATGTTCTGGCTGGTGTGCTTCAGTTGGGTGAGCAACATCCTGTGTACCAAAAGGTGGTCTGTTTGATTCTGGATCAGGATACATGCACAGGTTGCAGGTTTGAATCCAGTTGGGATACGTGTAGGAGGAAACCGATTGATTGCTATTTCTCAAATCAATGTTTCTCCCTCTCTCTCTAAAATCAATAAAAATGGACTAAAAATATCTAGTTTCAGAATGTATTTAAAAAAATATAGTTTATTAACATTTTACAGAGAGGAAGGGAGAGAGATAGAGAGCTAGAAACGTCGATGAGAGAGAAACATCGACCAGTTGCCTCTTGCACACCCCCTTCCGGGGATGTGCCTGCAACCAATGTACATGCCCTTGACCGGAATCGAACCCAGGACCTTTCAGTCCGCAGACTGACGCTCTTCCACTGAGCCAAACTGGTTTTGGCCAGATGTATTTTTTTTTTCTTTTTTCTTAATTGCCTTCTATAATTAGGGGGCTTCAAGACTAGACATCCTTGATAATTCCACATTTAACACTTTAATTTCAATTTTGACTTTCTGGAATTAAATGGAATATGCTAGCACCTTTGCTCATATACTTCCCTATCCCCAGAATGTCTTCCTAACTTATTTATCCCTGTTATTTTAAGAGATAATTTAAGGTTTGTATCTTCCCAGAATACTTCTTATTAAGTCTGTAATCTGTTCATGGTTGTATTTCATGATGCATTCAGTTACCAGTCTGAATACAAATGTAATTATGTTTAGATAACATACATGTTCATTTATCTTCTCAACTAGATTGTTTTTACCTTGGGGAGATGAATGAAAATGATCTTTGGATTTCTTAACATTAGAATCAGTTATGAAAAACTATATATATATATATATATATATATATATATATATATATGCCTAAATGACCTAATGAACTGTTGAGGTTGCTATGACATGCTCTGATCACAGGTGGCAGATGCTCAATGCAGGAGCTGCCCCCTGGTGGTCAGTGCACTCCCACAGGGGGAGTGCAGCTCAGGTGACTAAAGGGCTGGTGAGTGCCGCTGTGGCAGCACTCTACTGAGGGGCAGTGGCGGCAGGTAGAGTGGGGCCAGGATGAGTGGGAGTGGTGTGGTGCCTGGCTGTCTGCCACTTTGCGCACTACTACATGCCTCAGGGGATGTCAGACTGCCGGTTTGAGCCTGATCCTCGAACTGGGCCAAAACTGGTAGTCCAATATCCCCGTAGGGGTCCCGAATTATGAGAGAGAACAAAACAGGCTAAGGGACCCCACCGGTGCACAAATCCGTGCACCAGGCCTCTAGTGAGGTAATAAAACAAACCCACTTGCAAGTCCAAAAAGATGAAGGGAGGTAAAACACATTCCTGAAAATGTGGCATATTGTAATAAAAAATATGACTTATTCATGAAACAATCGGTATTTCTACTTTAGAACTATAAATTAAAACACATGCCATTTTGAATACATATCATTTCTTTTGGGATTGAGGTGGGGGAAATAATCACTTCCAGCATGGGCAAGTGCACAATCTCCTCTGTTCTGTAAGTATGATAGCCTGTACTCCATCTTACTACTTCAAATACCTATTTCCATTGCTATTTTCTGTTCCATTCCACTTTCCTTAAGAGGCTGGATTATAGAGTAAGATACCTGCTTATATATATTTCGATAATCAGAAACACAATTAATGCCCAGACAAAATTTACTTGTCAATATCAAAGTAGCTCAATATTTTTTCCCTAAAAATTAATGGAGCAAATTAATAAAGCAATAAAATGATAAAACAAACCGCTATGACTAATAAAACTCTTAATCTTAAGACTATAAAATTATGTATTATAGAACATTGGATAACCTTTTAATCCCATATTAAAAAGAAGAGGGACAATGCATCATAGCTATACATTTTATTTATTCAAAATCACCTCTACCCAAAGGAGGTGAGTGATAACGTACCTGATATGATGGCACTGAAGGGTAAGGGATGACCACTCCTTGAATCTGATTTCCTATGCTGTTGGGTTGGCCACCAACCAGGCTCTGACTCTGGGGTTGCTGAATTCCAACTATTCCTTGGTAGTTTTGCTGCTGGTTGGGCATAACTTGATAACCTGCAAAGACACGACGAGTTAAATCCTGCTTGGAATTTATTTGATCTAGTAGGGTGTGTTTTGTATTTTAAGCAAGTAATTTGTGTTCTAAAATGATAGAATTTTGTTCTAAACAACAAATTTCAAACAACCTTCTTTTATGAGAGCAAACATTGAAAAGGTTTACTATGTAGGTAACCTAAGTCAGCTACATTTTTTTCTCCCTTATAATACATTCTAATAAAATTTGTGCACAAAGATTCCCTTTGTAGTTGTGGAAATTTACAGGGTTATAGACTAGGAGTACACAGACAATTACTATTTAGTATGTATTAAAATGTTATCACAGTTAGTTTCTGGGGACCAGGAGTAGCTACATTGATTTGTGGGGTCAGTGCAAAATAAAACAAATATAGGGTACCTTTGCTAAAAAAATTATTGAGGATTTTGTATTGGTATTAGAACATTGTCTTCAGCATGGGGCCTGTGAAGTGTTAAATCATACTAACATATAAATCCTTATATTAGGAATGTGTCAAGGGCACTAGGAAAATGGAGTCACTTAGCAATTTTTTAAAAGATTATTTCTTTATTGTATTAAGGTCACCAGACAGAGAAACAGATGCTCAATGAGACTAATCTGCCAGAAGTCACAAATCAAAGAAAAAGGACAATTCTTCCCTATTTTGAAGGCCCTTTTGGTAATAGAAGTAGTCAGTTAAGACTATAAATTTATTCTTATTGATTGAAATTTTCAGTTATTTAAATAAGAATCTGAAAGAAGTTTTGAGTAGTGAATATGAATTGTATTTTGTCTCCTGAACCTAAGAGGATTCCTTATATAAACCAATTAGTTTGAGACTTAGATACATTATTAAAATCTACAACAAATCCTGGTTAAAAAAAAAAAAAAAAAGGCCCAGCTGGCATGGCTCAGTGGTTGAACGTTGACCCATGAACCAAGAAGTCAAGGTGTGATTCCTGGCCAGGGCACATGCTCTGGTTGCAGGTTCAATCCCCAGTGTGGGGCATGCAGGAGGCAGCCAATCAATGATTCTCTCTCATTATTCATATTTCTATCTCTCTCTCCCTCTCCCTTCCTCTCTGAAATCAATAAGAATATATTAAAAAAAGAAAGAAAAAGAAACCAGATAAAAATAAATAGCTAACCTTCTAGTTTAAGGGTACTTAAAAATTTCTACAAAGATGAACCAAACTATGACATTGCCTATAAACACTTCCATAACTGAAGGTCAGTGAAATGATTTCTCTGATAACACCACTAGTATATTTGCTATCTTATAAATATCAGTTTATATTTTTATCCTTGTTAATCCCTATAGCAACAGAAATGGCAAAGACCCCACCTCAGTAATGACTGTAGACAACAGCATGACTATAGTTCCCCAGAAGCCTTGATGATTCTGCTCAATGATTAAATAACTAAATAAAATCTAGCAGTAATCTTCCCTAAAAATATAAAGTATACCTGGTAACTAAGCAACATATTAACAACAAAGTAAAAATCCAGTTATAGTGAATCTTTTCATATTTCTATGGCAACAGTGCTTTATGACCACAATTCAAATGACTTCACCAATCTAACTTTGTACAAGAAATGTATATTCTAATACTTACCTATAATAAGTTGATTGACAATATACTGTTTTTTAAGCCTTACCCCCAGTGAATTTCATATAATATTTAAACTTGTAGGCAGATAAAGGACAAGCAGAAGAAATTTCTTTCTCCTTCTTTAGTATACTTAATATTCAACCCTATTTCCAGTTTTACAAATGACAAGTTATTTTAAATTAATACCCTAAATACCAAAACACTGTAAAAAATATATATACTGACACACTTCCACACTTAGGGAAATAAAGGGCAGGAGTGAAAATGGAATGTGAATATGTTTTCTTGTGTTGGAAATGCCACCTCTAAAACACAACCACCTCCCACTCCCCCACACCCCCTCACAGAGGCATGCGTGTATATACTGCAGCATTAGAATTTAGGACTAGCCCAAATTGGTTTTGCTCAGGGGTTAGAACCTCGGCCTGGAACTGAAGGGTCACAGGGTTGATTCTGGTCAAGGGCACGTACCTTGGTTGCAGGCCCCAGTCCTAGTCAGAAAGTGTGAGGGAGGCAAGGAATCCATGTGTTTCACATCAATGTTTCTCTCTGTGTCTCTCTTCCTCTCTTTCACTCTCTTTACTGATTAATGATTCTTTCTCATCATTGATGTTTTTATCTCTCCCTCTCCTGTCCTCTCAGAAATCAATAAAAATATACTAAAAAAAACCCCTCACGTGAGGATGAACAAAAACAAAACACAAAAGAATATGAAACCAAAGGACGTGTATGCATGCATATTAGCATAATCACAGACACTGGGCGGAGGGGGTTAGGGCTTGCCCACCCAGGGTGGGAATGGCTGAGGGTATCAATTGGGGAAAAAGGAGATATATGTAAAACTTTGGACAACAAAAAAAGTTGCTGACAAAAAAGAATTTGGGTTTAGATCTGTATAGACTAACTTCTTATAATGGACTTGTCAGAATTACAGCCCACTAAAATTTAAAATAAAAATGTAGACACTTGGCAGTATTTAGTGTAATACAATCTGACTTAAAATATCTTAAGTAAGAAAACCCCCTAGCCAAAGCTGGTTTGGCTCAGTGGATAGAGTGTCGGTCTGCGGACTGAAAGGTCCCGGGTTCGATTCCGGTCAAGGGCATGTACATTGGTTGCGGGCACATCCCCCGTAGGGGGTGTGCAAGAGGCAGCTGGTCGATGTCTCTCTCTCATCGATGTTTCTAACTCTCTGTCCCTCTACCTTCCTCTCTGTGAAAAATCAATAAAATATATTAAAAAAAAAAAGAAAACCCCCTAAATAACTTCTTTTCAATTTACTCTTGTATTTTTATTTTTTTATTTTTATTTTTTTTTTAATATATATTTTATTGATATTTTACAGAGAGGAAGGGAGAGAGATAGATAGCTAGAAACGTCGATGAGAGAGAAACACCAACTAGCTGCCTCTTGCACACCCCCTACCGGGGATGTGCCCGCAACCAATGTACATGCCCTTGGCCGGAATCGAACCTGGGACCTTTCAGTCCGCAGACCGACGCTCTACCACTGAGCCAAACCGGTTTCGGCTACTCTTGTATTTTTAAAAATATATATATTTTATTGATTTTTTACAGAGAGGAAAAGAGAGGGATAGAATTAGAAACACCGATGAGAGAGAATCATCGATCAGCTACCCTTGACCAGAATCGAACTCTGGACCCTTCAGTCCACTGGCCGACGCTCTATCCACTTAGCCAAACCAGTTTCGGCTATTTTTGTATTTTATTCACAATATATTCAGTTACAGGATGCAAGTTTGAAAAAATACAAAAAACCTACAAAACAAAAAAACTATAAAAACAAACAAAAACAAAACCTAGTTTATGTGCAAATGTGCTTCTGATTTCCTTTCTCTAAATTTACTAATGTTCCCCAAAAACTCTGCTTTCTGTAAATTTAAAAACTAAATAATTAAGAATTAATTGGCTATTTTAAAAATTCCACGTGAAAACTTTATAATTATGGGTATTTCAATAAAATACCCCACCACCTTTAAAAAATATTTTTTATTGATTTTAGAGAGGAAGAGAGATGGAGTGAGAGATAAAAATATCAATGATGAGAGAGAATCATTGATGGGCAGCCTCCTGAATCCTCTACTGGGGATTGAACCTACAACCCTAGAATGTGCCTTTGACTGGAATTGATCCTGGGGCCTTTCATTCCGCAGGCCAATGCTCTATCCACTGAGCCAAATCGGCTAGGGCTCAATAAAATACTTTTAAGTGAAAAGACATTTTACTAATTCTTGGAGATTCACCTTGGAAGCCTTTCACCTAAAAATTCTCTTATTCAAAGAAAGTCTGACTTAGAAAGCTTTCAATAGCTGCAGATTTCATGTCATAGTGGTATAATGTAGTCACTTGGACTCTATACTATGAAATTTGCATCAGTGAATTTCCAGTGGTATTTCAGATTTGCGAATGCTACTGAATTGCCATTAATATCCATGGCTACTAATAGAGACACACACACACACACACACACACACACACACACACACACACACACACACACATATCTCCACACAAACATCAGGCATATTTTGAAATTGTGAAAATAACATGGCATCTAAAACATTTGACTCCAGCACCTAGGCATTTCTTACAGATGGTTATAAAAAGAAAGCTGTGAGCCCAGGGTGTGTCTGGTGGGTGATATAAATATAAGTAAGACATGGTGCCTATCTTTTCAATTAGATATTCTTAGCCATGATACTGTACAGGGTAGCAGAATAGGTTCTTATAAAAATACGAGGGATAAATTAATTCTGACTGATAAGTGGTGACATTTGGGCTTGGACTTAGAGTATACCCTTTAGCATTTCTTATTTCTTATGAGGCAGGACTTGCTTCAGTGGGGTTTTGGTGCTCACTGAGTCTGCCTCTTGAATGTGTCACTTATGGATGTGAGGAGTTGAAATCTGGTGTCATCTCACACTGACCACTAGGTACAATGGCTTCTGGATGTCCAGTGGGGTGCAGGTCAACTATTGTCTGAGGCCACACAGCAGGAGCTATAGCAAGAACTACAGTTTTCTCCTTTTTACTTGGGGTTTGGAGGATTTGGAGCTGTCTGATCAGAACTGCAGTTTGTTAGGTTAAGCTGCGATAATAGGGGAGGCCATTCATATGCAAAAGCCGCTATGGGGAGCTTGGGAGGTTTTGTAGATTGTGTGGGGCGGGGGTATCAGGGAGTCAGTAGGCTAGGGCGTGGCAAAAAGTGATGGCTGCCAGTCAGTCGTCTCTGCATCTCCGAGTTTTCACATCCACACACCTCGCATCTCAGTGCAATAAACAATGATTCCTGCGCGCAGCTCTGTAAGTAAGCCGCCCTCACTTTGACCTGATAGCAGACAGTCCAGCTTTTCCCCATAGGAGTTTGGGTCCCTTGTGTCTCCCCAGCAACTAGAGTTCAGAGTAATCGGGAGCTTGTCTCCCTTTGGGTTGAAAAAAGCAACACCTGCCACCAGCCCGGTTCACATGCCTGGTACCTCAGCTTTTCAGCACTGTGCATGTCTCAATGCTCTTTTCTCTTTCCTTCTAGTTGTATAACTTTCACTCGGCCAGCTTTCCTGTGGTTCTGGGTGATGCTGGTTTTGTCTTTTAATTGTAGTTTTTAAAATGTTGTATTAGGCAGCAGTTTAGGTGTTTACCTATGCTGCAATCTTGGTTTCTCTCTCTCAATAGTGAAGTTATTAAAAATAACAATGCCAAATGCTTTAAAAGAAGATATCTTCTTTAAACTCATTTTAATCTCATAATTTTATTCATTGTCTTATTTCACATCTCTTAAAACTCTATAGTTAATCTACATATTAACTATATATAATCTATGTATTAGCAGCCAGCCCAGCAACTGGAATGGCGGAATGACTGGAGTGACCAGAACTACCAGTGGCTATGATGTGCACTGCAGCAGCCAACCAGCCTGATCTGAGCCCTGACTGACCACCCCTCCAATCTGTCCAGCCCCTGATCAGCCCCCAACACCCTGATTGGAGGTGGGGCTGGCTGCTAACCATCTAAGGCCTCTCTCCCAGCTGGCCATGTCCTCAACTGGCCCCCAACACCCCAATCAGGGTCAAGGCCGGCAAGTCAACTTTCTGTGGCCCCTCCCCGCTTCCAGCCTGGCTCGATGGGCCCCCATTGGGGTGGGCTGGGTGGACCCCATTTGCGCACAAATTTGTGCACTTAGCCTTGGGCCTCTAGTATAATATAAAATTGTTCTAATTGATCACTCATGGTTTTCGTACGCCTTTAAAAAAATCCTGAAATATGGTGTGTTTTTTAAGGGTGAAGATTAGAAATCTCATATCAATTATCAGATAGCCAAGCACTCAATATTTATGCTTGCTGATTAAACAATAAAGAAAAGCATATTCTTAACACAATGAAATAAAAATGATATATATTAAAATCATAAGAGATATATATTTATTATAGAAAATAGGCTCTTATGCATAAGGGAAGGTGTTGCATTTGGAGAGTAGCAATGGTAGTGACAAGTGGGAAGATGTTGCATATGGAAAGGTGTCTTTTAACAGAAACATACAGGGTGACATCAGAGGAATGGTGGTGTGAGAGATCCCCTTGAAATTCCAATTGGAACAGCTATAACTCAACAAGGTCCCTGCTCAACAGGGACTGAAAGATCTGTGCACTGAAACAAGTAAAGGTGGGCAAGTGGGGACAACAGGGGAGGCTGAGAAGGGAGAAGGGCTGGGACAAGCCATGGATGTAGCCCTATAGCCAAGAGCTCATGGAGGGGCTCAGTCTGGAGAAGGGAGGACTCCAGTTGTGGCTGAAGGGGTTATGACTGGGAGGTGCAAAGAGATTAGGTAGACATTCCGACAGGTACACGGGAGAGGAAGTGCAGGTGCATGGGAGAGTAACTGCAATTTTCAGGCCATCGGCATACTAGGCAGAGAAACAAATCCAAAGAGCCCTGCTGCCCCCCATAGCCTCTTTTTGTACTTGGTGTACAGTTACGGAGCACATTACCTGCAAACTTGAAATAATTCTAAAGGTAGCCAGGCAAAAGGGAAGAAACCTATAAAGGAAAGACTATTATCTTATCATTGGACTTTTCAGCAGAAACTTTACAAGCTAGAAGAGAATGGAACCAAATATTCAAACTATTGAAAGAGAGAAATTACAGCTAATAATAATATAGTTAGCCAAATTATCCTTTAAATATAAAGGAGGAATAAAAGCTTTCCCAAACATATAGAAGCTGAGGAAATTTATCACCAGAAAACTGCCATTGCATGCAATAATTAAGAGGGTTATTTTACTTGAAACAAAGAACAAAAGGTGACATAACTCTACGTAAGACCACCAAAAAATGTAACAGCATAAACAGGGATAATTTATGATAATAAAAGCATAAAGGTATGAAGAGGTAAAGGTATGAATTTGCAAAAGAGGATGGAAATCAGATGCATTCAAAAGAAAAAGGACTACTGTATACAAGAAACTTTATTTTTCATAAAACCTAATGATAACAACACACAAAAAACCTAAAACTGACACACATACTAGTAGCTTACAAAAAGAGGAAACAGAAAGAAGAGGCAGAGTAGCAGGATCAAAAAACAAAACCCAACAATATGCTGCCTTCAGGAGACACATCTAAGCTGCAAAGACAAAGTTAGGCCTCAAAGTGAAAAGGTGAAAATGATTATCCAAGTAAATACCATTCACACAAAAGCAGGTGTAGCCATACTTAGACCCAATAAAACAGATTTCAAGAAAACAAAGGTAACAAGAGACAAAGATGGACATTTTAATAATAATAATTACTATAACAAGAAGACATAATAATTCTTAATATATATGCACTCAGTCAGGGAGCAACAAAATAAATAAAGCAACTACTAACAGAATTGAAGGGAAAAACAGACAAAAACACAATCATAGTTAGGACATTAATACTCCTGTGACAGCTCTAGATAGATCACACAAACAGAAAATCAATAAAGAAGTATCTGCCTTAAAATTAAACTCTACACCAAATGGATATAAATGATATTTATAGAGCCTTTCATCTCAGAACATAAGATTACATTCTTCTCTAGTGCATGGGGAACATTCTCAAGGATAGATCACATGTTTTGTCAAAAAACTAGCCTTAACAAATTTCAGATTAAAATCACACCAAGAATATTCTCGGACCACATGCTTTGAAATTCGAAATCAACTGCAAAAAGGTTGTAAAGAAACGCATAAGGCCCTAACCGGTTTGGCTCAGTGGGTAGAGCATTGGCCTGAGGCCTAAAAGGTCCCAGGTTTGATTCCAGTCAAGGGCATGTACCTTGGTTGTGGGCACACCCCGAGTAGGGGGGGTGCAGGAGGCAGCTGATTGGGTCAAAGAAGAAATAAAAGGTGAGATAAAAAAATATAAAGAGACAAACAAGAATGACAATAGACTTATCAAAACTTCTGGAATGCATCGAAAGCAGTAATAAAAGGAAAGTTTATATTAAGGCCTATCTCAAGAAATAGGAGAAAACCCAAGTAAACAATCTAACATTATATCTCAAAGAACTAGAAAAAGAACAAAAATAACCCAAAGTTAATAGAAGAAAGAAAATAATAAAAATTAGAGTAAAATTGAATGAAATAGAGAACAAATGACTATACAAAAAATTAATACAATAAACAGCTGTTTTTTTTTTTTTTAAAAAGACTGATAAAATTGACAAACTCTAGCTAGACTCACTAAGGGAAAAAGAGAAAAGACTCATATAGACAAAAAACCAGAAATGAAAGTCAAGTTACCACAAACACCACAGATATACAATAGATCATACTAGAATACTATGAAAGACTATATGCCACCAAATTCAATAACCTAAAGAAAAGAATAGGTTCCTAGAAATATATGATCTCTCTAGAATGAATCATGAAGAATTGGAAAATCTATATAGAGCCATCAGTACTGAGGAAATTGTAACAGCTATCAAAAATCTCCCAAAAAAATAAAAGTTCAGGACTAGATGGCTTTACTGGTAAATTCTACCAAGTAGTCAAAGAAGATTTGATACCTGTTCTTCTCAAACACTTCCAAAAAATTAAGAAGAGGTAACATTTCCTAACATGTCTTATCAGGCCAACATAACCCTGATACCAAAACCTTGCAAGGGTAACACACAAAAAGAAAACTACAGCCCTGGCTGGTGTGGCTCAGTTGTTTGGGCATCATGCTGTGTACCAAAGGACAATGGTTTGACTCCTGGTCATGACATATGCCTGGGTTATGAGCTTGATCCCCAGTGTGGGGCATGCAGGAGATGGATATTTCTTTCACATCAATGTTTCTCTTTCTCCCTTTCCCTTTCTTTCAAATCAAAACATGATATTGGCAGAAAAATAGACACACAGATCAATGGAACAGAACTGAGAACTCAGATATAAAACCACATGTATATAGGCAGATGTTTTTTAGACAAAGGAGCCAGAAACACAATGAGGAAAAAAATGTCTCTTCAATAGGTGAGTAATAGGGATTTTACAAGGCTATAGGAAGGACGTATTTAAATAAATTTTCTTAGAATATATTTAGAGTTTAATTTAACAATCAGAGGATGAGAAAAGAACTCAGCTGATCTGAACTCTACAGCACTTTAAGGAAGAATGTTTCAAGAAGCTAACAGGATTAAAAAACTAAATATTTTAGAATAAACTGTATTTTTCTCATGTCTACTCTGGAATTCAGCCCAAACAAAAATTTAGCCCTAAATTCCTATGCCTTTTTATTTAGAATACTACATAATTTTCATTTCTTTGATATTATATGTCATTTATTAGGTTTTAGACATTCTTCTAAGCACTTTCACATGCTAACTCATTTAATGTTCACAAGCTCATGAAACAGGTACAAGTTTATCCCCAGTGTTTAGGTAAAGAAACAAAAGCAAGGGTGGTTCCTACCTTGTCCAAGGTCACCAGCTGGTAAGTATTGTAGCTAGGATTTTTACATAGCAGTCTGATTCTAAATTTTACTTTTCTCAGGGACAAATGTTGAAATGGAAAGAATATTCCAGTAAACTGTTCAAATAAGCAGAACACTAAACACCTGGCCACTTCCCATTTTCTGAGCATTTTGGTTAATAAAGACTTTTACAGAAGTTTAACATAGTCAAATCTTAAGATAAATTTAATTATAGGAAAACAGAAAACTATCATTATTATTATTATTTTAAAAAATATATTATTGATTTTTTTACAGAGAGGATTAGAAAGTTAGAAACATCGATGAGAGAGAATCATCGATCAGCTGCCTCCTGCACACCCCCTATTGGGGATGTGCCCGCAACCAAGGTACATGCCCTTGACCGGAATCGAACCCGGGACCTTTCAGTTCACAGGCCGACGCTCTATCTATTGAGCCAAACCGGTTTCAGCCAGAAAATTATTGTAAATAATCAATCAACCAGGAGCCTTTTTTTCATTTGAATTGAAGATTATTTGTGACAATAAGCATTGTTATTCAAATTAGGAGTCAGAGTGAAAGGATGCTGAACAATCAGTTCATAAAAATCAAACATTTTTATTGATTTTAAAGAGAGGAAAGGAAAGGGATAGAGAAATAGAAAAATAGATGAGAGAGACACGGATGAGAGAGAAACATCAATTGGCTGTGTCCTGCAGGCCCTCTACTGGGGATCGAGTCTGTAACCTGGGCATATGCCCTGACCTGGAATTGAACCATGACCTCCTGGTTCATTGGACCATGCTCAATCACTGAGATACACTAGCCAGTTTGAATAGTCAGTTCAGAAGGCAGGTATATGAACTTGGGGCTGAAAAAAGACCAGGTGTCTAAGAGTTTATATGATCAGCCAATAGTGTCCTCTCCCTAGGAGGGACTCTCTTTCACTTACTTTGCCCATAGTCCTGGGAAAGGGAAAAGGGAGGATCAAATGGTGACTTATTTCAGGTTCCATATCGCTTGGTCTACGCCTCTCAGCCTAATTATTGCCATGCCAATCTCCTATGTTCCTCTTTGGGCTTTAGCTTTGCTATTTTGCCTGAAATGCTGCCTTTGCTCAGAAGGTATATCCTGTTGCCATATTCCACATGAGTTGACAGAAGATTTATCTAGTAGAATTTTTGTAAGTTTGCCTTTCTTCCCCACAATTTGAGTTGCTTTGCCAAGAAGGCAGACTTTACTAATGTAAATAAATTTTTAAGTGGTAAAAATAAAAAAATTGAAAGAAAAAATTAATGTACTGTCTAAGTGCTACTGATATTTGTATGTGGAAAATGAAGATTTGGGTCTTGGCATACTTAATATTGAATTGTTAATTTCTGAAGCAATTGGTCAATAGGTTGAGTTACTTCAGAGGTCATTAACAAAGGGGAGGATTTTGCCTTCTCATCTACTCTGCCAGATCTAGTTCAGACTGTTTAAGTATGGTTAAAGGTGAAGGAGAGCTTTGGAAACAGTTGCATTAAATCTTTTTGGGGGTTAGAATATGTTCTATAAAGCGCTCATCCCTTCCTATTCCAAACACCTCCGCAATGGACTGAATGTTTATGTCTCCCCCAAATTCCTATGCTGAATATGAGGGAGACAATTCTCAAGATAACAGTATGAGGAAGTGGAGTCTTTTGGAGGAGATTAGGTCATGAGGGAAGAGCCCTCATGAATTGGGTTAGTGCTCTTATAAAAGAAACCAGAGAGAGATCCCTTAGCCATGTGAAGATAGAGGGAAAGGCACAGAATATAAACCAGGAAACAGGTTATCACTGGACACTGAGTCTGCTGGTGCCTCAATCTTGATATTCTCAGATTCTAGAACTGTGAGAAAGGAAAGTTTTGTTGAAAAAAAATATATATATATGTAAAATAAATCAGACTTTACCCAGTGGGGCAATGCCACTTTTAACCTGGACACCTTCTGTACAAGGGGGTATATTTTGTATTATGGGTGAAGTCTTGACGTTTTGTGAAGCAATGGCTCTTTTCTATGTACTGAGTAGTTTTATAATCATTTTTACATTCAAGGCAGGAAAATGCACCAGGTTTGACCCACATTGAGCAGGAAGCTGTCAGGGCCTGCTCAATGAGGAATCTTTCTAAGGCTGTCACAGGAAAAAACAAAAAACAAAAACAAAAACAAAAAAGCACCATTTAATATTTGATGCTTTGTATGACTGGCACCTCACCCAGGAGGCAAATTCTACTCCCATTAGGATAGGTACCTAAACTGTTTTTCAGCTGTGAAAGGCGATGTCTGACTATTCATTCCAATAATTACAACAAATAAACAACCCAATAACTGGTTAAGAAGTATATAATTTTGGAGTATACTTCCTAAAGAGCAAGACATTAAAAGTTGCAATAAGTCTACTGAACTTTTTCAAATGACCTAAAAGCCCATGGGCTCTGCTTAAAGTTATTATAATCATTAGCAAAACTAGAAATATTCAGTTGGAAAGCACCAAAAACAAATAAAATAGCCACAACACCATTCTACCAATCTAATTAAAGATAAGAACTTTACTACTGTTTTTTTTTTAAGACAAAATCATTAATAAAATAACTTATTAGCCACATGAAAGATCATCTAATTAAGGACATGCCTCACTTTCTTAATAAAAAGTACATCTTAAAGAAGTGTTCAAGATACTCAAATTCCTCCAAACTGGTGTTTAAACATTCAGGCTGCTGAGTATCAGCTGTTACAGTGTCACTCAGAGAAGTGGCACGATGCTTCGGGTTTATTATGTAATTATTCAGTCATAGGAAAGGGAGGAACAGAGTCCTGACAGTTTCAAAAGTATAGTTTGAAGATTGTCAAGTATGAGAAAAAAATCCAATGATCTGGAAAAGAGGATAGGGTGGAAGATTAGGAAGACTGAAGAGTCCTAGAGAATGAAAAGTGCCATTATATTTAAAATGTACTACAGGAAGAGTATTCCCAATATTAGGACATTCAACATATGACCAACTTGGCTACTATATTTAAATTATTCTTTCTTCAATAAAAAGTGGGTTTCAGTATATCAGAATTAAAAAAATCCTTCTTGTCATATATTTAAATTTAATCTAGAAGTTAGAGGAAAACAAAATTTTTATAAAAATTTATGTTAATATTGTGGGAAAACTTTATAAAGCAAGCAATGCCAATTTAAGAGGTACTAACAGAATGTACATCCAAATCTCAATATAGGTGTCATTTAACAATGCCATTCTCTTTATTAAAGGACTATATGTTGCGATATTATCCCATTTCTTCTAGCACTTTCAGAGGAAAGCACAATCAATTCTGCAAGCTGAGAGAACTAGGCCAATATAAATTGATGGCTCAGGCACATCCTAGAGGATTCAAAGAATATGCTATTTTTAACTCCCTTTCACTTCAACAGAGAAGTGAACAAGGAAATAGTGTGTTCAGCAGAAAAGTACTGCCTAAGGCTGTAACAGGCTAGTTTTATTTTATACAGGTGACCTGAACTACCATTTGTGTTAAAGGAAAGCATCTTAATATGGATTAGATATAATTAGAAAGATAAAAAGAATTGAAGAACTATTTAATCAGAATAGCCATAAACCTAAGGTTTATTAAATTTTATGATGTAATATTTTTGAAACTAAACTTGTATAGCTGAAGCAATGTGAGGGTAGTTTTTTTGAGGAGCCATTTTGCCAACTTCAAATTTATTGGCAAGTAGGTATTTACAGGACAATTTAGAAGAACTGCTTCCAAATAATCAAATCCTCAAGTTTTTGAGGGTTCATGATCTGTCTTATGTCTGTGGCACTATCTTAGTGAACAAGCAAGTTCAACTACTAGCCCCTTAGGTAAATTTGGAGGAAGACACACTTGTCAGCAAATTTTCACTATTCTTACTCCTCTATATCAACCTTTGGACTCCTATCTCTGTGCCTGAAGTAAACAGAAACACACACACACACACACACACACACACACACACACACACACACATCTAATAAAAACAGCCACAGAGATTATAGCTCATAACTATAAATGATAACCCTACGGAAGAGTCTATACAACTCAAGAAAATCTATGGGTACTTACCAGATACATTGGCTCCAGATTTCATTGGCGGCAGGTTGATGGAGAAGGGAAAATGGAAATAGGTGGATTGGTAGGTATTATACAATGTCTAAATCTGTGCTGGTCATACAACACTAAGAAATGCTCACAGAATCAATGGGAAAACAATAGCCAAGGCTACCAAACATAATAATATAAACACAAAATTTCTATTCCTATTACTCCCATCAAAAGTTGTCTTTAAAAAAAAATGACTTTGTGTTCAGAGTCCCTACTTGCCATAGCCAAGTCTTTATTATTAGCACCCCTCCCCTGCTTACCAAATAGGACCTTTTCTTCCTTGCATGCCTCTTACATTCTAGTTAATTGAAATTTGCATCTTGTAATACTGCCAATATTTTGTGCATCTTTAAGACTGTTTATCCTAAAATGTTTCTTCTATACCAAGCATGTCAAATTCAAAAGCTAACAAGGGCTAAATAAATAAACAAGGCATGCAGCCCTTGGGCCCCGAGTTTGACATGCTTGTTCTACACAGTGCAGTTCATCAGGACCCGACTGTAGTCTGCAGGTAATAAAACTTAATCAGTTTGGAACCACATGGTTCTGAGTTATGAAAAGCTGGAACTGAAGATATAATGCACTTATATTCTTTGAATTTATCAACTGGTTGCAAAACTAAAATGATATTTAGTTTTACAGAGTCATTTGCTCCCCATATGCATACAATATCAGTTTAGAAAAAACACACAAATGGAATTATATCTCTGGTCAGAGTCCAAGTAGCTTCAAATGATTTTAGGTATCTTATTTGATGGCATGCTTTAATGCATAATAATCCTAAAAGTTACAAAGCAACAGGAAAAGAGACATATTTGACTTTTGCTAATGAGTTTGGCATACTTAAGAAATTAAACTTAAAAATTTTTTTAAAATTCATATCAGAGAGGAAGTAAGAGGGAAAGAGAGATACAAACAATGATGAGAGAATCGTTAATTGGCTGCCTCCTGCACCAGGGACTGAGCTCACAACCCAGGAAGTAGCCTGACGGGGAATAAAACTGGGACCTCCTGGTTCAGACATTGACACTCAACCACTGAGCCTCACCGGCTGGGCAAGACATTAAACTTTTAAGAAAAGCTCCAACCAAAATGAATCTGCCACACAAATCTGCTTTGGAAAAGAAATTTAAGCAAGAGCTTTCACAAATTTTTAAAAGGTAAATTACATTAAGCCAAGGTTGTCATTTAAATTCAAGTCCCTATTGCTGAGTATGATGCATGATTAACTGGTATTACAATTACAGGAAAACATAAGCAAATGTTAATATCTTAATACAGCAATAAAAAAAAAAAAACCCAAGAAGAAAAATATAAAAAGTAGTGGAAACCTGAGTAAAAAGAAGCCAGGAAGCAGCTGAAAAAGAGACCGGTTCACTGTGAGAAATGTAAACCTCTCAGACAGTGCTACGGCCCCGAATCCAACAGCTCAGGAACAAGGCCAATTATTGCAAAATAGTAAACATATATGGTGAAGCTGCAAACTTTTCAAAAGAGTCATAAGAATGAAAGCAGCTAGAAAGAAAACAGCCAGGGCCTTACAAACCTAAAATCTTTGCTATAAAAGATTGCAGAAAAAGGTTTCTTTATAAGTAGAAAGCAAAGTTCTTAAATGTAGTATACTTTATAGTCTCCAAGCTGTAAATTTATGATAAAGAGTTAGGATAACAAATCCTAATTGTAACTGGCAAGTAACCAGACTTTTTAAAGTGTTGCTTATATGACTCAGTTCGTCATAGTAAGTCACTTGTAAACCAAGTCTTCAATATTTCTACCTTTCTGAACTAGAAAAGACTCATAAGATAGACACACAGAATCATGGAATTTTAGAGTACACAGAGGCTTCAATAGAAAACACAGTAAAACTCCCTTAATTGAAAAAACGAGTAAATTGAAACTCAGAGGCTCTAGGTCAGCCGTGGGCAAACTACGGCCCACGGGCCGAATCTGGCCCGTTCCGCTGTTCTATCCGGCCCATGGAGCCGAAAGAGCAGAGGGTTCTCTTGCTCTCCCTTCTGCTCCTTCACCAGCAGCCCAAGATGAGAGTGCCAGCATGGTCAGGTTGCTTTAGTTCTGGTCCTCCGGTCCAGTTTAAGAACCCATTGTGGCCCTCGGGTCAAAAAGTTTGCCCACCCCTGCTCTAGGCGATACACCTAAAAGGAGTTAAAAATAAATAAGGGCTGCCAGGATTGACTATTTTGTTTTCTTTCATGTCATATACTACATTGTCCAAAAGCCTTATGTAGCCAGAATTTCTTCTGCTTCTGTTGACTGAGATTGACTACCTTGTTTTGAATGACCAGAGTAGCTCCACATTCATAACAAAAGATTTGTTTATTCATTTGTAATGTCAGTACTAATTTCAATTCAGTTCCCTTAATAGACTGGCGGTTTACTGACAAGGAGATCAATAACTGCTGTGGTCCTCTGGCACAAATACAGATAAAAGACCAAAGTATTTCAACGTTTTTCTCTGTATCTAAAAGGAAAAATAGAGAAAATCCTATAATTCATTGCCCATACCCTACCTGGCCTAAGAATAGTTGATTCAATTGGGTTTGTTAATTTATGGCAAAAATTTCTTTAAAGTTATATACAAACATTTAAAAATTATTTATTTGTGCCTCAGTGAAGAAAAATTGTTCCAAATCTATCAGTGCTTTCATTATTTGGTTGAATAATTATTTCACCCTTTCAGGTAATAAAAGATAACAAAATGCCTAACTGTTTGAAGAAAAAAATGTTAAGATGTGACAGCTTTTAATTTTAATCAGTTTGGGATGATAGAATGTATAGAAATATAAGGAAAAAATAAGAAAAAGGTCTAATTCTTACATATAAAACGTAAATTATTGAGACAGAAATTGCTATAAATCTGTGAAAAAAATCAGAAACAAAAAGTTGCCTGTCCCTTTCCCGATGCATTTTGTTTTTCTATTAGGACACCTATGAACATAATGTATATTTTCTATAAGTTCTGACATAAAAAATAAGCATTAGCTAACTAAAAAAGTCTTTGGATTATAACTTTAAAAAATATTAAAATACTACAAATTCTATAAAAAGGTTCAATATAATTACTAACACAGTACTTGGCACTGACACTACTAAACTTTTCTTTCAAGGCAAATTTCTATTGTGTTTATTGGCAGAACAAAATTTCTTTCCCTTTTAGATAAGGATTTTTTGAGGATTTATTTCTCTTTTTTCTTTGAAATAAATGACATTAAACTAACTTAAACTGTACATTAAGAGGATACTACATAAAATAACTGGGAGGATAAACTCTAGTTATAAAGTATTATATTATGACCAAACACAATGTCAAAAACTATTCAGACATACACTGAGTGGACAGATTATTATGATCTCTGAATGTAGGATAATCTGGCCACTCAGTGTGTGTGTGTGTGTGTGTGTGTGTGTGTGTGTGTGTGTATGTGTGTATTAGAGGCCCGGTGCATGAATTCATGCATGGACGGGGTCTGGCTATCCTGGCCAGGGGTAGGGGACATGGGTGGTTGGCCGGCCTGCCTGCTGGTCAAACTTCTGATTGAGTGGACAATTTACATATTAGCCTTTTATTATATAGGATATACATTGACTGGCCAGATTATTATGCATCCAGAGATCATAATAATCTGGCCACTCAGTGTATTGTCTCTATTCCTATATTATCCAAATGCAATCTAATTTACTTACTGTTTTTTCCTTCTCACTATAAGTAGCATTAGAAAAAAACCCCAAATTAAAATATGACTGATGATAAACACATGCTGTCATACACATATTTGGCCTTCAATTAGGAGTGTCATTTTCAGTTGTTTTCCTTTAAGTGGGAATATTTCTTGCAAGGATCCATTTGTATAGGCTCACTGATCCCACCAGTGACTAAAAGTTTTAATTTTGTAGGCAATTTGACGAAAATTTAGTCGTGAAAAAGAAGAAAACTAGCTCACACAAATGCAGAACAAAGGATTTTTGATTGCCTCATTAAAAGGGTGTACTAACAAACTGTTTATTAGGCACACACAAGGTGCTTGAATGGAGGATGTGAAGGTAATTTTTTATTATCCTGGCATCAGCTATAATCAGTATTATAATTTTCAGAGAAAAAAAAATCAAGACCAAAACAACATGAAAAGTCAGTCACTGAGTTTCTAGGAAAACTTGGAAACTAGTTCCTATAAGAACAAAACAATAATGTATTAAAGCTAATGAGCAGTTTCACAACTAATGTTTTTACGTATAAAGAACAATTTTTGATGCCTTTAAAAATAATAGCATATATTAGTTTACATTATAAGTGGACTATATTGTTAACCTTCAGGAACTAAAGAGTCATACTGAAGACAGGGCAAATTCAAAGTTGGCTAAAAGGACCAATACTTGTACACAACATTCTTAAGAAGAGTATCTGTCACACACACAGTTCAGGGACAGTAACACACAAAAAGGAAGAACCTACACACGAAGTATAAGACAGATTAAGGAGCAACAGACTAAGGACTGGAACTTCTGTAGGGATAATAAGTATGAGGCCTGTCTTGTAAAGGAAGTTGGTAAGTCAAAATGATCACTGAAGATTGCACAAGTGATGAGAAGCAAAACACTTCTCTTCAGATTGTATAGCGCAGGAGTCTTCCTTCAGAAACTGCAGTTGCCCTTAAGAGCTCTAAACAATATCAAGAGCAAAACACTGCCTAAGTGGAGGTGAGGGATTATGTAGCCTCACTAAGTCATACTGAAATAGTCTGAGAACCCCCAATGAGTCAAACAGCCAAAAAGGCTCCAAAGAAACGAATAAAAATTATATTTCAATACCTAAAATTATGAAAAGCGGAAAAAACAAAACAAAACAAAAAACAAAACAAAACACCCTTATTCAACATCCAGGACAGAAATACACATCTAGGTGGGAAGCGTGCAGAGAAATGAGTTCAGTAAAATAAGATAGTTTTATATATTGAGGTCAATTGTTTTCATTGAATACTTAAAAAAAACTTTGAGTTTTAATATATTTGATATGCCTAGTATTAGATTGCATTTGATTTTTAAAATACCTTTCACTATACAACCAGCAAACTGAAAAACAAAATACAAACACAGATATTTAAGACTATCATTTGTTTTAGAAGCATTCCTACTGACACTGAGACAAAAATTTTTCACTAGACTAGAGTTCTCAATCAAATTTAGGTTCAGGAGACATTTTAACTTGCCTTCTTGCCTCTCTATTGTTGTTACCATCGGTGGCTTACCAGGCTGCAAAGAAAGCTTCCACTACGATGGTAGTGAGCACCAGGAAGCTGCTTACCATACTGCTCAGCCTGGTACAACCTGCTCATCATGGCTCCCTACCCTTTAGCATATAAACCTAACCATGTGGTATTTGCTTGCAGGTGCTAAGATTTGCCCACTCTTGTACATATCTGAGACCCTTGATAGACTGAGTGTAGCAGTATCTTAATAGTAAGACTGAAATATAGCAGAATGAAAAAAAGCAGTACCTGAGCACTAAGAATTAATGACAAAAATACTACTCACTTGTCTGCTGTGCGGTCTGCAGCAGTGGTTGGTTCAGATGTGAATTGTAATGGACAGAAGGGACTGGGCGATACTGAGGTTGACTGGAGTGATAGTGGCCTGGAGCACAATAACAGGCTGGCATCTAGGATAAGAATCGAGAGAAAAAAATCAATTTTACTTGCAATAAAATCTTTTTCTGCGATGCAAATCAGAGTATAATAAAGTAATAATTCCTTTCAACACCAATCATCTGAAAACTGTTTTTCTTAGCTTTAACTGAAAATTTTTAAAACATTTCAAACATACAATATAAATACTTCTACCAATCTGATTTAGTAGATATTAATTTTTTTGGGTCATATTTGTTTCAGATTCTCCTCTCTTTAACAAAACCAAACACTACTGATATGGTTGAAGGATCACTCAATATTGTCTGGTTGCACATTCCACAAAAAAACCCCATTATCCTATAGTTAGAATATATTATTCCTATAAATGTTTGAAAATGTCTAATATCGGGGGAGCAATGGTAAGATATGTACACATATACCTTAATAAAAAAATGAGAAGAGAAAAAAAAAAAAAGAAATGCTAAAAAAAAGCCACACACACAAAAAACCCCAAACTAAAATGTCTAATATCTCTCTCTCTCTATATATATATATATGTTACCCATGTATAAATTGTTGAGAATATAAAAAAATTACATTTATGGTACTCTACTAATAAACTTCATGCAACTTATTTTGCAATTAACATTGTTTATGAGACTTTTTTGGTTTAAACATGTACTGCTAGCTCATTCAAGTTAAATGTTGAATAGCAATCATTATATAAATAAGACACTTTATCCATTTCCACATTAATGCACAGTTGAACTGGTCCCATTCCTTAATTTTTCTTATGTAAATTAAAACACCAATACAATTTTATTTGTCAACTAGAGGCTTGGTGCATGAAATTCATGCAAGGGGGGTGGGACATGGGGTGGAGTCCCTCAGCCAGCCTGACCTGCACCCTCTCGCAATTCGGGACCCCTTGGCCGATCCTGCAGGGAACTCTGAGGGATTGTGCCTAAATCAGCATTTGTTTTTTTTTTTTTTTTTTAATAAATCTTTATTGCTCAGATTACAATTGTTTCTCCTTTTTCTCCCCCATAGCTCCCTTCCACCTTATTCCCACCCCACCCTCTGCCCTTACCCCCTCCCCCCACTATTGTCCTCATCCATAGGTTATACAATTTTAATCCAGTCTCTTTCTGCACCCCACACCCCTTCACCCTGATAATTATCTATCCACTCCCTTTCTTTGCCCCTAATTCTATTATATTCACCAGTTTATTCTATTCCTGAGATTTTTAATTCACTTGACCTTCTTCCTCTTCTTAAGTAATACCTTTCAGCATTTCATATAATACTGGTTTGGTGGTGATGAACTCCTTTAGCTTTTTCTTATCTGTGAAGCTCTTTATCTGCCCTTCAATTCTGAATGATAACTTTGCTGGATACAGTAATCTTGGTTGTAGGTTCTCCCTATTCATCACTTTGAATATTTCTTGCCACTCCCTTCTGGCCTGCATGGTTTCTGTTGAGAAATCAGCTGATAGTCTTATGGGTGCTCCCTTATAGGTAACCAACTGCTTTTCTCTTGCTGCTTGTAAGATCCTCTTTTTGTCTTTTACCCTTGGCATATTGATGATGATGTGTCGAGAAGAATTTTTCTTTGGATTCCTCTTGTTTGGGGTTCTGTAGGCTTCCTGTACTTGTAAGTCTATTTCTTTCACCAGGTGAGGGAAGTTTTCTGATATTATTTCTTCAAATATGTTTTCAGTATTTTGCACTCCCTCTTCTTCTGGCACCCCCATAATTCTGATGTTGGTGCGCTTGCAGTTGTCCCAGAGGCTCCTTACACTATCTTCAACTTTCTGGATCCTCTTTTCTTCTTCCTTCTCCAGCGGAGTGTCTTTTGGCTCTTTGACCTGATTCTTGTGTTCTTCCATTCTGCTGTTGGATCTCTGCATAATATTTTCCAATTTAGTCAGTTTATCTATACTTTTTAGTTGGGTCTCATGAAGTTTATCGAGCTTTTCTAGAATATTGTTGCATAACCTTAGAACCGTAGTTCTGAACTCTATATCCTCCATCTCTTTTGTTTGAGATCTATTTCCTTGCCTCGGCATTATCACTATTTTTCAGAGTTGGTAGGATGGCTTTGTGTGTTTGGTGTCCTATATAGCACAGTGGATCAACCTCCTCAGTTACCTGAGGTAGACACTCTTTGTGATCCCCTTTGTGGACTGCGTGCACAGCTTTGTTGTAGCTAAGTCTTTATTGTTGTGAATTGACCTTCAGGCCAATTGGATGTGGGTATCAGCTGTGTCTACTCTGGGATAACTTCTGTATTGGAGACAGTCTTATAGGATCAGACTTGAAAAACTGCAGAAGCCTCTGCTCAGCTTGGATGGGGCGGAGTCTCAGGGCTGAACTGACAGTCTTGGCTTCTGCCCTGCCCTTGTGCACTCGCCTGAGTTTCCGCCTGACCGGCCCAGTTTCCCCAAGCAAGAGCGTGGGTGCCGCAGGGGCTCACCCGGACTTGGGCTGGTCTGTAGTCTGGAGCTTCTGACTCCTTCCGCTACAGAGAGGCCGCCATCTTGTACATAGAGGCAGCGGCAGCCACCATGGTCAGACTGGAGCTTCTGACTCCTTCCGCTACGGAGAGGCTGCCACCTTGTACAGAGAGGCAGCGGTAGCCTCCGTGGTCAGACCTGGAGCTTCTGACTCCTTCCGCTCCGGAGAGGCCGCCACCTTGTACAGAGAGGCGGCGGCAGCCTCTGTGGTCAGACCTGGAGCTTCTGACTCCTTCCGCTCCGGAGAGGGAGAGGCGAGGTCAGACCTCAGCGCGTACTTGCTCGCGCGCGCGAGTCTGTAGACCCTGCAGACTGCGACTGCGGCTCCCGGTCCCCGGTCTCCCAGTCTCTGAGTCTCTGAGTCTCTGGGTGCCTTTCTCTACAGTCCAGACCACCCGTATGAGCCTGGGACCACGGAATTTCAGCCGGGGCTGGGGTTCAGTACAGTCGGAAAGGGTTCCGTGCAATCGGGGATTCCTCCCCTCCCACCGCCAGGCAGGTATTCGGCGGCCGCGTGAGCGAGCGTCTCCCTACCTCAGTGCTTTTCGGCTCCCAGTCCGATCCGTGAGCCTCTCTCTTTCTTTCTAGTTGTAGCTATTCCACTCCGCCAGCTTTCCTGACGTTTTGGTGAAGTCCTTTTTGATTTTAGTTGTTTTATTAATTAAATTGTTGATGAGGCGGCAGCTTAGGAGACTGCCTAGGCCGCCATCTTGGGTGTTCTCTCCTAAATCAGCATTTGGACATCCCTCTCGAAATCCGGGACTGCTGGCTCCTAACCACTTACCTGCCTGCCTGCCTGATTGTCCCTAACCCCTCTGCCTGTCGCCTGATCACCCCTAACTGCTAATGCCTTGGCCCCCGCCACTGTGACTTTGTCCAGAAAGAGGACCAGATGACCAGAAGATGTCCTGTTAACCTGGTCTAATTAGAGTATTACCCTTTTATTAGTATAGATTATGCTTTAATAAAGGTGGACAAAATGCCAGTAAGACTAACTTAACTTAGTTTTCCTTCCAGAGCTATTTATATCTACTTTGAATTTCTCTTAAAGTAATCTCATCTAGTTTGGGGTGAAGAATAACCCAGTGATACAGCAGTATGTGATAGATAACATTTTTCAGTTCATTGGCTCTCTCGGGCTCTGCTCTTCTGACTGGGTTACTATTAAAAGAGAGACCTATGAAGATCTTCAAGAGTGCCCATTTCATTAGGAAACCAGCCAAGTAAAGAATTTCTAGATTGGTTATAAGCCAAGAATCCCCAATATTTACTGTCATATTCTTCTGTCTTTGAAAGATTAGACAAATAGAGATGTGATTCCTTAATTTTTCTTAGAGATATCAGCAATAAATAGTAGGTCCTAATTTTAGATCTCATCCTTTATTAGACTTTTCAGCATGTATGTATGTATGTGTATATACACACATCCTATGTAATAAAATATTATGCAAAGTAACCGTCACTCAACTATACCCACAAGCCACGCCCACCAGCCAATCAGGAGTGAGTATGCAAATCAACCCAACACAAGATGGCTGCAGCCATGGACTGAGCAGGAAGCTTGGATTTCCCCAGCAATGGAGGAAGACAAGCTTTCCGCAAACCCTGGAAGGCCTAGGCCTCCACTCAAGCCTACAAAGTTTCAATTATAGAAGATAAATAAATCCCAGATACCAGGGTCTCCACTTGGGTTGCCAAGAGGCATGGCTGGCCTGCAAACCACCACAGGCCCCTCGCACAGGCTGCCCCACACCCCAAGGGAACCCCCACCCTGATCCAGGACACCCTTCAGGGAAAACCAGCTGGCCTCCACCCATGCACCAGGCCTCTATACCAATAAAAGAGTAATATGCAAATTGACCATCACTCCAACACACAAGAAGCATGCCCCATGTGGTCAAAGATCCTGCCCCCACATGGACACAAGATGGCCAACACAAGATGGTTGCCACAAGATGGCCTGCAAGGGAGGGCAGTTGTGGGCGATCAGGCCAGCAGGGGAGGGCAGATGGGAGGGACCAGGCCTGCAAGGGAAGGCAGTTGGAGGCGATCAAACCTGCAGGGGAGGGCAGTTAGTGGTGACCAGGCTGGCAGAGGAGGGAAGCTGGGGATAACCGGGCCTGCAGGGAAGGGCAGTTGTGGGAGACCCAGGCCTGCAGGGGAGAGCAGTTGGGAGGGTGGGGGAGAGACACAGGCCTGCAAGGGAGGGCAGTTAGGGTAATCAGGCTGGCAAGGGAACAGTTAGGCATCAATTGGGCTGGCAGGGGAGTGGTTAGGTGGTGATCAGGCTGGCAGGCTGAAGTGGTTAGGAGCTATTAGGAAGGCAGGCAGGCGAGCATTTGGGGGCCAGCAGACCTGAATTGTGAAAGGGATCTTATCAGGATTGGGCCTAAATGGGCAGTTACACATGCCTTGAGGGGTCCCAGATTGGAAAGGGTGCAGGCTGGGTTGAGGGGCATCCCCTGGCCCATGCACGAATTTCCTGCATCAGTCCTCTAGTATATAAATAATGTTTTTTCTTAAATAATAAGCTAATAGGCAAATTGTCCCTTCAACTAGGAGTTTGACCAGCAGGCAGGCCAGCCAACCACCCATGTACAAATTCATGCACTGGGCCTCTAACACACACACACACACACACACACACACACACACACACACACTAAATGGCCAGATTATTATGTGTTCAGAGATCATAATAATCTGGGCACTCAGTGTATACATGTAATATATATAACAATGGAGAGAGGGTAAAAAGAATTATATTGCTGCCCAGCTGGTGTCACTCAGTGGTTGAGCATCAACCTATGAACGAGGAGGTCACATTTCAATTCCCAGTCAGGGCACATGTCCGGGTTGTGGGCTTGATCCTCAGTAGGGACTGTGCAGGAGGCAGCTGGTCATTATGCTTCTCTCTCATCATTGAAGTTGCTCTCTCTAACTCTTCTTTCATCTTTGACACAATACTTGCAGTTTCATTTAAACATCAGGTAGATTATGATACCATACATGTAGTTGTCCCTAAATACAGTACACAAAAAACAAGATTCAAATGGCTGTAGATAAGAAATCAACAGATGAAATACAATGAAACACTAAAAGACAAGGCCAGTGTGGCCCAGTGGCTGTTGGCTGGGGCCTCCCTCCCTTCCCCTGGCCGGCCCTGCCACCTGGTCAAACTCATAGACAAACTCTCGGTCGAGAGGACAATTTGCATACTACGTTTTTATTACATAGTATTTTAGTTAAAAATATATTATTATTGATTTCAGAAAGGAATAGGGAGAAAGAGATAGAAACATCAATAATTGATTGGCTGCCTCCTACATGCTCACACAGAGATCTGGCCCACAACTCAGGCATGTGCCTTGACTGGGAACTGAACTGTGACCTCCTCGTTCATGAGTCAATGCTAAACCACTGAGATATGCCAGGTGGGCAAAATGCATTTTACTTATTTATAAAAATGCTTTTTTTATATACCTATACCCACATATATATATTTTTTATTAAATTCAGAGAGGAACAAAGAGAAAGAGAGAGAGAGAGAAATAACAATGACTATGAGAGAGAATCATTGATCAGCTGTCCCTCCTCACACAATCCCTACTGGGGAATGAGCTTGCAACCTGGGCATGTGTCCTTGACCAGAATTGAACTTATGACAGTTCAATCGCAGGCCAATGCTCTATCCACTGAGCCAGCTCTATCCACTAGGGCTGCATTTTATTTTTATAGTGCATTTACTTTAATGTGTTTTATTTAAGCAAATTATAAAAAACAAACCTGAGTCAGAAGGAAAACTCCAAATCACATAATTTACTCAACTGTCATGTTGTAGCATGCACTTGAAAATCACCAGAGAAAAGAAAATGACAAGTTTTGCTTACACATCCTTATACATGCTTTAAAAAAATATTTTTATCAATTTCAGAGAGGGAGGGAGAGGGAGAGAAATAGAAACATCAAGGATGAGAATCTTTGTTGGCTGTCTCTTGCAGCATACCCCCTAATGGGGATCCAGCCCACACCCCAGGCATGTGCCCAGACCCAGAATTGAGCCGTGGCCTCGACCCTCAACCATTAAGTCACAACAGCTGGGCCTGCACAAATTCTTTCCCTGTCAAATTACAAATTAACACTCTAATGTAGCCCTAGTCAGTTTTACTCCGTGGATAGAGCATCAGCCTGAGGACTTAAGGGTCTTGGGTCAAGGGCACATACATTCCTAGGCTGTAGGCTCAATCTCCAACCTTAGTTTAATGTGGGCACCAACTGATATTTCTTTCTCATTCTGTCCCTCCCCCTCCCTTTCACTCTCTCTAAAAATCAATGGAAAAATATCCTCGGGTGAGGATTAACAAAATCAAATGAACACAAAGACGCTAATGTTAAATGAAAAGCCTCCACAGAGGGGTAGGTGAAAAGGTGACCTACCTGTGGTGAGGGCTGTTGAATATACCCCTGCTGCTGGAGCACAGGCTGGCTGACAGGGTGACCAGAAGCAGAATAGCCAGCAGTAGGGACGGGCTGCCCAGGTGGCAGTGGGGGAGGAGGAGGGGGAGGGGGAGGAGGAGGCGGTGGTGGCAGTAGTGGTGGTGGAGGAGCCGCTGTCATGATATAGCCAGACTGCTGTGGGGACTGAAGAACAACAGTGGACTGGAACATGGTAGCATGAGGGTCAGAACCATCTGTAGATGGCTGGCGGGCAAGACTCATGTGGCTAAACTGAGACCCAAGGTTGTCCTGATAAAAAAGGAAAAAGTTAAATCAGTATGCCTTCCGTATACAGACCAAACTTATCAAAGAAAACAATTTCCTGTATTTTAAGATGAGTTGCAATAGTGTATATTATGGAAATCATATGTCTTTATCAGACATGACTTAATAAAAGAACAGCTTCAAAAAAATTAAACTTCTATGCAGGAAGGAGTAATATTACAATGCCGTCACTACGAACTGCTTATAAAATATAGATAATGAAAATGCATAGCATGCAGAAGAGTAGAGTGTAACATTTCACACACAAACAATAAAAAAACACTTATTTAAATAAAGATTAAAAACACATTAGCATAAAAACCCACACCTGAAACTTATATGTTGATCAATGTCACCCCAATACATTTAATAAAATAAAAATTGCATTAGGATATGAAAGTGAAACTGACAGGACTTCAAACTCCAGGTAACTAGTAAGGCACAGTACTAATTATTCTTCACTTAAAATCATCACCTCTTCCTAGAAGGCAGGATTCACTAAAAGCATCTTTGTGTCTCCTATTATACCTAACAAATATACTAGCAGAAATTAAATAGAAAATCTATCTACCTTGTCCTTTTTCTAATTTCTCAAAAATAATTTAGCCCTAATTCTGTTCTTCGCTAATATGTTTCAATCTGTTCCTTAAGTCACATGTCAAACAAATGAAATCCAAACAATAGTTTCTTACTGCTTTTGCTACTTGGTGAGCAGGCAATGGTGCCCAGCCAAGATAGGGTTGTGATTTATGTTACCCGACAAATGTTTCTCTGGCTCAACAATATAAATACCAGTTCTGACTAGATAATATCATCACTGAAATGAAAACCACGGGGTTAAAATGGTATTTCTCTGCTCCCAAGGAGCCACAGATTGGCAACAATATAAACCACACCTCCATATTATGCTAAGAGGAAAACTGAAAAAAAGTTAAAAACTTAAAAAATTGAGCAATGAAGTTGTCAGATCAAAGTTACATGTCTGTAATTTCTAAAGTCTTCAGTGTTTCCCCAACCCCCCGCCCCCCAAAGTAAATTAAGACTATAGCAAAGATATGGGATGAAAATGGGAACCTGATTTAATGACTGAAAATACATGGTTTTACTCTTCCCAAATAGCTGTTCTGTTCTTCTAACTCTGTGATCGGCAAACTGTGGCTCACAAGCCACATGTGACTTTTTGGCCCCTTGAGTGTGGTTCTTCCACAAAATATCACGGCCTGGGCGAGTATATTTTGAAGAAGTGGCATTAGAAGAAATTTTAGTTTAAAAAATTTGGCTCTCAAAAGAAATTTCTATCATTGTACTGTTGATATTTGGCTCTGTTGGCTAATACATTTGCCGACCACTGTCCTAACTCAATGCATAGTTTCAAAAGGGAAAATATATATCTAAATACACTAGTTGTAATTACCAATATTTTAAAAAGAGACACCATAACTGCATACCACCATTACAGTCATCTTGGCAAAAGTCAATTTTGTTATTCCAATGATCTACCATTATTCAAAACATTTTGAGGCTTTTATGTTATTCCTTTTAATGTTTGTCAATCTTAAAAATGCTGGCAAAATTTTACTTTTTCAGTCTGGAAGTGATTTTTAAAAATCATTAAGAACCAAAGCTGGTAAATAAGGTTGCCTCCAGCTTAAAACAAAACTACCCCAAATAAAACAAAACATTTCTAAAAAGTGTAGAGTGATTTTAAGATATAGCTAGTAATTTAACTTGGAAAGCATCTTCAAAATGTGATGGGGAAAGAATGTTATTAGGGAGATTCATTTTAAGGGAAGGAAACTGATATTTACTGAATATTTCACGTTAGGCACTATGCAAGAAGTACTGTATATCACTATTTCACATGATTACTAACTACAGGTTACATAGAAAACACAGCAGTGGTGCAACTGAGCCCTACGTGCGGTATAAGTTGGGAGCATACTTGGGATTAAAGGAGGTATCATTGCTTTATAGTTACAGATTACATATCTAGAGATCTTTGTTAGAAATTTACTTAGGAGGATGTCTCGTGTAGTTTTAAGTCTCAATTCACTCTAGTAACTGGCACTGAGTATGCTGGGCCTATGGCTTTGGGGAAAGACTGGAAAGTCTATCTCCAGATGAAAGCTGCCACCCCAGGATTGCATTGAGCTGCACTGACCTCCATGAGAAAAGCAGTGAAAACATGTTAGGACTACATGAAAATTATTTCATTATGAAAGGAAGGAAAAGATTAGGGATTATACAAATACTGTGATAAGCCAATATAACAAACCTATATAGTAAAAGCTTAAATGAGCATTACAACGGGATGACTATAACGACAGGTCACTATGATGTGTACTGACCACCAGGGGGCAGATGCTTAATGCAGGAGCTGCCCCCTGATGGTCAGTGTGCTCCCACAAGGGGAGTGCTGCTCAGCCAGAAGCCAGGCTCATGGCTAGGGAATGCAGCTGCCACACTGGGGAGCTTCTCCTGACTCAGTGACAGCAAAGCAGGCCAGAGGGAGCGGTGAGGGGGCCAGCACTGATTCAGGGTTTTCCCTGGCTGCCTGCCGCACTGCTACATCCCCTGAGGGGTGCCAGACTGCGAGAGGGCACAAGCAGGGCTGAGGGACACCCTCTCACCCACCCCCAGTGCATGAATTTTGTGCACTGGGCCTCTAGCACTTTAGGAAAGAAAATTAATTTATTTCTAATCCAAGATAGAAACACTTTTCAGTATATATGTATCCCTGACTTTAATCACATTCATGAGCCTTCATCACACATCCATCCACAAAAACAATGCAGGAGTGAATATAGAAATAGTACCACAGAATATTGCTGGGTGGGTAAGACTGGCAGGAGGGGGATGGGTAATGAGCTGTAGAGAATGGAATAGGCTGTGAAGAGGACTGCAGAAGACAAACAGGCTATGATAAACAGGTTGGCAAACAATGTTAATGTCAGAATAAAATGTTAGAAGAACTGCAAAAAATGGAAAGTCATATATATATTTTTTGGCAATAGCTTAAACTAGATTGATAAAGTCATCTTCAACACAACCACGTAGGAAACAACAAAAACAATGCAAAACGAGGAAACTCTACATAGTAAAAATTTTGAGAATATACCTATGTTTAATTTTGATACACAACTAAAAAGATAACTTTGCCATAAAAAGATTCACTGAAACAGGTATTTAAAATCCTATTATCTAACCAATACACTCCTGGTTTCTGTCAGTCAAAACAAAACCACTTTTCCTTCCTTCCTGATTTGATGAAAGGGCTGCTCTATTTAGTTATATAACACTAAACAATAAAATAAAAACTTCACTTATTTTGTTATCAGACAGCAGTAACTTACATAACATCTATGTCAGTTACTGCCTTTATTTGATATGGCACAATAAGGCACTCTTTTGGGACCAAAGTGCATAAATTAAAAAAATTTAAAGAAAAAAAATGTATTAGAGGTACCATTAAAAACAGCCTAAAGAAACAACACACACACACACACACATACAGGAATATGCAGACACACAAACACATCTCTTTTATATACAGAAGAGAAACATATTTTCTTGTAACTGAAAATTCTTATTAAAATCTGAGAAACTTGCCCTGGCCCTAGCGGCTCAGTGGTAGCGTGTTGGCCTGTGCACCGAAGAGCCTCGGGCTCAATTCCTGGTCAAGGGCACGTACCTGGGTGGCAGATTTGTTCCCCAGACCCGTTGCTTTGAGGGAAGCAACCAATCGATCTTTCTCTCTCTTCCCCCCAACCCCTCTCTCTAAAAATCAATGGAAAAAATATCCTTGGGTGAGGATTAGCAAAACAAACAAACAAACAAAAAAGCTGAGAAAACTAGTTCTTGCAATTTTTTTCACTAATGGTACATGCCTGCATTTCAGGGGAAAAGAATTTCCAAAAGGCACTCAATAAACAGGTGTTTGGAAAAATAAAAACATTTTAATCATTCTTAAATTTTATGGAATATAGCTGGCCATTTATAAGCTAACATTGACATCTGATTTAGATTTCCAATCTTTTATTTTCATAAACTATTGTTTATATACATATTGGCTTAAAAATTATTATAATTATAATCCATTTTATATGTGGGCAATCAGGCTAAGGTGAGTTAAGTGACCTGTACACTGTCATGTTAGCAAGCAATGGAGGAACCCAGGCAATTTTACCTAATAAAAACTCTTACTTTTGGTCATTCATATATATATGAATCTCTCTCTGGAATATTTTCAAAGAGAATACTTTAAAATTGCAAAATAAACCAACGGTATTAGGGGATAATCTAAAAAAGAAGAAATTCTTATGACAAGATGCATAAATGAGTGCATTTTTACAATATCAATGCAAGAGTTTCTAAAAATATGAAAGGCTTATATTAGTTTAGAACCTTTCAAGGAAATCTGAAATTAAGTACTAATAAAGGTAAAAGCTGAAAGATCTTTGAAGTACCTACTGTTCCTTCACTAACTTCTCAACTAGAAATGAGCAAGCTTCCTAATGGATGACAGCACCAAACACACTAAGTGAGGTGTAGTAGCTTTAGAAGTTCCAGGGTATTAAACGTAATGTTAAGGTAGACAGTCATTAAGATATAACTTTCTTCCAGACAACTTGACCTACTATGTAGGTGTCAGGTGAAATCGAAGCTTTAGCCTCCTCTGTGATAAATGAAAGGGCACTATGAGCACCAAGGGTATGTATTAATGTCTACCAGATTGTCAAGTGGTAATGACAAAAATGTGGGTTAAGGAAACTGGCCAATCAAAGTAAAAAAAAAGATGTTTAATGTTTTTATTATTATTATTATTATTATTATTATTGTTAGAGAAAGGAAGGGTAACAGGTTGCCCTCTAAGGGAATAGAGCCCGCAACCCAGGCATGTGCCCTGATCAGTTATTGAACCAGTGACCTCTTGGTTCCTGGGTTGACCCACAACTACTGAACCACACCAGCTGAGCATTTCCCCCCCTAAAAATATTTTTACTGATTTCAGAGAGGAAGGGAAGGGGAGATAGAAACATCAATGGTGAGAGAGAATCACTGATTGGCTGCCTCCTGCATGTTCCCCAATGGGGACCGGGTTTGCAACCCAGGCATGTGCCCTAGCCTGATGGGAATCAAACTGTGACCTCCTGGTTCCTAGGTTGATGCTCAACCAAGCCACATTAGATGGGCCAACGTAAAATTTTGATGCCACTTATTAAAAAAAAAGCCTTAGCACCCCCTTTTCCTATTTAAAATGTAACTGGCTGCAAAACAGCATCCACTTAAAGTGATTGGTTACAAGAAATGTAGCCCATCTGCAGGCTTTGGAAATCACCGAATTCTTTTGTGTGGTTATTTGAAATTCTGTTAATGATTATCTCAGTGTGCAAAAGATAGTTACTGAGTATCACCTGTTCATCCATTCTCTATTTTTATAACTGATGATGAATTATGAAGAATGCCAGGAAAAAGAGCCATGAAAATTGATGCATACCCTAAGATTTCAAATTATAGTCCAGTAAGGAATTTATTTCTAAAGTAAATGGTCTACTACACCTTCACTTACAATAGTCTCACAACTAAATCAAACTTATAAATTATAAACAACTTTTTTATTATCTTATGTTTTACATATGTCTTCAGTTATTTTTAAGAGGTACATAACCATAAACAAATCATTAGAATTTTTTGAAGCTACCAGACTAACTTTATTTTAACTGAATATGGGAGTCTTTGGAAATAGTTTCAGGCAATCTCCTCTACATATATGAATTCATATTTATAGTCTTAGGAATGCAACCTTGACGTCCATTTACTTTAGATAAACTGCCTTGCCTAGTAATGGGAGCGTTAGTTGCCAGAAGAACAATTATTTTCAGCCCTTCAAAGTATTTGATAACTTTATCAGATGGCTTGTACATTCTTCATCCCTACATAAAAATGATGTAATTTGTGAGCAAAGCTAATGAAAATTCTCTAGTTTATCACCATACTTCTTTTATAAGAAATTACTCTGCATTTTCTCATTAGTGAAATTTTTAGTGTAGAACTTGAGCAACTCAACTCAGTTTCTTCAAACTACTGATGTTGAATTTTAAAACAACACAATTTCATCACTGGGATAATGAACAATCCTAGTTTTATTTTTATATCTCTTGTCCTTTTCTTCCTGTCATGAAAAAGGGAAAAAATACTCACCAGACGCTCATAAGATATAAAATTCCCTTTCCCCCCATATATATTCTGTATTTATTAGCTGAAAAGCCCTTGAAGTTAACCTCTCTCTTTCTGTAAGTAGTGAGTGGGACATCACTGGTGGAGAATATTAAAGTTCTAAGAGATACTTACATGGGCTATCTCAATTATAATTAGTGAATTTAGTCCCAAAAATGCAAAGGCAGGTGAACTTAGCATTATGTAATCGTGGATATGTGCACCTGTGAGAAAATGTGATTAGCTGGTTGTTGTTGAGGTGGTGGGGGTGGCAGAGGTGGCTGTGCAGGTCCAGGCACTTGGGTTCTAATGGGCTGTTGAGTCATAGGAGGATTATACACAACTGGACTCCCATCTGGGTTTATGAAGGGCTGACCTAAAAAATTTAAAGAGAAGAAAAAAAACTTCACTTACAACAGAGTTTGAAAATAGGTCATTCTAGTAACAATTTACAGTACATGTCTACAATCCTTAGTCACAATTTCAAAGCCTCAAGTTTTTGAAAACCAAAAGATTTTCCTAGCTTGGGAGGCAAAGTCTGACTTTATATGAAGCTATTAATAGTCTTTATTTTCCCCACTTACAGTACATATTCCAAAGCTTCTGCAGTGTTTTACTATAAGGTTGCTTCTCCAAAACTTACTCAAGTTTATTTTATAATACATATTATTTTCTTAAAGCCTCTGGCTTCTAAATACATCTTGCTCTAGAGTTTAGTTACAAGATTGTGGTGCTTTATTTAGTGCTGCAATACATTTCAGTTTCAAGAACAAAATGCTTGACTTTGGGATACTAGAATATTATTAATTAGCCTTGATTAGGTGGTGGGAAATAGCTAATTTATAAGCCACTTTTAAGCATATTTAACTAATAAAATTAAAACTGAATAAAAATTTAAATGGTTGACAGCTTTGAATTTTAAATATATACCTGATGGCAGTTATTTTTATTTTGTAGTTTCTAACTTGTCAAAAATGGTAAATAATTTTTAAATTCTAAATTATTTTCTAAATTAATTGTTTTTAATTTCAGTGAGATTTATTGATAGGTAAGAGAGAAAACAAGAGAGCTTTAATATGTATTCTTATCAGAGGAATATATTAAGTTACTAGGTAAATTTTATTCTTTCTCTACACACATTCTAAACAACTTTTTCTAATGTTTTTATTGTGGGAAAACAACCAACAAATAGATATAAAAAACAAAATAAATCCACCGTCATATTATCGTTAACTATTTGGATACCTTCTTCCAGATTGTTTTCAAAACACATACAGATTCCAAGATTAGTATTTTTCCTCACTATATACTAGATTATTTTATTTTTTAAAAAGACTGTGAAATAATTGACACTGACTATGATACCCATTTAGTATGGGAATAATACAAAAGAAAATAAGAGAAGTTTGAATAATAGCTTCTTACATTGCCTTCAAAACATAATTTCTTCTATGATAAATCACTATTTTAAAAAAATCTATGACATATAATAATATTTGGAAGAGAAGAAACCACTGTGCCATTGCTAAAGTGGGAAAAGTCCTCCAAAGTCAAATTATTTTTATCAGTTAGTTTCCTGAAAATTATGTGCTGGTTATAAATAACTAAAAACAAGTCATGCTGAATTTTTGCTGATTGTTCATTTTGAAAATATGTAAAGAAATCACTTCTGAACTCATTTAAAATGAAGAATACAATTTAATTTCAGATTGACTAGTTCCTTACTCCATTATTCCCTACTCAATAGAATCAATCAGGTTACCAAAAATATATTAACAGATGTGTTTTGAATGAAAAAGAATACAGAATAGTGAAATATTAAATCATCTTACATCCTGCACCAGGAAATAGGAAATTTAATAATATAATACACCTGAAGGCTAAGAAAATAACTGTTATTAAGCAAAACCCGAATTTCTAAAGAGTCGGTTATTTATGTTAATTCAATTCTTGTATAGGAATGGATGTTTGAATACTTTTATCTTAAAAAAAGAAAAACAAATGAAATCTGAAAGCAATGAATTCAAAGACATGGATTTCTCTACAACAAAAGGAACACTCAGTGATCCTGACACTCTCCCCTGTATCTACCCTGCTTGCTACTACCATCTTGATGTGACTACATAAGCTAAGATGTCAATTTTTAAGGAAGGTTATCAAATGCTGTAGGTTTTCATTATTTTACCAAATAAGTGGGCTATGTTGTTTTGAAGAAAGATTAAGACTTCTTGTGATCTTTAAAAATATCACATTTTTTCTACATAAGCCATTTTTGACAATTGACATAATGAAATGTATTATAACTGCATCTCTCAGAGGTTGTTTCACTATCTGTAAATGAGAATTTAACCTACCAACAGGGTTGTCATAAGAATTATAAATAATGTATTTAAAGCACTTAATACAGTATAAGACACACAGTAAATGCTCAGTATATACAAATCATTTTCTAATTGCAAAGAATGTGTTGTCAATATTAATTCAGCGACTATCTATTTTCTTTTACTAATAAAATCTTGTTTAGATTTTCCTCAGCAGGAAACAATGAGCATATTCCAAAGGACAATTACTTACATGTTCTTTCCACCTTATTCTAACTTTCTTCTTCATAAAATGCATACTATTTTTCCCAGAATAAAGCTTTAATCCAATAAAACTCCTATCAAAAGTTAATCAGATAAAAGCTTTTTCAAAGGTTGTTGTCTCATTTCTAGGAAATGAGTTGTTTTTAGTTACAGTTAGGCCATTATTTGGCATAAAAGATGATGTCTTAACAAGAAAAATACTGATATAAATATGACTTTTAACATATTTCTTAGCATAAGTGTATTTATTAAAGGAAACATTTTATTCTAGGAAAAGTGCTAATTACGTATGAGAAATAAATAGCTAACAACACATTTACAGACATTAGATTTAACATTTATTCTTTAATTTTCAGGTAACTCCTGATATCTCAATTGACATAAACACCTTTTTTTGGGATACCAACCTGTTTGTGGGTTGATCAGAATACTGCCAGGTGGTATGCCTGCCGCTTCCAAGGGAAGCAAAAAGAAGCTAGTGCTAGGAGATGCGACTTGCCCATTTAGGCCACCATCAAAGGAAAGAGAACTATGAGTGCTGACAGTTGGATAGACGACAGGTGCGCCATGAGAAGACTGGCTGAGAGCTGTACCTGGAAGAGGCTGCTGGATGTGAGAAAGAGAGCCCGTAGATGACCCTACACTACCAGAAGACTCAGAACCTAGGGAGGAGTAATGAGAAATATGGATTTTTTAAACCTCATACAAAAACGCATGTTTTAAATATGTAACAGTAAAATTCACATTGCATAACATGTAGTTACCACATAAAGGCATTGGTTACTTTTGATTTACTGTACAATTTTGCTTTCCCTCCCCGCAATAAACAAGTTTAATATGGCAAACTGATCACTCAACTTGTAAAGGATATGGCTAAAGCATGCAACCAGAATGTTTATAATAACACCAGCTACAGTTACAAAAAAGCACATTACCCAAAACAACAAAGTTTTATACATTTTACCTTTCAAATTAACATCTAGAAATATACAGATTATAATTTTCCCACAGGGAAAAGAACTTAGCACAGCCAAATGCCCAAAGCCTTTTATATCAGAAACCCCTTATCTATAAGAACACAGAAAGATTAGGAGTAGTGTAGGAATTAAAAAAAAAAAAAGTTTAATTCTCTAGCAAGAGAAACACTTGTCAAGTTTCATTAAGACTTATTTTCAGGTCATAATTAAAGCATTTTCCTATAATGTAAAGTCATCTCTCAATTTTTTAATCATATCAAGGGGCAAAGATAGCATGAAAAATATCCAATACTAATTTGATAATTTATTTCTAACTGCTTTTAAGCCTGCAGTTGATTTCATTTTTTATTACACTGAGATAGAAAATGTCACTGACTTTCTGTATAATAGCTAAAGGTAATTAAATAAGAAAAGATTTTGATAATGTAAACCGTTAATCAAGTTTTGAAAAACAGTTTACTCTGAGATGGAGAATTAATCTTTAATAAATAAAATAAACAAATACAGATTTTCTCTGAAAGACAAATTCTATTTTAAGTCATGCCAAAATGACTATTGACCAGAACTATATAAAATGTTTTTTTCCTATTGAGTTAAATAATATTTCTTTTTATCTCTAAAAATAACACAGATAATAAATAGTACATGTTCTTAAAATGTTTTAATTTGGCAGTGTCTGAATGATGATCTCATGATACATGAGTAGTTTTTTCTGTTATGAAGACTTTATGGGCATTATTCAAATAAATGTATATTTGGTACATATGCATTATTTTTTATATTCATAAAGCTTACCTATTTTTAGCAATATTCTATCATATATACCAAGACATTTTTACTAGTGATAGCTACAATATAAGTTAAAAATGTGACAATTGCAAACTGCAAGCCTTAATATTCAAAGCATTGACTAGAGTCAGGGACTAAAAAAATACTATCACTTTCAAATACACACCTCTCTCTTCAATTGCTATCAGTACAAAACCAATTGTTTAGGTTGACCCAAATAGGCTAACGTGAGGGAGCAACTTCTGCTGATGTTCATACTTATCTTGGGATCAAAATAAAGATCTAAAAGGATCCCGAGAGCTTTCTTCGTATTGAAGCCAGTTGTGAAATTGAGAAAATGTTATGAGCCTAAATGTTATGTGCTTTAAATGCAAAGAAACTAAAAAATGAGGATGTTATTAAAATCTCCACTCATTTTTTTTATTTTTCTTTAGTTTTAAGTTTCTCAAAAACTTCTCAGTAATTTTATTCATTTTTGAGTATTAAATGAAGAACTTAATCATAAAAAATCCAATCAAATAATTGATATTAACTGAAGATGCAATCACTGTTAGATAATACCCTGTTTCCCCGAAAATAAGACAGTGTCTTATATTAATTTTTGCTTCCAAAGATGCGCTAGGTCTTATTTTCAGAGGTTGTCTTATTTTTGGGGAAACACGGTACTATGTGAGAAACCATCCTCTTCCAACTATAAGTACTGAAGAATTTCCAACCACCTTTGGGTACTCAAACAAGAGAGGACATTTCATTGAACCAACATGATTAAGTTTATGTCACAATAGAGAATGACATTTAATGTCAATAAACGTTATCTTTTAAGTTCTTTGAAAGGGCTCAATGCACTGCTGATAGGAATTTTATATTTTAGGATAGTTATATAACTGTATGAAACATTAAGAACTCAGACAACATTAGGGAAACTAATATTTTAACTGCACAGTGCTAGACAGATATTTATACCTGCTTTTGAAAGCCTACTTATGCTTTTGCTGCTTCCAGAACTATCACCCCTTGTCAGGACAGAAATTCCACTGAAGCTGCTGGCTTTGGTCACAGCGGGCTTAAAGTTGCGGAGAGAGCTGTCTGAATCTGTGCTGCTCCAGGGCCGAGGCTCAGAGTACTTCAGCTCATTCTCAGTGCTGCTTTGATGGCTATTTGTTGATCTCCCTGAAGCATCTTTATTAACTCTGTAATTAAGAAATAAACTTTGAAAAGCGAATAGAGACAAAAACGAAAAGAAAAAAATGCTTTAATTTTTCAATGCTCTACGAAAGCATGCTTACAATACCTAAATATCTGGCGTCTCTGCTGGGTACTACTGGCATCCTCATCTTGGATTCTGTTGACATTTTAATAAGACATTTTAATTTCTAATAGCATCAGTCAGATTCTTACCAAAATAAATGTTAAAAAATTTCCTGCCGAAACCGGTTTGGCTCAGTGGTAGAGCGTCGGTCTGCGGATTGAAAGGTCCCGGGTTCGATTCCGGTCAAGGGCATGTACCTCAGTTGCGGGAACATCCCCAAGTGGGGGGTGTGCAGGAGGCAGCTGGTCGATGTTTCTCTCTCATCGACATTTCTAGTTCTCTATCTCTCTCCCTTCCTCTCTGTAAAATATCAATAAAATCTATTTAAAAAAATTCCCTTACCTTTTGTCAATAATATAATTCTCTTGGGAACACAGGGACTATAAAAAAGAATAGATATATAAAGTTGAGCTTTTCCAAATACAATGCCATCTCTAAACCATGATAACAAAACACACGTGTAATAGTATTTAAAAAGTATCCCTAAACGCCCCTTCCTCCCCACAATTCACATGGTGATACACAAATAGATGATACTGGATTTTATTGGCTTGGTAACACAATGCTTGAAGCCATTCATTTTTATGGTACAAATTAATCTGAAATTAAAATGTTCTCTTTCAAATAAATGAACTCATTATTATTATTATACTAGTGGCTCAGTGCACAAAATTCATGTATATTAGAAGGGAATTAGAGAAAATATTTTAATATTGCTATTTGCCCTTTCTCTATAATAGAAGTGTCAGAGATGAAAGAAAATTAGTAAAATGTATAGGAAAATCTTCCTCCTATCAGAGTCTGGGGCTTGCTGCGGGACCCAGAGTAAAGTTCCTGTCTATCTGTGCATGCCTTGAAATTGAGTGAGACCCAGATCCGGCTGGGCCCACCCCCATCAAGCCCTGCAGGGTGGAGGGGGGCGGGCACGCAGCCTTAGGCCCCTGGTCCAGTGCTGGGGCAGAGGGTGCGGCCTGAGGTCCCCCATCAAGCCTGGCTGGGCAGGAGTTGCGGCCTGAGGTCCCCTGGCCTGGGCTGGGGGTGGGGTGGGGGGGTAGTGTGCCTTGAGGTCCCCTGTCAAGCCCGTCGCCAAGCAGCCTCAGGTCCCTGCTGAGCACTAGTTAGGGAAACCCTGCCTCTGCTGTGGGTGCAGCCCTCTTGTGATGGCATGAGGGTTAATTTGCATATTACCTCTTTATGATATACGATTATTACATGGGAGGATATTCAAGGAATATACCAGTCAGTAGATTCCACTTCATTCACTAACCAAATACTTTGATCACTTGTACTTTACCTGTCAGGTGAGGCTTAACGCAAGCAGCTCCGCTTCAACACAGCTTTTCTCATGCTATGAACCTAGCTCAGGCAACCACTATTTTTGTTTGTATTATTACAACAGTCTTCTAAATAGTTTTTCAGCCACCAGACCAGAAGTCACTAAACTATGGTCAGACTTGTTTTGCAAATAGAATTTTATTGAAACATAGCCATGCTCATTCCTTATGTGCTTTCACATTAAAAAGACTGATTTCAATTGCTGCAATAAAGACTATATGGCTTTAAAAAGTCTAAAATATTTATGATCTGGCCCTTTATAAGAAAAAGTTTGCTGACCTCTGCTCTAGGTAAAAACCCATCTACCTGAACTAGCTTTTAGGATCATATGCCCTCTACTTTATTTGTCCAATCTAAACTTTCCTCATTTCCTGTGTTACCTAGCTAAAATCCAAGTATTTTCAATCTTTCAAATCCTCATTGTCAAACTGTCCATCACTGGGCCTCTGCAAATACTGACCCTCTACCTGGAACACTTTAATCCTTCAGGTCTCCTCTTGGAAGCTAACTCTCTCTCATTCCTCAGCTATGGTATGTGGTGCTGCTATGCTGAGTCTTTATTTTACCTTTATGCCTCTACATAAATCACACCACACTGCCATTGTCCGGCTACTCATCAAGGATAAAGACCATATATAGTTTATAAACTAGACAGAAATATATCTCTTTTAGGCTCTGAGTTCAGAAGACCTTGGCTGAAATCCCAACTCTGTCATTTTATAGCTGTATGATCTTTGGCTATTTTAGTCTCCTGGAGCCTCGATTTCTTTACCTATAATACAAAAGTAATGACACTATATGCTATATAAAAGCTATATTGGGGAAAATTATTGTAGGAACTATCCATGGGTATGCTCTACTATGCCCAGCATAGCACCCACTCTGGTGCTCAATAAAATTTGTTGAATAAATGTTGTAAATTCTTAGTGGTTAGTTTAGATGTTAATGTTATGTACTGTTTGTTTTTTAAATATAGAGGAAATTTCCACCTCTGGCAGTGTTAACACAAACTATACATGTTCATTATACCCTTGAATAGTAACTAGTACCACACAAAAAGATGCATAACAGATATTTGTAAAACCCAACCAATTTTGTTATCGAGTATCTGCATAAATTAAATAGCCACTTAAAAGATGTCTTTCATATAATCAATTAAGAATTGGAAAACGAATATTAATTTAAAAAATCAATTAGCTTTATTAAAAGAGCAAGTTATTCTAAAGATCTCAAATCTGGAAGAAAAAAATATTATAAAAACTACTAGGGGGCCCAGTACACAAATTTATGCACTTTGAAAGGAATTGTGAGCCTAGAGGCTGCAGTGGGGAAGGGGCCGGTCTCAGCCCTTTGAACCCGAGCCCGGTCCCTTCTGCCACACCCCCTAGTCCATGGATGGGTGAACTTTTTGACTCGAGGGCCAAAACGGGTTTTTAAACTGGACCAGAGGGCCGAAACAAAAGCATGGATGGAGTGTTTGTGTGAACTAATATAAATTCAAAGTAAACATCATTACATAAAAGGGTAGTCTTTCCCCCCCCTTCATTTCAATAATTTAGAACAGCCGAATAGGCCGAATCTGGCCCGCGGGCTGTAGTTTGCCCATGGCTGCCCTAGTCCCATTTGCTTGCAGCCCCACTCTCACTGCCCCTCCCAAAGCGCTGATAGCGCCAGTGCTGCTCGCACCCGCAATTGGGGCTGGTGATGTCAACGGATGTGAGCAGCAGCCTCTGCCCAATCGCCCTGCAGGAGCAGAGGGGAGATGGGGGAAACTCTCAGGGTGATCGGGGCTGGCAGCCACTGCTCGCACGATTGATTGGGCTCATCATCAGGTGCCAGCAGCAGGTGCGAGAGGTAGCTCCAGTGCTGGCTGTGGGAGTGAGCAGAGCTGATGCTGGCAGTGGGCGCAAGTGGCGGCTCTGACACTGGCAGCAGGTGCAAGTCGGCTGTCGCCCATGGTGCTTTTAGAGGCGGCTGCTGGCTCCGACTGCCCCTCAGGAGCAGGGGGAGGTGGAGAAGCCCTGAGGAGCAATTGGGGCCGGCAGCCATCACTTGCACCTGCTGACATTGCTGAGTGATTGTGGCCAGTGCTGGGTACTAGCTGTGGGCTTGAATGGCAGCTCTGTTACTGGCAGCAGCTGCTAGCAGGGCTGGCACCAGAGGGGGGAAAGAATTTTCAGTAACCACCAGAGGCTTGCCTGGATGACAGCAACTGTCATGCTGCCTTGGTCTGCTGCACCCACTCACCTATTCCACCATCCCACCACGACTGAGGCATGCCATGTTCCATGCTCTGCCAGCTGCGGCAGACATCTGCTATGTTCTGTGCACGCCCTCCTGTAGGGGTCAGCACATGTCACGCGACTGGTTGTTTGGTTATTCCACCATGTGATCTATTTGCATATTAGGGATATATATACACACACTAGAGGCCCAGTATAAGAAATTCATGCTTGGGGGCACCCTCAGCCCGGTCTGCACCCTCTCCAATTCAGGACCCCTTGGGGAATGTCCGACTGCTGGTTTATTGGAATTAAACTGGCAGTTGGACCTCCCTCTCACAATCTGGGACCACTGGCTCCTAACCACTCATCTGCCTGCCTGCCTGGTCACCCCTAACAGCCTCTGCCTGCTGGTGTGATCATCCCTAAACACTGTGGCCTGATCATCCCCTAATCCAGCCGTGGGCAAACTACGGCCCATTTGGTTGTTCTATCTGGCCCGAGGAACTGAAAGAATGGAGGGTTCTCTTGCTCTCCCCTCCACTCCTTCACCAGCAGCCCAAGATGAGAGTGCCAGCATGTCAGGTTGCTTTTGTTCCAGCCCTCCGGTCCAGTTTAAGAACCCATTGTGACCCTTGAGTCAAAAAGTTTGTCCACCCCTGTCCTAATCACTCCTCTACTATCCTGATCACCCCCTAACTGCTCTCCGTCATATTGATTGCTCCCTAATTGCCCTACCCTGTTCACCTGATCACTCCCTAACTTCTCTACCCTGTTAGCCGGATCACCCTCAACTATTTCCCCTGCTGATCTAATCGCCCCTAATCACCTCTGCTTCAACCCCCACTGCCATGGCTTTGTCCAGAAGACATACAGTCTAATTAGCATATTACCCTTTTATTAGTAGAGACTAGTGGCCTGGTGCACGAATCCATGCACCAGTGGAGTTCCTCAGCCTGATGTGTGCTCTCTCATAACCTGTGATCCCTAGGGAAATGTTGGACTGCAGGTACCAGTAGTCCGACATCCTCCAAGGGATGTAGTAGTGTGTGAAGAGGCAGGCGGCTAGGAAAGAGCCTGAGCCTAGACTGGGCGTTGCGCTGCTCCTGCTCATCCTGGCCCCACTATGCCTGCAGGTGCTGCCCCTCAGTAGCACTGCCACAGCTGTACTACCAGCCATGAACTTGGCTAGCTGAGCAGTGATCCCACTGTGGGAGTGCAGTGACCACCAGGGAACAGCTCCTGCATTGAGTACCTATCCCCTGGTGGTCAGTGCTCATCATAGCAACCAGTCAACTGGTCATTCTGTTGACGAGTTATAATGGTTGCTTAGGTTTTTATATATATAGATATACTCAGTTCAGAATATTAGTCCCGTAGTTGATAGGCTGTTAACTTTTGAAAAACTTATGTAACTGCTGCAATATAGTATTTTATAAACTATTAAGTTATTAAAATGAGTAAAATTGAATATTTCTAAAAGGTAACTTGGTATATAACAAATGTGGTTAAAAATGTGATCAGCAGATTAAGGGAGGAGTAAACCCCTATAATACAATTAGTATATATTCTAACATGAAGAGCTAAATAGAACAATACATACATCTTGGGAAAATATACGGTCTCTAGCTCTCTGGTACTCTTCTTCTCTTTCTTCTATAGATTTGCTTCTTCTGTCATCTTTCAAACGTATTCTTATCTAAAGAAGAGAGAACAAATAATTCTTGGGAAAATAATCTGCTGGTGTAAGTCCTGTACATATAAAAATTGCTCTAATGGTGTTAAATTACCTGGTTATCATCTTTGTCAAAGCTAGAGTTATCTCTCTTGAGGATATATCGTTTCTGAAAGTCTTCACCTTTATCATCCTTAATATGTTCATTAAATTTCTGATCAGGTCTAAAAAAATAAAAACAAAGATACAAAAAAGATAATATACAACATTTACAGAAAGGGTGAATATAACATTTAATGAAAAGCAACAGAATAAAAGTTACCATTCACTGGTGCTATTAGATAATTATGTTATTTCATTAACTCCTCATAATAATCTTTCAAGAAAATATTAACTATCCCATGTTATTTGTTAAAAGCCATATGAAATACAGTGAGGGCTCTGGACTAAGACTGCTTGGGTTCAAATATTTAGCTTTACCAATTTAGTTGCTTTGGGACTTACACAAGTTACTTAACTTTTATATTCCTAGTTTCCTCATTTGTAAATGGGAATTATGAAGTTTACCTACTTCGTAGAGTTATTCTGAACATGAATAAACAACACTTAAAACAGTAAAAACCCACTAGAAGTTTGTTATTACAAATATTACTTAGAAGTCAGGTTCAAATGACTTAAGTAACTATCCATGTTCAAAAGGCAAGACAATGACTGAGCCATAGTTGGAGCCTGGTATGTAAGACCCAAAGACTGTATGTCCTCTTTGCATTGCCTCCTCTAAATCTAAGAAAAAGTTCTAGGACAAAATAAAAGTATATAGTATTATGTTACACTCCTATAGTACTGGGTTTGGTGTTATATAATTGAAAGTAATAAAATATTTGTAGTTGCCTGAACAGTGTGGCTCAGTGGTTGGGTGTTGACCTATGAACCAGAAGGTCCCAGTCAGGCACATGCCAAGGTTGATGGCTCAATTCCCAGGAGGGGCAAGCGGGAGGCAGCTGATCCATGATTCTCTCATCATTGATGTTTCTCTCTCCTTCCTTCCTCTGAAATCAATTAAACAAAAATTAAAAAATATACTAAAAAAGTGAAACAGAGAGCAGATTGCCACGTAAAATTATATACAGAGAAAAATAGAGGGTAAAAACAGTTTCATGACCAAACTAATGAGAAAAAGACTGCTTTTTTTTTTTTTAATGAGTTTCAAAGATCGTCTATGTAGTTCTGACAATGGCAGTATATTGTTATTTCCATCACATGATTGCCCTGTTTATTTTTGTAGCTAATGAAAGTCACATTTTCTTATTCAAGGAGTCTGTACTTGGGTGAGAGACTATCATTCCAAAGTGAACTATAAGATTTAACCAACGGCCTGGCAACTTTTCTAAGAGCAGCTGGATCCCCACACCAAATAGCATTAGCAGGCATTTCAGCTAACCTTAAGACTGTCTTACCTCTTTTTTTTTTTAAATAGATGCCTGAATTTATTGCCCTGCAATCGCCAACTTCCCGCTCCATTGAGACACCCCAGTGGACACTGGTTTGTTGACATCCACAACACCACTGGTTCAAGGCTGGAGCGGGTAATCTGCCTATGAGGAAAAGGTAAGTTTGTTTTTATTCAATGTGGAGTAGATCTCTAAGGTTTTCTGATTTATAACCTTCATATTGCAGAAGATACAAGAATACAGTGTAACTTCAGTGATTCAAATGTCTAGTTATAATCATGCTAATGATCTATTCTTTTCTTAGTATACCACAAACATCTGTGTTTAGCTAAACTTCTAAAAACCTTGATGAAGAAAACCCTAAAGCTTTCTGACATCATTCATAGCATTCAAATAACAGAAGTTACACTGTACTGAAAACCTTAGAGAGTCACCAGTCGAAATGTTAGTCGAAGTGCCTGCTAATGTGCATGTGTTTGGGTATCCAGCAGTTCTGAGTAATGCTGAAAGGTATTGGTTAGATTAATTAGAGTTCTATTCACCTTCATTCCAACTCATGCTGTAGTTACTATCCTACATTAGCCATGATGTAACTAATTGAGAAAAGACTAATTGATGGAGATATTTAAAAAAGACTAAGGATGGGCAGAGGAAAATTGAATCAGATTAACACTTGCAGGTAAAATTGAATCCCCAAAAAGACAGGACCTTTTTAAAGACATTTATCTTCATTAATGTAATCTTAGTTGTAGGAACAATCATTTAATAATACCAAATCCCATCAATATATCTATTATGTTGACAACATTCTATTTAAAACAGAAGAAAACCAATATGGTTCCAGCAAACAAAATGGCAGCTATAAGGGTATCCTACATAATAAAAAGCTAATATGCAAACAGTCCCCTTGGGGGTTCGACCAGGAGTTTGATTAATTGCTATAATGTGCACTGACCACCTGGGAGCGGCATGGGACATGGTGGGTGGCCAGCGGCAGCTACGGTGGTGGGGTGCTGATGGAGTGAGGGAAGGAGGAGGCAGCACCCCATGGTGGCTGTGCACGGGTAGCGAGGGAAGTAGTACACAGGGAACCTTATTGGCCCAGATCATTGGCCAGACCTCGGGGCCCTACCCAAGCACTGGGCCTCTATAGGACATAAGTGAATTAAATATAACCATGCAAACCAAAAGGTTCATAGATCAGAGCCTGAGAAATCTAGCTTCAACAAAGACAGGAAAATAATGAACGTTGATTTATGGCATCTGTAGTTGACTGCTGCTCAATACCACAGTCTCATTGTCACACAAACTGATATAGAAAATTCTATTGATGGGCAGATCACCACCAAAGTATAAATTTTAGCTGAACTCAATTAGTTGTTTTAGGATCATCTTTACAAATAGGCAGAAGAGGTGTTTTGTAGATGTTATAGTTTTAGGTGCCTAAGCATTGGGCCTTTTGCTCCTAAATGCCAGCACTGATGATGATCTATTTCATCAAAAGTATAAAGCTATCACTTTATAAAGGAAATGGCTTTTTTTAGCTACCTAAAAATTTTTCTCAAGAAATTATATATCGCCCAGAAGGTGGACACAACATTATTAATGGTCTTTTTGGAGATATATAGCAGAAAAGGAGCAAATCCGTAAGAGAATGGTTATCAAACATCCCTGATATTATGACCTTTGAGGGTTTTTTTGCTGTTGCTTTTTAAAACCAGTCCTCATTCATCTACCTCATTTCAGTTCAGACTGAAGTGATTTTATTTTATTGTTGTATAGCAAAGGTGGAAATTTATTGAAGAACAAGCACAGACTCCCATGTGGGGAGAGGGTAGGAGTCCCACAGCACACTCCCACGTGGAGAGGAGGAAAGAGTCCCCCAGACTGGTGTATTTTAAATCCAGTGATCTAAAAGTATTTTTTGATCCAATTGTGAAGGGTTATTATGGAGCTTAATTAGGTTGCTAAAACATATGGAAAACCTCAGATAATAGGTTCTGTAAAAAGAGAAAGTACTGTAATACACATAATAATGTGTACCGACATTTCTCAATACTTACATTCTTGTATTGCTAGTTTTGTTTACTATGACAGACTTCCCACTCTGATCAACATTGTGGTCTAACCCAAAGTAAGCGGCTACTCTGTGTAACAGCATTCTATGGTAAGATGTCATGGGGGGGAATTTCTTACGTGGAGACCTAGAAGTGGAAAAAAGACACAGGAATTTAATAAGTCAAGGAGAAATGTGATGACAATTTTTTTCTTGTGAAATGTCAGGACTTACTCATTATTACCAATGAAATCTAAAATTTCTTGTTCCAATTTCAACAGCATCATTCTGTCCCTGAAACAAAATATGAAGACTCATATGTAAAAAATTAACACTGAAATAATAAATGTTGAACTAATGCTATTAAATATTTGTCTTAACAATTGTACATTTAGTACTGTCACAAGCGTGATGCTGAAATATTTACATGCTTTCTAAAAAAGTAATGGTTTTAAAAAAAACTAAAAGATGACTTATTTAAAATTTTTATTATGGAAAATTTCATGCCTACACAAATGTAGAGGGAACAGTGTAATGAAATTTAATATAGCCATCACCCATCTTCAACAACTATCAATATGTTGTCATTCTTGCAATAGATTTTGACTCCACTATCACTATACTGGACTCTGTTCTGTAAATATATATGGATAATATATATAGTATTTACTTCCTTATTACTCAATAAAGCTGAGAGATGATAGCAGGAAAATAGAGGCATGATTGTGTGATCATGCTGAACACCACAGAAACAATACTCTAGAGAACATGAAGTGCCAGGAACAACTCCTATGGGAATCCTAAGCTAGAATATAAATGGAGCTATAGCAGAGAAGTATGAACTACATTACCAACTTTAACCCTGAAGTAGAGGACTTTTCAAATCAAATTGCTATTATATATATTTTTAAGACTTTTGGGAATTTTGCCCATAAAAATGAAAATGAGTCAGGTAAAATAGACTCTAGTATGTGCTCCTGTTTAGACCACTACGGGCTTATTTAGTGCACTCAGGCTGGAGCAAATTAATGGCACCCCTCCCCAAAGGACCTCCTTACTAACTCACCAAGAACGTGGCTCAAGAGAGTATTTCTGTGTTCAGTATAAGGTTCATATGCATGTGGGAACAAAACAAAGCAAAACAAAACAAAACAAAACAAAACAAAGCAAAACAAAACCTCACAGAAATGTAAAGCTTGAAGTAGCTTTACAGATCATTTAACTGTGTTCCCCAAATTTTATAAATCAATAAAACTAAGCCAAGAGGTTATTGTTTTCCTCCCAAATAAACGTTACTTATTTACTGATTGACTTAAACGTTTTTTAAATTGATTTCAGAGAGAGAAGTGAGAGGGAGAGCAAGAGAGAGAGAAAATCATCAGTGGGCTGCCTCCTTCATGACTCCCCCCACCCCCCCCGCCCCCCCCCCCCCGCTTACTGGGGACTGAGCCCACAATCCAGGCATGTGACCTTCCTGGAAATGGAACTGTGACCTCCTGGTTAACGGGTGGATGCTCAACCACTAAGCTACATCGGGTGGGCCCAAATAAAAGTTATTTAGATCCCTAACAAATTCAAATAGAGGAGACAATACTCCCTGCTTCAGTTGCCTAAAATTCTACACATCAGCCTCCCACTACATAATAAAGGAAGTATCATAAAACTGAATACTATTTGGCCATATATTTTAAAACATTAGTTGAAAAACCTAGAGAAAAACATGCTACCCTGGTGATTTTAAACCTAAAGCTCAATACAGGATTACATTTTAATACAAGTTTAAGCAACATTCAATTTTGCTCCCAAAGTTGGTCCTCATTTAGTATTCCCCACTCCAGTGAGTGGCACCACCTTTCACCCAGCATATTATACTAGAAGCATTTTTGGCCCATGATAGTCCCTTTGTCTAATATTCCCATGGAGTTAATTACAACTGCAAAATTTATCTACCCTCTACCATTTTTTTTCCCTTCTGTTTCCACTGCCAGAACCCAGGATCCTTGCGATCAGGATCTGTGGCTTTACTACAATACGACAGTAGTTTATTATATCTCCATATCTTCCTTTGTTCCCCACAAATCTATTCTACCTAAGAGACAAGCAAGTATGTCAAACTTGCGGCACACAATGAATATTTTTGTGGCCCAGCGAATATAATGGTATGTGAGAAACATTTTAATAAAAATTTCGTAACTCATGTCATACCTATACTCCTTCAATCCACTTTTCATTTAGGCAGTTCTCCTTTGGAGGTCTATTTTAAGTGTAAACTAGAAAATCAAGATGGCACTGAATATAATAAACCCTGAATTAAAATAAAGGTTTATCTTGAGTTATAAGTCTCAGTGAAACTAAAGAGAGCTAGCTGTTCATGATTTCTTCCATGTGCACATGCCCAATGAAACGGTTTTCTTCTTATTGCTATATTCATAAAATAACTCCCACTCTGGGAAGTTAACACTTAGAGGATGGGTTCTTAAACTGGGAGTCTTCTACCTCATGAAAGCACTTGTGAAATATTTTGTGGATAAGCCTTTTTGTGGAAATACCTTAAAGGAGTCAATGACCTGCCAAAAAGTGAAAATCTATTTATTCATTACCCTGGTAAACAAAGGATTTCATAATTGGTTAGTGACTAAAATAAGCACATTAAAAATCATAGGGTTGAAGGTTTATAAACTAAGAAAAAAGGAACAAATATTCTCACTTTAAGTTTAAAAACTCATAAGTGAATACACTAAGTTACTGTTCAGATGGGTGCATTATCCTGAGAATATTTTCCTCCATCTTTTTTTTTTCATGATTAATGTTAACTCTGCATTTCAATTGAGTCAAAATTTCTTGGTAATGCTGTGTTTCCCAAAATTCCTACATACAGCATAAATTATTTTTATATCACACTGAAACACATATTGCAAAAAGATATTTAAGACCACCAACATCATAAACCTAAGAATCTAAAATTTCTGATGTACTTCAAACACTGCAATCTTATTCTAATACTAGAGGCCTGGTGCACAAAATTTGAGCATGGGGGTGGGGGTGGGAAGGTGTCTCTCATCCCTGCCTGTACCCTCTCCAATGTAGGCCCCCTTGGGGGTGGCCACAATCCAGGACTGCTGGCTCCTAACCGCTTGCCTGCCTGCTTGACCCTAACAGCTTCTGCTTGCCGGCATGATTGCCTCCAACTGTCCTCCCCTGCCAACCTGATCATCTATAACTGTCCTCCCTTGCCGAGATCCGCCTCCTCTGCCAAGCCCCATCTCCACTGTGCGTGTGGCCATCTTGTGACATTAGTGTATAATGCATTAGGGTGTAATGACCACCCAGGCTATTATTAGCATACTTTTAACTCTGTAATGGAGACTCACATAGCAAATTATGATATTCTAAAAGCAATATAAATCTTATAAATTTAATTTTTACCTGGGATTGTTTTTTAATGTATTTACTAAAAATTCATGTAGATCTATGCCAGTTGAATCAGTGTATTCTTGACTGGAATCTAAAAAAACAACAACACAAAAACAGAGTATAAAGTGGTTTGAAAATAAATCTCATTCCCTTTTATACATGAAACATATCTTAAATAAAATGAAATGTTCCACATAGAAAAAGATTAACAAAGTAGAAAAAGGAAATTTATTTATGAAATCAGATGGCTACTATTTTTCTATTCCCATATAATGAATAGATGTAGGTATATGCACATTCTTAAAATTTTTTACATCTTTATTTCTTCCCTTTAAGCAATTATAATACTAATCAGCATAATTGAATTTATAAGTTAAAAAAGCATTTTTATAGATGTGCAATAGATCATGGTGAACTCCCTTAAAATTTATCATGAAAGATAAACATTCTGTTTTCCATGAATATTTTTACTGGATATTGAATATTTAGCCATCAGCTGTTTTTTTTTAAATCATCACCTGAGAATATGTTTTATTTTTTAAATATATTTTATTATTATTATTATTATTATTATTTGCAGAGAGGAAGAGAGAGGGATAGAGTTAGAAACATCCACAAAAGAGAAACATCGATGAAAGAGAAACATCTATCTGCTGCCTCATGCACACCCACTTCTGGGTATGTGCCTGCAACCAAGGTACATGCCCTTGACTGGAATTGAACCTGGGACCCTTCAGTATGCAGGCTAAGGCTCTATCCACTGAGCCAAACTGGTTAGGACCTGAGGATATGTTTTTATTGATTTTTTAGAGAGAGAAATGGAGAGAGAAAGGAGAGAGATAGATATAGAGAGAGACAGAGAGACCAATTGTCTCCCCATACATGCCCTGACCAGGAATTCAACCCACCACTTTTTGGTATATTGGATGAGACTCCAATAAACTGAGTCACCTGGTTAGGGCATCATCTCTTTGTATTATAAGGAAATAAATAATATTTTTAGTGATATCTGTATTCAAATTATAGTAATTCTATTATTTCAATAGTGGATTGACCAATAACAGATAAAAACAATTATCTTCCTCAGTGACTCTGCAATGTGTTGAAGTTTTTTAATTAATGTGTCTTACTGACATTCAGAACTGTATTATTTCATTTTGCGCAGATGAGCAAGTACTATATTATCCCCTCAACCTGTTCTGTATCTCTCTCTCTCTCTCTCTTTCTCACACACACACACACACACACACACACACACACACACACACACACACACATATACAGTAGAGGCCTGTTGCATAATATTTGTGCAAGAATAGGCCTTCCTTCCCCTGTCTTCACTCCCGGATGCCTGGGAGCCTGAAAGTCCCCGCTTCCGGCCTTAGCACTGCTCCTGTAGCTCCCTCCGCCCCTCTTCCCCCTTATAGTAGGTGTCCTGGCCAGCAGCTCTGCAACTGTATATGCAAATTAACACACCATCTTTGTTCAGTTAATTTGCATATCCACTCCTGATTGGCTGTGGGCATAGTGGAGGTATTGTCAATTTACATGTTTGTCTATTAATAGGTAAGATGAGGGGTAAGGAATGGAATTACCAACAGTGATACTAAAATTTTGTTTTAAAAAAAGACCCACAAAAATAAATTGCAAACCTCTTGATAACATTTTTCTGGGTAACTTATCACTGGCTTTTTCTTTTTCTGCTTCATCTTTTGAGGGCTTCTCCTCTTTTTCAAATGATTGTGTTAACTGGATCTGAATTTTCTCCTGTTGGAAGGTAAAAATTAGTTTAAATGAAAAAAATAGAGCAATTCAGTTTATATCACACACCTGTACTAACACAAAAGTGTGTGTGTGTGTGGGGGGGGGGGAAAGCAACTATTATTTTATCTAATTAGATTCTTCAAAGTAGAATACAACTTCAAAATATTTTTACCATATTTATTGAAATCCAGATAGCAAAATTTAAAATGTTGACTATATCAATTGAAACATATCCTGGAAATAATTTTAGAGAAAATAAATGTTTCCTATAACAGTTTTAATGTATCTACTTGCAAAGCTCCTGGAGAATCAGAACCAAGGTCTCTTTAACCTATTTTTTGCATTGGAGATACCAAGAAGATATAAGTATCAAATCAATACTTAGTAAAAAGTACTTTTTTTGAGGGCGGGGGAAGAGAGAGATAGGTAAAATCTTATATTCCTTTATTCTCTTGACATATAAAAAAATATAAGTACAAAATATCCAAAACCAAATTTACATGACTTTTCATTATTTGAGACTTATATACCACTGCTCTTCTTCAATCACCATAAAGTATATAAAGACTTCAAGCCTGTTTTCCTTCCTGATACGTAGTAATTCACTATAAAGTTAACCACATTTTATAAGACTAAAAAGGATAACTAATTCTACATTTCATTCTTAAAACAATCTCATTACATGCAATTTCAGAACCCAAAGGAATTAGTGAAAATTAATTCATATAGCCTAAAATGGTAAATGTCACACGGCTCTGTTTATTCAGGCAAAGTTATCAAGAAAGGCAGAATAACTTCCAGGCGATTTCTACTAAAGATAAAGGTATAGTTTAATTTTAGACTAAATTACACTGTTGTCCATAGTGATGAAAAACATCAATCAATTACTCCACTTCTCTGGGAGATGGCTAGTGGTGGTAAAAAGTGCAGTAAGTCAATATCAAAGGGAATATAAATTTCAGTGTTCTTAAACTGTTAGACATCAGGATTTCTGTTAAACATCTCTGACCACCCACACCAAAAAAATTTTTTGAAATAGTAATTGGCAAAAAATTTCAGTCAAATATAATATTTTTCCTATAGGTTTGCTGAGTGCTATTTTCCTTTCTTCAATTCTGCTTCCCCTTCCATCTCAGTTCAAATTTATGTTCAGAATACAGCATAAAAGCTATGTACTAGCAATTTCCACTAAAATTGCTGAACTTCATACATTCATCAACTGATAATAATTTTTTTCATTATTACTAACTTTCCTTTTTTTAAATTAAATTTGTCAGGGTAACATTGGTTAATAACATTTATAAATTTCAAGTGTAAAACTTTATAATATATCCATATATTCTATTGTGTGCTCACCACCAGAAATCTAGTCAATATCCTCACCCGAGGATATTTTTCCATTGATTTTTAGAAAGTGGAAGGGAAAGGGAGGGCGAGGGAAAGAGAAAGAGAGAGAGGAATATTAATATCAATGTGCGAGAAACACATTTGACTGGGTTGCCTTTGCATCTGAACCAACCATGGTCAGGGATCGAACCTGCAACTGAGGTACTTGCCTTTGCCTGGAACAGAACCTGAGATGCTTCATTTCAAAGGTCAATACTCTACCCACTGAGCCAAACTGGTCAGAACTGTTTGTTGCTTTTTTGTGAAATAATATGGTTCTTATCCTTTTCCACTTGACTTATCTCATTTAGCTAATATTATCAAGATACCTCAGGTTGTCTTATGACTCATTTTCTAATCTGCTTTCCTTATTTTTAAAATAACTGTAAGATAGATATTTAAAAATGAATCCCAAAAGTATGTTTTGGAAATAGAATATTAGAAGTGTTCCTGACTTACAGCTTCTATTTCTGTTACTCAAGGATAATCTATGCAATCTAGGTTGGAAGAAAAGATTTCACATTTACATCGCCACAAAAGGCACTCCCAATGACTATCAGGTTTCATTTCTAAATTCTCCTACTAAAGTTGTATATTATAATTACAGATATTAAATTATTTTTTCAAGATGAATTGTATTTAAAAATCTAGAGGCTTAATGTACTGAGATCTGGCTTCAATTGACACTGAGACCTTGTTTTCATTAGCAAATAAACAAGGCATATTTTAAATGCTGAAATCCATACAGAACTCTTCTGTCTATAAATAAGCAACATCTCCATAGGAAGTTGTAATTTCTTTACTTTTCTTCACTCAGCCTTTGACATTTGTTTGTCACTTCCCTCTCATAAGCTCTCATTAGACACAAGTAACATTTCTCTTTTAATTGCTGCTCAACCTTTTGACTAATGTGCTTTACTCCACATAGATTCTCAAAAATCACATTCTGAAGCAAGCATTATTAGTTGAAAAGTGTTTCTACCATCAAGGATTAGATACTAGGACATTTCATGAGAATTTATTTTCCTATTCCCATTCAGGTGCAATTTAGTTAACTCAACAATTGGAAAAAGTTCAGTGAAAAGGTAAAAGTAGGCTATTATCTCAAAAGACAAAAATTACTGTATTCAAGAGAAATTGAGAACAAATGTATTAAGTGAAATAACAGGTCTTTGAACTATGAATGCAAAAATTATTAACTAAGATGAACAGTATATACATTAATTTATAACAGACACTCCTGATATTTTTTCCCATATAAATTTTCACTAGCTAAATTTTTGTAGCGCTATAATAATTTCACTCCAATTTTTCAGATAGGTAAAATGTACTGAAAAAACAAACAAACAACCCCCCCAAAACAATCACATTATAGTTTTTCTCAAAAAGAATGCATTTTTCTGATTAAGCAGTCTTATGAATGCATGACCCTTCTCATTTTTCAGTCTCCTTGGACTAATTAGTCCATGAGGCTAGGATGGTATAACATTTTGGACAACTGAAAGAAGAAATACATTTTTAAAAAACATTATATTATTCCACCCTGGACAGGCACAGTCTTTAATTTGTACAAAAAGAACTTTTTAAAATTGCTATTTCAAAAACAATTTTATTAAATTTCTTTCAGAGTGCATCATAACTCTTCAGCCTTATCAACAACCATGCAAAAGCCAAAGGCTAACATTTGAAAATGTTCTCAGGCAATAGTCTTAGTAATTCCATAAACAAATATTAGTAAAATATTTTGACTGTATTTCTACTTTTTCTTAGAAAATTGTCATTTCATTGTTAAAAAACACTTTATAGAATGAATGCATATAACTTTCTTCTGTTTTTAAATTGTAAATAAGCCACAAATAAATTCTGAACCCTATGTTCCTTACATTTGATCACTGTTCAAAAGAAATGGATTTTTTGGTATTTTTTACTGACAAATAATCTATTTAAAAATCTCCTCCCATTTTAAAAAATACATATTTTTATTGACTTCAGAGAGCAAGGACGAAGGAGAGAGAGAGAACCATCAATGATGAGAATCACTGACTGACTGCTTCCTGCATGCACCACACTGAGGATTGAGCCAACAACCCAGGATATGCTGTGACCTCCTTGTGCATAGGTTGTCGCTCAACTGCTGAGCAACATTGGCTGGGCCTCCTCTTACATTTTGGAAGCATAGGAGTGGAGAGGGCATATTCTAAATATGTGACAACTATTTTCATTATGTAGAACAGGCTTTTAAGAGTATCATCTTTTAAATCAAGACAAAGCTTAAGTCTTTGCCTGAATCAACAAATGCAAAACTGCTATTTATTAAAAAAAAAAAAATTAAGAAATACAACGTATGGCCTTTTCCTTTCTTTTTTTTGTTAGCCAAAATGAGTTTTTTGGAAACTAATTATTGGGATACAGGAGGATTTTATGTTGCTTAAACTCATAAAAAGTAGAACAAGCCATTAACAGCCAAAGTTATCATCACAGATGAATACTGATAAAGTCCAAACATATTTAATACCTAATGCCCATAAAAGAGAAGGCAAACGTCAATCTACAGCTAAGATTAACAGAAAAGTAGTCATAGCATTAAAAATTCAAAAGGCAAACCAAACTGTCTGCTTGAATCTCAGTAGTTCTATATTTTACAAGCATAGACAGAAAAAGAATTAGAAGTTTCAAGACAACTAATAGAACCAAGCTAATATAAGAATTGGCTTCACCATGCATTAAGCTTAAGTAAAATAAAAATCAAGCAGACGTCTTGGCTAGTTTCCTCTTCACACACAAGCAGTATTTGACAAACTTATAAAGGCCAAAATCAAAAGGGCAAATTTCATCACAATTTCACTAAGTGAAGGTACTACTTTATTACTTTTCTAAAATAACTTATAACTCCCTTAGAGCCATATCCCCACTTAATTATATTATCCCTAAGTTTTTCCAGAGAGAAATCATTATACTAAATCTTAAAGTGACATAACAAGGTTTTTCCAGTTTTCATGTGTATCTGGTATCATGTATTATCAAATGAATTCTCTTAGTAAAAACACATATAACACACACACATGCACATACAACTTAAAAAAAAAACACCTGATTTCAGAGCGTTTTACAACTTTTATTTAACCTTATGAAAAAATTTCTCCAGGAGGCAGGTCATTCCACCATGTCTGTAAATAATAATTTTTTTTTTTTACCTGGTTCTCCTGTGATATCTCTGCTGTAGGGGGTGGTGGAGATTCTTCACATACTGCAAGGCTCCGAACTAGCTTTAACTTTGAGCTTGACTAAAGAAAAGTATTTAAAATTAACACTACATTTCAAAAATCTGGGGTGTATAACCAAAAGCCCCCTAGAATTTCTTAAGTCTTTATAGTTTCTGCCACATATAGGCATAGGTGAAATGTGCAAGTTATATATATCATTAATTACCTCTAAAATCCATTGTTAAGAGGGAAAACAAACAATTGCAGTTTTGAAAATTTTAGCAATAGCAAGAATAGGAATAATTCCAATTTCAAAACCCAAAGAATGGTGAGAAAGCCATTTTCTCAATAAAAAAACCATTAAAGATACAAAAGCAATGCAAAAAGCAACTAGGCAAGACAAAACCCAAATAAAACAAAATAAGCTTTCTGCCCCAAACAAAATATGACAAAACTAAACTGATGCAGCGCTATATGAAAACAAGGATTCATCAAGCATGAAGGACGGCCCTTGGCATGCCAGCACGAAGTATTTACTATACCTTAGACCTTTTTCCTGTCTGTCCAAATGACTGCAATGGCCGCTGAATACATAAGAAAGATTTATATTAAATTTCATACTGAAACAGAAAGTTTTCTTCTCAATTCATAATCCCAAACCACAGAGAAACTAACAGTACGAAGAATAGAAAATGAGGAAATCAAAGTTTGTTTTAAGTAAAAATGTACTGATTCCTCCCAAAAGCACCTGTAGAAGATTCTTCTGTGAATTGGCATTTTCTTTAAGTGAGAAAATTACCACAATTTTTGTGTTAATTGAGCTAAATGAAATTACAAGGTAACTTCTAAGGTAGTAGAAAAAGAAAATATATTTGTTGAATATTTTATAACATATTACACATTAGGCAAAGTTAGGAGGAAAAAACCCTACAAAAATCCTGAGGAATTTTAAATAGCTGTGCTCAGCACAGTTCCAAACATACTAAGGAGAATGTTGCAAATATACATTGAGTCAGAGTACAACCACCTGTATTCTGAGCCTTTCAGCCCCATTTGAAGTACATCGCCAGTTCACTGGTCACAGAACCGTGTTTGCCTGGTCCAGGGTTAAGGCAATGAAGCAGGTATAAAGAAAAGAGATCTAAGTTCCAATACACACATCCAACATGATTGCTAAATCACCAATCACATGATTGGGGAACCCAATGGAGCAAAAGTTCTAGTGTGTGACATCAGGCTTCGGTTTAGGAAAGCAGCTGGAATGACTCTAAACCAGAGCCAGATGGTTTTTAAACACACTTTCCAACCCCCTTCCAATCTACCTCTCTAACCCCAATCCCAAACAGTACTAGATCCAGGTACCTATCATTTATATTCATTAAAGCCAGGGAGTCAGTTTGGTACCAAACATAAAACAGATAAAAAGTCCTTAGTATCTAGATCAGTATATTCATATATGAAAGAAGAGTCATTATGTCACTCTAACATCCAAAAAAGTCTTCCCCGCAGAACCAACAGAACTGAGAATCTGCAGTACAAGCGTGTCCTATCCCTCATTCTGAGCCGCAAGTTCTTGAGATAAGAGCATTGTATTTTTGGGATTCTGATCCTGGATTACACACATTACATACAAATTAGCATTAACAAACACAAAAGGAAAACAGAATAAAGAAAAATGACTTTGTTTCTTATAGAGAAGAAAACAGCATCCATACACCACATATACACATGGCCACACTAAGAGGTTCTGCATGTTGGTATTGTCTTTTGTTTCGATTTACTCTATAATTTGTTCAAGAAAATTTCTAATTGTAACTCATATCCAAAAATAGAATTAAAAGAAGTTATAATACATAGAGAAAGGACTTGAAGAGAAACTGGGAGAGAATCAATAGATGAATGCTAGCAAAAAGGCAGAAAAGAAAATAATTTGTGACTTACTCCTGTTCTCTGCTTTAATTCCTTATAATTCTAAGTATCCAGGGTACAAAACTTTCTGATAAAATTTTTTTAAAATAAAAGAGATGATTAACTGTCAAGTAAAAACTGTATTCAAATGTAGAGTTGGATTTAAATTTCTGGCTTTGCTTATTAGTAGGTGACCCTAGTCAAGTTATTTCAGTTTACTCATTTAAAAAAAAATGTTCTTATTGATTTGAGAGAAAGGGACAGGGAGAGATAGAAATATTAATGATGAGAGAATCATTGATCAGCTGCCTCCTGCACACCCACCACTAGGGACTGAGTCTGCAACCAGGGAATCGAACCTTGACCTCCTCGTTCATGGGTCGACATTCAAGCACTGAGCTTCGCTACTTGGGCCGCATTTTTTGGTTGGGAGCAGAAAGGCAAGCGGATTCAAAGGGCAAGAAGGAACCCACACACCATTGCTTGCTTTGAAGATGAGGGGCTCAGTGAGAAGGACTGCAGGCAGCCTCTAGGAGCACAGTGGCCCTTCGACTACAGTCAGGAAATGTGGACCTCAGACCCACAACTGCAAGCAACTGAGTTCTGCCAATAAATGGAATGAGCCTAGAAGTAAATTTCGCCCCAGTCTTCAGGTAAGAGCCCAGTCTAGCCAATACCTTTGAAATCTTCAACAGAGAGATTACTTGAGCCCAAACTAATTTCTAATCTACAGATCTACAACTGAGTTGATGATTGGATATTGTGTTACACTCCAAGTTTGTGGTAATATGCTCGGCAGCAATAAAAAACTAATACACTATTTCATAAGTAAAGTATAAACTGCCAAAGTGGCATTATTCAATAAGTCACTATTTCATTTCAAATAGCAAAGAACTGAAATTACATAACATATAGCCTGTTTCCCCGAAAATAAGACAGTGTCTTATTTTTTCCATGAAGAATAATATGGTAGACATTTATTGTTAAATGAAAATAAAGGAAATTTATTACCTGTATACGGTACGGTAGTATGGTAGTTGTCAACACAAACCAGACAAACTGTGAATCTTACAGTATCAAGAATTTACTCATTTATTCAATGACAATCATGTCATCATCTTCTGCAACGTAAACTCTGAACTCATTAAACATAATTATCATTCTCCCCTAATACCAACCCCTTGCAACCACTCTATGATTTTGACTACTCTAAGTACCTGACAAGCCAAACTATATGTCTTCTTTTGACTGGCTTATTTAACTTAGCATAATGACCTCAAGGTTCATCAATGTTGTAGCATATTGCCACAGAATTTCCTCCCTTTTAAAAGCTAAGTAATATTGCATAATTGAGGGTATTATTTAATAATGTTCAATACAATGGAATATCTTTTCATTTGTTGATGGATGCATCTGGATGGATTCCATGTTTTAGCTATTGTGAATAATGCTTCTATGAACATGGATGTGTAAATATCTCCTGCAGATTTCAGCAAGTATTTTAGCATCTATAAGACTCAGCAAAAAGAGCTTGAGATTTCTGTAACATAAACTGAAACACAGATGATGCTTTTAGGGTAGTTAGGCCAAATAAATTGGAAATGGTCACGATTGAAGCAGCGTAGTGCTCTGGAAAAAGCACGTGGAGGTAGGCTAGCATTGAGTCCTGGCTGTGCCTAGGTGCGGATCCCTAGGTGCAGGTCTCTGAAAATGGAAGGGCTGCTCAGCTCAACTTTAAAATCTTTTTAGTTGTAACTCGTTGAATTCTATAAATCTAACTCCAAAATGGTTGATCACTACCTTGAGCTCTTCCTGCCAACTCAGAATCTTTTTGGGAAGAAATGTCATCAGATGGGTTAACAACAGAGGACATTGCGCTCTGGGGCATGCTCTTCCTCAGGGTCTTCTTCCATGAAGGGTGATGGCAGTGAAGATAACATCCACAGAAGTCCCTGGGGGTTTCAAATGGAAACCCGTCCACCCCCCTGAACCCAAATACACAGTTTCTAAAGATTAGGTGTGGGGCCCAATGATGGCCATGCCTTAGACCTGTGTTCTTTTCTTAGAAACGTCATGGTTCCTCTGGTGAAAGTGAACTGGCTCAGGGGCTTTCTTCCCATTGGCTGTGGGCCAGGACCAGCAGGCACTGCTCTGGGCTGTATGTTTCTGCTGTCATGTCACAGAAGGCCTGTGCTCTTGGGACACAGTCAAGAGGCAGGGAGCCCAGTTTCCCTAATCACTTGGTTAGAGTGGCTTCCACAGTTTAACGGTTGTTTTCCTTCACCAGTACTGCTGTGTTTCTCTCAGGCATATGTATCTTACATCCTCACAGGCCTGTCAATGGGAGCTTGTTGAGATGTAGAATTCTGGGGGTGGGGGATGTCTCAGCAACCTTTAGTCTTATTTTGTGGTTTTGCAGTCAGCCCTGTTTGCTTCCTTAAAGTTGTCAACTTTAAATTGCTCTGGCAGCTTCAATTCCTTGTCCCCTTCCCTCGTGGGTGTACAGTTTATAGGAGATGCTCCTGGAAGGTAGGGGAGTCTTGGAGGTGGACTGGGGACTGAGAAAGCCCTCCTGGCTAGCTCCTTTGGTGTCACATGTAAGAAATCATTGTTAAATCCAATGTCATAAAATTTCTCCCTTATGTTTTCTTCTAAGACTTTTATTTGAGCTCTTTCATTTAGGGTCTTGGAAAATTCATGCATTGAGGGTGGAGGTCCCTCAGATAGGCTTGCCCTCTATCATAGTATGGGAATCCTTAGGGGTGGGAGGCGACCCAGAGATTAGGGGAAGGCGACACGCAGATTGGCTGGCCAGACTGGGTGCAGGCCTGGCCTTGCCACGCACCTGCTGAGAAATGAGGCTGAGGGGACTGGGAACTGGAATCTTGTGGCTGTGGGAAACACCATCTTTGAGGGCGTGACATTCAATTAGCATATTCCCTCCATACTGGTTGCGGGGACCACCATCTTTGTGATGATGTGAGGGTCAATTAACATTCCTTCTTTATTAGATAAGACTAAAGGCCCGGTGCATGAAATTCGTGCATGGAGGGAGGGGAGGAGTGGCCCTCAGCTCAACCTGCACTCTCTCCAATCTGGGACTCCTCAAGAGATGTCCAACTGCCCGTTGAGGTCTGATCCCACCAGGATTGAACATCCCTCTCACAATCCAGGACTGCTGGCTCCCAACTGCTCACCTGCCTGCCTTTCTGATTGCCCCTAACTGCTTCTGCCTGCCAGCCTGATGACCCCTTAACCACTCCCCTGCCAGCCTAAGTGATGTCTAACTGCTCCCCTGCCAGACTGTTTGCCCAACTCCCCTCCTCTGCTGGCCTGGTCACTCCTAACTGCCCTCCTGTGCAGGGTTGATCGTCCCAAACTGTCCTTCCTTGGAGGCTTGGTCCCTCTCAATTGCCCTCCCTTGGAGGCCTGGTGCCTCCCAACAGCCTTCCCCTGCTGGCCATCTTGAGTCCACATGGGGGCAGCCATATTGTGTATTGGAGTGATGGTCAATCTTCATATCACTATTTTATTAGATAGGATAGAGGCCTGGTACACGGGTGCGGGCCAGTTGATTTGCCCTGAAGGGTGTCCCGGATCACTCCAAACTGCTCCTCCCACTGTCCTGATCACCTCCAAATGACCCCCACTGATGGCCAGCTCATCCTCAAATGCTCCCCCTCCCCCGCTGGTCTGCTTAGCCCCAGTGGCTCCTGCCAGCCCATCATGGCATGATTACTACTTGGCTACCCAAGGTCCCAGCCCCTCATCCGACCCTCCTCCTTTTTTTCCCCCCAGTGCCTCCTTGAGCAGAGGCCAGGGCTGGCTGGAAGCAAGTATCTAGGATTTATTTATTTTCTATAATTTGAAACTTTATAGCCTTGAGTGGAGGCCAGGGCCGGAAGTTTGGTTTCCTCCATCACTGAGGGCAACTCAAGTCTCCTAATTGCTCCAGCACAGTAGCAAGCCATCATCTTGGTTGGGTTAATTTGCATATTTCTCTCTTGACTGGCTGGTGGGCATGGCTTGTGGGTATAACAAAGTGATGATTTATTTTCATATTTCTCTTTTATTAGTGTAGATTAAAGTGTTAAATATCTAGCCAAAGGTCAGGAGCAGTGAAAAAAACAGAGGTTATGTTGATAATTTCCACTGGAATAACAGAAAATAAACAATTTTCTGAGTTGAAATAGTGGACTTTTTAAGAAGTTGTTATTATTAAATATTAACAAAAGACTATATAAAGATAGGGGACTTAATACAAAGAACAAAAACTACTCCATTTCAATTTGTGGAAAAGTAAATAAATAATCTTTACTTTTTATTATCAAAGGAAAAAGAATCTATATTTCATGATAATAAAATCTGAGGAGCCATATAGTTGTGCTAATATTAATAATAAAGCAATTTGGATTATAATTATTTGTTAATCCTCACTAAAGGATGCTTTTATTGATTTGAGAGAGAGAGAGAGAGAGAGAGAGAGAGAGAGAGAGAACAACAATAATGTGAGAGAAACATCCACTGGTTGCCTACCATACATTTCCTGACCAGTAATCAAACTGCAAACTTTGGTGTATGAGACAATGCTCTAACCAACTGAGACACCGGCCAGGGCAACAGTATATTATTAATAGCATCTACCATTGCTAGGCTCTAACTATATACCAGTTAAATTACATACATCATTTTTATCTGTTAGACCGGTGGCCGGCAAACTGCCGCTCAGGAGCCACAAGTGGCTCTTTGGCCCCTTGAGTGTGACTCTTCCACAAAATACCACAGCCTGAGAGAGTCTATTTTGAAGAAGTGGCATTAGAAGTTTAAGTTTAAAAAATTTGGCTCTCAAAAGAAATTTCAATCATTGTATTGTTGGTATTTGGCTCTGCTGACTAATGAGTTTGCCGACCACTGTGTTAGACAAATAGCAAAATAGTTGAGATTTTTATGATTTTAAATAGAGAGACTTTATTCAATCCTTTAAACAGAAACATCTTTGCATTTTTATCCCATTTACCTCAAGTTGGAGAAGTGTGGCCTGTACCCTGAGTTTTTCTGATAATATTATTGGATTGGCATTGCTTTCTTATCCCTTACTTTCCCTTTTAAAATAAATGCAAAAAGAACTTGATGTAAAAGTCCCATCTTAATTATCAAAAGCCTTATTACAGAAACTGAGAATATATTAAACAACCACTATATATATAGGTTTTAACTGTCAGAATGCATGAATATATGTATGTATGTATATGAAGCTATTCATGCATTCTGACAGTTAAAACCTAGTTAACAAAAATCAGTTCTTTTTTCCTCCACAAAAAGGGTTACCAACACAATTTGAACTGGCCATCCTATTGTTCAACAAATAGTTTGAGGAGAGGGTCTGTTTGAACTTTTCCAAAATATGCTTTGAATAATGTTTATATGCACATATAGACAGATGAATACCCCCAGACAAAGCATTTGCCAAGTACAAAGATACAACTGTAAAAAAAAAAAAAAAAAAAAAAAAAAAAAAGAGAAAGTTGAGTTTGAATGTTTAATACATAAGCAGAACACAAGGTTCCTAATTTTATATTTCAAATAAATGACAGTAAAAAAATCAACAAGTAATTTACCTAAATTTAATCTGAGAAATCTACCTCTGAGAAAAATCACACAATAAAAGCCATACAAAAGGAAACAAAACAACCCCTACCCCATTTATCCTGTATTAAAAATTAATAGTAGTCTGACATATTAAATTTTTTCTGGATTTAGAAGTATGACACCTCACCAACCCAAAGTTCCAAATACCTAATGATTATAGAAAAGTTAACATATAACTGAAAAGTTTGTTGTAATAGAAATAGTGTATGGCAATAGAAAAGTTCTAAGTAAAAAAAATCTTTTCATAATTATTTGGGATATTCATCAACAATTTAGAACAACTTCAGGCAATTATGTGGGAAAATTACCTTCTTGACATTAATGCACACTATTTGAATTAGCTCTAAAGTAGTCTTAAGAAATTCTGAAGTAGTACTAAAATTTATATAAAAGACAATATTTTTTGAAAGAGTAAATACATCACATGGTAGAATTATTTATAAAAGAAAAGGCCAAGGAGCTTTGAGATCATCTCTAGTCGAAACCATCCAAGATGAGGTCTAATGTTTGCTAGCCTCTCTCTAGTTTGAAGAAATTATTTTTTTACTAGAGGCCCGGTGCATGAATTCATACACCAGTGGGGTTCGGGATTGTGAAAGGGTACAGGCCAGGCTGAGAGACCCCACCTGTGCACAATCAGGGTCAGGGAGGAACCTGGGAGGTTGACCTGCTGGGGAAGGACTGTGGGAGGGCTCCAGGATGTATTTGGCCCAACTTGCTCAGTTCGGATAAGCCAGACCCCAGCAGCAAGCTAACCTATCAGTCGGAGTGTCTGCCCCCTGGTGTTCAGTGCACGACATAGTGAGTGGTTCAGCAGCCTTAGCATATCACACTTTGATTGGTTAAACAGATGACCAGACGACTGGGCACTTAGCATATTAGGCTTTTATTATATAGGATATAAATACTTTCCTTAATAGACAGTAGGAAATCGTAAGATTTCTTTATGGTATAAAAGATAAAAGCTATGACAACCACTCATTTAAAAATGAGTTTTTTCTAAATAAACTACTAAGGGGACAGTTAGGAAATTAAGACTTGGAAATGGATGAAATATACGGTTCTTCAGGAAAGCATTTCCATTAAGTTACTTTAAATATTACTATGTTGAAGCAAGACAAGAGATATGTTATATTCATGGTAGCTGGCTTTCAGGGATGACAGGAAAGAAATATTTGGTTTATTCAAAATTCTTAATAGGAAACCTACATTATAATTGGTGCACACATCTAAATTTGAGTAAAAATAATAGTTCTAATTTAAAATTAAACTTTTAGGCAGTATCTTAGAGGTACCAAAAAAAGATAAAACACCTAAGTAGCATGCTAGAAAAAAGACATTTTATAATAGGTAACATCAGAGTAAGTTGAAAGATAACCAGTTGATTTTATTTAACATTACATTAGGTAAAAATTTTTTTCCTAGTTTTATCTACTTCTATTCCTAATATCCATTACTTAAGTCTGTTCTGTATAAGTTATTTAGACTCTAAGTCCCTTGTCAGACACTTGGCATGGAGGCATCCTTGGACCTCAAAAAGCTCCAAGCAGAGTAAATAGTCTCACATGTGCGCTCTTAATAAACATCTGAGTAAACTGCATATTGTATTCAATGGTTGAACATAAAATGAATTCTTATATTCTGTTTCTCTTTCCCATCTTTACAGAAAACATGCTATATGGAACATGATGGCAGAAACCATGACTATTTTTGTTTACTATAATAGTAGAAGCCCAGTGTATGAAATCACATGGCCCCGCCCACCCACCTGCAGCCCTGCCTTGACACTAGATTCTAGAGGTTCTAGTGACTAGAACCTCTCCCCGCTCCAGTGCACCTGGCCCAGCCCTTGACGCCTCTGTCATTCTCTGACTGTTTCAAGCCCTGTCCTCAGTACCTCGAGTTGCCTCAGTCTGATCTTGCCTTCTCCAGGCATCTCCCCGCTTCTGCCCCATCTCCGGAGCAATGTGGTGGCTATGCCTGTCATGGCACCAGAGGAGAGCGTGGTAGCCTCTCACCTGCTGCACTGTGCTCCTTCCCCTGGCAGGTGGGCGGCGGGGTGCTCTGAGTACAGTGGGGGGCAAAGGACTGGTGGGGGGTGGTGGTACTATGGTCTTTCTCGCCTGCCCTCCCCAGCATGGGATGGTCCCATCTCCTCTGGATGCCTCCCTGCTTCTGCCTGTCTCCAATGCCCCACCGTGCACAAGCAGGCAGCCTCCTGCAATCGTTCATTACGCGTTATGATGACCTGACCATTAGCATACTAGCTCTTTATTATGATTGCCTTGGCATAGAATAGGTTTTCAATAAGTGTTTGGAGAATGCATGAAACTTTCCTATAGTACCAACAACTGGGCTATACTCTAGTGATAGTGGTCATTAAAATGTTTTATACTTATAGACAAGAGCAACACAACAGACCTGGGAGGAAATGCAATAATCTGAATTAATCGCTTATTTGATAAGCATTGCGTGGAAGCGTGAACATCAGGTATAGAAAAGAGACTAAAAGGAAATATTTTAGTACTTCAATCAGAAATACTCTAAAATTTTAGCAGATTTTCTGATTCAACCAGGATAGTGACATGCTGCCATCACTCAGTGTACTGACTACAAGCATGGCAATTTTTTTTTGTTTTAAGAAGTGCTATTACTAAGAATGATTAGAAAAAAAAATAGTATTCCCCCCAATTTGTTTGTTAATTACCACTTGACTATACTTATCCAATAGGCCTGCTTTTTTATAGATAAATGAATTGCTATCATTTTGACACATAATAGGTAATAAAAAGTTTCTGACTGAATTGATAAAATAACTTTAAAACAAAAGTGTTAAAAGACAGTATTTTAAAATAACTTTTTGTGGTAAACTAAGAGACTACCTTTATTAAGGGTCCAATTCCCAATCCCTTGAATCTTGACTGGCTTTATTGACATGTGTCAACAAAAGACAACAGTGGAAGTGACATTCTGGGACTTCTGAGTCTAGTCAAAAGAGACCCTACAGCTTTGCTTACAGCTCTTTGAACATTCTTTTTTTTTTTTTTTAATATATCTTATTGATTTTTTACAGAGAGAAAGGAGAGAGAGATAGAGAGTTAGAAACATCGATGAGAGAGAGACATCGGTCAGTTGCCTTTTGCACACCCCTCCACTGGGGATGTGCCTGCAACCAAGGTACATGCCCTTGACCGGAATCGAACCTGGGACCTTTCAGTTCGCAGGCTGACGCTCTATCCACTGAGCCAAACCGGTTTTGGCATCTTTTAACATTCTTTCTGGGACTCCTGAGTCACCATAATAAGTCATGTATACATGCTGGAGGGACCACTGGTAGATGCTCCCATTTTCATCTAGCCTACATTCCAGCCATTCGTCTAAAATAGTTTTAGAACTTCCATTTAAATATTAGGGAGGGCCTTCTTTTGACTCCCTGTGAAATAGAAATTGCACCAAGTCAAGCCCTGTTCCATTTTCCAACTCACAAATCATGTTTAAAAAACAAAACACAATAGAGTTTTAGTAAATTCTGTTTGAAAATTGCTGGCCCTTTGCTGGAGCACCTAGAACTAAATACTTTCAGTACTATTTGAAACAATTTTACCTATCTTGAATCTTGACCAATTCCTCAATTTCCTTCTATGCCTGGAATTAAAAGCCTTCACAGTGGTTAGTTCTAGTCATCATACAAGTGTAGCATCAAAAGCCTTAAGTGGCTTTTTTGTCCTCTCCGATCTTTTTTCTCAATCATGGTTGATAGCTTCCTCTGAAGGTTGTTTTTGCCAAAAGAACTTCTGCAGTTCCCATGTCTCTATTCTTCTAATCTCTAAGAGCTATTCGGTTAAATTCTGAACTCAAACAATACTGATTAGGGGCAGAGTGGAATAAAAATGTAGAAAGCCAATAAAAAGTATTGCTACACAGAAATGAAAATTATTATAAAAAACAAGAAAATAAAAGATTTAGACCCCACAAGCTAATCCAAATAGCTAAAAAACTGGCTGATAAGCATATCTCAACGGGCCAACTTATCTTGAAAGTGAGTTTTCTATGAAGAAGGTAATTATATATTGAATATTCAGCATTTGTATTCAGAGAGAAAAATCCTGTTTACCTGAAAATCAATATTGTTGTCAATACAATGTTCATTTTTCTCTGCTAAAATCTTCCCATAGTTCTCTGATTTGGTAAGAGTTTCAACTGTGGTTGTATCTTTCACTTCTGCCTCCAAATCCTTCATTGTTTCAGTTTCATTTTTTACAGTAACAATATCAGACATCCTCATCAGCAAAGGTTATTTTAGAATTCTACAGGGAACCTGAAGCCTTAGGAAAAAAGAAAAGAAAAAAAATTATTTTAACATTTTTTACATTGAGTTACTATATAATATTGACTACCGTATTTGCCAGCGTATAAGACGATTTTTTGGCCCTGAAAAATACCGTATTTGCCGGCGTATAAGAGACTGGGCGTATAAGATGACCCCCTAACATTTCCACTCAAAATACAGAGTTTGTTCTATACTCGCCGTATAAGACTACCCCCTACTTGGAGGCAGATTTTTCAGGGCCAAAAGATCGTCTTATACGCCGGCAAATATGGTAAGTACTTTCTATGTCCCACAAATAATGCTGAGTATACCCAGAGAAAAGCAAAACTGCTTTCAGAGAAATATACAGTTTAGTGCCAGACCAGCTCAAATTAAAGAAATTATATCAATACAGCCGAAACTGGTTTGGCCCAGTGGATAGAGCATCCATCGGTCTGTGGACTGAAAGGTCCCAGGTTCGATTCCAGTTAAGGGCATGTAAATTGGTTGCGGGCACATCCCCAGTAGGGGGTGTGCAAGAGGCAGCTGGTAGATGTTTCTCATCGATGTTTCTAGCTCTCTATCCCTCTCCCTTCTGCTCTGTAAAAAAAAAAAAAATAAATAAAAATCAATAAAATATATTTAAACAACCTCCTTCCCCCACCCCACGCACAAAAAACCCACTCTCCTGATTTATGTGATTCAATGCCAAACAATACATATTACCAGAGGGTCTAGTATATGGACTTCGTAGGAGAGCAAGCAGATAAGATGGAAATATATTTCATGTTTTTAGTGAGTTTAAAAAAACATTGAGGACTTTACATTGAATATCAAATAAAAATGTATCAGAGATAGCTGTCATTTTAGAAAATGTAAACTTGAAGAGAATTTGACGTAAACAACTTTTTCTAGCTTTATGATCATGTTTAAGTTTAAAGTATATAACATGACAATATAACACAAGTATATATTGCTAAATGATTAACATAATCCATCATCTCACATAATTACAATTTTTTTTTCAGTGAGAAGAATAAGTTATTTTGAAATGTATAAAAAAATTAAGATAAACTGATAGCTAGACAGAGGAATGGATATATGTAAACAAGTGCAGGTTAAAGTAAGCACGATAAAATGTTAATGGTAGAATCAGGAGTGGTTATATGTTTAATCACTGTAAAACTCTTTCAGCTTTCCTGTATTTACAAAAATTTCATGATAAAATCTAGGGGGTAAATATATATGAAAAGTTTTTAAAAAAGAGAAATAAATAAATTATAAAGTCACAGGTAGACTCAAATGAATAAAGAGCATGTCTTCCTTGATTATACTCAGTACCAAGGTTAACTGTTTCATTTAAAATCAATAAGCTTACTAAGGAGGAAAGGTTTACTTAAAAAACCCTGGCACCTTGCTTTTTATATGTAAGATTTAGGAAACAAAAATAAAAGAACAAAAGGAACTTTTTGCTTAAGAAGAGAGGTTACCTGATGTGTTCTATGGATTTTGGATTGTGGTGTCCCACAAAAATAAAATAAAATAATCCAAGGTTCTTTTTCACAGTTGTCAGCCAGGATGTCAATTGTATTGAACCATCTGGAATCTGGCAGGAGGAGTCCCATGTCCTTGTCACCACTGTAGATTCCTGGACTGAAATAAACTGCCGTGGATCAAATATATCATACCTTTCAGTGGCCTAAAATTAAAAGAAATGAAAACATTTTAACAAAATAGCCAAATGAAAAGGAACACTATACAGCAATTTGACAATTAAAGATATTAGTTGTTGAAGATTTTTTATTCTTGTCCTAAACAAGAGTCAGACTACTCAGTTTCAACTAATTCTGACATGTATTGGGGTTTTGTGAGCCCAGATAAGTCACCGAGGCCACTAGAGAGTATGTCAGTAAAAGCAGAAGGGAGAAGAGAGCAGGTAACTAACCTATATTTAGTACTTAGTATGTGGTCAGTGTTGTAAGGAAGATACTATTTTATATACAGATAAGGAAAAAAAAAGTTTGCCTATAATCACAAGTAGGATTACCCGACTACAAGAACTATGACTTTAAGAGTTTTCTTCCAGAGCTACAGCTTCTTAGACTTAAGACTGTAATTTTGAATAATAATCACATTCTAGATTTTCAAAAGAACATAGGGCTGTAATAAATCTTTTAACATATTCAGAGAAACCCACAGTGTATGTTAAAAGCAAATGTTTCCAAAGGATGGAATGACTATTTTTAAAGACATCTGAAAAATCAATGTCAAAATTCTCTGTGTCATCTACTCCCACTCACCAATGTCTCCTTTTATTTTGGAATGTAAAGCACTTTTTAATTAAAGTTTAGTTGACATATAGTAATATATTATATTATATTAATTATATTATATTATATTTTAGGTACATGATAGCGATTTGACATTTATATATAGCTTACAAAGTGATCACGAAAAAGCCAATTTCCATCGGTCACTATACAAACTTGCTGTGATATTATTGACTGTATTTCCCAAACTGCAATTTACATCCACGTGGCCTATTTAGGTCATAAATTTGTATCTTTTAACCATTTTTTACCATTTTGCCCAGCCCCTCCCCCTCTGGCAACTATCAGTTTTCCTGTATCTATGCTTTTGTTTGTTTAGGTTTTCAGATTCCACAGGTAAGTGAAATGATACAGTGTCTTTTTCTGACTTATTAAACTGAGCATAATACTGTCTAGTTCTATCCATGTTGTCACGAATGGCAAGATTACATTTTTTTCATGGCTGAGTAATATTCCTCTGTGTATGTGTGTGTGTGTGTATGAGAGAGAGAAAGAGAGAGAAAACACACTCACTCCAACAGATCCATGTACATACACACACAGTGGAAATATGCAAAAGTTTATTATTTATTTGTTATTGTATTATGTTCCATATGGAGTATAAATCTACTTTTGTCTCACCATATATATATATATATATATATATATATATATATATATATATCCACTTCTTTATCTATTCATTATTGGTGAACACCTAGGCTGCTTCCATATCCTTTTCACTATAGTATACAATGCTGCAGTGAACATAGGGGTGTGTATATCTTTTTTAATTGGTGTTTTGTTTTCTTTATATAAAACACCCCAAAATAGAATTGCTGGGTCCCTCTTTGTCTCTTATTATAGCTTTTGTTTTAACCTTCTATAAACCATAAATGTCTATAGATGCAAGCAGGATAGTTTCCGTTTTGGATGCGTGGCAGTTAACTAGTTAAAGTCTATTTTGTCTGATAAACTAGTAGCTATTGCCATCCCAGCTTTTGTTTGGTTTTGTGTTCATTTTCATGAAGCCTCTTTTTCTATCTCTTTTACTTTAAATCTGTGTGTGTCCTTTGATATGAAGTGAATCTCACATAGACAGTGAATCTCATAATTTAAAAAAAAAATACATTCATTAACCCTGGTTTTTTTTTTTTAATGAAACACTCAGTCCATTTGCATTTAAGTGATTATTGATAGGTATGTACTTATTGCCACTTTATCGTTTTTTTTTTCATACAAGACTTGATAAATGATTGGTTTACTATCTTCACCAGTTTGCCTTCACTAGTGAGATTATTTTCTTTCACATATTTTACTTCTGGTCTTGACCTTTATTTCCCACTTAAAGAATTCTTTTTACTGTTTCTTGTAATGCTGGTTTAGTATTGATAAACTTTAGCTTCTGCTTTTTTTGAGAAAACCTTGATGTTTCCTCAATTCTGAATTAATAACCTTGCTGTGTAGAATAGTCTTGGTTGTAGATTTTCCCCTTTCATCATGTTAACTATATTATGCCATTCCTTTCTGGCCTGCAAAATTTCTGTTGAAAAATCCGCTGATAATCTTATGAGCATTCCTGTGCATATTGGTTTTCTCATTGCTGTTTTTTAAGATGCTCTCCTTTAACTTCTAACAATTTTAATTGTAATGTAATGTATCTTGGTATGGGTCTCTTTGGTTAATCTTGTTTGAGACTCTCTGCTTCCTAGACTTGGATGCCATTTACTTCATCAGGTTAGGGAAGTTTTCAGCCATTATTTGTTTAAATAGTTTTTTTGTCCCTTTCTCTCTTCTGCAACTCAAATGATTAAAAAGTTAAAATGCTTAATGTTATCCTAGAGATCCCTTATGCTATTCTCATTTTTAAAAAATCCTCATAATTTTTCTTTTTTCTTTTTGATCATCCAATTGCTTGACTTCCATTATCCTATCTTCCTGATTGCTGATCCGTTCTTCTGCATCATCTGATCTGCTGTTGCTTCCCTGCCATGTACTTTTCGTTTTAGTTGTTCTATTCTTCAGTTATGATAGATTCTTTATGTTTATCACTGTTGAAGTTATCACTGAATTTATCCATTTGTCTGCAGAGTTTATAAATATTACTTTGAAATCTTTAGTAGACAGCTTACCTCTGTTTCATTTAGTTGTTTTTCTTCTGGGGTTTTATCTCTTTTTCTTTTCTTTCGAACATACCGTATTTGCCGGCGTATAAGACAATTTTTTGGCCCTGAAAAATATGCCTCCAAGTGGGGGGTAGTCTTATACGGCGAGTATATAACAAACTGTATTTTTAGTGGAAATGTTAGGGGGTCATCTTATACTCCCAGTCGTCTTATATGCCGGCAAATACGGTATTTTTCAGGGCCAAAAAATCATCTTATACGCCGGCAAATACGGTATTCTTTTCTCTCCTCATTTTCCCTCTTTTTTCCATGTATTAGGTAGAGGTCAGCTACATCTCCTTGTCTTGAAAAGTGGCCTAATTTAGAAGGTGTTCTATGGGGCCCAGTGGTGGAATCTGCCCTTGTCACCAAAGTCAAGTGCTCCAGAGGTGTTCCCCTGGATAAACTAGTATGGTCTCCTTTTGTAGTTGGGCCACAACTTCTATGGACACACTGGCAAGTGATGCTGGTTCCTGGTCCATCTGGCTGTGAGTCAGGGCCACAACTATGGTTGGCTCATTGGTATGTAAAGCAGGCCTTCAGTGTGTCTGGCTGTGAGGCCAAGCCTTGACTCTTGTAGATACACTGCTATGTGTGTGGTGCCAACTGAGGCTGCCCACTGGACGTGGCACGGCAAGAGCTGCTTTAGAGGAGAGTTAGCCTGGGTGAGTCCTCAGGGAAAAGCTATGATAGGGTGAACAGTGTTAGCAAGATTAATGGAGTGTCAGAAATGGTGCATGCCAACATCGGACCAACTAGGTAGAATGGAGTAAAGAAAGAGGAAAGATAACCCCTACAGCACTTGAATTAGGAGAAAATTCCAACATGTCCCTGTCTTTCCAGTACATACCTTATAATTAGTCACTGTATCACCTTCATGTATGACCTAGGTGCTCTACAAACTTCTGCCTCTGTTCTGAGACTCAGAAAGAGCACAACCATGGTTTCCTACAGCCCTTTGGCTCTCTGGTTTTCAAAGCCAGATATTAATGTTAACTCCTCTTCCTGGAGCAAGTCCCTCATGCTGGGTCTTGGACCCCTTTGCTCTTCATGGGGGACCTCTGTGGTTGTGACATCCCTCCCACTTGTGAGTCACCTATATGGAGAGTGGGGCATAGGTGGGTGACTAGACTTAAGTCTCTACCCATTTCAATATGGCTTTTTCTTCATACCCATAGCTAGAAAGCCTGTTCTACTTGTCTTCAGGTCATTCTCAGTTCTATATAGTTTTCTTTCGGTGTCAATGAGAGAAGCTGAGGATCTTCCTACTCCACCATCTTGAACTTGAAGCCAGAAGCCTTGCTCTTGAATGACAATTTAGCTTGTCTGTGAAATGCCATTCCTTGCAGTTGGTATGCTGCCCCATGCAACAAATGTCCACTGTCATATGCTTTTAAAGTCAGTTTCACTTTATATTTTTTGGTGCAAGTGAAGACATCATAGCAAATAAAAAGCTCTAAAAATCTTATATAACTCTCCTATCCTCCTTTAACAATTTTGTTAAGTAAGAGTAATAGAAAAGGAGGTATCAGAAACAAATGCCAAAATTATTTTTAAACGGACAATGCCATTTTTAAACTTAGCAATATCGACCTGTGCAAGATTACTGGACCACTAAATTAAATCACTAGGTGTTTATTTTTTTTTTAAAGTTCTACCATGAGAAAAGAGTGAAGAGATAAAATGCGGTCACTATAGTCAAGCTGCTAATGGAATGATATCAATTAGGCTAAAGCATGAGAAAATGATTTTATTTTTGCTTTAAGTAGCCTACAAACTTCAACTTTTTACTTTCAGTAGTGTATCAATGCCTGGAGATCACAAACACAAACATACACATACACACATGCCCACCCTCTATAGCCAATCCTTAAAAACTTAGGAGAAAGAATGTTCATGTATTCAGGCCACCTGACATCCATTATCCAGACCACCAGACATCTGAAGATTGTCATCTCAGACCGATCGAGATTCTATGATTGCAGCAGGACTGTTTCTTCTCAAGAATGTACTATAAGAACTCTCAAGTTTTGTTTTCTTCAGAACACTCTCGGTGTTTGTTATCTGGTAATTTTTCTAATTTGCAAATCTCAAGACCCTATAAATCTTTGCTATTTACTTTTAGACAAAGCCTCTGGACATTTTGTGATGGGTTGACAACCAAAAACAAATAATAAAATAATAAAAATTTCCTCATTTTAACCTTTTTTCTCATTAAATAGTAGAAACAAGATGGCAGCATTTGCTAACAACCATTTTTTCTGTTCTTTGTAAAGTGACTTACTAAGAATTCTTCAAATTTGAAATTCTAAAAAAAACCAGTTTTAAAAAAGTGATCCATTTAAGAAATTAATAATGCACAAGCTAAGGCAATAACTGCAAGAGGTAATAAGGAAGAGGTACAATGTGAAAAGGTGAACCTTCAAAATTCTAACAGGATCAGAAGAATCTACCAAGGTGCTGTAGAGACTACCAAGTCTAGTGGTCACCAACCTTTTGGACCTCACGAACCACTAGTGGTCCAAGGACCACCGGTTGACAACCGATGATGACCTAGTCCAATCTTATAGCTTACCATGCAAGTTGTTAACATTCAGAGGTCAAATGATATGTCCAAAGTTGTATAAGCAATATACATATGACCAAATACTTGCTAATATGTCATATTACTTGACAACAAACTGAATGAATGACTGAAATAAAATGATCATTTGTTGCCTGGAAGAAGACAAGGATATAAAAGATCAAGCACACTAGCATTAGACCTGAGTTTAAATCCTAGTTCTGCAAGTTAAGACTTTGATAAATTATTTAATTTGTCTGAGCTATAATCCTATGGCATATAAAATGGGAAAAAGAATAATTAGCTCATAATTCTGTTAGGAAGACAGAAAGGTTTACATGCCCATTAGAGCCTCTCCCAGAGACTGTGCACTCAAAAAATGTTAGCTTTCTCCAATCAGAATCACCCAGGCCAGCAGATGGCTGAGGCTGACTTTGTTCTGGCTGCACCTACAGATTGGCAGGAGGCCCACCATGGGTGCACAGTGGCTTTGCATAAGTTGTGTTATTTTTTTTTGGTTTTGTTTTTTTAAAAAAATGTATATACCTTACAAAGATCAACAGAGGAGAATGAACACTATAAGTTTGTGTAAATGTATGGAGAGGATGCTTGCCTAAGAGCACAAACCCAAGGGGTTTTCATTTCAACATTTTAACATTCACACAAACTTTGCATTCTTCTCCTAAATATTAGTGTTTTAAATAAAATATCTTCCCCCTCCAAACCTTCAAGTAAAAGAAATAGTCCAACTTTTTGCACCCACTAAATAAAAAACTTTCATCTTGGCACAAAAACTATGTTCTTGGGGTTATTCAAGGCTGTGTGGTATCAAATAGAAACAGCCACAAAATAGACACGGCACATCCTATGTTTACTATAACATTCAGGTGTCAATTAAATGTACCATCTTAGCTGTAGCCGGTTTGGCTCAGTGGATAGAGCATTGACCTGCAGACTCAAGGGTCCCAGGTTTGATTCCTGGTTGGGGCACGCCTGGGTTGTGGGCTTGGTCCCCAGTGTGGGGAATGTGGGGGGCAGACGGTTTATGATTCTCATCATTGATGTTTCTGTCTCTCCCTCTGCCTCCCTGCCTGAAATCAATAAAAAAATAAAAAATAAAAAACTTAAAAAAAAATAAATGTACCACCTTAATACTATATAGTAAAAAGGTAATATGTAAATTGACCATCACTCCAACACATAAGCTAGCCGCCTCCATGTGGTAAAAGATGGCAGTTGTGGGTGATCAGGCCAATAGGGGAGGGTAGTTGGTAGGGACCAGGCCTGCAGGGGAGGGCAGTTGGGGGTGACCGGGCCAGAAAGGGAAGACAGTTAGGGGTGACCAGCGAATAGACTGGGAGGGGAGGGTAGTTAGGGGTGACCAGGCTGGTAGAGGAGCAGTTAGGCATCTATCAAGCTGGTAGGGGAGTGGTTAGGGGGTGATCAGGCTGGCAGGCAGAAGTGGTTAGGAGCAATCAGCAGGCAAGCAGCTGGGAGCCAGCAGTCCTGGATTTGAAAGGGCAGTCAGACATCCCTTGAGTGGCCCTAGGTGGGGGTGCAAGCTGGGCTGAGGGACACACACACACACTCACGCCCCGTGCATGAATTTTGTGCACCAGATCTCTAGTGTAATAAATAATTATACAGTAGGTACTTATGTAGCTTGCCATGTGGCAGATACTGCTGTAATACTTTTCATAAGGAATTCACTTAAAGCCAACAATTCTATAAGTAAACCCTATTATTACCCTTGTTTTACAGATTAGGAAATCCAAGGCATAGAGAAGTTAAGTGATTTGTCCAAGGTCACACAGCTAGTGGGTGTGGGAATCAGGACAGACAGGTACTCCACTCCAGGCTCTTACAATGCTATATCACATTTCATATGTACCAACAAGGCAATTTAGGTTTATAGAGAATCTTTAATTCAAAAATACTTACAACATGCAATATCTCCTTAACATTGTTTACAAGACAAAGTAAACATCCTTTTCACATGGACAGGTGCTATGTACTATTCTTCGTACAGAGGAACACAGCACTATTTAACTTCATATTAATGGTGAGTTGAGCTAATTGCTACTCAATGATCAGAACTGCCAGGTAACCAACCAGTTTCTCTTAACCACAAACCGAGTTCTTATGGTCAGCCATATTTACATAGTTTAATGCTTAAGATTACAAGAGGGAGATTAAGAAACAATGTGAAGACTAGTAGTTAAAAAATGAAAAAAATATGTACAGCTAAGTAACTTTCTCAAGGTAACAAAGCAGGGCAGAAATAGAATCAACATTAGGAAAGGCAGACTAGTATACTCTGTCTAGGAATGAGTAGTTTCTCTAGTGAAAATTTCAGAATTTTTTCAGCAACAAAAATGCAATATTGATACTGCTAATTTGAAGGATCACTTTATTATGCTTAGGATCTCCTTTTTGATTCTACAGCACAAAATAAATGAAGTTAGGCAATTCACCTGAATACTGAGTGGGAAGAAAGTCATATTATTGAAGTTATCTGAATATAATTTGGCAAAAACACTACATTGTTTTTTCTCTTATGACTATTAGTTATATCATTTCATTAGATGGACACAAAGCTGTACATCTTCCCTTAGAGAGAAAACAAATTAAGTACTTTTATAAAATAAACCAACTGCACAAGACCAATATGTCATCTTCTAAGATTATGATGACATGACCAATTGGTCAAAGGAACTCCAGTGAAAGTCAAGGAAAACTGTTCATGCTTTATTTAAAAACTAGAGGCCTGGTGCACAAAATTTATGCATGGGTAGGGTTCCTAGGCCTGGCTGGCAATCAGGTTCCCCACCTCTTCTTTCATCTCTTCCTCAGCATCCCACTGCTGCAGCTGGTCGCCCACCATATTCCATGCCACCCCCTGGTGGTAAGCACATGTCAGAGCAAGCAATTGAACTCATGGTTGAACTCCCAAGGGGACACTTTGCATATTAGCCTTTTACATATAGAGATAGATGTTATATCTTGAGTGGAGAAGTGAGGAAGATAGAAAAGAAGCCCATTTAATAGAAATAGAGCATATGAACTGGGGAGGAAGACAAAAAAAATTGATGATATCTAGAGTTAGCAAAGGCATGGGGAATGGAACTCTCAAACACTAAGTAAATTATGATATTGAGTGAAGTTTAAATTCCTCAAGTCCTAGGGCCCACTGTTTCCACTTCTGGACCTATACATTAAAGAGACTCATGTGCATGAGGACACATAGAAAAATATCCACTGCATTGTGTTATTTAAAAGCAGATGAGAAAGACCAAATGTCTATCAATAGGAAAATTGATTTAAAAAGTCTTAACAATTGTGGCATACTTATATTGCAAAATATAAAACAATTAAAATAAATGAACTAAAGTTATATTTAAAAGTTCCCCAAAGAAGGTTAGAATGTTTAGAGAAAAAGGAGAATGATCTCCACAATATAATGTAACTTTTATGTAAAAATTTTAGAACCATACAATCAAGGTATAGGAAGGGTAGACACCTATTTCATTCATATTAGTAATTATCTTTAGAGAGGGGAAGGGATGATTTTAGAAGAGATAAATAAAGGAATTTTAATGATGACTTAATTATTTTATTTCTTAAAAATAAAATAAATAGAGCAAATATAAGAAAAGGTTATTAGCATCTGCTAATTCTGAGTATTAAGTACTGAATGTTTTTTATAATGTTCCTTTTCATGGTCTTGATGTTTTTCATTATTGTTCTAAAACAAACAACAGGAAAAGAGCATAAAGGGTGGCTTATACCTGAAGTTATTAGTTCTTGAACTCATGAGGGATGTGAAAACCCAAATAATAAGGAACTATTTTAAGAGAAGCCATGGAGAATAATGTTAGCTTCAGCATAAACTCTGTTCTAGCAGGTAAAACAAAATAAAACAAAAAAAGAGATTTCATTCATTTTAATATTTTGATTAGAAACTATGTGCTCAGCACCTCTAAGTGCTGAGGGCATAGCAGTGAAACAGACAGGATTTCAATACTGATGTGCTTACATTCTATGCAGACAAATAAACAAGATAATTACTGATTATGATATGTACTTAAAAACCAATATTAATAGCAAACTCTTAAGTAGTTACTTATTCACAAAGCACTATTCCCTATGTTTTCACTGTATTGATTAATTTAATCCAAATAATAAACTTATCAGGTAGGTGCTCTTATTCCCATTTTATAAATGAGGAAACTAAGGTAGATGAAAATTAAGCAGCTTGCCTAAGATTAAGAATAGTTAAGATTTGAATTCAGGTAATCTGGCTCCAGAGCTCTTGCTATTTAAGACACTACTTGAAATGAAGAGGTTAATATAACAGAAAGTAACTAATTGGAGGAAAAGCTAACTAGAACCAGGGGTGGTCAGCAGTAAGGTTAGGGCGGTGATAGCAGGAATAATTATGGCAGGACACAATGAAGATGTAGGTGGAGCTTGATAATCATTAACATAAGAAATAGTTGAGACAAAAGAGGATTTGATGCAGAACATCTCAGTTTAGTACACAATAATTTATTGTGCCTTCTGGACATCCAGTTGGAGAAATATAATAGGGGATAGGATAACGTGGAAGAGAGCTGATGCCATTCTTTGGGTAGAATAACTGTATTGATGGAAACTTTGACTTATCAACATAGATGAAGTTGCCTGGAATCACTGAGTAAGAAAAGTTTCATGGGTTAGAATCCAAATGGAACACCAAACCCTTGAGAGATGAGTAGGGAGGCGGAGGACCAAAAAGGTCTACTAAATTTGGGAACAAGGACAGCAAGAGATGCAAAGTTGGGGAAAGTCTGTCAGGATGGAAAGTATATAGGCCAAAGAGAACAAGCCAGTAGAGAAAGGAGGAAGATAGGCTGGAGGTTTAAGAGTATAATGGATGAGGGTGAGAAGGAATATCTGAGGTGGGAAAAAATGAGAAAATGTTTGAGAAAAGCAGAAGTGGAAGGATATTCTGTTAAAATGTTTATTGTCCTCTGGAAATTCAATGCAATGTGGCAGAAAACAGAGGAAATTCACATTTCACAAACCCTTTATATTTTACTAGAGGCCTGGTGCATGAAATTGTGCACAGGTAGGGTACCTCTGGGTGGCCTGCAGGGATTAGGCTGAAACCCGCAGTCCAATGCTGCCTGCAGCTCCTACCTGCTGTCCCTGCTAATCCCAACCCCACTGTGCTTGCTGTGGGCTCGCGCCCAATCAGTCCGATCAGGAAACGCTCATGCTGCCAGAGCAGCGCTCACCAGCCATGAGCCCTGCATCTGGCACCAGTGCCCTGCTGATCGGGCTGAAATCTGCTCTCCAACATACCCCGAGGGGTCCGGATTGCAAGTGCAGGCCAGGCTGAGGGACCCCCACTGGTGCATGATAGGACTGGGGAGAGGCCGAGGGAGGGCCCTAGGGCATGTCCGGCCCATTTCACCCTATCAGCTGGACCCCACCAGCAAGCTAACCTATCGGTTGGAGCATCTGCCCCTTGTGGTCTGTGTACATTATAAAGACTGGTCAACCAATTAACTGTCTGCCCCCTGGTTTGTCAGTGCATGTCATAGCAAACAGTTGAGCAGTCTTAGCATATCATTAGCATATTATGCTTTGATTGGTTTCAGTTGTTTTGCTGTTTGATCTATTTGCACATTACCCTTTTATTACCGTATTTGCCGGCGTATAAGACGATTTTTTGGCCCTGAAAAATACGTATTTGCCGGCGTATAAGACGACCCCCTAACATTTCCACTAAAAATACAGAGTTTGTTATATACTCGCCGTATAAGACTACCCCCCACTTGGAGGCATATTTTTCAGGGCCAAAAGGTCGTCTTATACGCCGGCAAATACGATATATAGGATTTTACCCAGAATACTGTCTGTTAGAAGTGTGGCGGTTGGGATGGCGTGGAATTTGGAGAGAACAGTGGGTGAGGATAAACACTGGAGTGAGTCTCTGAGGGGAGGCTCGTTAAGGTTGACATTAACATACAAGACTGTTTACGTGAAGTCCTTTGGGGAGATTTCTGCAGTGCTTTAACTGAAGTCAGTGTAATGGGAGTAATTTAAATGAGACAGCTCAGGTACTGCTTGGCCTTAGAACAGGCTGAATGTTCTTTCACAGACATTTCCAGATCTAACCTTACATCTCTGAGTGGTATAGTGCTTAAAAAGCTTAATAATACCAAATCAAAATGTAAAAAGTTGGAAATTAGGAATGCTAGTGTACTAAAAGAACTCTCCATTCATCTTTTTTTTGTTGCAGGGGGCCTAGTTTGGGCCAAAGCAGAAGCTAAAAAAGTATTTTCATTAGAGAACCAAAGCAGGGGAGAAGTGGAAAGCACACAGCTCACGGTGTTTAGGCAATCAAGTTCAGCACGAAAGATTCTAGTCAATATGATACCCTGAAGACTAATTCTGTTGTAGCAATAGGAGACAAAACCTTTGGCAAAGATATAAGCAAATTTATGGCACACACTAGCAAAAGTGGCAGTGGGCCAGAGAACAATGAAACTGGAAGAGCATGAAAGGGCTGTTCATAATTTCACAGGAGAGACCTTGGAGAATCCTGGGGTAACAGTGATATTCTGAAGGTATTCAGATAATGGCAGATGACAGCAAGAGAAAATGCAATGAAGATAGGGCCAATAATATAATTCTAAACCTGAAGGCTTTATTAGTTATGTACCTCCTAAAACAGTGCTATCAAGAATAAATGCATTTTGCCTTAATTCTAAACCTATCATAGACTCAAATTATACTGGGAACTCCATATGTAAGTGTTAAATGCAAGATTAAAATAAATCTGGTTGTAATATAAAATCTTGGCACATAATAAAATATCTTTTAAAGACTATATGGAAGAAAAAAAGGATGGTCTTACCATCTGACCATGCTTTGGGAAATACAGACCATTCAAAGGTTCAGATTCCGGGAAACCAGACACAGATAATGAAGATGTGAGAGAACTTAACTGACATGTAAGAAGTAAGAATATAGATTTTTGTTCCAAACCTAGTTTGAACTTTCTTTGGAATTTGTGGATCTTTATTGATAGTGGGCCCGATAAGTTTATGCTACTGAGGTGGCTCATGGTGGGCCCTGACATAATAGGAACTCTAACCATGGTATTAGAAAGTTGGGGCTTTCGCCATGTGATAATCAGTATGGCCTCTGGGAAGGGATGTAGGGCCGAGGATTGGGTTCAACTGCATGGTATCTAATGAAACTCCAACAAAAACTTCCTAACCCCACAGGGAGAGGACAAGGAAAGCTTTGCATTGGAGACCCGCCCAGACCTTGCCCTATAGGTCTGTCCTTTTGACTTATCTGATTATATAATCCTATATAATAAAAGTATAGAACACAAATTGTCCCCCCGACTGGGAGTTAGTCCAGGAGTTTGACCAGGGGGTGATGCCGGCCGGGGGAAAGAAGGGAGGCTGCGACTGGCAGCTGGGAAGGAGGGAGGGAGGCTCTGGCAGGCAGTTGCTAGGGAGCCTACAAAGTGCAGAAATTTCGCACACTGGGTCTCTAGTTTATAATAAAACAGTAGTCGTAAGTCTAGAACTTTTTTAGTTCTGTAAGTTCTAGTGAATTATGAGAGGGTAATGGGAACTGTCCAATTTGTAGCCACCTGGTCTAAAGGGCACACTTGTGGAGGACTATGCCCTTAACTTGTGAAGTTTGGCCTAACTTTGGGATAGCTGGTGTCAGAAGTCACTTACGTTACCACTATTTTGCATAGTCTTATCTCTTATATTCTTTCTCCCCCCCCTTACAGTTTACACTCAATATTAGTTTGTATTAGTTTCAGGTGGACAGCACAATGGTTAGATGATCATATACTTTACAAAGTGTTCCCCCAAATATTTCCAGTACCCACCTGGCACCATACATAGTTATTACAATACTAGAGGCCCGATGCACGAAAATTCATGCAAGAGTAGGCCTTCCTTCCCCCCCGCTGCCGGCACTGGCTTCCCTCCTCTGGCCTCAGCTTCATTAGGAAGGACATCTGGAATGATTTCTGGCCTAATTAGCATATTACCCTTTTATTATTATAGATTATTGACTATATTACCTTTGCTGTACTTTACATCCCCATGACTATTTTGTAACTACCAATGTGTACTTCTTAATCCCTTCACCTTTTTTACCAAATATACCAGCCCCAACCCCTCTGGAAACCACCAATCTGTGTCTATGAGCCTAATTCAATTTGTTTATTTTGTTATTTAGATTCCATATAAGTGAAAATAAGTATCTTTCTTGACTGACTTATTTCACTTAACAAAATACATTACATTCTTTACTAATGTATTTTGTGCTAGGTTCATAGCATGGTAATATCTGTAGTTTATAGTTCATGAATAAAAATGAACATACTCATGAGCATAATTAATGAGGATGCATATGCTTTTCATAGACGGTGGCAAGTGCTAGGCCATTTTATAAGAAACCTTCAATCATTACATCTTTTTTAGTTAGATTCTGCTGTGGTGTTCTCTTTGCTTCTTCAAATTCACTTGATTTTTTTTTCGTTGTACTACTAATATAACTAATTTAGCTCTGTGTACTTTCACCCATGACTAGCATTTCATTGTTGTCACAGGATCACAAGGAAAACCCTTGGAAGTATTAAGCTCTGTCATCAAAGACTCTTAGCAAAAGTCATGCTGGACTCTGGACACATTTATCTAACCACCCGCAGGTTCTTGGGAGGCTTAATATGTTTCATCAACATGTGAAACTTTATATTCTTTAGCATTTGAATCATTAGGTATAACATGACCATTTTCCTTCTATAACAAATATCTGTTCCCTTTGTAGCATTTTAATTGAGGCTACAATTGACAGACATTCTGTTTTAGAACTAATAATGTATCACCCTTCACTTCTTTAATTGTAAACTACTTTCTTTTTAACAAAGGATCACCGCCCTCTTTTAAGAAAGCACCTAGGGATTATGTTCAGGAAAACTGGCTCCAAAATGTTTTATTTCTTTTTTCAGTCAGAGCATTTCATGGTTAGTAAAAATAGCTTTAAAACAGCTTTGAGGTAGAACAGGTGTCTTTCAATTGCCATCACATACCTTTAATTCACACTCTATAAATGGATGTGTGCAAATACTTTTATAGTTGGAAGATACTCCTGCTAGGAATGAGTGAGCTCCACTGAGAACTTCAGGATCTCTAGAAATTTACACGATACACTGCATTCATAGAGTTAACAGATAGAAATTCTCTTTAGAGTACCTAATATTCTGTCCAATTTAATTGATTGTAAAATCCTATTCCTTGCGCAAAATAAATTCAGAATCAAATACATTTCAAATGGCTTTCTTTCATTACTTCCTACCTATGTCCACCACATCAAATTGTTTTAGTGGTTAGTACTTAATACATTTTTTTTTGTTTTCTTTACAATTGTTTCATTGGAGTTCAATGAAACCATGGGAGCATATAGTCTTTAACTTTTGTTGCAATTCATTTTTCTTTTTTTTAATTTTTAATTTTAAAAAATTTTTATTGAGTTTTTACAGAGAGGAAGAGAGAGGGATAGAAAGCTAGAAACATCGATGAGAAACATTGATCATCTGCCTCTTGCACCCCCTACTGGGCATGTGCCTGCAACCAAGGTACATGCCCTTGACCGGAATCGAACCCGGGACTTTTCAGTCTGCAGGCCAATGCTCTATCCACTGAGCCAAACAGGTTTTGGCTCATTTTTCACTTATTAAAAGAAGTTGTGGTTCAGTTAGCACCTTGAAAGTTACTGTGTACTGCTATTTCTCGTGATCTCATATCTATACATAGAAAAGTGTTCATCCGACTAGTCGCTATGACGTACACTGACCACTGGGGACAGAAGTTCAATGAGGGAGCTGCTGTGACACACACTGGCCATTTACAGAGAAACGGCACCGCAGACTCGGCACCCTCAAAGCAACACTCGGCTTCCTCCAAGTGGGACACAAGGCCCCGCCACCACCCTGGAGCAACAGTCCACCAAATGGCAGCTTATGCTGCTGAAATACCATGGCTCAAAATGTGGCCCACAGCACAGCACAGCACAGCCTGGAAATGTAATGACATCATATAGCAATGCCTGGCTTTCTCTCCCTAGTGAGGACTAGCTTCCTTGCAGTTTCTTCAGCTCAGGAACACGACTTGCTTTACAGTAAGGTGCAAACATTTCACCAAATGTCTGTGAAGCATTTTCCTGTGCCTCATCTCATTTGATCCTCACAAAAGTCCTGGAGTAGTTCAATAAGAGACTTGGTATTATCCTATTTTCTTTTCATTAGCCAGAAAATGGAGATTTAGAAAATTTAGAAACTTGACCCAACTGAAAAGAAGTAACAAATGGTGGACCTTGAAAATGACTTCAGGTTTTCTCACTGTGCAGAATATATGGTCAAATATTTTACCCTTTGTTCTCCATGTGTGATCTACAACAATAACCTGCTTCATGTTGGTATTTACTGCTGAGCTGCTGACAATTATCTGAAAGAGAAGTTGGGGTGCTTCACTGGACTGGAAAAAGCTTAGCTAAATCAGAAAGCAGGTCTAAGTAAGCAAGTTTCTATCTATCTATCTATCTATCTATCTATCTATCTATCTATCTATCTATCTAAAGCTCTTGCTGGTGCCAATCACACGAATTTGTTTCTATCTGTCACTGTCAGTCATTAATTTGGTAGATACTTCTATTGTAGAGAAAGGGCAAATAGCAATATTAAGATATTTCTTCTAATTCATTTCCTTTCAGTGTGCATGAATTCATGCACCAGGCCTCTAGTTGTGTGTGGTAATCAGTAATTGTGTATGTTGACACTACTTGAAAAAAGCTGCACATTATTTTTGTGAAGTACTTGCTGTTAAAGGAAGAAATTATATACTCCTCTAACCACTGAAAATAACGAAAAAGTGGAAAGATGTCAAATTGACATAGTAGAATGAGTAAAGGTAGCACCCATACTAGGTATGCTCACAGAAAATTTAGTAGGAGTTTCTTGGTTCTTCAGACTCCTTTATGTGAATTCAAATTAGCAACTCTTGTTTTAGATTTTATATACTATATATTATATAAAATTAGGGTTGTTAACTTGGATTAATATAAGAAGAATCAAGAACCCTAAATTTGTGTATATGTTTACACATGTAAACATATTTGTATCCATGAGTTCCACATCTGTGAATTCAACAAACCAAAAACTGAAATTTTGTTTTTTAAGTTATGTTTTTGCTGACTGGACTATGTATTTAGTCCTACAATGATTGCATTGGTATGTAGATTTTTTAATTGTCATTACTTCCAAATAATTCTATCTAATAAAGAGAGGATATGCTAATTGCCATCACACCCTCACAAAATGGCAGCACACACAGCCAATAAAGAGGGAATATGCTAATTGACCACCATGCCCTCACAAGATAACAGTGCCCACAGCCACAAGATGGCGGTGCCCAGTCCCCTCAGCCCTGTCTCATCTAGTCAGAGTTCCCAGTCCCTTCAGTCCCACCTCATCCAGCCAGAGTTCCCCAGTCCCTAAGCCCCACCTCACCCAGCATCCAGCCTCATCCAACCTCAGTCCCCCAGTCGCCTCAGCACTGCCTCATCCAGCCTCAGTTCCCTAGTCTCCTCAGCCCCACATCATCCAGCTGGAGTCCCCAGTCCCCTCAACCCCACCAGTGGGGGGGGGGGGGTGGAGGGCACCTCATCCAGCCAGAGTCCCCTAGTCCCCCCACAGCCCACTGGGGGGTGGCAGGTGCTGCATGCTTCATCCAGTCGGAGTCCCCCAGTCCCCTCAGCCTGGCAGGGGAAGGCAGTTGGGGGCAATCAGGCCATGAGGGGAGGGCAGTTGGAGGCTATTTGGCTGGCAAGAAGGGCAGTTGGGGACAATCATGCCAGCAGGGGATCAATTAGGTATCAGTCAGGCCGGCAAGGGAGTGGTTAGAGGGCTATTAGGCTGGCAGGCAGAGTGGTTAGGGGTAATCAGGCAGGTGAGTGGTTAGGAGCCTGCAGTCCTGGATTGTGAGAGGGATCCCAGATTGGAGAGCGTGCAGGCAGGGCTGAGGGACGCCCCCACGCCACCCATGCACAAATTTTGTGCACCGGACTTCAGTACAATATAAAAGTATTTACATAGCATTTATGTTGTATTATGTATTAGTAATGGAAAGATGATTTAAAGTATATAGGAGAACTCACCATTTTATTAAAGGGATTTGAGCATCCTTGTATTTTGGTATTTGAGGTGGGTCCTGGAACGAATCCCCTGCAGATACTGAAGGATGACACTTTATTTTTACACTAACTTGCTCTAATCAAGTGAGAAGCTGGGGCTGGGTCAAGAAATAACTGCGTTTCAGGCTTTCCTCTAGTACCTAAAGTACATCTATGGAACTCTAAGTCTTAGAGGAACTTAGTTTGAAAAAATAAAAATCATTGTACTAAGACTATTGATATCATATATAAATCAGAATGAGTGTCAGGCAGCTACGGAGGTGGAACAAGAAATTTACAGAGATAATAATACTTTGGTTCTATTTCCATGCTCCATGCCCCACACAATGAGGAGCTTAATTATATAGCAGATAACTATACAAGCATTAAAAGAATGTAGAAATGAGAAGTGCTACATAATTTCAGAGGAGGGAGTTAGATTTTCATATTACACAACTTTCTTTGCTTCTTACACATATATAATTTAACAATAAACTTAATTTTCTTCCCTGATAGCTCTATGCCAGTTATCATAAACCCACAGAGCTATTAAGATATACTATGCCTTCATAAAGTGGCTATATTAATCGGCTTACAAAATAAAATAAAAACAATATGATGACAATTGCTAGATTTGTGATTATGTAACTAGGTAAGTGCTAAATTTTTGTTCCTTATATTTAAATACGAATATGAGATATATAAAATATTGAGGAAAACATTTTTAAAACATTAAAAATCTTTAAAAACAGACAAAGGACTCACTGAACTATATTTGCTACTTTCTTTATGGAAAATATCCAAACATATATCCTCTATAACACATTTGGAAAATACAGAATGGTACATATAAAGTCAAATTGCTAAAACAACCTGATAAGTTAATAGAAAAATCACTGAAGAGGAAACGAATTCATTTTAACAATCTAAAACATGTATCTTTGGAAGACAAAACATTTTAAATGATGATTTCAACATATGATCATTTCAAGCCACTTGTAAAGCCTAAAACACGTTTCCAAAAATAAAAGAAATTAAGCAAAGAGTAAAATCTATTCAAAATAAATTTAATTATAAAGTGCATAATTTAACATAAATTAAAATGCATTCAGTAACTGCTATAAACAAAAAAACTTAAAGTGCAGATTTGGTTCCAATAAAAACTGAAAATCTGTATGAGAATTTGGAGAATGTATGTTAGTAGAGCTTGGACAGTGGCGGTAGGGTAGAAAAGGGAGCAAAACGCCATGAGAAGGATGGATGGAGGCATAAAGACTGACAGAAAGAAGAGCAAGCAGTCAGGGAAACAGAGACACAAAATAGGGACAGTGAGGTAGGAAGAAAGAGAGGCACAGAAAAATAAAAGGAGAGAGAGATGGAAAGAAAGAAGGGATGGGGAGACAGAGAGAGGGAGAGGGAAAGATGGACTAAGAAATGGAGAGGAAGCAAGAGAGAGACAGACAGACACAGACAGACCAGAGAAAGAGAGGGAAAGAAGATAAGCAAACATCCAGCACTAGAGAGGGAGAGAGGAAGGGGGAGAGAGAGAGAGAGAGAGAGAGAGAGAGAGAGAGAGAGAGAGAGAGAGAGAGAGATGGGGTGGAGGAGATGCACAGAGAAACACTAGCAAAACCTAAAGAAAAAAAATGAAAAAGGTTACAAAAAATAAAAAAAGTGAAATGTGACAAAGGATGAATAAAACCAGCTGTAGGTAAGAATGCAAAGTGTGTACTATTTATTATTTTTTTCTTTTTGTAGTTCTCAACATAAAATATAAAAGAATACCCGAAGCTTATAAAAGAAATGATGATGAAATGCCCTTGGTATTAGGGTGAAATAAGACTAATTTTAATAATAGCTATTAATATTTTCATGATCCTAAATTACAATTTCAAATAAGAAAAAAAAATAAAAGAGTAATAATATTCAGCATTGATGAAAGGCCCATTTAGTTATTTTCCTTTTATCTCCTCTATAAAAAAGAAGAGTTATTTTTCAAGCTCAGAATAATTGTTTCATTTGGGGAAGAGGAAGACTGAAAATATCACAGCAATTTTGAACACTTAAAAATTTTGGCTAATTCAAGGTAAAAAGCAAGCAGAACTTTTAAAATCCTTTCAAACACGTCAGTTACACATTAATGGACATAGTTATTCAGTATCACCTAAATGGTGAACTTCCAATCTGAAAAATAACAAAATATCAAAATAAATGTCAAAGCTTTCAGACAATATGATTAGAAATCAGTGAGTTCTAGAAAAATCACAGTTGACTAGTATTTGCTCCCTTTTGCAATGCGGTATATGATTATGCTAAATATAGTAATGACAGATCTAGGTTTTGCTGTTATAAGCACTTTAAAAATTATTCTACTCCACCCTCAAGGGTAAGAAAATTAACATTAATTTCAAAAGATGAGGTTCTTAGTTTCTTAATTCCCAAAAGAAGGCTCTCATCCACACTGTATTTGTTTCACAATGAAAATTTTAAGAGCGAAAAAGACATACACCATGTCTATTTTAAGATGAAACTGAAAGCGAAGTCATTTTTCCAACCGACAATTTGTTCTGCTATAAACAAATACAAGTGAGCACACATGTAAACCATTCTGTCAATAAGGTACAAGGAGTATCACAAATTTGGGGGTAGGGGAGAAGAAACTTGTACTACAGCTTAGAATTGGTTCCTATTCCTCATTCTATCAACCTAAACAAATACATCATTGCAAAAATAAACAAAAACCTTGGACATGGCAAAGATTTTACCCCACACATGTGCCTAGCAATAATTACGGTACTAAATGAACATAAATAACTTCATATATTTGATTACCTTTTGCACACATTTATCAAAGGAATTAAGAGTCACATACCTTCATTGTATTGGTATTTGCTTCCTCATACAGAGTGAAAGAAAATGTACTTTCCATAGTATCTGAAAACTGATGTTCTGCATTGCTCTTCCAGAGCTCACCACACACACAGCGGGCTGATTAGTCAGGCATTGGAGAGCACTTGCCGAGGACTCAGACAATAGAAAGTCACCAGCTGTATGTTGTGATGTCAGTAACACTCTAACCAGTCACTACCCAGAATATCCGAAATGCAGCAGAAGCTATATTGAGCTCTTCATCAGCAATTCAGAAGCAGTGAGGCAAAAGCCCATGAAACTGTGAATGTGCAGACTGTCAGGATTTTTGAGATTTCTCGCTATTAAAAATTTGTTGTACAATGATGCTTGACCTCATACTGATGAAAAAAGTTGAGAGAATATTTTCCTCCAATTCCCTAAGGAACAAGATATATAGAACCTAGGAATAGTTAATATGTCAGATTTTTAATAACTCTGACACTTTAATATCACTAACAAAAAGCTCTAAAAAAATCAAAGACCATCTGCCTACAAAAGCTGACAAACCATGATAGTTTTGCATTTTCAAACTGACTTAATTGTCACAAAGAAAGAAAATGCATTAAGAGAATAATTCCTTGTTTCTTAATTTGTTTTTGCTAAGATGAGCATGCTTATTCTGCCAGGAGCATTACTTCTTTATACCAACAGATGGAGACAGCAATAGAACTGTGATCTGATCAGAGGACAATTTCTGCTTGTTTCAGATGCTTGTCTGATATATATCAAGTGGTGAACTTACAAGAAAAGGAATAAAATGAAACCAAATTTTTAAAAACTCAATGTTCAATAACTATGAGGTCAAAACAAAAAGAGGAAAAAACCAATGGTGTCTAATGGACAGAACACTGAATAGGCAGGTGTGGCTTTTAAAAAAAAATTCTAATTGATTTCTGTGATAGCTTAGGTAAAGCACAATGTCTGTGTTTCCCATTTCATGAAACAAAGGTCCCTCTTTCTGTAAACTATAGGAATGCTGTGTAAGGATCATTTCAGACAAGGCTCATACACTACCTGTACTACCCTAAGAAAAAATAAATGCCACTAATCAGATATACTACTTTTCTTTGCCACTAAAAGTTTAAGTAAGTCTTGAAGTTTATATAACCCTACAGACAGATCAGTAGTGCTCTATGTACTAGCTTAGCAAACAGCAAAGTAAGACACTGACTTTATAATTGGAAAATGACATTGCTTTTTCAAAATAGGCTCTAATTCAACCCTATAAGTAGATTTCAGTTAATAATACATATAAATCCACAAATAATAGATATAAATCCACTTTCCCTGACTATTCAAAGACAAAGGGAGTAAGATAACTAATATCAATGATTCTTGTCTGAGAGGTTTCACATTGGAGTTTTCCCAAAGACCTATTTTTTTCCGGTATAAAATCCTTTATAATGCCATGTACCTTTTGGTACCCATATACTTATTTGCAAGAGGTAAAAATCAAGTACCAGTCTGAGCACCTCAAAAATGAATATCCAAAACCCTGACTTTTCCAGAAATGGTTCAACTTTTATCAAAGGGTATATGATTTTTTTCTCAAAGTCTTGTTTATTTATGAGAAACATAGATTCAAGGTAGCCTTTCTTAAAACCATAATAAGAACTCTTGTTATGAAGCAGATGAATAAACTAAAATGCAGAATAATGAAGGAATGCACTTTCATTGTGGCAAAAATTAAAATAAGTATTTCTACCAGCTAGAAAGATCAGTATAAATTAACTTGTATACATGGATGATAATATTTCAAATGATTTTTTTGAATTATAAAGAGTCAGACCTTATAAATTCAAGTAATTCTGAATTAGTAAAAAATCATAAAATATTTTAAAATGTAGTTATCATTATTGTCAAGTAGAGGCAGCCATCTAATTCTGAAGAGAAAGGGCTTAATCATGAGCTTTAATAATGAACGCTTAATTTAGGAATACAAGTAGCTAATAAGACATAGAAAAGTCAATATTATTTTTGGCTGCTACACCATTAATAAGTTAGCTTTAAGTGTTCAATGCTAAAACATGCTATCAATGTCAGGTAATAAAAATTTTCAAAGAATAAATCTTCAAAAGGAGAAATATGAATTAAACAGATTAATTTTGTGCTTGCATCTCAAATTTGATACTGTATTTCTTAGAATGCTCAGCAACTTCATCTTCAAAAACAGAAGCACACTGACTCTATTAACATAGTGTTTAACTATAGCTGTAAGGTAAAGAGGTAATTCCCAAATGAATTATAGTAACTGGGGCAACTATGGAGGTAATAACAGAAATTTAATTGTCTAAATCTAATTACTGACTGTAGATAAACTTTCTAAATTTTATGATGTCTTAGCTCTTACATGACTTTTTAAGTACTTGAACTTTGAAGGTGAAAACAATATTTGAACCTAACTCTCTCACATATTGCCCAAAGACATTCTAAATAAAAAGAGCAAATGATTATCATTACCAAGGGCCACATTATGGAAACTAATTTTTAAGAAATTTAATATTTTCTTAGAAGTAGAAAATCAGTATTTTGTAACTACTAATGTAATAACAGATCTGACAAAGATCATGATGACAAAAATCTATTAGATGAAAGATTGCTATTAAACAAGACATTCTCTACCTTAACCAAATAACAAAATTGACCACCACCAATATTATGACAGGTTAACAGTATATGCCTCCTGATTACCTATGCAGTACTCCTCTAAAAATATTTAATTTGAATCTAAACATAAGAAAACGATTTGATAAATTTATTAGACTGTGGGCCACTGTACAAGATAGTTATCTCAAACTCTTCAAGTATCAATATTATGCAACAAAATATTAGGCAAAATTATAAAAGACTAGAGAGATAAAACAACAATATTAAGTATTATAGTTGACCAGATTCTGTTTTTGTCAAAAAACTATGAAGGATATTTAGAACAAGTGGGGAGTATAGTTATGGTCAGTATATTAGATGATAATATTTCATCAATGTGAAATTCTGAGGGGATGATAAAAATACCTGGGAGAAGGTGGGGGAAGAGTGGAGGGAGGGAGGGAGAGAGAGAGAGACACACACACACACACACACACACACACACCCCAAATGGGGAAAAATGTTAAGAAGTGGTAAAGCCAGAGGCTGATGTTCATTATATTATCTTTAAATGCTCTGTACAATCTTTACTAGCAGTTTTCTTCTTAAATTCTCATCTTATATTTACTTTAGCATTTTTATATATTAGGAATTTAATACATCTTTTAAAACTACTTTTATTAGAATTTTAAATAATGTTATACCTATTACTATAATGTACTATATTTATATTCTCCCTTTGAAAACTCAGTAATGTGAAGTCAAAATATCATTTTTAAAATTGTATTTTATTTTTTCTATCACCATTTATCCCCTCTATGCCCCTTTCCACTTCCACCCGCCAACCCCACCATCACCACACTGTTGTCCATGTCCATGAGTTCTCTTTTTTCTTTTTGCTCAAACCCCCTATTTCTCCCAGTACAATCCCCCCCGCCCAAAGCTGTCTGCCTGCTATCTATGAGTCTGTCTAAAAAATACCACATTTTGCCGAAACTGGTTTGGCTCAGTGGATAGAGCGTCGGTCTGTGGACTGAGGGGTCCCAGGTTTGATTCCGGTCAGGGGCATGTACATGGGTTGCAGGCGCATCCCCAGTGGGGGGTGTGCAGGAGGCAACTGGTCGATGTTTCTCTCTCATCGATGTTTCTAGCTCTCTATCCCTCCCCTTCTTCTCTGTGAAAAATCAATATTTTTAAAAAATACCACATTTTGAAGCATAAAAAATAGTCTACAGAGGACATTATCTTGCTAAGGGAGGGTTCTTTCCACCACCACCCTCAACCACTCCTTGTTTTGAGTAAGTTAGTCTCCCCACATGGTATTCTGTGTTAGAGACATATGGTGATAAACAGGGAATACAAGATAACCAAGGCATCTATACCCTGGTAATTTCCTCATTCCCGAGAAATTTTGCTACTTTTACTGAATATTTTTTCATATTTACAATAACATAAAAGGAGGTAATTACAATAACATAAAAAGTAGGTTTATAGTTCTGAGTATATGAAATAGTTTATTCTTGTATTGTTATTCATTAATTATTGTATTATTTTCCATGAAAAAAAACTGTAAACTTATTTTTGTCCCACCCTGTAATCCTTTTCTATGGGTTGCCTTTTTATTTTCTTTATGGTGTCATTTGAGATACAAAACTTTAATTTGGCCAAAACAGGTTTGGCTCAGTGGATAGAGCGTTGGCCTGCAGACGGAAAGGTCCCAGGTTCGATTCCAGTCTAGGGCATGGACCTTAGTTGCGGACACATCTCTAGTAGGGGGTGTGCAAGAGCAGCTGATCGATGATTCTCTCTCATTGATGTTTCTAACTCTCTATCCCTCTCTGTAAAAAATCAATAAAATATATATTTTTTAAAAACTTTAATTTGATGGGAGTTTATTGATATCTGACATATTGAAAATCAGTTTCCAAAAACATTTTATACTTCTCATTAACAACAACAAACTATACTCACTTTACTAATTCTGGTAGTATGGGCATGTGTTAAAGAACAATGTATAGTCCTTTTTGGGCTAAAGAGAATTGAGTCAAAGAATGTTAGTAAGGTGTATATTGATTTTGCTGAGGGGTACAAAGGCAAACTCATTGAAAAACTCATTGCTTAAATGAGTTTCCTGAAAGAATGATCTTGGCCAAAAAGGATATATATATATATATATATATATATATATATATATATATATATATATATATATAAAATACTTTTGAAAATGAGCCAACCAAGATAAATCTAAGACCAAAGCACCTAGAATAATAAAAATGTACATATGATCTCATGCAAGAGCAAGAAGGCCTTTGGTAGTAACTGGTAAGAAGCTTTGTTATGCACATCACTACAAAAATGTCTAAGAATTACATAATTTACATGCTTATTTCTACCAGATTCTGCAAACGGAAACTGAGTCTTATTTTTGCACTACGTGTGGGATACATAATGTAATAATAGGCCCCTCCCCCTTTACTGGCAAATAAGTTTTCTGTCCATTTGGTGGTTTTCCTGGGGTTGATCACCTTCTTGGCTGATAATTAAGTTATACAAAATAGATTTCTGAGAGGCTGGCTGACTTGAAGGTAACCAATTATGATGCAGCCAGCTGATCAGTAACCACAGATGAATAAAATATAATTCTTTGTCAAGTATACAGACCAAGGCAGTAATTACTTACATATTCCTAAATGATAGAGACATCATCACATGCAAAATAACACTTTAGGAAATGCTATGAAATCATACATGACATTAAACACCTGTATTACTTCTATAGCAAATAGCAAATAACTAGTCCAGAATCAAATGATGAAACACAAGCTTAAGTGGCAGGAAATAAGGATAATTTGGTTGCTTAAATCTTAAAACTACACATCTCAAATTTAGCATCTGAGGAACAGATTCTTCTAATTCTTTTTTAAAATTTTTATTAATTTCAGAGAGGAAGGGAGTGGGAGAAAGAGAAAGAAATAGAAATGATGAGTAAGAATCATTGACTGGCTGCCTTCTGCACACCCCCTACTAGGGATTGAGCCCACACACTGGGCATGTGCCCTTGACTAGAATCAAACCTGGAACCCTTTGGTCTGCAGGCTAATGCTCTATCCACTGAGCCAAACAGGCTAGGGCAGATGTTTCTAATTCTTGAACAAAAACAGCAGAGGGACCAAGAATTATTGCTTACAAAGGGTTTACTATGTGATAGGTATATCTAAGCATTCTTTTAAATATAATATATATATATATATATATATATATATATATATATATATCCTATTGATTTCAGAGAGGAATGGAGAAGGAGCAAGACAGAAACATCAATTATGAAAATCACTGATTGGCTGCCTCCTGAACGTCCCTACTGGGGATTGAGCCAGGCATGTGCCCTTGACAATAGAACCAGGGACCCTTCATTACGCAGGCCCACGTTCTAGCCATTGAGCCAAACTTGCCAGTGCCTATCTAGGCAATCTTTATGAGACAAGTAGTATAAGTATCCTTATTTTTAATTAAATTTATTAGGTTCACATAGATTAATAAAATTATATGTTTCAAGTGTACAATGGAAAAGAGTATGGAGGCTCTTCGAGAAAGAAACAATACCGTTATCATATGACTCAGCAAGCCCTCTTCTGGGTATTTACCCAAAACATTAGAAGACAATTATTTGCAAATATATATGCACCCCTATGTTCACTATTGCGCTATTCATAGTGGCAAAGACATGGAAACAAAGTATCCTGTGACAGATGTTGGATAAGTAAGAAAAATGAGACATAGGTTAAGTAACTTGTCCAAGGTCACACAACTGAGTGGTAAAGCAAAGGCTCTCTAGAGTCTATATGCCTAATCACTTTGATATATCACCTATTTCTCTGTGTAATTTTAAAAACATTTCTACATTCTTAGTAGAAATATCTTATTATTTCTTAATTGAAAATATCTATTCTTATTTGTTCCCTTCTGCAGGTCATAGTAGGGCAGGTCTGGCCAATATATTTCAGAATATTAAGCCACTAGAAATTTAAAAACCAGCCTCTATGTTAAAATCTGTGGGACTTGGACTGGAGAGGATAAGAGAAAATAAATGATGCCCGAGGTTTTTTTTGTGAGCAATTGGGTGTACAGAGGTGAGATTTGTTAAGATCAGGATTCCCTGGGGTGGGGGTAGGGGAGCAGGAAGTCTTTCTTCCCTTTGCTCTCTGTCCCCTAGCATATCCTTTGGCTTTCAGGGCAAAGAAATCTCAGGACTTAATGTGTGGACCTCTCACCTACTTGAGCTGGTTTCCTATGAGGTACTATTCCCTTAGTAGCCAAGGGACAACTCCTTATCTCCTTCTTTTAATAGGTCATCCATATTCCTTCTGAATAGGTTTCTTTTAAAGAAAAAGTAAAATTAAAAAGCACTGTTAAACTGACACCATCAATGAACTCCAGTTCAAAGAGAAAATAGAAAAATACAGAAAAGCTATATCCATAAAATATACCCTTAAATGAGACCAGAAGATGATCCTTGGGCAGGATTTAACCCTCCAATGAAAGGAGTTGTTATGACTACCATGGCAGTTTACACATTTAATTACAAATAAAAACAGCTAACCTCTACTTTTTTAAAAAGGGAATATAGAACTCAAAGGAGCTTTAGGGATAAAATAGGCAGGTTTAGGGAGTTTTAGAAGTTAGGGAGGAAGGCTTGGAGCTGCCAAAAGGCATACATTCAGGGAGAACAAAAGGTGTCACAGGATAAGGGGAAAGAAGACAGACGTCCATTCACAGAATACAGGGGAAAGCTGCAGCCTATGGGGAGAAGGAGGAAAAGAGAATTCTACTACTGAGGTGGAGAAAAAGAGGGGGACACCACGTGGGGTTTGAACTTTAAAGCTGAAGTAGTGACCAATCAGAAGGGAATATAAAAAAACAACGAACTGGAGCTTTTATAAACCTTAGGAAAAAGGAGCTGAGTGGGCTGCCCCTTTTGGGATGCCCTATTTGTTTCCAATAAATTTCCACCGTTTCATATACTACCTTTTGTCCATGGCTTCATCTTCGAATTCACCTGGACAAGAACCCGGGAAAGACACCCTGCTCTGGAAAGGCCACCAGACTCATAATGCTGCATCCTGATAAATGCTGGGAGATATTCGGCTCTGCCTGTGTGTATATCAGCTTTATCATTTTTGGCATTATGTCAGGCAAACAGTTAGCTCCTAGCTCCCTCCTATGCAGTGGTTAAAAGATTACTTTGGGGTGAAAAGTAAAGCTTGCGTGTTATGTGCACACGCACACACACACTCACACAATGTAATTATCCATCTCTGGGAATAAATCAAGTTACTGTTTGTAAAAATGACTCGAGTTTAATAGCATGCAAAGTACCTGGGTGTATAATTTCAAAGGAGTACTAATTAATAATATTGTGCGCTAAATGGACTAAGTCTTGGAAGAGAAGTAAAAAAGACTAGGCTATAGCAAGGATTACCAGACTATAGGCTACAGATTGCTAGTATGCCACTGAGTTACATACAGCAAGGGATTCATACATCTATCTATATGCCAAGCACACATACTGACCCTTTTGATATTAAAAATACTTAAAAATTTCTTTCATACTTGGGAAGAGTTGAGAACCTGACCTTGAAGACAAGTACTACAGCCAGTAGTACCAATCCCAACAAGGGAGAAACCATCTTGCCCAGGCCTCCAGATTTGACTGTTTCCTTCCCTAGAATAGGTACCAGACCATCTAACCAACTAAATCACTTTAAATTGAACTCCTGCTCAGCAGGAGCCCATGGAGATTAACCTGAAGACAATGCACTAGTAATGCTGACAGAACTCAACTCTCACAGTATTCTTATATAATAAAAGCCTAATATGCTAAGTGTCCAGTCATCCATTCAACTAATCAATGTATAATATGCTAATGATATGCTAAGGCTTAACTGCTTGCTATGATGTGCACTGACCACTAGGGGGCAGATATTCAGCTGATCAACTAGTTGCTATGAAGTGTACTGACCACCAGGGGGCAGATGCTCCAACTGGTAGGTTAGCTTGTTGCTGGGGTCTCTCTGATTGGGACTGAGTGAGATGGACCGGACATGCCCTGGAGCCCTCCCGAAGTCCCTCCCCAGCTGGCCAACCACCCACGTCCCTCCCTAGGCCTGATCATGCACCTGTAGGGTCCCTAGGCCTGGCTTGCGCCCCCTTGGGGGATCTCAAAGAGCTCGTTTTGGCCTGATCTAGGCTGAGGGAACCCACTGGTGAACAAATTCATGCAGCAGGCCTCTAGAAAATTAATAATTTGACATCCAGATTTATTCAATCTCTGTAAATTCATTAACATATATAACCTGAGAACTTGCTTTTCTTTTTCTTTTTAAATACATTTTTTTTCTTGATTTCAGAGAGAAAGGGAGAAGGGGAGAGAGACAGAGAGAGACAGAAACATCAATGATGAGAGAGAATCATTGATCAGATGCCTCCTGCATGCCCCTTAACAGAGATTGAGCACACAACCTGGGCATGTACCCTGACCAGAAATAAAAACCTTGACTTCCTGGTTCACAGGTTGATGCATAATCACTGAGCAAAACCAGTAGGACTGATTTTCTTTATGTGAGTCTACAAAACCAAAATTTTGGAGTTTTCAAAGCTGAGGACCCAAACAATGAAGTTGCATAAATCTATCATCATAAATTATATTTTGTGAGGTCTTCCGGCAGTACCACTCTTACCCTTAACTTATTCTCTTTCTAATAAGGAAAATATGAACAATATAAAGAGTCTCATCATTCCCTAGATCAGTAAAGCAATGGCCAAGTTTACAAAAAAGAAAAAAATTTAGTATTCTATTTACTTAAATAGCATGTGTCCAGCTCAGGGAGAACATTCTGAAGAGCATGTCAAACAAAATAAGACGCAAAAGTAATATCTGAATCATAAATTATTTAAGAAAGTTTTCAATTTTATTAAACTGATAAGAACATAAACTATACTTGATCTTAGGCAAAAGGCCAAGAAGTGATTCTATTTTACTATTCATATGCCTGCATATGTTTCAAACATATTTTTTTATTGCATAAGGCAATAGTTTTTTTCTTAAAGTTGAAACTTCAAAGACTCTTTATGCCCTGTGTAGTGATTTCTACTAACAAAATTTACTAATACTATTAAAGGGAATTTTATTTTTGCAAATAAGAAAAATATGAACATACCTCTGAAATACAGCAAAAAGTAGTTATTTCATAGAAAAGAAATTAAAGGTATTTGAAGAAATGCAATAAAAAATAGCCTTTTTTTCTACTGTCAAGAAGATAGAACTCAGTCAAGTGCAGGTAGGCCCCCCCCTCCACCCCCCAAAAAAGAAAAAAAAGGGCATTCTCACTCTGTTGAGAGTGAAAAATGTTCTAGAATTTTAGAGGTCAATTTATGGTCAACAACATACACTTTACTCCTTTAGAATAATTTTATTCTAAAGGAAAAATTACAATGTGTATCATAGATAACATTGTTTAAAAGACTGAAAAACTAAACACTATAGGACTGGCTGAGTAAATGGAAATACACTCAATAAGCTGCAGACATTAATTTACTGGCAGCCAAGATGATGATATTTTAGGTAAAAGAAAAAACAAACTGGACCACAAAACAGTATATACAATACAATTTGATTTTTTTGTTGTTAAAATAACAATAATATAAAGAAATGATTTACTTAGTGATAATTATGTGCCAGGGAATGTGAACAACACATTTTTAAAATCTGGAAGGATTTTTTTCTTATAGATAGAGCTGTCCAATAATGGAACAGGCCAGTTCACAGTGTGGTATGAGATCGATACCTGACACCAGAAGCATTCTTCAGGAATCTGGTGGGGTAATGAGTCAGATGAGATCACTGTGTATTTATTAGTCAAGTTATGGTGTGATCATTAACAACTAGAGTTCACTGGGTTAATACAGGGACTTGTGTCTAACTTGCACTACACATTTGATACCAGAAAGGTGACTCCCTAGTAAAGATGTTAGTGAAGTATGGCCCACAGCCTGTTTTTGTATGTCCCTTGAGCTATGAATGCCTTTTTCATTTTTTAAGGATTTGTGGAAACAATATAAAACAACAAAAAAGAACATATGACAGAAATGGTATATAGCCTGCAAGCCTAAAATATTTACTATTTGCCTTCCTTGCGATGACTCAAAAATTCAGGCTACTTCCATCTTGTGACTTACTCCTTGTTTCTTACTGTAACTAGTTCTGCCAAATCAACACCTACCTTCCATAATTGTTTCTTCTGCTCACACTACAGAACGAGTCATATGGCTCCCCTAACTACAATGGGGCTGGGAAGTGTATTGTTTCAACTGCCTAAGGAAGCAGATTACTGGCATGGGAAAGTATTGATGTCTCTATAACGTGCATATTTTATTTTAATTCAAAGATTCTACACCGAAAATGATTCTAAATATTTAAACTATAAATTTCATTTTTAGTATAGATCTTAATGAAATAGTTTTAAACATCACAGCTGTGGTAAAATAAAAATGCTTTAGTGTTAGAACTATGACAAAGGAATCTCACCATAATGTGCAGCATGTCTAGATTAAATTGTTCAGTTTACATAGTCTTCAATTTTTAATATGCCTCAATGTTACTACTGAATCATAAAAACTTGAAATTTTAAACAGTAAAACGATTTGGAATAGAAGAATTAATAGGTATTGCAAAAAATTATTTATACATACTGAGTTTGTAAATAAAGATAAATTATGTTTTATGTCATCACTGCAGGGAAAACTTGGTAATTTGGTCATTTCAAAATCTCAACACTTCTCACTGAATTGATTTAGTAAGTTACGGAGCATCTGCAAGCTGAATTATACACAAAGATAGTGAAATATTTATAGATTGTTCAGCCATATCTACGAGGAATGAAAAAGGCATAAATTAGAGTATCTTTTTTCATTTAGCAAGTGAAAGTTTCATTATTTGGTACAAAGACTTCACTTACACAAACATATCAGGCTTTAAAAAATTAGTTCATAGGTCAAAATGGGTTAAACACACACACACACACACACACACACACACACACACACACACACACACACCGTATCCCAATCTGTCAGGTACAATAGGAAACTATAGAAGTATGATAAACATTTTTAAAAACACACACCAATAGCATGGCTGGTATGGCTCAGTGGTTGAGTGTTGACCTATGAACCATGAAGTTTTGGTTCCATTCCCTGTTAGGGCATATGCCCAGATTGTGGGTTTGATCCCCAGTGTGGGACGTGCAGGGAACAGCCAATCAATGATTCTCTCTCATCATTAATGTTTCTCTTTCTCCCTCTCCCTTGCTCTCTGAAATCAATAAAAACATATTTTTAAAAAACCAAATGAAAACAAATTTAAAAAACCCCTTAAACTGAAGATTAAATGACAGGAATAAAGGGAAATTAATAATTTCAGAATGTTATTAGATTAGGGAAAGTAAAAAACATCTTTTTCTAAAAATCAATTTTATGAGGGAGTCCCTTGAGTCTGGCGCCTTAGACCACTCGGCCATCCTGTCCACCAACCAGATCTGAAATATCATGGCTGACATGTACACATAAGGAACTATTTGACATTGAAACTGGGACTCAAAAGAACTGCTGGCCCAGAAAGGAACTCACTACAGACTGATTCATTTGCCTCTCAGGATAACCATTAAGGCTTATCGCAGTTTAGGTTTTTATAAGGGTATTTCTTGGATCACATGACCTCACACATCTAGACGAAATAATGAACAACATAGACTGGTGAACAAAGATAGACCCAGAAAAAGAGAAGCAGCGATCAGACTCTCAAACCTCAGAGGGAAAGTAGGGGAGGGTGGGGGTAAAGGGAAGAGATCAACCAAAGGACTTGTGTGCATGCACCATGGACAATAAGGGGGTAGGGGAATATGTAGGGAGGGGTTTGGGATGGGAATGGGGGGATAAGGATAATTATGTGATACCATAATTAATAAAAATCAATTAAAAAAAGAATAAAAAATAAAAATCAATTTTAAGAATCTACATCTAATAAACAAATCACAAAAAGTAGGATCGTTTGTTCATAGGATATTTATAATCAATTACTAATATACAAAATGACAATGGAGGTATGAAAAATTAAATAACGAACTACTAAAACATGTAATAACTAAACTTCTAAACAAAGCTCATTAATATTACTATGAGAAAACTATAGTTAGTTCCACATTTCAAAAAGATAAAGGGCTCTCACTCAGCCAGTGTGGCTCAGTGGTTGAGCGTTGGCCAATGAACCAGGAGGTCATGATTCAATTCACGGTCAGGACACATGCCCAAGTTGCAGACTCTATCCCCAGTTGGGGGTGTGCAGGAGGCAGCCAATCAAAGATTCTCTCTTATCATTGATGTTCCTTACTATCTCTCTTTTCATCTCCCTTCCTATCTGAAATCAATTTTAAAATACATATATATTTTTAAGGATTGTCAGGGCATACTTCAAACATTCATGGAAATAGATCTTTTAACCAACAAGCGGTAACAGACAACCAACTACTAAACAATTGTCTATAATATTAAATTGTAGATATTAGGCAAATTGTAGTCTGAGAGTAGAGAAATGCAAGGGCCTCGGGGTTCAGTACTACTTAAGTAACTAATAAATGATAATGTAGCAAATTTATTTTTAGTCAAGGATGGATGGGAAAAGTTATAAAAATAAAAGAAGTCAGAAGAAATGCAAGTAGAACCCAATGGATTTTATTTCTTTAAAAATTTTTTTAATTGATTTTTTTACAGGGAGAAAGGGAGAGAGATAGTTAGAAACATCAATGAGAAGAAAACATCGAGCAGCTGCCTCCTACCCATCCCTTGCTGGGGGTGTGCTGGCACTAAGGTACATGCCCTTGATTGGAATTGAACCTGGGACCCTTCAGTCTGCAGGCTGATGCTCTGTCCACTGAACCAAACCAATTAGGGCTCCAATGATTTTTCTAACATATCAAAACACTTCAGGAACAAAATATTACACTCACGTTCAGAAATGAAAACCAGTGAAATGAACTCTGGTGATAAAGGGATCTAGTTTTAAGGTTTCATTAAACAAACAACTTTAATGTGGAAGTAGATTAAAAAGTAGTAATCTTTATGTTTTAACTGTATTTTGACTTTCAGATAAATCCTTAAAGTTCTCCCAAAGGAGTCAGTTAGCAAATAACTCAAAAGTATTTCCAAGTAGCATATATATATATATATATATTAGAGGCCCACTGCATGAAATTCGTGTGTTTGTGTGTGTGTTCCCCTTAGCCTTAGCCTGCACCCTCTCCAATCTGGGACCCCTTGGGGGATGTCTGACTGCTGGTGTAGGCCCAATCCCGAGGATGGGGCCTAACCCAACAGTTAGACATCCCTCTTACATCCTGGATAGATGGCTCCTAATCGCTCACCTGCCTATTTACCGGCATGCCTGGTCACTCCTAACTGCCACCCCCGCCTGCCTTATTGCCCTCACTGCCTCTGTATGCCAGCCTGTTTGTTCCTAACTGTGCCCCCCCCCCCAAGCTACCGGCCAGGTGGCCCCCAACTGCCCCCCTCCCTGCTAGCCTGGTTGCTCCTAACTGCTCCCCCCTGCCAGCTTGGTCAACCCATATTGCTGGCTTGGTCATTCCTAACTGCCCTCCCACTGGCCTGGTCATCCCCAACTTCCCCCTCCCACCAGCCTAGTCACTCCTCATTATTCCCCCTGCCAACCTAATTGTCCCAACTGCCCCCCCCCCCGGCCTAGTCACCCCAACTGCCCCCCCCCCCCCGCCAGCCCAGTTTCCCCTCACTGCCCCCCCTGCTAGCCTGGTTGCCCCCAACTGCCCCCCTCCCCCCGCCTGCTGTTCAGTTGTTTGGTTGCCCCTCACTAAACACCCTGCCAGCCTGGTTATAGGCAGCCATCTTTGTGGGGCGGTCAATTTGCACATTCCCTCTTTATTAGATAGGATATTATCTAAAGATCTTTATCTAATAAAGAGGGAATGTGCAAATTGACCGTCACACCCTCACAAAGATGGCTGTGCCACAGCCACGAGATGGTGGCACCCAGTGCCCTCAGCCCCACTGGGGCGCGTGCCTCTGGAGTCCCCCAGATGCCTAGGGTGGGCTTGAGGCGCATGCAAGCCTCGGATGGCGGCTGCCTAAGGCTCACATAACCAGGGTCGGCAGAGGCTTGCACTGCCAGGAGTGGCAGCAGCAGAGGTGTGATGGGGGCGTCGCCATTGGGTCACCTCCCACCCTTGAGGGCTCCCTGACTGTGAAAGGGGGCAGGCCGGACTGAGGGATCCCCCACCCCCACCCCTGTCCAGTGCATGAATTTTCAAGCATTAGGACTCAAGTATATATGTATTTATTTGTTTCATAGAGGAAGGAAGAGGGAGAGAGCTCTAGAAACATCAATGATGAGAGAGAATCATTGATTAGTTGCCTCCTGCATGCCCCAACTGGGGATGGAACCTGCAACCCCAGCATGTGCCCTTGTCAGGAACTGAACTGGGGCCCTTCAGTCTGCAGGCTCACTCTCTATCCACTAAGCCAAACCGGCTAGTGCTCAAAATATTTTTAAAAACACAATTATGATTTTAACATCTTTAAAATATATTTAGCCATTGAAAAATGAAAAATATTGACCAAATCACCATGTTTAGAGACCTTAGTTTGATAAAATTAAAATTTTCACAGCTTTCTTGGCAACTCGTTCCAAAAGTTGACAATATAGCAAGAGTTGAAATGTTCTTTCCTAAATCTCTCCCCACTATGTAATTTTCTGTACTTAGTCAATAATAATATACACATTATCAATAAATGCCTCAGTTGCTACAGCTCCAACAACCTTCAATAAAGTTTCATTGTTACCCTGATCAGTTTGGTTCAACAGATAGAGAATTGGCCCATGGGCCAAAGGGTCACGTGTTCATTTCCCAGCCCTGGTCAGGGGTGCATGCGGTAGGCAACCAATCAATGTGTCCCTCTCACATTGATGGTTCTTTCTCTCTCTGCCTCCTTCCCTCCCGCTTTTAAGATAAATGGAAAAAATACTCTTGGGTAAGGATTACACACAAAAAAAATTTAATTGTTGGCCTACTCTTTTCCTTAGCTCCCATTCACATGTGGTGAAATGATGATGACAATAAAGATGATAAATGACTAACAGTTGAGTATCATATGCCAGGTGCCATAGTTTGGTCTGAATGTTTGGTCCCCCTAAATATAATTCATATGTTAAGATACTAATGGGAGGGCTTTGGGAGGTACTTAGGTCCTGAGATCATAATTTATGGAGGCCTCATGAATAGGATTAGTGCCCTTATCTTGGACTCCCAGCCTTCAGAACTGTGAGTGAGCAATAAATTTCTGCTGTTCATAATCCACCCAGGCTTTATTATTTTGTTTCTAGAGGCCAAGTGTATGAATTCGTGCATGGGTGGGATCCGGCCAGCCCATCCACATGGGGGGCAACTCCCGGTAGAAGGGACAATTTGCATATTAGCTGTTTAATACATAGGATGGCAGCTCAAACTGAAAAGATGAGTGCTAAACACATTTATATAACTGTAGTAACTTAATCCTCAAAATAATTCTGAAATAGCAATATATTAATCCCCATTTTAGAGATGGGAGAAAAAATGTGAGGAAGGTTTTGTATAAACTGCCTAATGCCTTAAAGCTTATCAAATTTAATTAAAGTTAAATAAAATTAAAATTTCATTTTAAAGATTTTTTCTTTTTCTTTTAAAAAATATATTTTATTGATTTTTACAGAGAGGAAGGGAGAGGGATAGAGAGTGAGAAACATTGATGAGAGAGAAACATCTATCAGCTGCCTCTTGCACACTCCCTACTGGGGATATGCCCACGATCAAAGTACATGCCATTGACCGGAAGGAATTAAAACCTGGGACCTTTCAGTCCACAGGCTCTATCCACTTAGCCAAACCGGTTTCGGCAACAAAAAAAATTCATTTTATATCAGCCACATTTCAAGTCTATGTAGCCACCTGTTGGAAAGAATATATAAGGAACAGTTTCATCACTATACAAAGTTTTATTGGGCAGTTCGGATCTGTCTGCATTCTTAGCCAATACATTAGCCCAAAAAGCAATTCTACACCCTCTTAGCAGTCATCCCTCTAATTATCTCTATCCCTTCAGGTAATGGCAACTATTATTGACTTTGTGCCTCTTCTGGACATTACACATTTAGACCATACAATATGAGTTTTCTCTGTGTATCTTTCTTTACTCAGCATGTGTTCAAGGCTCATCCCTGTTGTACCATTAATCAGTAAGTCATTCCTTTTTGTTATCATATTATATTCTACTACATGAATATATCATCCTTAGTTTTTCCTTTCATCATTTGATTGGACATTTTGGTTGTATCTACTTCTTCATTATTATGAACGATGCTATTATAAACACTCATGTACATGCTTTGTGTAGACTTAAGTTTTTGTTTCTCTTGATTATATGCCTAAAGAGTAGAATTCCTAAGTCATTTAAATGTTTAACTATGAGGAACTGCAGTAGTTTTTCCAAAGTGGCTGTGCCATTTTATGTTATTACAGCTGGTACATGAAGATTTCAATTTCTCTACATTCTTTTTTTTAAAAATATATTTTATTGATTTTTCAGAGAGGAAAAGAGAGGGATAGAGAGCTAGAAACGTCGATGAGAGAGGTCTATCGACCAGCTGCCTCCTGCACATACCTCACCGGGGATGTGCCGGCAACCAATGTACATGCCCTAGACCAGAATCGAACCCTCCCCCACCCCCTGCCAGCTGAGAGCACCAGAACTGAGAAGGATACCCATATAATATTTGGCTGTGAAAAACAGCAGAGTGCTGTTGGCCAGGGATAGACAGCTTAAAAGTCAGGCACCCTCTTAAAAGGCCAACACACAAAATTCCCACCTACCTTGGCTGTGACAGAGTGGATTGGAGCTGAGTGAGAGATGCCAGGATCAGGGGCTCTGGGGTTAGAACTCAGAAAGCAGACACTGAGAGAGCAGGGCGGGGCAAGACTAACTCCTGACTCCATTTTGTACTGTGGGGCAGGGCAGAGCTATCTTCCATTTTGTGTAACTGGGCCCTAGCCCTCACCCAACCAATCAGGGTCAGCCAAAGCAGTGACATCACCACCCCTAGAAAACCCCTTGAGCTGTGGAAGTTCGGTCTTGTCTGCCATGCTGTTGGCATGAGTGGGACAGAGCCTATGCTAGCATGGAATTCAAGCTTTCTGCAATTGCATTGGATTCGGCTCCCTGGTGGTCTTGGGGGATCACGAAGTCTGGGGGTAACAACACCCCGGTTTCCGGTGCCGAGTCATTCCCACACTACGGAGGCCATATTCCTTATGCAGGCATAAATCCACCTTAAGGGAGAGAGGGGGAACACCTTGCCCCACAGTGCAGGAGGAGTAGCTCAGGCCCATTAAGAGACTGAGAATAACAATTAGCCTTTAGGCAGAAGTAATGGCCCTATCCTTTTGAACTCTTACCACACCCCTGGACCATAGCCTGAAGGTAATCCACAACAAAATCCTATCAGTTCGTAGATAGAGGCTGTGGTCTCTGGAGGCTTTGAATCTTTACCTGACCTAACTAGTCAGAAACAGCATTTACACTGTCCTGCACTAGAGATTAGAGGCATAGCAGATCTACCTAATACAGTCACAAACCAAAACAGGCAGCATGGATTCAGAGACAGGGAAGCATGGAACGGCGGGGATGGGGTGGAAGGCGGGGGTGAGGAGGTAGGGGGTAATCAACCAAGGACCCTGTATGCATACATGCATAACCCATAGGCACATACAATGGGTTGGTGAAGTCCTGGGGTAGGGGTGGTAGGGGTGGGCTGAAGGGGGTCAACAGGGGGAGGAAGAGACATATGTAACACTTTCAACAATAAAGAATTATTTTTAAAAATGGGCAAAGAATCTGAACAGGAATTTCCCCAAAGATAAGCAAATGGCCAAACAAGTAAATCACTAAGGACATGTGATTTACGACCTCACACATATTAAGATACCTACTATTAAAAGAGCAAAAAATAACAAGTGTTGGTGCAAATGTGGAGAAACTAGCACCTCTGCGCATTGTAGGTATGAATGCAAAATGGTGCAGGCATCATCCTGAATATGGAATTACTATCTTGACGTGGCAATTTCACTTTTGGGTAAAACAATCAAAAGAAGTGAAAGCGGGGTCTCAGAGATTTCTGTCCACTCCTGTTCATAGCAGCATTCTTCACAATAACCAAAAGCTAAATACAACCTAAATGTCCATCAACAGGTAAAAAAAATAAAATAAAATAAAAAATAAAGTGGTCTATATAGACAATGGAATATATTTAGTCTTGGAAAAGGAGGAAATTGTCAAACATGCTAAAATAGAACAAACCTTGAGGACATTATGCTAAGTAAAATTACCCAGTCACAAAAACTGAAAATACTGCTATGATTCCACTTAAGGGACACTTAGAAAAGTCAGATTTACAGGGACAGAAAGTAGAATGGTGGATTCCAGGAACTGGGAAAGAGGTTATGGGGAGGAGCTGTTTAATGGATATAAAAGTTTCAGATTGGCAAAATGAAAGGAATTTTGGAGATTGGTGACACAATGATGTACTCAACATTTCTGAACTGTACACTTAAAGGTAGTTAAGCTAGTAAATTTTATGTTATGTGTATTTTACCACAATAAAAATAGTTGTGCATCTTCTTTTAATACCACCCATATATCAGAAAAAGTACAGAAAGGAGAAATGAAGTTCAGGACATGTGCCTCAGTGTCCCCTTTTGTTTCACAATAGATCATTGAGTTACTGTGAAACAAAATGGGCGAGCAAGGGCTAACTTTCTGAAAAGGTTCTTATTGAAGTTACTGTAATATAGTTTCATAAAACTAAAATATACTATAAACTTTTTTTCTAGGTTACTATTCTTTATTCTTAGTGATTACATTAGCAGTTCCTGTTATGGTGTTAATTATCGCAGAGTTTTGAATATCAAATCTTCTAACTAGGCAGAAGATCCCCAATCAGCCTTGAAGATATGCCCCAGGCCAGAGGGGGGAAATGAGATTATCAAGAACAATAAGGGCAGTCCAGCATTCATGGGCAAACTGATCTAATGTCAGTGTCAACTGGGATAGGCACATGAGGTTAATGAGATGGGAGTTACCAGCTCATTTAAAAAAGGGTATCTATCTGCTAACAGACTATAATCATTTCTTTTTTTTTAAAATATTTTTTTATTAAGGTATTATCTGTGTACATAGCTTATCATTGCCCCCCCCCATAGATGCCCTCCCTCCCCAGAGTTTTGTGTCCATTGGTTGTTCTTATATGCAAGCATACCAGTCCTTCGGTTGATCTCTTATCTCCCTACCCCCCCCCCCCCGTCATTTGGCAGTCTGCCTGTTGTTTTACTGTCACTATATCTATCTTTCTGTTCATTCGTTTATAATGTTCTTTAATATCCATAAATGAGTGAGGTCATGTAGTGTTTCTCTTTCATTGACTGGCTTATTTCACTCAGCATGATGCTCTCCAATTCCATCCAGGTTACTGCAAATGATGAGAATTCCTTCCTTTTTATGGCAGCATAGTATTCCATGGTGTAGATGTACCAGTTTTCTGATCCATTCATCTGCTGACGGGCACCTAGGCTGTTTCCAAGTCCTAGCTATTGTAAATTGAGCTGCTATGAACATAGGGGTGCATATATCCTTTCTGATTGGTCTTTCTAGTTTCTTGGGGTATATTCCTAGTAGTGGGATTACTGGGTCAAATGGGAGTTCCATTTTCAGTTTTTTGAGGAAGCTCCATACTGTTCTCCACAGTGGTTGCACCACCCTGCAATCCCACCAGCAGTGCAGGAGGGTTCCTTTTTCTCCACAACCTCGCCAACATTTGTTGTTTGTTGTTTTGTTGATGTTGGCCATTCTGACAGGTGTGAGATGGTACCGCATTGTTGTTTTGACCTGCATCTCTCAATAATCATTTCTTACTGGAGTCATACTTAACCCAAGGGAGAAAACTTTTAATCAAGTCAATGATTTTACAGCATTTTAGTTTCAAGTTGAAAATATTTGAATTTATGAAAAGCAAATTTCTTTTTCTAAATCTTTTACTAAACAGAATATTCTAGAGGTATAACCTTGATCTCTACTTTATTCTCAAATCAACACAAGACATATAATTACATTCCAATTTACAAACATTTATTAAGAACAACGGTGTAGAAGCTATTATTATCAAGCTGGCCAAATCTTTGACCCCAGGTACCGGTAAGTTTAAAATGGAGCAGTGTAGGGGAGGCAGGTTGAAGTGGAGGGAGGGTTGTATACATGAACTATGCATGACACAAGGTACAGAGTAATAAGTTATGAAAATGACACATATAAATATAGTGCCACAGGAGAATATATGGGAGAGAGCACTTCTGAGGTATGTTTTAAAAAAGAAATTGACATTAAAAACAGGTTATGGAAACATGTGAGGGGGGTAGGACTGGTAGATGTTTATTCCAGTTAGAATATGAGCAAAGACCTGGAAGTGAGAAACTTCAAAAGGATTTCAGGGAATGCTCAGTTGTTTGATTTTAGGTAGGGTTAACTCTAAGGGTTAAGAAATGGTGACGTAAGAATTAAGGCAGGATGTTGCTCCCATAGCAAGGAAGGGCAAATACAAGGCAGGTGTAATTGTCAGGAAAGCATCTCCGGTAGAGAAAGGAGCAAGTGTGCAGATTCATTAGGACGGCCTCTTCTCACTGTCTTCACTCACATCATGATATACTTTCTCTTACCGTATTTGCCGGCGTATAAGACGATTTTTTTGGCCCTGAAAAATACGTATTTGCCGGCGTATGAGACGACTGGGCTTATAAGACGACCCCCTAACATTTCCACTAAAAATACAGAGTTTGTTATATACTCGCCGTATAAGACTACCCCCCACTTGGAGGCATATTTTTCAGGGCCAAAAAATCGTCTTATACGCCGGCAAATACGGTAATTTTTCCTAACCTCTCCAGTCCAGACAATCCTTATTCTTTTGAACTTCTTAAACATTTGTTATTTCAAGACCTTCATTTAGTATGTAATTATTTGCTCTCATTCTCCCCGTAAAATACGCACAATTGAAAAGTCACTAGCTCTTGAATTTTGGAGAGAAAAGGAAATATTCCACAAACATGGATAAGTCTTAATAATTATCCAATGTAAATCATATTTCTGTGCTTAATTCATGACAGTTTCCTAAAGTTAAATTATGGGCCATTTCACTTTTGCACCTCTATGTTTAGAAGACAAATCATAATGGTGACTTGCCATGGTATCAATCTAAAAAGCTAGCACCTCTTCAAAATATATACATGCAGTTATTGTATGTCAATTATACCTCAAACTCCAAAGAGTTTCAGATGAAATATTATGGTGCGGGTAATTAAACTTAAGATAAGCTGCTTGGCATTATATCCATAGAAGAATTGGCTCGAGGTTCTGACTAATGGAGATACCATGAACCAACAGCTATGCTGGGATACAGTTAAGTTCCAACCTTTCCAGCCATTTCTTACTGATGTGCCATTGGTGCTGAAGGGAAATCAATCAAATGAGCATGGGTGAACAACTCAGTTTAATACCCTCCATAAATAGTGCACATTATTTTATTTTGAGTCAAATATGTTCACTCTCAATTAAAGACAAAGTTTATACAACTAGCAAAAATATATATATCTTAAAACCCAAATGTGCCCTGGCTGGTTTGGCTCAGTGGACAAAGCATGGGCCTGTGGACTGAAGGGTCCGGGGTTCGATTCCGGTCAAGGGCACATGCCCAGGTTGCAGGCTCAATCATCATTGGGGTGCATGCAGGAGGCAGCTGATCAAAGATTCTCTCTCATCATTGATGTTTCTATCTCTCTCTCCCTCCCCCTTTCTCTCTGAAATCAATTAAAATATATTTTTTTAAAAAGAAGAAAACCCAAATGTCTATCTCTGACACCTGTATAAAAATACAAATCTGTTACAAGTGCCTGATTTACAACTAAGCATTTGTGCAAATATCGAATCCCACTGACTCCCACCTACTGGCCCCCATGCTCCAAACCCATTCTATCTTCTTTTAAACATGGCCTCAAGATCTGAAAGTACTTTTTCTACCTCCCTCTTCCCATTAATTCTTGCTTCTTGTTGTCAGGTATGATAAGCATCATCAAGGCAGAGGTATGTATGCCTTTAAGAACAGAAGCAAATTAATTAATAGCCATATCTATGATCTAAGCGTATCTTTCACAAACAAGAACCTTAACTATACCTTATTTTAGTAACACCATTTCTGTACACATTTTCACTAAACCCACATAAACTGAGAAAAACATGACATGAGAAAACATGAATTAGTCTTTTCTAAAATTAAATAGGTATTAAATCCCAATAAATTACAAGAGATATAAGCTGCATTTAACATTTAAGTCAATCCTCTTAACCTGTCACCTATTTTGTCACTGGGTTTTCTATTTCAATAGTAAGGCATATGCAAATAAAAAGTATAGCAGCTGTATGCAGTTGTCAGAAAAACCATAAAGTAATATTCATGTGCCACAAATACAGCTTGAACACTAGACTAAAAAACATTACTCCTTTTCTGCTTTAAATTTTAAAATCAGTATTCTTCTTCATGGAAAAATAAGACATCCCCTGAAAATAAGACCTAGCGTATCTCTGGGAGAAAAAATTAATATAAGACACTGTCTTATTTTTGGGGAAACAGGGTAGGTTAAAGAAATAGTCTTATAAGTCCAGGCAGTTCAGGGAGTTCCAAACAAGAGGAACACAAAAAAGGATCACACCAAGACACATCATAATTAAAATGCCAAGGGCAAAAGAAAAAGAAAGAATCTTAAAAGCAAGAGAAAAGTTACCTATAAGGGAATGCCCATAAGACTGTCAGCTGATTTTTCAACAGAAACTATGCAGGTCAGAAGTGGCAAGAAATATTAAGAGAGATGAATAGCTGAAACCGGTTTGGCTCAATGGATAGATAGAGTGTCGGCCTGTGGACTGAAAGGTCCCAGGTTTGAATCTGGTCAAGGGCATGTACCTTGGTTGCAGGCACATCCCCAGTGGGGGGTGTGCAAGAGGCAGCTGATCGATGATTCTCTCTCATCAATGTTTCTAACTCTCTATCCCTCTCCCTTCCTCTCTGTAAAAAAATCAATAAAAATATATTTTTTAAAAAAGAGAGATGAATAGCAAGGATCTATAACTAAGATTATTCTATCCAGAAAAGCTATTATTTAGAATTGAAGGTCAGATAAAGAGCTTCACAGACAAGAAAAGCTAAAGGAGTTCACCACCACCAAACCAGTATTATATGAAACTAATGACCCAGTACATGAAATTCGTGCACATTAAAAGGGGATTAATTAGAGCAAGTAATTTAATATTGCTATTTGCCCCTTTTCTATAATAGAAGTGTCAGAAATGAAAGAAAATTAGTAAAATCTAGATGAAAACCTTCCTCCTGTCAGAGTCTGCGGCACACCATGGGACACAGAGTCAGCCCCCCGCCCCCACCTGCATTGGGCTAGATCCAGACTTGGCCAGTCCCACCTTGTCAAGCCCTGCCAGGCAGGGGGCATAGCCTCAGGTCCTCTGGCGCCAGGATGGGGGGCAGGGCCTGAGGTCCTGCCAGGTGGGGGGGTGGCCTGAGATCCCCGGTCAAGCCCCATGGGGGTAGGCGGGGGAGGGCATAGCCTCAGGTCCCTGCTGATTGCTCCTTAAGGCTCCTGATCAGAACTTGGCCTCAGCTATGGGTGTAGCCATATTTGTGATGGAGTGATGGTCAATTAGCATATTCCCTCTTTATTAAATAGGATGTTGAAGGGTATTCTTTAAGAAGAGAAAAAAAGAGAAAGAAAAAGATAAAAAATATGAACAAAATGGCAACAAATATATACATATCAACAATTGAATCTAAAAATCAAAATAAATGAATAAGAAATCTAATGAACAGAATGAACTGGTATATAAAATAGAATCAGAGATATGGAAATGAAACAGACTGATGAGTCTCAGGGGGAAAGAGGGTTGGAAGAGATTAAATGCACATATGCATTACCTACGGAAACAAACAACAGGGTGGTGAAGGCCTGGAGCAGGGTGGAAACCGGGTGGAGGTGGGCCATGAGGAAAAAAAGAGGGACACCTGTAATAATCTCAACAAAAAAGATTTTTAAAAAATAAACACCCAATTACCTAAAGTTCTAAATGGACTAGGAAAAACAGGTCAATTCTAAAGTTTCAACAAAAATGGTCAAAATTTTATAAAAGGGGGGGGGGTGTTTTTAAATAACCTTTCTACTTGTTCTTCACATTACTGAGCATAGCAAGAAATCATAAAAAGAGTAATAGTACAAAATGGCTATCATTTTGATACAAACCAACAAACAAGTGTTGGCAAGGATGTGGAGAAAAGGGAGCCCTAGTACACTGCTGTGGGAATGCAGACTGGTGCAGCCACTGTGGAAAACAGTATAGAATTTCCTCAAAAATTAAGGATGAAACTGTCCCACTTCTGGGAATATATTTTAAGAAACCCAAACACCAATCAGAAAGAATGTATACACCCCTATGTTCATAGCAGTGCAAGTTACAATAGCTAAGATCTGGAAACAACCCAAGTCCTATCAGTGGATGAGTGGATAAAAAAGTTGCGTTACATTTATATCATAGAATACCATGCAGCAGCGAAAAAGCAGAATCTCTTACCCTTTGAGACAGCATGGAGGGACTGGGAGAGTATTATGCTAAGCAAATAAGGCAGTCAGAGAAACAAAAGTATCACATGATCTACTCATCTGTGCAATCTAATGAACAAAATAGATCTAGAGACATAGAAGTATGTAACAGACTGTCAAATCTCAGAGGGAAGATTGGGTGGGGAGAGGGAGGGATAGGTGGGAAGAGATCAACCAAAGAGCTTGTATGCATATCTGCATAATCCAGGGACACAGACAGTAGGGTGGTGAAGGCCTGGGGCAGTGGACTGGGGTGGTCAATAGGTCAAAATTTAGTAATTAAAATAAATAAGTAAAAATTTTAAGAAGTGTGACAGTATTCTCAGCTGTTATGACCTAACTTTGTATTAATCAAAATTTAAGAACAGAAAAAGAATGGAATAAAAAAGTGGATTTTTGTGCAGCATACTGCATATTAAACATTTAAAACATTCTTAAATATGCTTGTGAGTCTCACAGCTTTATTTATAATAGCTAAAAAAACAGAAACAGCACACAGGTAGCCATCATCAGAACAAAAAAAGAATGGCATATGTGCACAGAATATTACTGGGTAATAAAAATGATCTATTGGTATAGGCAATAATATGCATAAATGTGTAATACATGTTGAGTGAAAGGACTTCAAGAGCACAAAAAAGGTGGAGCAAAAGTAGGTTTACAGTTGTTTGTATGGAAAATAATACAATAAAAATAATACAAGAATAAATGGTGTTCTCCATACTCACAACTATAAACCCACTTTTGCCTACCCTGTACTGAATGATTCTATTTACATAAGTCCTAGGACAGGAAAATATATGGTAGAAAAAAATCAGAACTTTTGGTTGTTGTTTCTTGGGGTGATAGTAAAGTTCTATATTTTAATAGACACATGGGTGGGTTCTGGGGATGTATACAATTTGCCCAAAACTCATTACATGGTTAAGTTTGTGATTTGTGCATTTTCTATATGCCTATCTACCTATAAAAAAGTAACTAAATATTGAACTCTAGTCAATTATATGTGCCAAAGTGTTCAAGAATGAAGTATGATGACCCTTGACATTTATTTGGAAATGCATAAAAAGTGAGTTGATAGATATAGGATAAAGCAAAAAGAGCAAAATGTTAATAAACACAGAATTTAGTAATAGATAAAATTTTGCGTATGCTTGGAAAATTTCAGCTGATCTCACAAAAGCAACCCAGATGCTAGAAAACACCAGTGATATGTCTAAGTAGAATGGGAAAATGATTTTGAACTTAGCATTCTATACCAGTGATTTTCAATGAGTGTGCAGCAAGAATTTTTACGACATGCAATACCTGACTATTTATTTAGTCAGGAGCACTGACCTCTTTTCCCTTAGATCAGTGTTTCCCAAACTTTTGACATATGTGTACACCTTCTATAATTTTCGTAACGCTGAGTACCCCTTGTTAAAAAAAAAAAAAAAGGATGTATTTTAATAACAATCAAAATATATTTCTTTTTTCTTTTTTGGGGGTACATACACAAAATAATAATAAACGAAAAATAAAATTTATTCATAATAAAATATAAATAAAAGTTATATTATAAATAACATTTATTTGGATCAATGAGAAGGATGAAATTGACTTGACTCATGAGAACATAGAATTATGTGCAGCTAATAAGCATGGTGCAACGCGTACCCCCACCAAACTCTTCCGGTACCCCTGGGGGTACGCGTACCAACACTTTGGGAAACACTGTCTTAGATTGTCAAATAAAAGGCCAACACAATAATGGCTGTGAGATGTGAATGCTTTGACTACAAATATACATCATATATTAGAGTTATACCTTATTAGTTGTGTCACATAGCAAGGTTGTGTCTGATTGGTTAATTCTTGGTACCAGAAATCCTTATGTAGAAGTACAGGCACCTGATTTTTTAATCACTTTGGAGCGAAAAGGTTAAGTAATTATTATTATTATTATTATTAATTTTTGTAAATCAAAATTACACTTAATTTTTTATCAGAGGGATAAAAACAATTTTTTTGGTGTGTACAGAAATCTAGCAATTACTTTATGTGTGCCATGAGATGAAAAAGGTTGAAAATCTCTGATCTATATTATCAGTCAAGTATGATGGCAGAATAAAGACTTCAGACATATAAGGTTTCAAAAGGTTTACTTCCTACACAACCTTTCTGGGGAAAATATCTCAGGCTATTCTCTACTAGCATGAGTATTAAAACCAAGAAAGAGGAAGTACCACAGTATTCAGCGAACAGGTGATTCAAGGTAAGAAGGTTGTGAAGGGAAGTTCCAGGATGAAAGCAGGACAAAGAATCCAAGCGAAATCTTTTTAGGGAAAGAGGCCTCTATGAAACAGACTGAATAACTCTGAGGATATGTCAATGATACATTATTGTTTGTTAATCAGAAAAATAAGACAAAATTTCCAGGAAAAGTGAAAAAAATTACAGGATATCTATGCTAACATATAACAAAATAATGTGACATGATTTTGTTAAATTGGTGAAAGCATAGAAAAGACTCCATTTGATTTCTGGTGCTAAGAACATTCTAGTTGTCTTAAGAGACTCATGAATCCTGTAATAAAACAGTAGATAAGGGAGTGATAATCAGTTACAGATCCACTGCATGTTTTTAATGTGAATGAACTAATTTTTTAAACATCTTTTTATAAATGCAGACTTTCCAAAAAAAGTTAATTTTAGAAATTTATTAAGTTTCACACTGGCTCCATTTTCTATCCCAGTAAAGAAAATGTTTACAGTCTTTTTTTTTTTAAATGCATCTTTTGTTTAGTTTCTTTTTTAAATTTTTTATTATTGATTTTTTACAGAGAGGAAGGGAGAGGAATAGAGAGTTAGAAACATGGATGAGAGAAAAACATAGATCAGCTGCTTCCTGCAACTCCCCATTGGGGATGTGCCCGCAACCAAGGCATATGCCCTTGACCAGAATAGAACCTTGGACCTTTCAGTCCGCAGGCAGCTCTATCCACTGAGCCAAACCGGTTTCGGCAAAATGTTTAGTCTTTTCAGAATATTGAATAGTAAGACACAGAAGTTGGCGAAATTACTAAAGTAAAATCAGTTAGGTCTGAGCATCAGTTCTCTCAAATCATCTTATTATCCAAATGATTTGAAAACAGGTTTTAAAACTGTCCTTCAAAACATTTCTTCCCTATGGGTCACACCACCCTCGCTGAGTAAGAGAAAAACTGGCAGTCTAAAGCCTCCTGCAGCGGGCTGGCACCCAGGCAGTCCCTCAGGAGAGGCTCCTGCAGCTGAGGTGCCTGTGTCTGGCGCCTAGTGGTCAGCTGAGTGGTGCTACTACTGTGAGAATGCACTGACCACCAGGGGGCAGCTCCTGTGCTGAGCATCTGCCCCCTGGTGGCCAATGCACACCACAGTGACCAGTCAACAAGTCGTGTGGTGGCTTAGGCTTTTACATATATAGATTTTAATCGTGTCTGGGATCAGTTGTATCTCCTCTTCTCTATGCCCTCCCTTCCTACATCAAATGTTTGTGTGTGTGTTTATGTTAAATGAAGACCTCAAAACAAGGAAATGTAACCAAGTCCTTTAGGAATGCAGCTCTGTCACTAGAATAGTTCAGGCAAAGGCTAAATTATCTGCCTGATTTCTCTCCCTACAAGAGCTTGCTCAAAAAAGCACAAGCCTTATAGTAAATGAAAAATGAACAATAAAGATGATTGATATCAGATTCTTTTTAGCTTAAATGATGAGTGAAAGGGCAACAAGGCCTAATAAAAGAAGAATGAAAAAAGAATTGGCATTTAGGGCAAACAAAGCATATAAATGAAAATGGAAATTGCATCTTGGACATGTTTGATCTAGAGGTATTTCCATTGTGCTCAGATACATGTGAACATGACAGTAAAAATAACACAAAGGAACAATAAGAAACTTATGAACAGTGTTTTGCAAAGAATATCTGTTATAACAGACCCTTTTTTTAAAATACCATATAGGAACATACATATTAGTAGTGGCTATATTTTGTACTTGGTTTTCTAATTTTTAAATAATCATATTGATAGGAAGTTAAAACAAATAGTACAGCAAGTCCTATGTACTACTCATCCAGTTCCCCCCAATAACATTACTTAGGTATAGTTTAATATCAAAACCAGGATTGACATTGATATCTACACAACCTTATTCAGATTGAACCAGTTTTAAATGCACTCATTTGTGTGTTTATCTCTATGCAATTTTATCACCTGTATAGATTTATATATCATCATCATAATCAAGATACAGAGCTATTCTATTACCACAAAGATCCCTCACGCTACTGCTTTATAGTCATAACCATGCTGCTTCCCCAACACCATTCTAATGCCTGGCAGCCACTAATCTGTTCTCCATCTCTATAATTTCCTCCTTCTAAGAACGTTAAATAAATAGAACCACATGGCTGCTACATGTAGCAGTGGTTTATTTTTATTGCTGCATAGTATTCCATATTATGAATATAGCACTTTGTTTAACCATTCACTGACAGAGGGCACTTGGGTTGTTTCCAATAAAAATATATTTATTTTAAACATAGTTATTCTGTCATAAGCAAGTTTCTTTCCCAAGAGGAATTTAATGAGGGATTTATGTTCATTGAAGCCATAGCTTTGCATACATATACAGAGGTTTATTTTTCTTCCCACACTGAAATTAAATCCCACAGCTTCCCTTCCCAGTGAGGGCCAATGTAGCAAGGTAAATTTGCAATTAAACTTCCATCTTTTACTGTAAGGTGATATTTTGTACCAGTTATGGGACTTCTTTCATGTAGATTCTACATTGTAGAAGATAGGTTAGTAAAGTTCATTGTACAACTACCTCACAAAAGTAATTTATATCTATCACTGATCAAACTAAAGTTGGAAGAAATCAAATTATAGTACTTTAAGCTCTTAAACAAGACAATACCAAATTATTATCTTTTAAAAAGAAAGGTTAAAAATAAAAACAAATGTAGTTTATTTCCCATAATTAATTTCTTTTGGAGAAGTAGTGTCAAGGAATTGTAGATGAAAACATTAGTCAAGCAGGCTATAAAAACAATAATTTAAACATAATATGTAGTCTAATATTTAGAAATAAGGCTTAAAACTTTGTAACTTGCCTAGCAGTGAGCTTATAACCAATTATTTTTAGTCACAAATTTACATTTCAGAAAGCACAGAAAGCATAACACCAATGATAAAGTGTAGGCCTTCAAATGGAAAAAAAACCAACAAATGAAGTGAATAGGCATGAGTGGAGACAAAGAAGGTAAGAAAAGGGAAAATATTAAAGGAAAATCTGGAAATAAATAAAAAATGCTGAAAAATTAGGTAGAAAACTATCTTTGAGCCCAGATTAAATAACATCTCATTTCAACCATCAGCCAATGACTAATTGAATTGAATTCTGGAAAAATACACATTAATCAGGTACAAGCAAATTTGCTTAATTATATAACATATCCTTAGTGAGGAAGCAAAGTTAACTTAAAATTTTGTTTGATTTTTGCACATGTCTGTACTATTAGTAAACATTATCAGAATTCAGAGATTGAGAGATATTTTACCTTTTTGTTAAAAAAAGTTACTATTATATTAAGAAACTGACACACTCCCTTCTCTTTAAGATGACCATCTTAGTTTAGTTATCTTAAGTAATAAAAAAGAAGTTATCACTGTACGCAGGTGTCACAATAAAGACAAGAGGAGGAGTACTGATGCTGTGGTTTGGAGCTGTGAGACCTATTTGAAAAGTTACCTGCCATCTGCCACCACACCTCTTTGACAGAGACAGCCCTACATATTTACAAAATATCATGAAAGTGAAATTTTCCAAGTCAAGTAGCAACGAGGTTTATGATTGTAACATTTTCAAGAATGGAAAAAATAAAACTTATCAACTTTCAGTGCTTCTTTATTTTGAGGAATTAACATTAACACAAATGGGTATAATCAGCTATTCTAAAGGGCAAGTACAAGAAAATCTCTTTTAATACTTGGCAAGGCATGATAATGCTTATCTTCTGCATAATAATTTGAAAAAAGCTTATTTCAATTCCATAAAATTTTCTACTGCTATTATCATGTAAGTCTCTTGAAGAAGCATCCAACTGTACTGGGTTCAAGAGGTTGGGAAGTCTGCCATAACCTTATGTCCCTCAGCTCGCTACTCAGCATAAGGTGCAGCTGCCTTGAACCCTGGCCAGACATTACTGTCAGAGACTTCATAAGATTGTTTTCATGCTAACCTTAAATCTGTCCAACTGTACAACCTCCAAGGACACTTGGAGTATGGGATAATCAATTTCTCACATCTCTTTAACTTTGAAAAGGGCTAGCTGCACCCCGGCTGGTGTGGCTCAGTGGTTGAGCATTGACCTACGAACCAGGAGGCCTAGATTGCGGGCTTGATCCATAGTGTGGGGCACGCAGGAGGCAACCAATCAATGCACCTCTCTCATTATTGATGCTTCTATCTCTATCTCTTCTTCTCTGAAATCAATAAAATAATATGCTATATAAAAGAAAATGGCGAGCTGCAAACTGCCATTTAAGTCACTGTGTAAATAAAAACCCTGATAGTACTCCCCACTAACAACAGTTCTGAGACTGCAACACCTAGTGTGAGTGAAAAAAATTTTTATTCTCTTAATATGCATGAAAATGGAGATAGTTAATATTTAATCATACATATTATGTTTTAGGCACCATGCTACTTTATCTCTAAACTTCACAACCCCATGAGTTAAAAATTATCACCCCATTTTGCAGATGAGGAAACTGAACTCATGGAAGGGTCCCACCGCTAGCAAGAGAATGCAGAAGCCTCCTATATTTTCATCAGCCCTTCTCTGTATATAAGGCACGTAGGTCTGAAAGCATCAGTTACATAATTTATTAGTTAACCAACAAGTTTTAGTAAATGCTAGGCTGAGCTATGTATGCTGTGGCTACTTCGTGGGGAACTGAAGGGACTTACCTTTCAGGGTTTATGCATCCCATTTCTAAAATGTAACATATCCCAATTTCTTCCAGGCCCTGAATCTATGGATCTATGCCAATTCTGTATCTAGGTGTATTAAGTATGGAATATGGAAGACCATTAAGCCAGTATAATTTCCTTAAACACTGAAAATATTGTGTAGCAGTCAAAACTCAGCTATTTCTTCAGAACCCAAGTTTATTCTGGTAACAAGGCTCAGAAGTAGGCCTAGAATTTTATCACTCCTTACAGACATGACTATAAAACGTAGAATCCATTGTTTAAAGACATATTCGCCCAGGCAAAAAAGCAAGGAGTGAAAAGATGAGTACTCAGCATGTGAGAAGAAGCTATTTGGTCTCAAATATGGCCAAATATGCCAACTTTTGTTAAACTTAGTGTGTCAAATTAACCACACCAGTATCCTTCTATATTAAATATGACATAGGTCTTACAGTTTCAAGCATTATACATAGGTGAGCTTCCTGCTTGACTTCATCCTTTCATTTCTTAACAGTTCTTTTAATCAATGACATTTAAGCTAAAGCAAAGGGTTTCTTCAGTAGCACAATTAGGCAAAACTATATATATACATATATATACATATGTACATATATATATATATTCTCACTTTTTTTTGGACAATCTTATTAGAAAAAAATCATGCTATTCACTACGCCTTACTATTTTACAAAGCACCTCTTTCACCTTTTACTTAGTTGACGTGCTATCCCGGGTCAATTATACACGGGGCATGAGAGCCTCAACAATCGAAATTTCTCTAAAAAAAAAATCAAGGTCAAAGAACAGAGGCACCTCTGCACCTCGGAGCACAGAAAAGGGAACGGCGACAAAAAAACTTCACACACACCGGGGTTTGGGGGGGGGGGGGGGCACCCATCCTACGGCTCCACCATAGCGAGTGTAAATCTGATCCCTGGAGTCCCGGGCACTGACATCCATTCAACTTTCTTTTTAATTCCCGCATTGTGCTTTTCCTGGCACCACAGGCAAGAGGTGCCTACATTTCACCGCATGCCCTCTCGGCTTTCTAAAAATTCTCGCGGCGCCAGGCCGGGGTCGCGGCCCCGGGGCGGGCGGGGAGCGGGGAGCGGGCGGCGGCGGCGGCGGCGGCCGCGCCGGAGAGAAACACGCGCGGCGCCCGTTCCCGGCAGGCCCGCGGCGGCTGCTCCCCGGCCCCCGGTCTCCTCCGGGCCGCCAAGGGCCGCCGCGGCAGCAGCCATGGCAGGGGCGAGGGAGCCTTTCCCCTGCCTCCTCCGCTAGGCCTCGCGGGGCTTGCCTTTCACATGGCCCCCGTGTGGGGGCGGTGGGCACCAGGTAGTGGCTGCAGCTGCACCCGCGGCGGCGGGCCGGGAGAGCCGGGCTCCCGCGGAACCCGACCTGCGGGCTGGTGGGCTGGGCGCAGGCACCTCGGCGGGCCCGGCCGGAGGCCGGCGGCTCGGCGGGGGAGGCCACCTTCTCTCACACACCACATCCCTCGCTCCCCAGCCTGCCTCCCTCTCCGTTAGCGCTACCGGTCGGCCGGCGGGGGAGGGGAGCGAGGCGCGTTATTCCCGGGGAGCTGGAAGGGGGAGGGGACGGCATCACTTACCCGCGTTACTGAGGAGGAGGAGGAGGAGGCGGCGGTTGGAGCGCGGCGCGGCGGGGCTGCGGCGGCGGGGCTGGGTGGGTGCAAGTCAGAGTCTTACGAAAGGGAATTAACCCCATCACCAGCCCGGACACCGGCTCCAGCCGCGGCTGGCAGAATCCCGCCCCTTCCCACCACGTACAAGCTCCGCCCATTCGTTCTCTTCGAGCGCAGTCGACAAATCATAGGCTGTCTACCCTCGGAGTGACAGGAGGCCCACCCAATCACGCCTAGGCAAACGGCCTTGTCTCCACCCCTTTCTCTCCTCCCGGGCCGCGGGAGAACCGTGCCAAGTCTTCCTCCACCCTCTAGGGACAAAGGACCAATCGGTGATTAGTATCCGCCCTTGAAGGACGCACAGGGTGACCAATGGCAAGGCTGAGAGGACAGCCATTTTGCCCACTTGAAAAAGAGCCACCTTTTCCCACGAGTTGGAACCTGAGGCGGGGGGAGTTCTGGGAGTTTTCACTGAGCTGAAGATATTGGAAAGACAACCATTTTTTCAAGGAGCATTTATCATGCTTTATAAGAATAAGAGGAAAATTTCATCTTCCATGTGGGGAGATGAGAGGAACGCGGCTTAAAAGCTTGACTCCTCCCCTTAGCGGTAACGGGTTCTAAGCCGAACACCTGGTTTTTCTAGGGAAGGAGGGGTGATTGCCCTTGTCTACCAAGAAGCGCGAACTACGTTTCCCAACATGCTTTGCTCCTGCTCACATCCTTTTCTCCGTTTACTTCCCTCGGGAGCCTGACGGGAATTGTAGTTTTGGGGAGGTATCCATGCCGCCTCCTTGACCAATAAGAAGGGACAAACTTTTGAATAATTGGGAGTTTGGGGAGGAAAGCTAGTGGTCTTGAGGCTGCAGTGAATCTCTTTCGCTGCCGGAACGGAAGTGATGAGGGACAGAAGAGCAAGGTAGAGCAGAGTTTTCTCAGAACACCATAGGTGGTGTAGATTCCTGGTGTTTGGACTGTTACTTTCGGTTTGTTCCTTTGAAGTCACTTCCGCTTTGGGCGGATACAAGCCAAACGAGTGGCGGGAGTTGGAGGTTCTTCAGCGGATACCCCAGGTGTGGCTGTCTGGGAGTGGGATGGCGGGCAAGTCGATAGTTTCTTGCTTGAGCGATAGAAAATTGAACGTAATTTAATTGCATTTTTAAAGGAAGAGTGGGTGAAATGGGGCAGGGGTAGTTCACAAGTCCATAATGCCATTCCCCACCCAGCCTTCAATCCCAGAGTCCCATGTGTCTTGCTTTTTGACTTGCTTACTATTGCACCCATTTATTTGTTGTGGGAACCTCTAATGCCTTTAGCCACTGTGGGTACGCACGGCTTCATGGCATCAGTTTGACTGAAAAACCTGCTCTGGAGGTCTGAGCTAACTCCTCCCACTTTCACAAATTTTAGTTCAAAGGAAGAATGTTCCAGAAGGGCTCGGGATTGATGCTAAAAAATGGTGACTTTACCTCTTCGTCGTTGACTAAAGCATACGACAAGTGGCGACAGGTACTAGCTATAATACACCGATGAATAAATAAATTTATGCACTTTGGAGCCATAGCCTAATTTGAACACATTAGGCTCTGGTTTATGCCCCACTTCCAGATGCAAAAGTGAGTGTATTTTTTGCTTTTTGATGTTTCCTTTGAATTACCTTGGGAAATTCATTGGTTTAAGAAGACGCAGGAGGAAATGGAAGGTCTTTCCTCCTCAAAACTAACTAATTTTCTTATCATTTTGACTAAGACTCTCACTGAGACTTAATTTTATAAATAATCTTGTAGATATTTACTTAGCATCTCTTCTGTATTAGGCACTATACCAGTCTTTGGGGATAAAGCAGTGCCAAAAAGACAGGCTTCTTCTTTGTCCAAAAGTAGTAAGGAAGACAAAGACCAAAGAAAATTAGAGGTAATGTTTTTTTGTTTAATATTTTAAAAATTTTATTTCAGAGAGGAAGGTAGGAGAGATAGAAACATCCATGATGAGAGAAAATTATGAGTAGGCTTCCTCCTGCACACCTCCTACTGGTGATGGAGTCAGCAACCCAGGCTTGTGTCCTGACCAGGAATCCAACCATGACCTCTTGGTTCCTGGGTCAGTGCTCAACCACTGAGCCACACTGGCCAGGCTCCTAATTTAAAAAAATATATATATTTTATTGATATTTTACAGAGAGGAAGGGAGAGAGATAGAGAGCTAGAAACGTCGATGAGAGAGAAACATCCACCAGCTGCCTCTTGCACACCCCCTACCAGGGATGTGCCCACAACCAATGTACATGCCCCTGACCAGAATCGAATCTGGGACCCTTCAGTCCGCAGACCGACGCTCTACCACTGAGCCAAACCGGTTTCGGCAAGGCTCCTAATTTTTTAAATCTCTCTAAATTAAATCAAGATTTCATTAGTCATGTTTTGTGTATTTATTCTGTCACCTCTTTCCATTCTACTTGTGTATTAAAGTAAGCAAGCATATTTTCTCCCCCCACCCTGTTTTTTAACTGAAGCACTAAAACGTCCTTGCCTAATTCTCATGAGTTTCTATGCATCAACTAGATGGTAAATTTTGTAACTAACTAGAGGCCCAGTGCATGATTGAAATTGTGTGAGGAGGCACCCCACCTCCTGCCATGTGAAGAGGTATCATACCCTTGGCACCGCATGGGGGACCGGGACCTGTGCCTGACTTGCAGCGTCCCCTAGCCCCCCTGCCTGTGTCTGCTCCCGGGCTGAGGGGGCAGGGGCAGGACCCGCAGCATCTGATTCACAGGGTCCCCTGGCCCCCCTGCCTGCATCTGCTCTGGGACCACTCAAGTCGCCTCACCGGGTCAGGCAGGCACCCCTGATTCTGTCTCCACCTCTTGTCTGGTTGTGACCCATTACAGCATCCCGGCCCAATTTGCATATTTTTCTTCTCTCTCTCTCTCTCTCTCTCTCTCTCTCTCTCTCTCTATATATATATATATATATATATATATATATGTATATATGCTTCTAGAGCTATAACTATATCTTTCAGCCCTGTCTCTTGTTTTAATGAGGTTGGAATTGTCAGTATAATTTAGCAGTACCCCTATTTTCTTGCCTACTCACAGTGTTTGACAGCACCCATTTCCCACCTTTTATCCTATCCAATGAGATTGTAAAAAGTGATCTCTCGTTAATTTAATTTGTATTTAATTGAATTCTGTTGATGCTAAGCATCTTTTATATCTATTGTCCATTATTGTTTAATCTTGTGTGAATAGCTTGTTGTTATCTATCACAGTCTCTTAATACTTTTAAAGAAATTGCTTCTTAGGTTTTTAAATCTTTGTCACATATTTTGCAAATTTTTACTCCCATTTTGAAATGTGTCTTTTTACTTTTTGATGATATATTCCCGTGGTACAGTTTCAATTATTTTAGTGTTGAAATCTATCTTTCTCTTTATAATTTCTAGTTTATTTGTGATGCCTAAAAATAAGGTAATAGCCGAAACCGGTTTGGCCCACTGGTAGAGCGTTGGTCTGCGGACTGAAAAGTCCCAGGTTCGATTCTGATCAAGGGCATGTACATTAGTTTCGGGCACATTCCCGGTGGGGGGTGTGCAGGAGGCAGCTGGTCCATGTTTCTCTCTCATCGACATTTCTAGCTCTCTATCTCTCTCCCTTCCTCTCTGTAAAATATCAATAAAATATATATTTTTTAAAATAAGGTAATAAAAAATGTGTATATACATTTTCATTTGTTTTTACATTTAATTTTTCAATTTATATATACTTGGTTTTGTTTGGATTCTGTTTTCTTCCTTCCTTCCTTCCTTTCTTTCTTTCTTTCTTTTTTTTTATTTGTACCATATGCGTTATCTTAATTTCGGTAACTTTGTTTTGATAGCTAGTAGGAAAAGTGTGCTTCCCCTCTTATTTTTTAGATATTTTCTTGTCATTCTCATGGTTTATTTAGATGAAATTTTGGTATCATTTTTCAAATTAAAAATCTCTGTACATTTGTATTTTAACAAAAAACAAGTTTCATAATTGTATAGACATTGAATACTACATAAAGGCAGGAAAGTATTTCAATTAGTTGTTAGCAATCAGAATTTTTCATAGGTACAATCAAGACTCAATGGGACATTCGATGCTCTGTTAAAACATGTTTTTATTATAGAATTGGATCAAAATGGTTGCAGTTTAAGAGCACATCTAACTTTTAAAATTATATAATCACTTTTTATACAGCAGCTTGCATGTGATAGATGGATTCTGGCAGGACCTGATAACTTCTTTGAATGCTTATCTCTAATTTATAACTATCACACTGTACTTTACAGCCTTCTCCAAGTACTTCAAATTCAGCATGTCCCCTAAATCTGTTCCTCTTTTATCTCACTTGCTTATTTGGTCAAGAATTATTATTATTGAGCGTCTACCAAAAGAGGTACTGACTAACGGTCAAGAGGAGGTCCAGGTTGCCTGGGTTTGCTTCTTGGTTCCGTCAGTTACTCCTTGGGTGACCTTGGGCAGATTAGTTAACTATATGCACCTTAGTTTTTTCCCGTAAAATTGAGATAATTGAGAGTATCTATGTCACAGGCTGTGTGAGGATTAATGGACTTAATATATGTAAAACACATAAAGTGGTGCCTGGTACATAATAAATGTGTGCTGGGCTTTGTTAATATAATTTTTATTGACTTGGCTGATGCTATAGTACTGAAGTAAAACAACAATAAACAAGACAGTTTATGGTTCTTGACTTTATGAAAGCATTCTAATAGAGAGAGACAATTTTCTAGCAAACAGATAATTAAAAATTGCTTTATAAGTGCTTTAAGGAAATCCTATATAATAAAAGGCTAATATGCAAATTGACCAAACAGCAGGATGACCGGTCTCTATGATGCACACTGACCGCCAGGGGGCAGACTCTCAACACAGGAGCTGGTGGTCAGTGTGCTCCCAGAGGGGGAGCGCCGCTCAGCTAGAGCCACAGGGTCAGTAGCAGGAGCCTCTCCCGCCTCCGCAGCATCACTAAGGATGTCTGACGTCCCCCAAAGGCTCCCAGACTGCGAGAGGGCGCATGCTGGGCTGAGGGATCTCCTCCCCCTACCCTCCCACACCCCCCTCCCACTTCAGAGTGCATGATTTTTGTGCACTGGGCCTCTAGTCAGCTAATATTAAGGAAAATATCAGGGTGTCCAGTTGGGAGATATTGCAGCATTCCAGTTGAGGAGTGATGTTTTGGGATAGGTGATGGTAGTAGAACTGGCAACAAATGAATTTATTTGAGATATATTTGGGGAATAATCAATAATAATTAGATTTAATATGGCGGTTAAGGGAGAGGGAGAAATCAAGAATAAATCGAGGTTGCTAGTCTGAGTAGCTTGCTTGATTGTATTATTACTGAGGTATTGGGCAGGGGGCACACAAATTTGATGGAGAAATCAAGATATTGTCTTTGGACATTTAGGCTAGAAATATTTATGAGATACCGAAAATGTCAGGTAAGTAATTAGATATAGGAGTCTGAAGCTAAGAGATTATGAATTATATTAACTGGACTATTTGTGGTAGCCTTTTAAAAAAAAACATATTTTATTGATTTTTTACAGAGAGGAAGAGAGAGGGATAGTGAGTTAGAAACATGGATGAGAGAGAATCATCGATCAGCTGCCTCTTGCACACCCCCTACTGGGGATGGACCTGCAACCAAGGTACATGCCCTTGACCGGAATTGAACCTGGGACCTTTCAGTTCGCAAGCCGATGCTCTATCCACTGAGCCAAACTGGTTTCTGCTGTGGTAGCCTTCTAAAGGTTGTCCTTGTCTCCAGATCCATTCTTCCAGATTTGACAAGGTAATCTTTGTAAAATAGTGGTCTGATTAAACTCCAAGAATAACTCCCAATTTCTTGCAGTTTCAGCATCACATATGAAAGCCTCCCTGATCTGGCCTGTTTACCACTTATCACAAGCATCTTATTTTTTAGCTATATTAAACTGCTAAGGATTTTATGAAACTTTGTGCTTTTGCAAATATGGCTTCTTTCTCTCTAGAATATTTTAAAAAATCAAAAATTTATTTCAGAGAGGAGGGAAGAGAGAAAGAGTGAGAGAGACAGAAACATCAATGATGAGAGAAAATCATTGATCAACTGCCTCCTGCATGACCCTGACTGGGGGTTGAGCCTGTAACCCAGGCATGTGCCCTCACTGGGAATTGAACCATGGACCTCCTGGTTCATAGGTTCACCAGCCGGGTAGTATTTTATCTTGATTCTCCATCTGCAAATTCTACTCTTCCTGTAGCTTCAATTTAAGAATTACATCAAATATTTAAACAAGCTGTACTAAGTACTAAGCCTTTTTTTCCACTAAATGAAGCCTTCTTTGATTGTGTGCTATGTTACACAGAGTCAACACTCCCACTTATGTATGCTATTTTTATATATACTCCTTTCATGACGCTTATTACACTGTGTTGCAGTTATTTGTTAATAATTCTTGTTTTTTGTCCTAGAGTGGGCTGGGAGGTGAGGATACAATAACATAAATTTAACTTTGTGTATCTGGTACCTTCTGTAATGTGTTGTACATAATAGGCACTCAATAATTATTTGTTGAATGAGTGATTTTAAGAGGCATAGTGGGGGGAAAAACAACAGACTTTTAATTTAAAAGTTCCAGGCTAAATATCACCAATATTTCTATGTCCTTAACATGAGAATAATAATACTTATTTTTGTGAGTTTTTTTTTGAGAATTACAGATTTTCTAAAATTTCCTAGTATAGTATTTCACAGAAAGAGGTCACTTAATTAGTGGGAGCTATTTTTTATCATTATTCTGAAAATAGTTGCCTATACAATGAGAGAGTCTTTCTTTTAAAGTAGTTAGATCAGTAGCCGGCAAACTCATTAGTCAACAGAGCCAAATATCAACAGTACAATGATTGAAATTTCTTTTGAGAGCCAATTTTTTTAAACTTAAACTTCTTCTAATGCCACTTCTTCAAAATAGACTTGCCCAGGCTGTGGTATTTTGTGGAAGAGCCACACTCAACGGGCCAAAGAGCCGAATGTGGCTCCCGAGCCACAGTTTGCCGACCACTGAGTTAGATAATTAATAGATATGGCAATTTTTATTTTTTATTTTATGTTATTTTTGTTAATCCTCACCCGAGGATATTTTTCTATTGACTTTTATGGAGAGGGGAAGAGAGGGGGAAAGACGGAGAGAAACATGGATGTGAGAGAAACACATCTATTGGTTGCCTCCTGCAGGTGCCTCAGCCAGGGCCCAGGCCAGCGAGGAGCCTCCAACCACAGCATGTGCCCTTGAACCTGGAACCTTTCGGTTTGCAGGCCAACACTCTATCCACTGAGCCAAACCAGGTGGGCAGATATGGCAGTTTTTAAAACCTCATAGGTGACATTTAAAGTATTATATAATTTGCCGAAACCGGTTTGGCTCAGTGGTAGAGTGTCAGTCTGCCGACTGAAGGGTCCCAAGTTCAATTCCAGTCAAGGGCATGTATATTGGTTGTGGGCACATCCCCGGTAGGGGGTGTGCAGGAGGCAGCTGGTCGATGTTTCTCTCTCATTGAAGTTTCTAGCTCTCTATCTCTCTCCCTTCCTTTCTGTAAAATATCATTAAAAAATATTTTTAAAAAAATAAAAAATTATATAATTATATAATGTATTGAAATTGATCTTTTATTATTTTATTTTTTAAATGTTTTTATTGATATCAGAGAGGGAGGGAGAGAGAGGGATAGAAACATCAATGATGAGAGAGAATCATCCATCAGCTGCCTCCTGCACACCCCCTAATGGGGATCGAGCCTGCAACCTGGGAATTGAACCATGACCTTCTGATTCATAAGTTGACACTCAACCCTTGAGCCACATTGGCTGGGCTGATCTCTTATCATTGTAGAATATTCAATTTCACGCACAAAAAATGTTTTCAATTGTTACATTTAGGTTGTAACTTAATAACAACCTATAAATATAGCTGTATCAGACATAAACATGTAAATTGGGTGTATACTGTGGTATAAGCATGGAGTATGTTAAAATATGGAATAGATACATTCCCAAGCCCTAGTCATGTTGTTTTAGTGCATGTAACATCATCTCAAAATCATCTCAAAAGTTTGTTTATGCCTTGGCCAGTGTGGCTCAATTGGCTGGGCATTGTCCTATGCACCAAAAGGTAGCTGGTTCGGTTCCTGGTTAGGACATATGACCAGCTTGTGGGCTCCATTCCCCGATAGGGGACATGCAGGATGCAGCTGATAGATTTTTATCTCTCACTGTCTCCTTAAAAAAAAAAAAAAGAAAAGAAAAAAAATCAATGAAAAAAATGTTTGTTTATATTATAATCAGTTTTAGTTTTTCACAGTTACTCCCTAACAAAAGAAAAACAATCAATAAAAAGTTGGTTTATATTATAAAGTTTCAGTTTTTCACAGGGTTATGTCTTTGTTTTAGATTTTGTTAATTTTCCTTAAAAAATCTCTATAGATTTTGTAATACAATGTTTTCACATGTTTTATTAGATTTATTTCATATATTTGAAGTTTTTGAGAATGGTATCAATTTTAATTTTATTTTCTGATTTCTGCCTATATAGAGGAGCATATAATTAATTATGCATAGTAATCATGTTTTATAAACCTTACTAAATTTGCTTATAAATCTACTAGAGGCCTGTGCACAGGAGAGAGGGGGGTCCCTCGACTGCATCCTCTCGCAATCCGGGACCCCTCGACGGGGTAGGGGGGGATGTCAGGCCTAAACCAGCAGTCAAACATCCTTACCTCAATCTGGGACATTGCATGCACCAGTGACCATACTTTTCATACAGGTGAAAGGCATCTTGCTGTTGTAGCTACATTTTTTTTTCTGTAATTATAAAAAATAGTACATAACATGATCCTTCTGAGGCAGTAGTACCATTTCCCCCAACTTATGGGTGGAAAAACTGAAGCAGAGAGAAGTTAAGTAATTGGCTTTGTCACACAGTTATACTAGTAAGTGTCAGAATCAGGGCTGACCATAAAATATGCATGTCATCACTGCATCATCCCGTTTTTCAGTGTTAGAGAAGCTTTGCCAGATTTTACTTTTTAAATCTAAGGGACTATTCTCAATATATAAGGTAGGGTCCCTAGGCCTGGCCGGTGATTAGGGCCATCTTTGGGGTGACTGGAAGGTGGGGCGATTGGGGGGCCCCGGCTGGAAACCACCTTGGCTGGTGACCTGGAGCTGCCCTCAGGCTGGCCCTGCCCCTAGATCACTGCTGTTGGTCACCTGCCACTGGGGGAAGTGACCGATGGAGTGCACGCTGACCAGTCCCGCCTTCCAATAGCCTCTGCCAGTTGCCTCCCTCGCGCGGGCAGATGCTCCTGCGTTGAGTGTCTGCCCCCTGGTTTTCAGTGTGCATCATAGCAACTGGTTGTTCTGCCAATGGTTCCACCATTCAGTCAATTTACATATTAGGGTTTTATTATATAGGACTAGTTTTCTATGGATTGTTTTTCTATATAAATAATTATGTTATGTCATCTGTTAGTTATATACATATTTTCTTTCTCCTTTTCCCTTTGCCTTATTCAACAGATCTGATTCCACTTTTAAATAAAATATGAGGTAGTAGACATTTTTGTGTCTTGTCTATCTTGCATGGAAAGCTTTCAACAGTTTACTTTAACTATGATGATCAGTGGGGCAGGGGATTGGTAAAAATCTTTCATCATATGAAGGAAATTTTTCTTTTATTTTTTTAAAACTTTTTAATTTTTTAATTTTTTAATAAATATTGTTCAGATTATTAGAGTTGTTCCTCTTTTTTCTCCCCAATAGCTCCCCTCCACCCAGTTCCCACCCCACTCTCTGCCCTTAAACCACCCCCCCCCCACTGTCCGCATAGGTGTATGATTTTTGTCCAGTTTCTTCCTGCACCCCCTTACCCCTTTCCCCCTCAAGAATTGTCAGTCCACTCCCTTTCTCTGCCCTTGATTCTATTATATTCACCAGTTTATTCTGTTCATCAGATTTTTTTTCCACTTGATTTTTAGATTCACTTTGTTCTCTCTTTATTCTTCAGATGTATTTATTTTCAAACCTATTTGGCATTTATATTTCATATTTTATAGCCTTTTAAACTTTTTATATTTCTAAAAGATCTATTAATTTTTGTTCTCCCAAATCCATCTCTTCCTTAGTCTCTAATATCTCAGTAACTTGCATAACTCATTGCTGTAAGTGTACATCTTGATTTCACATTACCCTCATTTTCCACAAGCACTTCATCAGCGAGTCACATTTGCTTTGCCTCTGATACATTCCCCCAGTCTCTCCAGTTCCACTGCAGAGGTGATTCTTGCTTTGTCTATTGCAGCCTGATAAAGTTTCTTGCTTTATGCTTTTTTCTTTTTGAACCATTCTTTATTCTTTACTCAGAGTTTCGTTTTTGTCGTTGATGTGGTACTAGGGATGCCCACTCATGGGAGTTTATGAGGACCTTAACATACAGGTCTGAGTTTTAAATTATTTCTAAATCCAGTTGGCTACCTGAGGCAATGGTGGCTTTGTGGACTTGGCGTGTCCTTTAGGAACATTTATCCCCTGCCTTTCTAGTGACAGCTTTGTCCTTCACTGATAGCATTTGAAATGTAAGTCATTATTTTGTCACTCTGCTGCTTAAAATTCACCAGTAAGTGCTTCCCAGTATAACTTTCAGTGTAGATAGAAATGTTTTGTATATGCAGAGTTCAATATGATAGTCAATAGCCATATATGGACATTGAGCACTTGAAACATGGTTGATGCAACTGAAGAGCTGAATTTTTAATTTTAAAAAAATAGCCTGGATAGTAGTGTATTGGACAGCACAGCTCCTTTGGCATCCCTTCTTTCTTAAAATAGAATCCAAAGTCCTAATCAAGATCTTCTATGATTTGGTTTTTGCTTATCTCGATAGCTTCATCTCATACCATTCTTTCTCCTGGGTCAGCCACATTGGCCTTTTCTCTGCTGGTAGGAAACAGCAAGCCCTTTTTAAACTCGGGGCCTTTGCTGCTGCTGCCTACCTGGAGTACTCTTCTTCTTTTTAAAAATATGTTTTTATTGATTTCAGAGAATGGAAGAGAGAGAAAGGGATAGAAATATCAATGATGACAGAATCATTAACTGGCTGTTTCCTGCATTCCCCCTACTGGGGATCAAATCCATGACTTGGACATATGCCCTGACCAGGAATCAAACCATTGACTTCTAGGTTCACAGGTTGATGTTCATCCATTGAGCCACACTAGCCAGGCTATTTTATTTTTTAAATGCAGTTTTATCCCATTCTTAGAAAATATGGTGTGATATAAAAATATAATTTATAAATTATGAAAGGATTCATATTTCTGTAGCAAATTTATTCTTTATTTCAAAACTAGGGGCATGAATTCATGAACCTTGAAAGGAATTGTGGGCCATGAGGCTGCAGTGGGCAGGGGGGTGGTGGTGTGTGTGTCTCGGCCCATCCTCTGTGCCCCTGCCCGGCCCTTCCCACCATGGCCCTCGGTCCCCTGTCTGCCAGCAGCCTCACTCTCTCTGCCACTGCTTCTATGCGCTGAGAGCTCCAGTCCCACTCGCACCCACTGGTGGCACGAAGCAATTGGAACCATCGCCAACAGTGAGTGCGAGCAGGACTGGCACCGTCAGTGGGTGTGAGCAGCGGTTGTTGCCCCAATTGGCCCCTCAGGAGCAGGAGGAGGTGGAGAAGCCCTCAGGGGCAATCAGGGCTGGCAGCTGCCACTTGTACCCGCTGATGGTGCTGATGATTGGGACTGGCGCCGGGTGCTGGCAGTGGGTGCACACAGCATCTTGGGTGCTAACAGCTGGCTCAGGCAGCAGGTGCAAGCACCGGCTGGGACCATGGCACACAGAAGCAAAGAATTTTCAATAACCACCAGAGGCTCACCCCAATGACAGTGCCCAGTGCCTGGCCTTGGTCTGGCATCTCCACTCACCTGTTCCACCATCCTGTCTGGGCTGATGCCTGCAATGTCCCCGACGTGTCCCCTGGTGGTCAGCACATATCATAGCAACTGGTTGTTCAGTTGTTCCACCATTTGGTCTATTTGCGTATTAGGTTTTTATATAGAGTGAATTATTCAGTTGGTAAAAACGTAGTTGACATAATTTTTCAATAATATATTATTGCTTAAAACAGAGTATGGCTTTATTATGGATCAATTAGAATATAAATAAAATAGAGGATGCTGAGTTTTTATTTTTAAAAATACTTTTTTATTGATTTCAGAGAGGGAGAGAGCGATAGAAACATCAATGATGAGAGGGAATCATTGATTGGCTGCCTCTTCCATGCCCCAGACTGGGGATCCAGCCCACAATCCGGGCATGTGCCCTGACTGGGAATCGAACTGTGACCTCCTGGTTCATAAGTCGATGCTGAACCACTGAGCCAAGCCAGGCGAGTGATGCTGAGTTTTTAGATAGGAAATAAGTAGTTGCTTTTGAACTTAGTAGTTTGAATTTTCTTAACAGCTAGCTCTGGGAACATGATTTAATTTATATCTATGTGGATAGTTTATCAAGGCTACTTCTAAGTATGCTTACATTATTATTTATGTTTACCTCTGTGATACACTTAGTTAATATTTATTTCCCTAACCCCTTCCTTTTTGTTTTTTCTTTGATTTTAGGGTCAACATGCCCAGAGTTCAAAATATTAAAAAGCCCCTTACATCTCAGATTTCTTGTTTGACAAGTGAATCTTATGAACAGCTGGATTTTTTGCCTGATAAACTAAGAGCAAAGCTGCTTCCTTTTCAGAAAGAGGGCATCGCTTTTGCCCTTAAAAGAGATGGCAGGTAAGGTACTTTTTTCAAGACATGCTAAAAATGTTAAATCCCTGTCAAGTTTTATAGAAATCAAAACTGTGTGTGTGTGTGTGTGTGTGTGTGTGTCTGTGTGTATGTGTGTGTGTGTTGTATACATTGTCTTTTGTTAACTTATCTTACTAGATCATGAAATAATAATTTTGAGATATGTCTTATTTTGCCTTCATTTGTGAATGATATTTTGGTTAGCATACAGCTCTACATTGATAGTACTTTTTTTCTTAGCCCTTTGAAAGCTGTAGTCTGCTGTTTTCTGATTTCCACAGTTGCCATTAAAAATATCCTCCTGAGTCTCAAAATATTACCCTACAGGTGACTTATTAATTACAAAGGGAAGAATCACAAAATGGATAATGTTAGACAGGCAGAATGTGGTGCACAGAAGGTGTATAGCATTCCTTAGTGGTGTTTTCCTGGAAATGCTTGACCTTATGGTCATAAGGAGGCAGTCAGACCAGTTCAGAATGTAGAACATTTTTTTTAGGACAACTGACCTGAACTTTTCATATGATTCAGTGTCATGAGGGAGAATGTTCTAAACTGAGAGATAATTAAAGAGCTACAGTATCTGAAAGTAAAGCATACATTTTGATTAGGTCCTGGATAAGTACAAAGGTAAACTTTAGAGGACATTTTTCAGGTAACTGAAACTTTTATCTGGACTCTATTAGAGTGATGTTATTGAATTAATGTTGATTATCTTAGACTAGAGACCAGGTGCATGAAATTCATGCACCAGGGGGTGGGGGTGTCCCTCAGCCCGACCTACACCTCTCAAATCTGGGACCCCTCAGGGAATGTACAAATGCCTCTCGCAGTCCGGGACTGCTGGGTGCTAACATGCCTGCCTGCCTGATCGCCCCTAACCCCTCTGCCTACCTGTCTGATTGCCACTAACTGCTCCCCTGCTAGCCTGATCACCCTTAACTGCCTCTGCCTCGTGCTGCACCTGGGATGTGGGCTTCCCTCCCTCTGGCCAGCTGCAGGCACCCAGGAGCCTGGGCCGGCCACAGCCGCAGGGGAATGTGGGCAGGAGGCTTCGCCCAGGTCACAGCCGCAGGCACCCGGGACCTGGGGCAGGCAGCTTGTTCCTCTCCTGGCCCGCAGCAGCAGACGCTGGTTCCCGGGACCATGGGTTGGACAGCTTACCCCTCTTCCGGGCCACAGCCTGGCTGGTCCCCATTCCTCTCTCACGAGCTCATTTGTGCTTGGTTGGTCCCTATTCCTCTCTCCCCAGTATTGAGTGTCTGAGCTGTTAGAGTGTGTTGGTGTGAGGAAGTGATGACCATTTGCATATTAGCTCTTTATTATATAGGATGAGGTAATGGTGTTGTAGATGAATAGAATGTTCTAATTCCTGGGATGATAAAGAATTTTGGGGTAAAAAATTCTTCCATTTGCAGCCTACTGGCTACATTTTTCCAAAAGGGAAGGATGTGTGTGTTTTGGAAAACTTTGAGTGCGTCAGCTAAAATGTTAACAGAGTGAATCTGGTGAGTTGTATAAGTATGTTTCATTGTATTATTCTTTGGCTTTTCTGTGAGTTTAAAAATTTGCAAACCAAACCAAAACAACACTCCTGACATATACAAAGGAATCAGTCTAGTTTTCATTCCTTTGTAAATCATTTGTTTTTATCTGTATCCGATTTTAAGATTTTATTTTTGTCTTTGGAGTTCTGTAGTTTTACTATAATTAACTCAGTATTTTCTTTTTTAATAATCCTGCCTCTATATATATAAACTTCAGAGAGGAAGGGAGAGAAAGATAGAAACATCAATGGAGACAGAGAATCATTTATTGGCTCCCTCCTGCACGCCCCCAACTGGGGATCAGGCCCCGAAACTGGGCATGTGCCCTTGATTGAAATGGAAACTGGGACTCTTCAGTCCACAAGCCGATGCTCTATCTATTGAGCCAAACCAGCTAGGGTGAATTATAGTGCATTTTTAATCTGGGATTTGTATCATGTTAATTCTGGAAAATTCTCAGGTATTATCTCTTCAAATATTGATTCTTATCCATTCTCTTTATTATCTTCGGCAATTTCAATTAGACTTATACCTGACCTTTTTACTCTGTCTTAGCTACTGTGTGTATTAGTTTGCCAGGTCTGTCTTAATAAAGTATGTACCACAACTAGGTGACTTATGCAAGAGAAATATATTGTCTCAGAGTTTTCGAGGCTAGAAGTTGGCCTTTTGCATTGTCTGTAAATTATAGAAATAATTATCAATTTTCACACAAAGACATTGCTGGGATTGTGCATGGGATTGTTTTGCATCTACAGTTTAGTTTGGGGAGAATTGATGTATTTATAATATAGAGTATTTTAAAAGTATTTTAATCCATGAGTGGGAATTCTTCCATTGCTTGCCATTTATTTTCATCTCAATGATTCCTCCTTTATTTAACTTTAATAAGGTTTTATAGATTTTAGTGTATAGTTCTCTTACATATATCATTAAATTTATTCTTAGGTATTTAATATATTTGAAGCTATTACAATATGTCCCCCAACCCCTAGCTTTTTATTTATATTTTAATTTTTGGTTTTCTCTTTGGCTATCCAAAAATTTTATTATAATATACCTACATGTGGTTTTTGTATTTATAGGTTCGTCTGTGGTTATATGCCATTCATTAATTCAGGAAAATTCTTAGTTGCTGTCTCTTCAAATATTATTTTGCCCCCCCCCTTTTTTTTCCTGCTTCTTAATCTCCAGTTATAATTATACTAGAGGCTCAATGCATAAAATTCATGCAAGGGGGTGGGGGTGTCACCTCAACCCAGCCTGCACCCTCTTCAATCCAGGACCCCGTGGAGGATATCCAAACAGGCAGTCGGACATCCCTCTCACAATCCTGGACCTATGGCTCCAAATAGCTCACGTGCCTGCCTACCTGGTGACCACTTACTGCCCCCCCCCCCCTTTGCTGGCCTGGTTGGCCCCAATTGCCTCCTCCACTGCAGACCTAGTAACCCCTCACTGCCCTCCATTCCCCCCCCTCCCGCCAGCCTAATCACCCCCAGAGGCATCCCCTGAAAGGCTATTTGCCCCTAACTGCCCTCCCCCTGCAGGCTCGGGTGCCTATTACTGCCCCTCCCCCCCCGCCGCCGCCAGCCTGGGCGCCTCCCACTGCCCCCCTCTGCTGGCCTGGGTGCCCTCAACTTCCCCCTCTCCCTGCTGGCCTGATCATCCTTCACAGCCCCTCCGCCGGCCTGGTTGCCCCATGCAGCTTGCTGTTCAGTAGTTTGGTCATCCCTCACTAACCCACCTGCCTGCCTAGTTGCCCCATGCAGCCTGCTTGTTCAGTCGTTTGGTTGTCCCTCATTGACCTGCCTGCCAGCTTGGTCATAGGCAGCCATCTTGTGATGGTGTGATGGTCAATTTGCATATTACATCTTTATTACAGGATTAAACCTCTTTTTGGTATCCCAGTATCTCTTACCTTCTTTTTCATAATTTTTTAATTTTATAGTTTTTGTGGCTAATTGGATATTTTTTGTTTACCATATCCTTCTTTACCAATCTTATCATTTGCTGTTAAATAAATCTATTACATTCTCTTAAGGAAGAGATCACCACTCACAATACCTGAAACTAAAACCTATTCAATATGTCTGAAAGAAAGTAGCTGAATTTTTTACTTGCCAAGCAAGGGAGAATTGGGCTTATTAAACAGGCTCTTTAAACAAAGCAAAGAGTTGATATTGTATCAGGCTTTGGGGAAGTCTGGAGACTTTTAAAAAGCTGAGAGTTTAAGGATTTACTGAATGTCAGAGTATAGTTTAGGGATTAGTTGACTAACGTCAAAGAACAGTCAGTCCTTTCCTTTCTTGTAATTGGAGAATAGGAACATGTTATTTTCTGTTCTTGATGTCACATAGTGTATTTTTAAGTCCTAGAATATCCAGTTCCTATCTGCCTGTTTATGTTGATAATATCCTCTTTCTCGCCTTGCTTTAATTTTCTTATTTGTATAATATTTACAACATACTTATTTTATCTATCTGAAGTCCTTTGGAAGCTAATTTTGCTTTTTGTTGTTCATGATGATGGTTTATTTCCCAATATATTTTCTAATTTTTAAAAAACTTTGTTTTAGGAAGAATTTGTAAAGTAAGATCCTAGTTTACGGTTTCCCAGGTCAGATAGGTAGTTTAAAATTAAAAACCCCGAATTTATTTTCAGATAGGCTTATGATTTGTAATGATTAATTTTTCCCTCATGCTAAACTTTGAGTTTCCTTTATGGCGTTAAAAAATTAGGTGTTATTAAATTTAATGAAATGCACAGGTTTAGGTGTACAGTTCAGTGGATTCTAATACATATGTATATGCCTGTGTTTTCAAAACCTCATTCAAGATAAAGTACACTTTCATTACCCAGAATAGGCCTCTTCTAATCAACCAAATCTCCCTGAATTAGGCAGTCCCTGATCTGACAAATATCACTTTTATTTCTAAATAACTTCAACTTTTAGAGAAAGTTATTTTATAAAATATAGCCATACTTATCACATTCAGGAAATTTAACTTCCATATAATACTTTAATCTACATTATGATGTCAGTTGTACCAGTAATATCCTTTTGAAGTATTTTTTTTTTAGCCCAAGATCCAATCCAGGATCACTTTTTATATTTAATGACATCTCTCTGTTTCCTTTAATGTAGGGACAGATCCTTAGCTTTCATGACACTGGCATTTTTAAGAAGAACATAGGCCAGTTTGCCTGGCTGATGTGGCTCAGTGGTTGAACATCAACCTATGAACCAGGAGGTCATTGTTCAATTCTTCGTTATGGCACATGCTCAGGTTGTGCCATGATCCCCAGTGTGAGGCATGTAGTAGGCAGCTGATTGATGATTCTCTCTCATCATTGATGTTTCTGTCTCTCTCCCTCTCCGTTTCTCTCAGAAATCAATAAAAATATTTAAGAAAGAATATAGTCCAGTTTATTTTATAGAAGTGTCTCAAATTTTTAAGTTTTATCAAGATACTATTTAGATTGATTGCAATAAGATGGCTGCATAGGTAAATGCCTAACTGCAGCCTCATTTAACAATTTCAAAAAATACAACTAAAATATAAAGTGGACATTATCCAGAACTACAGGAAAGTTGACTGACTGGAAATTCTACAACTAGAAAGAGAGAACCAGAAGGAAAATCAGAGGAGCTGTAAAGGCCTAAGGTAAGGAGACACGGACGGAGCCGGAGAGAAGGGTTGGCTGAGTGCCTGGCTAGCGTTCCCTAGCGGGAAGGAGATAAAAGCTCTGGACTGTGCTGAACCCCAACTCCGACTGCACTGAACCCCAGTTCTGGGCGAGACCCTGGGGTCCCAGGCTCATACAGAAGGAATCTGGGCTGTAAGGCAGAAGCTCAGGGGAGCAGCGAAAGGCAGAGCCCCCAAGTCGCACACATTTCCCGCTGAGGACAGATGGTTGATTGGGCCACAGGATTGCCCTAGCAGGAAGGAGACATAAGCTCCGGAATGCTCTTAACCCTACTTCCAACTACACTGAACCGCAGTTGCGGGCTCGTTGGGGGAGAGACTAGACTGTCTGGTAGCAGGCGAAACTCTAGGGCGCCTTTCTCTCAGAGGTGCTTGCAGTGAATACCAAAGGACACTGAGGTACACTGAGACTCAGCAACCTCAGAGGGCGGGGCTAACCGGAAGCCAAGGCTGTAGGCTCCACCCTGAAACTCTGCCCCATACAAGCTGAACACAGAGGCCTTTTCAGGTTTCCAAGTCTAGTGGAATAAGGCTGTCTCCTGGCATAGACACAGCTGATCCTCCCAACCTACCATCTCAGGGAAGCAGTGAAAATGCCGAGATGAGGAAACAGATCACAAATGAAAGAAATGGAGGACAAAAAGTGACTGGATATAGAGTTCAAAACCATGCTTATAAGGTTGTTCAACAATCTTCTAGAAAAGGCTGATAAAATAAATGAGACCTATGAGGATATGAAAAGGGATCAACTAGAAATAAAGAATACATTCTCTGAAATAAAAAATATTATACAGAGTCCTAAAAACAGAATGGAAGATTGCAAGAATCAGGTCCAAGATTTGGAACACAAAGAGCCAGATGACACTCCTCCGCAGAAGCAAGAAGACAAGAGAATCCAGAAAGTTGAAGATAGTGTAAGAAACCTCTGGGACAACTTCAAGCAAACTAACATCAGAATTATGGGTGTCCCAGAAGATGACAGAGAGCAAGATACCAAAAACATATTGAAAGAAATAGTGACAGAAAACTTCCCCCACCTGGTGAAAGAAATATTCTTACAAGTCTGGGAAGCACACAGAACCCCAAACAAAAGGAATCCAAAGAGGACCACACCAAGACACATCATAATTAAAATTCTAAGAGCAAAAGACAAAGAGAAAATATTAAAAGCAGCAAGACCAAAGCAGGTAGTTACCTATAAAGGAGCACCCATACGATTGTCAGCTGATTTCTCAACAGAAACCATGCAGGCCAGATGGGAATGGCAAGAAATATTCAAGGTGATGAATAACAAGAACCTACAGCCAAAAATACTCTACCCAGCAAAGCTATCACTCAGAATCGAAGGCCAGATAAAGAGCTTCACAAATAAATTTAAGCTAAAGGAATTCATCACTGCCAAGCCAGAATTATATGACTTGCTAAAAGGGGTTCTTTAGGAAGAGGAAGAAAATAAAGATAAAAATTATGAACAGACACGTAATTATCAAGTGAGTCTAAAAACCAAGGGAAGTAAAAATCATGATGAACAATATCAACTGGTGAATATAATAGAATCAGAGGCATGGAAGGGGAGTGGACTGATGATTCTTGGGGAAATGGGGAGTAGGGGCGGTGCAGGAAGATACTGAACATAAACTGCACCTATGGATGAGGACAATGGGGGATGGTGAAAGGCAGAGAGTGGGATGGAAACTTGGTGGAGGGGGGGAAAATGAACATTTGTAATAATATGAACAATAAAGATTTATTTTAAAAAAAGATACTATTTAGATTATGCAGTCCATTCTGGGTTATTACATAACTGAGAGCTAGGTTGTGTTCTTCTCAGTATATTGCTTTTGAAGGCACACTGAATCTTTCAGCCTCTTACTGTTAATGTTAATTTTGATTACTTGTTCAAAATGTAATCTCTGCCATATAGTTACTTTTGCTATGGTAAATTTTTTGCTTTCTTAACAATCAGCTAACATGAGCTATTGAGACCATGCAAATATGCTGCTTCTTATCCAATTTTTCCTCTTGGATTTAGCATTCATAGATGATTCTTATTTAAAATATTTTTTTTCTATGATGGTTGCAAAATGATGATTTATTATTTGGCATTCTACTGTAAGGAACAGCCTTCCTTGTGTTCCTACAAGTCAACCTGCCCTTCACCCACTCCTATCTTTATCCATCCATCCATCCATCCATCCATCATCCTTCTTAGGATGGACTCATGGATTCTTATTGTATTCATTGGGTTATAATTCTATACTGTGCCATATCTTACGTTTTTTTATTTTGGAACTTGATAGACAGAATAATGATGGTTTATATGTGTCTGACTTCTCTTACACAACATTTTTTGACATTCATACATGTTTTTATCTTTGAATATAGGACAGTTATTTTGTTCATTCACTTACAAATGGACATTTTGGGTGATTCTAGTTTTAGGAATCTAATGGACAAATACGGTTTTAACATTCTTAGACAAGTAGTTTATGGACACATTTTTAAATCTGCTAGATTTTATGTTAGGTGTCTGTTTAACTGTAACAAAACTGCCCAACTTTTTCCAATCTATTCGCAATATACAGTATGAGAGATCTAGATGCTCCACCTCTTTGAGTATTTTTTATTGTCAGCTTTTTCATCTTAAGTGGTAGCTCATTGTGTTATAATTTGTATTTCCCTAATGACTAATGATGTTGGTGTCTTTCCCTGCACTTCTTGGCTATTCTTATATATATAACCAGAGGCCCGATGCATGAAGATTGGTGTAAGAATAGGCCTTCCTTTCCCTGGCTGCCGGCACCACCTTGGCTCCAGCCAGGAGCTGCCTTTCCACCTTTGGTTCTGCCCAGAACCACCGTGCTGCCTTGGCTTCAGCCAGAGCCGCCTTCCGCCTCTCTTCTGATTGCATCAATTTGCATATTCCCTCCTTATTGGCCATCTTTGTCGCAGAGTTATGGTCAATTTGTATATTCCAACTTTATTAGATAGGATATATATTATTTATATATTTGCATATATTATAAATAATGTGTATTAATGTTTGCCCATGTTTTGTTGTCTTTTTATTATTCATTTATAGGAGTTATTTTTATATTCTGCATACAAACCCTTTGCCTGATATATATATATATATATATATATATATATATATATTATAAATATTTTCTACCAGTCTATAACTTGTCTTTTAATTTCCTTATGGTATTTTTTGGTGAACAGAAATATTAAAAATATTAAAAATATCCCAATAGGATCGGACCTAAATGGGCAGTTGGACTTCACTCTCACAATCCAGGACTGCTGGCTCCCAACTGCTTGCCTGCATGCCTTCCTGGTTGCCCCTAACTGCTTCTGCCTGCCAGCCTGATCATCCTCTAACCAGTCCCCTGCCAGCCTGATTGATGCCTAACTGCTCCCCTGCCAGCCTGTTTGCCCCTAACTGCCCTCCCCTGCAGGCCTGGGTCCCCCCCAATTGCCTTTCCCTACAGGCCCCATTGCCCCCAACTTCCCTCCTCTGTTGGCCTCATCACCCCAAACTTCCCTCCTCTGTTGGCCTGGTCACCCTTAACTGCTCTCTCTTGCAGGCCTGGTCCCTCCCAACTGCCCTCTCTTGCTGGCATGATCACCCACAACTGCTCTCCCTTGCAGACCTGGCCCTTCCCAACTGCCCTCCCCTGCTGGCCATTTTGTGGCGGTCATCTTGTATCCACAGGGGCGCAGCCATCTTGTGTGTTGGAGTGACAGTCAATTTGCCTATCACCCTTTTATTAGATAGTATAGAAGCCTGGTGCATGGGTGGGGGCTGCCTGGTTTGCCCTGAAGGTTGTCCTGGATTAGGGTGAGGGTTCCCTTGAGGCATGGGGAGGCCTGGACAAGGGGCCTGTGGGGGTTTTCAGGCTGGCCACACACCCCTGGTGACCCAAGCAGAGGCTTTGGTATCTGGGATTTATTTATCTTATACAATTGAAACTTTGTAGCCTTTAGCAGAGCCAGGTCTCCTGCTCACTTCGTGGCCACAGCCATATTTGTTGGGATTTATTTGAAACTTTGTAGCCTTGAGAGGAGGCAGGGCAGGCCAGGGCAGGCGGAAAGCTTGGCTTCCTCCATTGCCAGGGAAACCCAAGCCTCCTGCTCTCTCCGTGGCCACAGCCATCTTGGTTAGGTTAATATGCATACTCGCTCCTGATTGGCTGGTGGATGTGGTTGGTGGATGTGGTGGAGGCATGGTCAATTTGCATAATGCTCTTTTATTAAATGGGATAACTTTATATAATATACTCAGTTCTCTATTTTATTAGGCAGGTTTTTTTTTATTCCCAACTATAAACAGTATCATTTGATATATTGCCATTTTCTCCCTTTCTGTCTCTTTCAGCACATCATATAAATTGGTTAAATTATTTTTCTTGAAGTTAACTTTTGTATCTTTAAAAGTACTTATAACTTGTTTCTATAAATATTTATATTATTTTCTTTACTAACTTTAAGTGACCTTTGCCTTTTTTTGTCTCTTGACTTTTGTTAGGTATGTAATTTCTGTATCACTGTCTGTAACTTTACATTCTTTTCTGTACATAGATTATTTCAATAGCTAAATCATTTCATTGCTTCCCTCCAGTTCATTTTGTTTCTTCACAGTATTCTTTGGTTGAAGTTATCTTCTCAAACTTTTTTAGACAGACTAATGGGAAGTCAATTCCACAATATTTTGCATTTTATATATGTCATTTTGCTGAGTTTATACTATCTAAAGGTCCAATGTGTGGATTTGTGCACTAGTGGGGTCCCTCAGCCTGGCCTGTGCCCTCTCGCAATCCGGGACCCCTTGGGGGATGTCGGACTGCGATTGGTCTGAAACTAGCTGTCTGACATCCCCTGAGGGATGTAGTAGTGCACGAAGTAGCAAGTGGCCAGGGAGAAGCCTAAGCCCGGGCCAGGCGCCGTAACGCTTCTGCTCATCTCGGTCCCGCTGCACCTGTCGCCACTGCTGCTACATAGTGCTGCAGCAGAGGCAAGAGAGGCTTGCGCTGCCCCAGCTGCTCTTGCCAGCGGTGAACCCAGTGTCTGATACCCGTCAGTCAGCTAAGTGGAACTCTCACCGTGGGAGCACACTGACCAGCAGGGGGAAGTTCCTGTGTTGAATGTCTTCCCTCTGGTGGTCAGTGCGTGTCATAGCAACCAGTCGACCAGTCACTTGATTGTCGCTTAGTCTTTTATATATAGAGATGACAAGTTAGCTGGGTAATAAATTCCTCTGTCCCACTTTCTTTTCTGGTTGCTGTTGCTTGGACTCAATTGATTGCTACAGACAAGTCTGAGGGCTACCTTGTTTTTCTCTCCTTAGAGTTTGTTTGTGTTACTAAGTATAATGCCATTGGATTGTTTGAATATATAGGTATGTATATATAATTTTTTTTTTGCTAAGAATTTATTGAGCTAAATTGATGACATATGCTGGGGAGTATGTTCTCAAATACCTTAACATATATAACTGCAAAACAACAATTTTATGATTCAACTTATATGAGGTACCTATAATAAGTCGAATTCATAGATACAGTAAAGTAAAATAATAATTGCCAGGGGTTGGGCTAGGAGAGAGATAATGTGGAGGTACTGTTTCAGTTTGAGAAGGAAGTTCAGAAGCTGGATAGTGATTATACAACAATGGGAAGGTTTTAATACCACTGAATTTGTACAATTCAAAATTATTTTAGTAGTATATTTTTATTACATATAATTACAATAATAATGTATAATTACTAGGAGTATTGAATGAACCATAATATAAATATAATTTTATTTTATTTTTAAAATATATATATTTTATTGATTTTTTTACAGAGAGGAAGGGAGTAGGATAGAGAGCTAGAAACATCAATGAGAGAGAATCATCGATCAGCTGCTTCTTGCACACCTCCTACTGGGGATGTGCCCACAACGAAGGTACATGCCCTTGACTGGAATCAAACCTGGGACCTTTCAGTCCACAGGCCGATGCTCTATCCACTGAGCTAAACCGTTTTCGGGTAAATATAATTTTAAAAAGAGCATAAAACTTTATTTGTATTTGGGTACAACCCTCTGAGTTATGTACTTATTAGCTTTCTTTTACCCATTGGAAAATTAAAGGTCATAAAGTTTCATTTATACCTAACTTACCAACAGCTTACTGTGTCCTTAACTCTCACAATAATTTGTCTGATGTATAAGACCTATTAGGTAATAAAAGATGTTGAGATTTGGACCTGTTTCTGCTTGACTCTAAGGCAGGTGTTCTTTCTGTTTTACAACCCAGCCTTCCATGTGAATATTGCAGCTATATTGAATAATATTTCATGTTATAGTGAAATGTTGACATGACATTCTGTTTAGTATAGATTCTGACACGTGATTCAAGACCAGGGGGAAAAAAGTCTTACAGCAGCATTGTGAGCATCCTGAGATAACCCCTCGCTGTGCATAACATCTGTGGCCTTTAAACGGGTCATGTCTATTTTGAGTAGACTATGTAAGGTGGGAATGACTCATGTTCCGTGAGGTCATCTACTGCATTTTTTTACTTTAAATTAGTTTACCATCAGATATACATTTGGAGCTTCTCTTCATAATACTATGAGTCTCTAAGAGAGGAGATTCATTTTTGTAATCTATTTGCTAATTTATTCATTTATTCTAATTTAAATTCTTTATTGTTCAAAGTATTACATACTTCTCCTTTTTCCCCCCATTGATCTCTTCCCAGCTACTTCCTCTCCACCCTGCCTCCCACCAACACATACCCTCACCCCGCTATTATCTGTGTTCATTGGTTATGTTTATATGTATACATACAAGTCCTTTGGTTGATCTCTTACCACCCCACACACACCCTCCCCTGCCTTTCTTCTAAAGTTTGATGGTCTGTTCATTCCTTAAATTGCATCCTTCATTCCTATCTGCTTTTCTTGCTTCCTTTGGAGACTCCTTTTTTATGAAAGAACACTAAAGTTATCTCATCATCCTATGTAATAAAAGGCTAGGATGCAAGTTGTTCAACTACTTGCTATGCCGAGCGCTGACCACCAGGGGGTGGCACAGAATGAAGGAAGGCCCCAGCTGGCAGCCAGCAGCCAGGGGAAGGAAGGCCCTGATTGGCCCTGAATGTTGGCCAGGCCTAGGGACCCTACCCGTGCATAAATTTTGTGAACTGGGTCTCTAGTCTGTAACAATAAAAGCATAATATGTTAATTAGATCAGACAGCTGAACAACCTTTTGGATGTAATATGCTAATTAGACCAGATGTCCTTCAGGATGTAGCTGGGACTGTGAAGGAAGCCTGGGTCCTGGGTGCCTGCTGATTGCCGGAAGAAAGGCTGGGGTGGGGGAGGCCTACCCTCTTGCACAAATTTCATGCTTTGGGCCTCTAGTAATAAATAATTTAGTAATAGAAAATTTCTCAGTATAGTAATGATTTTCAAACTACTTATGGAACCACTATTTTATAGTAATGCTGTAAGATTTACACTCACAGTGTAAGTGAAATAATTTTAGCGTAAACATAAAGATCTGGATATTCCTTTTATATTTGTGGTTATTTGGTTTTACACATTACCCTTCAGAAATGGAATATTTGGTATACTGTGGAGAAAACAACATTGATCCTACTTTTCTTGAACCCTTAAACTATCTTTAGAAGCCATGGAAATAATTCCTCAGTAAGAATGTAATTGCTAATCACTTGATATTCTCTATGTACAAAAATGAGTAATACTTGTTAAAATATACAGATTTTTAAATAAAGTTTTGATATTTGGGTACAGTGAAACAATTTACATACTTTTAAAACATGTTCCCCAAAACTTACTGAAACAAACTGGAATGCTTTTTTGGAAGACAAGGTAGTTGTTGCTGACATAGTAATAATTTTGTTGTTTGCAATTTTATAAAATATTTAAAAAAGTTCTGGGTAACCATGTTCCTTAAATAACTAATGGTGAGATGTTATCTCTGAAGTGTTGGCTTGTGAGTAGGAGGCAAATTATATGTTACAATGTTATATAAAACTGACTCATATGAGTAGGTGAAAAATCCCAAGAATACCAGGACACCCACACTTGAAAAAGCCAAAATATGCCAGTTCTCTTTATACCATGTTCCAGCAGGCTGCTTAATGGAGCTGTATTCATTTAAAAAGTCTTTATAATTCCTTTCATTGCTTTGGTGAATATCTTCCTGTTTAAAAAAAGTGAAATAACATTTTTTTTACCATTAAAAAAAATCATAGTTCAGAAGATAAAGGGTTTGATTCAGAATTTGAAGTAATTCACTTCCCTGTGCCTCAGGTTTTAAATTAGTTAGTGCCAAGAGATTAAAATATACCTCCTTTTGGAGTATTTTAGAATATTTGTTAAATCCTGTATAAATACCATTATATGATCTTTTAACAAGTGGTATTCTAGTCTTGATAAGCAGCTCATGTAGTATCTATAATAATAAAAGCACAATATGTTAATAGACTGGACAGTCAGATGACCTTCTGGATGTCCTTCTGGATGAGCTTCCGGAGAAAGCTGGGGCCCTTGTGTGGATTTTGTGTATCGGCCCTCTAGTATTGTATATAGGAATGTTATCTCAGATTCAGTGTATTTGATATTAAATTTTAATCCTTGTATTCTTTTTCATGGTAACATTATATAATCTTAAATATGTTTGTTATATTATCCAAGATGTTATTTTGGTTGGATTTCACGAATTAGATTTTGTTTGTATGGAATTTAAAAATATATATATTTTGAAAGAATACTTCCTAGGTTCTTTAACCACATACTAACTAAACCTATTGCTTTATTGGAATTTTCATTCTTCTTTTAACTAACATTCTTTGTTCAAACTGAGAATCTCAGCCAACGCTTTTAAAAAATGTTTCTATTTTGTTGAAATCTTTTATTTGAAAATAGCCAGAGGGCACTTCTAGCTGTGAAACAGGCCCTCGAAATAGCACTTTCATTATGTTATTTAATTATTATGAGATCTCTCTGATGGTATTGGTGTTATCCCAAATTTTTGGAAGAGAAAGCGGTAGCTTTGAGATGTAAAGAAACGGCTTGCCTAATGGCAGTGTTGGGATTTCAAGCTAGACAAAACTTCTGCTCTTCAATGTTTTGTGCTATAACCAAAATATATTTGTACCTATACATAAATTTCTCTTTGAGGGGTTGCTATTACAAGTAGTAGTATTATATAATAAATGTGATTTCTATAACATGGCATACCTGTCTCTGTTGTCATTAAAAAAAAAAAAATGAACAAGCAATTTGTATCTTTTGTCTTCTCCAAATGAGATTCTATTCAAACTGACATCTATTGTGATTATTATGGTTTTAGCTTAAAAATAAATTTAAAGTATTAATTATGTTTTAATATGTTAATGATATAAATAGCTCTCTTTATGACCAGTTACTTATTTTAGAATTTTATACCGTATCATGTAACTAAAGCTGTGATCAAATAACTAAAATTATTTTAATGAGTTGCTTACTTGCCTTCATCATGTGGAAGCATGAAAACATTTTAAGTTCATTTTAATTTCTGTGGGGTAAATATATATCATATATGTATGTTTATCTGTGGGTATGTCAGATTAAATTTTAATTAGACTATGTTGCACATGTAGAAAACTATTGATTTCCTATTCTTTCTGAGTATTTTCTTAGTCAATGAAGAGTTAATTTGATCAGTGGAACCTCAGAGTTAATTTTAAATTATAATCAACCGTACTTGTATCTATGGTAATCACTGCTGGGATTCAGTAGCATCTTTATTTTTCATTTACACTTTAATTTCTATGATCTCATCTTACATGTTACTCCTATGATCTGAAAAAAGATATGTTGAGGTGGGTAATTCTTGATAATTTTCTCAGTGCTGCATGGTGTCAGAAGTAGAATTTTCGCTGTTGATGACAAAGGATCCTTAGTCCTCACTAATAAATCATTGTTTGCAAATATGTGTGTCAGATCTATGAGAATTTTTATTTTGTCTTTTTATATTAATGGCAAAAAGTAAGTCCTATAGGTAAAACTAATTTCAAGTAGTAATGCTGCATTGGAATGACATTTTCATAGAATTGGACTTGGTTTCTTAAACCAGTGTTCCTTAAAGCAGGTTCAAAATGCATTCCCCTCTCCCAGGCCATTTCAAGTAAATATTCACTGATTTGGGGCACAGAGAGGCCCTTGGCATACAGAAATGAATAAAACATTGTATTATCTTCAAGAAGAAATACACTGCCTAGTAACAGAATGTACATAAAGACTTTTATTACAGTGTGATAGATGTCACAGTAGAAAGGTGTTCCAGGCACAGAGAGTATACTGTTTGAAGAGGAAGCTTGGAACAAAGGTGGCCTGAGAATGCTGCTCAGGAAACTAATGTGCAAGGTGGGTTTTAAAGGACAAATGTCCATTCAATGACAATGGAATATAGGTGGGAGTTTTCCTGAACTCCTGGCAAAGCAAACACAGTGTTTATGGAACTTCCATATAGAAGAAGAATCCACATATTATTACAGAAGTTAATTTTAAATACAATTCTTCTTAAGTAAAACATTATAGTAATTAAAACATTTACCAAGTAGTACTGGCAGTGATCTAAGTTTCCAACCATCTTTGATTATTACTAAGCATAAATGGTGGTACTAATCTTTATAATAAAGAGCCAGGGTTAACTACCATCACGGCCAAAGGCTGACCAATAGGAAGTTAGCAATAGGTTGCCATGGCTACCCAGTGCTGACTAGTGTGGCTGCAGGCCCGGTGCACCAGCAGTGACTGCTGAGGGGGCTTTGAATCAGGCCCGGAAAGAGACCTGAAGAGAGAAGCAGGAGCTGATCTGTAGCATCTGAGGCAGCTTTTGACCAGCACTTGCCTTTCTTTCCCTCCTAGCCTGGCCAGCAGCCTTGCCTCCATTTCTCTTTGAGCTTCCACCTGGGCTGCTGATCAGCCCCCCTTTCTGATCAGACCCTGTTGATAGACTCAGAGATGCTGACTGGCATAGAAACTGACCAATCAGAATCAAATCTGGGTCAGCTGTGAGAAGGCAGTGGCTGCTTAGGAGACAGAGCTTTTGATGCTGCTGACTGGCATAGAAGCCAATTAGAACCAAATCTGGATCAACTGTGAGGAGCCAATAGCTGCCTAGGAGGTGGAGCTTTTAACACTGATTTGCATAGAAACTGACCAATTACAACAAAATTGGCCAGCAGGGGGAGGACAGTTAGGGGTGAGATCAGGCCAGCAGGGGAGGACAGTTGGGGGCAACCAGGCTGGCAAGGGGAGGGCAGTTGATGGTGAGATCAGACCAGAAGGGGAGGGCCATTGGGGGCAAAATCAGACCAGCAGGGGATGGCCTTTGGGAGTGAGATTAGGCCAGCAGGGGAGGACAATTGAGGGCAACCAGGCTGGCAGGGAGAACAGTTGGGGGCAACCAGGCTGGCAGGGAGGACAGTTGGGGGTGAGATCAGGCCCGCAGGAGAGGGCAGTTAGGGGTGATCAAGCAGACAGAGGCAGTTAGGGGCGATCAGGCAGGTGGGTAAGCAGTTAGGAGTCAGTGGTCCCAGATTGCGAGGGGGATGTCCAATTGGAGAGGGTGCTGGCTGTGCTGAGGGAACCACCCCCTCCATACACAAATTTCCTGCACCAGGCCACTAGTGAATAATAAAATAACCAAACAGCAGGCAATAATTGGGAAATTGAATGATAAGATGCTTGGATTATCTGCCAACTTTTTATATATAACTTTATAACAGAGTTTAGCTATATGTATTTGTACTTGCAAAGTATAAATTCTGTGCAAGATTTATTTATGCAACACATTTATGTAGAGCCTGTATTCTCGCTTTAAAAATGATAATCCTCCCTTTTCAAGCCAGAAAACTAAGGTACAGTAATTTCCTACCCTTACTAGAGTAAATGTAGGAGCCAGCATACGTTTTAATTCCAGAGCCAGTGCTTAAAGAAATTGTAAAACGGTTAATGGGTACGGGTAGGAGGGGGGAGGGGTGAGACGAGCACTAAAGGAGGCTGGAAGTTTGGCTGAAGAGGTGGAAGAGAGTGATGATAGGCAAAATAAGGACCAGGGAGGCATTCTTGTTTGTTTTTAAGATGGGTGATACTTAGCATGTGTAAATTCCAATGTAAACAATTGAGCAAAGGCAGGCAATTAAAAGATAGAGGTGACAGATGAATAATCTATAGGGAAGGTTCTGAGAATGTAAGACAGGATGGGACAACTTCCAAGAGGGAAAGAGATGTGTGAAGTGCAGATGCAGGTGAGTTAAGGTTGGTGTTGGGAAGCTAGAGGTGGTTAATATAGCATATGTATCAGTCTGGCGGGCTGTTTTACTTGTGCTTTCACTATCTCTAAAAAGAACAACCACATATAGTAGTTTAGAAGTGCTCATGGAATTCATCCCACCTGAAGAGGATGGGATAGGTTGGTATTTGGGAGTCTTAAGGGAGAAAGTTGAGCCTGCACAGTACAAGAGGGAAGTGAAATAATACTCTGTTCAGTTGTTTAAAGGGAAGCAGAGAATGGAAGCTACTTAGCACAGCCGCAAACCTGGGTCTAGGAAAAGGTGTAGCAAGAAGCACAAACTGTCGAAACTGGTTTGGCTCAGTGGATAGAGCATCGGCCTGCGGACTGAAAGGTCCCGGGTTCGATTCTGGTCAAGGGCATGTACTTTGGTTGCTGGCACCTCCCAAGTAGGGGGTGTGCAAGAGGCAGCTGATTGATGTTTCTCTCTCTTGGATGTTTCTAACTCTCTATCCCTTTCTCTTCCTCTCTGTAAAAAAATCAATTAAAAAAAAAAGAAGCATAAACTGTCCTGGCCATTGTGCTCAATGGTTAGAGTGCCAGCTTGCACACTGAAGGGTCTCAGGTTCAATTCCGGTCAAGGGCAAATAGCTTGGTTGTGGGTTCCCTCTCTGCTCCCAGTTGGGGTGAGTGCAGGAGGCAATCAGTCTATATGTCTCTCTTACATTGATGTTTCTCTCTCTCTTTCTCATCTGCCCCTTAATCCCTTCTACTCTCTGAAAAGCAATGGAAAAAAATATTCTCAGGTGAATATTAACAAAACAAAAAAACAAAAAAAGAAAAGAAAGAAAGGAAGGAAGAAAAAAGAAATGCAAACTAAGCCATCCTAAGAGGAATTGAACTGAGAGAGAAGGCATACCTCCTACAACTCAGCTACCTGAAAGGAAATTAAACCTGATATCCACAATAATAATGAATGCATCACACTTAAAGAATCTAAACTTTTTCTGAGAGCTTTTAAATGTAAAAACTTTTCAGATCACTAAATCATATAGAATTCTAAAACTGAAAAATCTTTTCATACTGTTATTGTCCATTTAATGGAGAGGTTAAGTGACTCATCCAAAATCTGAAACAGCTTTATTGGCAAGGTCCAAACTCAAACTACAGGTTCTTAATTCACAGTTTTCCACCACACCATGCTGCCTCCCATTTCAGCAACTTATTAAACCTGTTCTTGCGAGATTCTTACGTGTATTTGAAGATTGCCACCATGCCTGGCCCTTGCCTCTCCAAACATTTTTCCTGTTCTCCAAACATTTATCTATTCTTCCTATTTTGTGTTTTTTAGATTCTTCACTATCTTAGTGACTCTCTTTTGAGTTAAATTTATTGACATTTCTCTTTAAGTACTTAAGCTAGATTGTCAGCTACTTGATCTGTAAAATATCTGTTGGATGAAACCATCAACTTTAATTTGCTACTCAGTAAATATTTAGATGTGGTGGAATAAACATTCTCAGTGGATATGTTATTTTCTTATTAATATTTTAATTACCTAATTTTAAAATTATACCAGGATATCCTTTTTAAATTTCAATTTTAACTAATTTTTTCTTCACTTAGGAAACTTTCAAGAAAACCTTTTACAGTCTATAAAGATTTAGGTCAAGTGATATTTCATCATTATTCTCAGAATGTAAACAGACTGGCTGTTCCAGAGGGAATTTGGCAAACAAATGCATCAATAACATTTCATACTTTTCTGAATTTCTGGTTTTTGCTTTTGGTGGATTGAATCAGTTTGCAGAACATGGAACTGAATATATCAAAGTTGAAAATAAATGTTTAATAACTTAGACTTATACTCCTGGATATAGAGTTTATTAAGTTTTCATAGGAACAGATGGGTAGGATGAGGACAAAATTAGGTAACTGCCAGTTTAGGGGGGAATGTTTACTTGAACTTTAAAACAATAAGAACTAAGGGTTTCTGAATCTAAGGTATTTTGCATGGGTGTCCTTTAATAGGTCTGCTTAGAGTTCATTTTCTTAATCAGAAGAATAAAGAAGTTTATCCATGCATGCACGCAGGAATCATTATAACAGCCCTCCTGCTCACCAGGAACTGGGGAAGACCATTCCACTTCTTCTTTTTTTAAATGTATTTTATTGAATTTTTACAGAGAGGAAGAGAGAGAGATATTTAGAAACATCAATGAGAGAGAATCATCATTGATCAGCTGCATCTTGCACACCCCCTATTGGGAATGTGCCTGCAACCAAGGTACATGCCCTTGACCGGAATCAAACCTGGGACCTTTCATTTCACAGGCCGACGCTCTATTCACTGAGCCAAACTGGTTTCAGCCCATTCCACTTCTAACCTTCTTCCATTGTGTTCTGTTCTACTGTTAATGTGAGCAACTAATGTGAATTTCTAAAAAAGCACTCTTTGGTCAAAGCAGACCCTCTTCCAAGCCAGATGGCCAGTTTGCAACCTCTGCTCTAAAGAGAACAGTGTCTCCCCAGCCAGTGTGGCTCAGTGGCTGAGCATGGACCTATGAACCAGGAGGTCTTGGTTTGATTCCTAGTCAGGGTACATGCCCATATATATGTGTGTGTGTTTTAAAGAGAACAGTATGACATGAATTCCTGACCCTCTCCTTTCCCCTGCAACCACTGCCATTTTTACCCTGGCTCTGAAGACATTTGAGGGTAAATATCTGGCTCTGAAGACATTTAAGGAGGAAGAACAAAAGGGAGATGGAAACTTATTTGGCTGAGATGCCTTACCTTAGCTCTTCTACTCTTTGAAGGGAAAAACATTAAACAAAAGTCCATTTTCCTCTGAGAAATTTGGTTTTTGGGGGGTAAGTTTATGTCAAATGATAACAGCTCAATTTGGTTCCAAGAATTAACTTTATCAGTCTGTTGAAATTTATGACAGATATCTTCCTAAAATTATCAGAGTTGTGGATATTTGTATTTTCCACAGATGTAGCAAACTTTAACAGGTAGATGCTCATGGCTTTATAGATGAATGGATTTGGAACTTATTCCTCTAAGGTCAAGTTACTTGATTTTTTTCAGAATTAAACTTAGGTTCCAAGCTTATAATTCTACAATCAATTCTGTGGCAAATGCATTTGTTAGTCAAGAGAAATTTTCTGATTCATTTTTTGTGGGACAATAAAAGAAAAGGTTGGGGAGTAATTGGCAGTTGTAAGCAAGACCTGATGCATTTTTATAAAAAGATAAGAATATTATGTCATCCAATAAAATTTTCTCTTACATATGTCATCTTCCTATAATATTGTTTTAAATGTTTAATGTAAGATATTTTACATATATGTTTATATATTAGTGGCCTGGTGCATGGATTTGTGCACATCGGAAGGAAATTAATTAGAAGAAATATTTTAATATTACTATTCACCCCTTCTCTATAATAGAAGTGTCAGAGATCAAAAATAATTGATTAAGCTGAAACCGGTTTGGCTCAGTGGTAGAGCGTTGGTCTGTGGACTGAAAGATCCTAGGTTCGATTCCGGTCAAGGGCGTGTACATTGGTTGTGGGCATATCCCTGGTGGGGGGTGTGCAAAAGGCAGCTGGTCGATGTTTCTCTCTCATCGACATTTCTAGCTCTCTATCTCTCTCCCTTCCTCTCTGTGAACTATCAATAAAATATATATTTTTTAAAACTTAAAAAAATTTGATTAATAAGTAAACAATAACAACATGATATAACAATGAAGACATGACATAAAAACAACAAAAACATTATATGAAAACAACATTGATACAAACAATGACTGATAAATTGATTAAACTCATTCTAATATCTCCCTGTATACCTATATATATATTAAGAGTGAAAACACTTTCAGAGTGCTTGACTAATTTCCCTTGTAATGAAGTATTTACAACTGTAACTTTAACGTCACACACTCTTTGAACTCGAGAGAAAGCAACATATAACTGACTATGTCCGAAAACGGGTTCAGGTAGGACCATTCCTACTCTGTCTAGAGTTTGTCCTTGTGATTTATTAATAGTCATCACAAATGCTGGTATCACAGGAAACTATCTTCGAATTACTTTAAATGGCAGGCCAGTGTCAGACGGGGACAAATCAATTCTCAAATCAGAACAACCTCTTCTTCTGCAGATCCTGTTGATACTTCAGCTTTGATTATGTTAGGTCGCAATCTTTTGATAATAAATCTAGTACCATTACAAAGACCATTTACCATTAAGATTTCTCAGTAGTATGATGATGATGATTACACCTACTTTCAATTTGAATTTATGACACAGCATTCCCGAAGGAGTAATACTAGTAAGAAATTCTATGGGAGCTTTATATGTATCACACATGCACTAGTCAATGTTTATCTTTAAATTGCCAGTGCACATTGTATACTAGTATACTGGCTGTTCGGTCAGTCGGATGGACGGTTGGTCACTTAGCCTTTCATATATACTGTATGGCAAACAAAATAGAACACACAGAAGAAGAATAACATAATGAATATATATAACAGCTTTGATGTTTACCAACCTCAGTAGATCCCCTCAGTCCCCCAAACCCTATCCTTCTACTGGGGTTTTTGTTTTTGTTTTTAAATCAAAGGCTTTTAAATACTGTGTGCTTATATGTATGTACTCATCTTAGTTATATGGAATTGTAATCATGGGTTATAACTGGAAGTAGACTTGGTGCAAAAATTTTTAAAGTGACCCTTGCGGTCCCATTTATAGAGAAGTAGGAGCTCTCTAGTACTTGTGATTAACCAAAGCGAAAAAGACTTCCACACTATAAATTTGTTGGGGAAAGTGTCTATCGGTTCCCTTGTTTTTATCTAGTTGTAAAATGTTTATTCATGACACAACAGTTTATTAATATATATGTGCAAGTGTATCTGTCTGAAGATTGAATAAATAAGATAATTCTTGTTTTTATTTACTTTTAATTTCATCTGAATTTGCATCCAGTTCAGTCTTTTGCAGGCTCGAATGTTTATTGAATTATCACTTAGGCTAGAGACTCTGTTAAATTATTTACACGCTTTAGATTATTGAATCCTCTTAACAATCTTTTGAGCCATATACTATTGTCTAGGTTTTGTAAGGAATAAACTGGGCTCAACAAATTTAATGTTTCTCCTCCGGAAAATGGCAGAACCCTTATTTGAATAGTTTATCTATCTCAGTACCAAAGAGCCTATTGAGAGTTGTCTGGTCAATGTAAGTATAGCATTTTCTGTTTATAAGCTCACAGTTTTATCCCATACTTGCTTGTAGTCCTGAACTGTAATACTATAATCTACTATAATATAATATTAATATTGATGACATTTCTCCATATAACTTGTCATCAAACCTATTTTACAGCTATTTTGTTTACCACTTTCTTAGTTGTGAATTATAAGCAAGAACTATTCCTGTTCTGGAGATTGTTCCCACTAACCTTTTCTTTCCCAAAACTCAGGTAGTTTGCTCACAGGCATGCACTGATTAGTATGTAGTCAAGGAGGGAACCCTCTGTAGGTCTGTGGAGTTCTCTCTGGTCAGCTTTTTCCTCCTACGCACTCTGCCCCCATGAAATTTAATCTCCTTGGTCTCCTCAAACTTCCAGCGTCATCTTTTCAACTCAGTGGTTCTGGAGACTACCAGGCTCTGCCTGGGCTCCTCTTGGAGTCTTTCTCTAGGTAGTAGTAAGCTTTGGCACTTTTAGAGTTCACATTCTTTGATTTCCATCTTTCAAGGATCACTGTCCTTTGTTGCCTCATGTCCAGTGTCTTCCAAGCCATTGTTTAATTTATTTTGTACTTTTTTGGATTGTTTTAGGTAGGTGGATAAATTTAGCCTTAATCTTTGTGGGAACTCTTTCTATGACTTTAAGAATAATATAAAGGTGCCCAGCCAAAGTAGCGCGGTGGGTGAATGTTGACTTATGACCAGGAAGTCATGGTTCAATTCCTGGTCAGGGCATATGCCCAGGTTGCGGGCTCGATCCCCAATGTAGGGCATGCAGGTGGCAGCTGATCAATGATTCTCTTTCATTGTTGATGCTTCTATTTTTCCCTCTCCCTTCCTTTCTGAAATTAAAAAAATAAAATAAAAGAATAATATAAAGGCAATAAAAAAAAAAAGCTATAAAGCTTTATTGCTTCAGTCTAAATGGTGGTTCTTCCACTTCCTAGCTATTTGACTTGGAGCAGGTTACTTAAGCTCTCAACTTCTTAGTCTGTAAAAGGAAAATACTATTACCTATATCAAAGGGCATTTGTGAAGATTAAAAGAGTTAGAATATATGAAATACTTTAAAAATTAACTGGTAGCCAAAACCGGTTTGGCTCAGTGGATAGAGCGCTGGCCTGTGGATTGAAAGGTCCCGGGTTTGATTCTGGTCAAGGGCATGTACATTGGTTGCGGGCACCTTCCCAGTAGGGGGTGTGCAAGAGGCAGCTGGTTGATGTTTCTCTCTCATCGGTGTTTCTACCTCTCTATCTCTCTACCTTTCTCTCTGTGAAAAATCAACAAAATATGTTTAAAAAATTAACTGCCATATAAACTTTCAATAAATGAGTCTTAATTACCATAGAAAATTTTTAATGCAAAACCCACCTTTGGAGTGTGGACATCTTTTTTTTTTTTTTTTTTAATATATTTTATTGATACTTTACAGAGAGGAAGGGAGAGAGATAGAGAGCCAGAAACGTCAATGAGAGAGAAACATCGACCAGCTGCTTCTTGCACACCCCCTACTGGGGATGTGCCCGCAACCAATGTACATGCCGTTGGCCGGAATCGAACCCGGGACCTTTCAGTCCACAGACCGACGCTCTACCACTGAGCCAAACCGACCTCAGCTGGAGTGTGGACATCTTTATTTCAGTGTCAGTTCTACCACCATTGTGGCTTTATTTAGCCTCTATTAATCTTATTTTGCTTATTACAAAAAGTGGGTAATAACACCTATTCATTAAGTAGTTGTAGGGATGAAATAAAAATGAAACTTGTAGAGTGCTTAGCACAGTGCCTGGCACCAATTAGATGCTCACTGGGTTGTTATTTTGATTACCTACTGCTGCATAACAAATTGCCACAAAGCTTAGTGGCTTAAAATAGCAGTTATTGTTTTGTTATCTTGAATGGTTTAGAGGTTGGGGTGCTCTCAGCTCAGCAGTCCTCACTTGGGGGTCTCCCAGGCAGTTGCAGTCAGACAGTGGCAGGACTGCAGTTATCTTGAAGGTTGTCATAGTCACACGCTTGGCAGTTGATCCAGGCTCTTGTCTGGGATCTCATCACTTCCTCACTGCATGGTGACTGAATTTCAAGAACAAGCATCTCTAAAGAATTAGGCATAAGCTTGAAGTCACCTATTGTTACTTTGGCTGTAGTTATAGACCCATCTAATTTTAAGAGGCGTGTCAACATTACAAGAAGAACATTGTGTGATGGGAGATATTGATGCAGTCATTTTTAAACAATACAGCCTGCCATAGTTAGCTATTATTCATGTTCATGTTTACATATGTACAAACATTTTACATACATTTTTGGCCCCCCCAATATACACTTTATAATTTTACCTGTACTTTATGCAAGCTCTATTGTCCATATCTAAAGTACCTCGTGGCCAGCAGGTGGTGTTGGCATTCTTCTAGCTTCCAGTTGAGACCTATAAATCATTAATCTTTCATCAGAATGCAGACTCTATCCTTTGAGGCCAATGCCATCAACTCTTTCTCATTGCTGTCATTTATGATCACATTGATCACTCCTCTGTGTTTATGCATGGTGTGTACATGAGAGTGAATTGGAGGTCTTGGCAGACCATCTTAGAATTCTGCTTTCCATAAGCCCCTTGAGGAATTTTTTACTTGAGTTACTGTACTTTTCAATTCTAGAATTTTCCATTGGTTATTTTTTTTTTATAATTTTATTCATGGTATCCAAATTAGGTAATGGTCATCATATTTTCCTTTAACTCCTTGAACATATTTGCAATAACTGTATTGACTTCTTTATCTGCTAAATTCACCATCTGGGCCCAGTCCATTTTTATTAACTGATTTTTTCCCCTGCTTGTTTATTTGTATGTCTAGTGCTTTTTGTTTGAAAATTACATTTTACATAATACATTATAGGACATCTGGATTCTGTTTTATATTCTTTGTTCCCTACAGCATGCAGACAATAATATCTCTGCTCAGTGTTTTTATTTTTTTACCCTACATTCCTCTGGATTGTCCCTCTGCCTACATAGTGTATTAGCCAATGATTTGGGTGGAGATTATGCTTTAAAGTATTGAGCCCTTAGGCTTCTACATACTGCTTAATAATTAGTATTCAAAATTGCACTTAGTTTCACTTTTCACCAGGCTCTCTGAAATCTCTTCTGTCTGTAGTTTCTAAGTCAGCCAAGGACTGTGTGGAGAACTTATCTCAGCCCTTCCATGACTCTTATTTCTAATACCCCATTTAATTTCTGTTTTGTCTACTGCTTAACCCAGCTGGGATCACAACCTTGGGTGTAGTAGGGCTGCAGATTTTCTCTGTTCATTTTCATTTAAGTTCACCACTTTTATTTTCATTTGTATTTTTTATTAATAGGATAATACACTTGCAAGGCAGAAAGCCAACATGGTCTTACATAAGTATTACTAAAGCTGAGATCTAAAGCTGATTCAATGTATTTATTATACAATAAAAACTTAAAAATGTTATTCTGGTTTATTATTTTATATATTCCCCTCTGTTACTAGATAAACTTTTAAGTGTTAAGTCTACCACTTTTAAAGGGCAATGCCACGAGATTTTTGTCCTCCACCTCAGAGCCCAACCTCTTTGGCAACAAAGCTGCTCTTTTTCTCTGCCAGCCCCATGGTGATAAAAACTACTGTTCTTAGAGTAGTCACATTCATAGAGACAAAAAATAAAAATAAAATAGAATGGTAGTTGCCAGGGCTGGGGGAGAGGAGAAATGGACAGTTGTTGTTTAATGGGTACATGGTTTCAGTTTTGCAAGATAAAGAGTTTTAGAAGTTGGTTACACAACAGTGAGAATACACTTAACAATACTGAACTATACACTTAAACTGGTACACTTAAATTGGTAAATTTTGTTATGTGTATTTTATTACAATTTAAAAACAAAGAGATTACTATTCTTGCCAACAGAACTGAGGTGTGTAGAGGGTAATGCAGATGTGATCAACCTCAGGCAAAGGCCACAGTCTTCTGCTATTCTTATCTGAAGACTTACTTTGATTTCAAGAATGATGTTTTAAATTTGTTTTCAGCATCACTCTAAAGCTGTGAAATAATTGTTTTTAAACTTATGTACAATTTAATAATTGTTTTTTTTGTGGCAAAGAATTAGTGACCTCTTCATAGCGCTGTAACTGGATGTCACTTTCTTGGCTACTTCTTAGTAGCTTCTGCAAGTTGTTACTCATGGTTCCTTTTATTCCTATTTTTTAATCGACACTGATTTGTATATTTTTATTGGTTTCAGAGAGGAAGGGAGAAGGAGAGAGAGTTGGAAACATCAATGATGAGAGGGAATCACTGATCACTGATCAGCTGCCTTCTGCACCACCACCCCCCCCACCCCACTGTGGATTGAGCCAGCAACCCGGCATGTGTCCTGACTGGGAATTGAACTGGGACCTCCTGATTCTTAAGTCGATGCTCAACCACTGAGCCACGCCAGTTGGGCTCATGGTTCCTTCTAAATGATAGAGAATCCTAGAGCACAGTCCTTGGGCCTTACCTCTTTTCTTTCTATGCCTTCCCTAGGAGATTTCATCAAGTCTCAACATGGGAGACATCTGTAATACTATTAACAATAAAAAATATACATTAAAAATGTTATGTATATGCTGATGGCTCCTAAAACATAACTCCAGGCCAGACTTCTTCCCTGTTCTTCAGATTTGTGCATCTACCTGCCTAATTGACATCCCAATTAGAAGTTTAATAGATATCTCAAACTCAATAAGGCTGAACCCAAACTCCTGATATGTGCTGTCAGAAACTGGCTTCTCTCTCAGTCTACCTCATCCAACTTTTGATTTCTTCATTCTTTTATTTCTTCAGGCCAGTAACTTTGGGTTGTTCCCTGACTCATTTCTTTTAAACTGTAGGCCCACCACATCAGAATATCTTGTTAATTTTACTTTCAAAATATACATAACGTTTGATTCTCTTCATGCCACCTTCACTGCTACCACTACTTTCAAGCCACCATCATCTCATCATCTATAATTAAGTAGGCTTCTAACTATTTTATTCTAACTGTGCTTTCCTTCTATATGTGTTCTCAGTAGAACTGTCATAATACCCTGTTTAACATTAATGGGATCTTGTTATCCCTTTGCTCAGGTTCTCCTAATGGATGGTATCTTATCATATTCAGAGTAAAAGCTCGAGTCCCAAGAGTTACGTGATCCCACAGAATCTTGCTCCCATTACCTGTCTAACCTCAAACCGTCGGCTCTCCCTCATTCAATTCTCTTTGGTCCTTCAGACCTGAGAACCTTTGTACTTATTTTTTTACTTTGCCTGGAATAACCTCCTTCCACCTCCCCATCCCCCTAATACTTATCCTCATACCTTAGCTGTTTTAGTTGCTTTAAATCTTTATCCAGAATTCATTTCTGTGTGTTGTCTTCCTTGGCCACTCAATCCAAATTTCCATGACTTCCTACCCGTTATTTTATATTCCACTTTATTGCTTCAATTTTTAACCTTAGTACTAATCACTATCTAACATATCATTTTTCTTGTTTTGTTCATTCTTTATTTTTCTCACTAAAATGTTAGCCCCATGAGTGCAGAATTTTTCTTATTTTTGTACTTTGCTTTCATCCTAGAACCTAAAAATAGTTCTTAGCACTTAAGCTTGCAATAAATTTGGTATATTTATAATGAAAAGTGAAGAAAGACATGAATTTCTAAATTTAAAGTTCTTCCTGGATGCTACATAGAATGAAGGAAATATATTCTCGTGAAATTTCAAAATATCAAGATTATGAAGAAGGTCCTAAAAAACTTCTAAAGAAAAGAAACAAAAGTCTACAAATTAGCAAATATGGTTTCTATAAGGCAGTTGAGCATAGATAGTGAGACAGTTTCATCTCAGTTTTGAAGAAACATGAATTATAAATTAGAATTCAATACCCAAGCAAACTAGAAAATGTGAAGTAAAAAATAAAGTCATTTTCATACATGAAAATTTGTGAAAATAAATGAAGAGATAAATGACATTTATCACAGAGATAGTTGAGGATATTGTTTGTTAAACCAAGGATGGTACTGGCCAGTGTGACTCAGTTGGTTGAGCATCATCCTGTGCACCAAAAGGTTGCTGGTTTGATCCCAATCAGGATGCATGTGAGGGGCAACCAATCAATGTTTCTCTCTCATCAATGTTTCTCTCTTTAAAATAAAAAATTAATTTTTTTAAAAGGAGGAAAACTAAACAGAGGAGCAGTTAGGACGGTGGCATAGATAAATGGGTACTCGCATTCTCCCACAATCACATCAGAAATACAATTAAACTACAGAACAAGCATCATTCGGAACCACCTGAAATCTAGCTAAACCAAAGTTCTATAACTAAGGATATGAAGAACAAGCCACATCAAGACTGCTAAGAAGGGTAGACACATGGAACAGTGTGGTTCCACACCCTCATGTGGCAAATAAAAGTCAAGAGGGATATCTTGGCGGTAGAGGTTTCTTCTGAGGAGCAAGGGTTCCCAGACATACACCAGGGCCCCCCACCCAAAGGTTCCAGTGCTGGGAAGAGAAACCTGAGTAATAAAGGACTGCTGGAGTCCCAGGCAGTTTCTCTTAAAGGACCCAAGCACAGACTTATTCAGACTCACTCCCGCACGCCTATGTTGGGACAGCAGCTCACAAGGCAACAGGGACATACAAGGAAGAATTGAAATTTCTGGCGTCAGGATGAGAGCTGGAGAGGCAGCTTTCTCCCAGACAGAAGTGCTGGCAGAGACCATTGTTCCTTTTCTAAGTCCTTCACCAACAGAGGCAGTAGGCAGGCACCATATCCGAGTCTCCATCAACCTGGCTATCACTGTTTACCCGGTCCCTAAGACCTCGCCCCACCAACTTTTGGGCCAACCCAAGCTGATTCCAGTGGCTTTTCCATCTAACTGGTGGTTCTTGGATATATCCCAAGACAGAGGTTGGCAAACTTTTTTCAGATGGTAAATATTTTAGGCTTTGCATGCTGTACCATCTCTGTCACTACACCACTGTTCTTGTTGCACAAAAACATCCATTAAACAATATGCAAATGAACGAGCAGAACTGTGTTCCAGTAAAACATTATAGTAGTTTCCCCCTTATCTGTGGGAGATATGTTCAAGTGGATGCTTGAAACAATGGGTATAAGCAAATCCTATATACACTATGTCTTTTCCAATACATACATATCTATGGTAATATTAAATTTATAAATTAAGCACAGTAAAAGATTAATAATAAGCAATAGAATAATTATAATAATATACTGTCATAATTATAACAATTCACAAAGTTATGTAAATTTGATCTTTCTCAAAATATGTTTTTGTAACTTGCAGTGAATGGCTTGGTGTCACCTGTCTCAGGGGATTCCTTGTTGAATTCTTCCTATGGGCCAGTGATTTTTAACCTATTTTTATTTCATGGAACACCTACACTAATTACTAAAGTTCTGCAGCACACAAAAATTTGACAAGAGAAATAGGTATAATTTTGGTTCATTCACACCAGATGGCTATTGTGTTGGTTGCTATCATTTTTTTAAAAATTTAGCAACAGATATAATCAGGAATTTGGAGCAAAGAAAAAAAGAGATTAAAATAGGGCAGTAGCTGTAGAACATGTTGGAAATCTGAATAATGGCCATGAGTCAACAATGAGAAAGAAAAAATAAGAAAGATGACTAATAGAGAGCTTAATGTGCTTCTATAATATAGTAAGGGAAAATATGACTAATACAGTTTCTCACTTCATAGAAATTTTACACCACATTTGAATGAAACTAAAGTTTACTTTGTAGATGAAGGACTGCCCCTAATCACAGTTATCCATGAGAATAAAAAGTCTTTTTCTCCTACTGAGAAATGGCAAATATAATCTACATTATAGAGACTTTAACCTACAGCTAAAAAGAAAACTTCATTTATTACAGAACATTCATTTTATTTGCCAAACCTGGTTTGGTGTTTCAACAGCTATGCAATTCACCTGGCTTGGACAACAGTTCAATTTTCCATTGTTGCAAAAATAAATGTTATTTGTTCCAAATTCATTAATTGCCTGAATTATAATTTATCTAGTTTGGCTGCAGACATCAAAAAGCAGCTTTTCATTTGTCTGAATTATTTCCAAAACCTTGAGGCATCTTACATTAATCATCCACTTAGAATATCAAGACATACATACTGCAGTGTGTATGTAGCCATATCTTTGGATGCACACGCTCAGTGTTTGCTATTTTTATCCCAAATTGTCATACAGATAGAAAAGAGAAAAATGAATAGCAGTATACATTTCTGAGGACTATTTTACATACCAGCTAAATTTTAAATTCAAGAGTCTCAGAACTAAACAATTTATATTTAACCTGAAGCTTTTAAATTTCTTTATATTAACTAGATTAACTTTTCTATAATTAACACCCATATCTCTTTTGAATAAATAATGTCTGTAAAAAGAAAACAGCAAAAATCTCCAAGAGAATATTTTTATTACACTGATAATTTAATGAGGTGACATGTATAATACGTGTCACCTCACATGTATATATATTATACATGTATATATAATACATGTATAATACTCTATTTGTGTTTTGAATCATAAGCACAGGATTTAGGATTTTGTACCTGAAAACAAGGTTGGCTTAACCTATTATGTGCATGTTCAGCCTCCGAGGAAGGTTAAGTACTGCAGGAATAATACCTTTTGGATATTTATATGTAATCTGACCATTACCACTAATCAACCATTTGGCATATTAAATGGTTCACGACTTACCATATCATATTATATACCACACCATTCATTAGTATGCTATGCTAATTAAATGAATGTTATTTTAATAAACTCCATCCACTCTCCCCTGCAGACCAAACCACAGGCACCATGGTTTCAGAGGACTAAGTTATAATATATTTTCCTTACACAACCTCTTAAAGTATTTCCCCTGTAATTGTAAAAGTTCAACATGATAAAATGGCCTGTATTTAGGTTTAATATTATTTATTTTTGGAATTGGGGATACATTCAGATGTATATGATTTATTTTTTTTAAATATATTTTATTGATATTTTACAGAGAGGAAGGGAGAGAGATAGAGAGCTAGAAACGTCGATGAGAGAGTAACATCCACCAGCTGCCTCTTGAGCACCCCCTACTGGGGATGTGCCCGCAACCAAGGTACATGCCCTTGACCGGAATCGAACCCTGGACCTTTCAGTCTGCAGACCGACGCTCTACCACTGAGCCAAACCCGTTTCGGCGATGTATATGATTTAGAGGGTACAAAAGTGGGAAGTCTCCAATCTATTCCTCAAGTGTGTCTCAGACATTGGCTGTTCTGGAGGCAATAAAATTACCAATTCCTTGTGTGTAGCCTTCCAGAAATATTCTCTGTAAGTACAAGTTACTACTATATATGTTACAAATAATAACATAAGATTTATACCTTTTGTGACCTTGTGTAAAATCCCCAAAATTCACCTTATAAAGCACTGTAACATGATACTGACATATAACATGAAAAAGAAAAAATGGAGGTTAAAATTAGAAAAAAAAATTTGTTTCCATTGCTTTGACAAATGACAAGTATATGTAATCAGGAAGCCTTCAGTTCAGCTCTTGTCTAGCTTGACTTCTGCGTCTTGGAAGTCAATGGACTTGACTAAAGCTCTTGTCCATTCTCATAGTTTTAAGAACCATTCACATACAAGTCCTAAAGCTGTACCTAAAGCTTTTAGCATATGCTCCAGCTCCACATTTAAAACCTTTTTTGGATATTGTTTTTTCTGAATATCCTGAAGTTATTATGCTATATGTTGCATGTTGATATTTGAACTAAAGCTAATTAAGACCTAGATTTTAAAAAAATCTCCAAAGGGATTAATTAAACAATTGATTTGAGTATGTGATTCTTTCTCTTGGGTCAGAAATTTATGTTAAAATAAAATCTTCAAAACAACACTGTTTATTTTGGTTACTTATCAATTCAGTCTGCTGCATTTTTCTAAAAGTTTAATGTGCTACTCTTATTTGCCGGCATATAATTTAAAATATCCTAGATGTCTATATCCAGCTTCTTAGTATGAATTTACTAAGCTAAGCCAAGTAAGCTGAGCTGTGACCAAATGAGGTAAGAAAGTACATTATAAATGCAAATATACCATAAACACTTTATTGTTGTTATGATGCCGAAGATACATTCTGTTCAATAAAATATGAATAGCTATGTTCACTGCCAGTAAGTAAATACTGGCAATGGATGTGGGGGAGTTATAGAGGATAGTAGCTTAAATTTAGTAGTTATAAACAAAAGGAAATGTGATTGACATTAAAAACTGAATGTATAAACACTATTTCCATTAGGATGCAGTGCAGGAATAGAAATTCAACTCAAAATGGCTTAATTACTAAAGAGAATTAATGTGTCACATTGTATGTAACAAGAAGCCAGGAGTGGATGGTTCCAGGTGGCTCATTCAGTAGCCTCCTCATGTCCTCTTTCTACTCTGTCATCATAAATAGTTCCGGACAACATATCCTTACTCAGCAATGTTCAGAGGCACATGGAAGGTATACCTAGAAAATTCCAAAGTCTGTAATAGAGAAATAAGGGGAGAAAGACTTTGGTAAAGCAACCCACATTTGCTGCATATATTATGGCTTTGGAAAACAAGTTACAGTAACATTTAGTGTTTTATTTTAGTTCTGTTACCCATTATGAGAAACCAGTCACATACAGGAAGGACACAAAAGCCTATGATAATTTCCAAGTATGTAAGAGATGCTGGTTTTATAAACAAATCCTGTGTGTGCTAAAATCCAGATGAATAGATGAACTTTTTAAAAGAATTCCTTTTTCCGTTCATGAGCTTTACAAAAATTAAACTAGTCTCTAATTGCTAGATTATATCTTGAAAATATTATGCTTCCTTAGTCTGACCAACCGCAGTAGCACAAAATTACCTATAACTTTTACTAATAAAGAGAAAAATGGAAAATGTCCTCTACATCCTCCTAGATAGCTTAAAAAAAAAGGTCTATTTCAGCTGTTTTGAGGGAATTATTATTTTTAGGATGTATAATAATTCCCATTGGACCATTATATCACATTAGCTTTTATGCAATTATTTATTCTTGTTTATAAAGCTGCAGGTCAAAAACATTGATTATTCCTACAGCAATTAGTAGAGAATTTTTAGGGTTTAATTAGACAGTAACATTCATTATAATATTTTGGAGTTACAAAAATATACTTTATATGGAAAGCAACTAAGAAGTAAGTCAGGTCGCCCTAACTGGTTTAGCTCAGTGGATAAAGCAAAGCACCGGCCTGTGGACTCAAGGGTCTCAGGTTCGATTCCAGTCAAGAGCATGTACCTTGGTTTCGAGCACATACCCAGTAGGGAGTGTGCAGGAGGCAGCTGATCGATGTTTCTCTCTCATCGATGTTTCTAACTCTTTATTCCTCTCCTTTCCTCTCTGTAAAAAAAACAATAAAATGTATTAAAAAAAAAAAAGTAAGTCAGGTCTGCCTGATCTAAAGTGATTTTATAATTAGTAGAAATTAGCATTAGTATTAAATTTGCTTTCTGAATAACGACATGTGCATCACTGATACTTAAGTATTGATGAGTAGGTGGAGGAATAAGTTAAATCGTTTTATTACAAACTGAGAGCCTGTTATAAACCTTACTCCATCTTGTGGAGATGTGGAGGTGAATCAGGCCATGTATGTACATATATAACATTGGTCTTTTAATTTCAACAACCGCCAGGTACACGTTCATTTAGTCAATCTCAAAATATAACTTTGAACCAAAACCGGTTTGGCTCAGTGGATAGAGCGTCGGTCTGCGGACTGAAGGGTCCCAGGTTTGATTCCGGTCTAGGGCATGTACTTGAGTTGTGTGCACATCCCCAGTAGGGGGTGTGCAAGAGGCAGCTGATCGATGATTCTAACTCTATCCCTCTCTCTCTATAAAAAATCAATAAAATATATTTTAAAAATATATAACTTTGAGCACCAGGCATAGTGCTAGACCCTTAGTCTGAGCAAGAGACAAACATATAAACAAGTAAGTGTACTAAACGTTACTGACGTTGTGGTAGAAGTCCTTCCAGGGCAAATGCTGCAAGGCAGAAGAGGAAAGTAGTTCTTTCCAAATGTGTAATAAGGTTACAGGGAGGAAGGCATGGTGAACATTAGACTATTGCCTAGATTCAAAATGCCTCCTCCTCACCTTCAAGCAGGTCCCCGTACGCCAGTGATCATGACACTCATTTCAAAGGAAGAAATTCCCTCTGACCCCTATTGTTTATTTAAAATGTTTTATACTAAATACAAACCCCAAACTATGCCCAACTCCTTTATACATACTGGTTTTAGGAAATTTTTATTTAGATGAAAAAACATTTATAAAATTAAGAGTAAACAAAAAAAATGAAGACAATTCAATTTAACAATATTAATTTAATATGATGGGTGATGTTATTTTGTGGAAACTAAATTGATGCTGTTGGGTTTTATGGTGAAAAGAAATAGCCTCATGTCTATTTATCATTTATCCTGTATTTACGTTTTAATGATAAGGAATTGAGTCCAGCTGCACAGAATAAAAAATCAAACAGTAATGGCTGAAATAGATAGCACTATTCTGCCCTCGTTCCCGCAACAGGAAGTTTGGAGTTAGGTAGCCCAAGATGTCCGAGTCACACCTCTGCAATCCTGGTGTCATTTCCTTTCTGGTGGGTCAAAAGTAGCTGTTCCAGTTCCAGGTTTGGCAGCATCGTTTTATGCCCGAAGAGAGGAAGAGGACAAAAGGGCACTTGCCAACTGAGTTGACTCTATTTTAACAAGGTTTTTCAGAGTCACCACCCAGTGACCTCTACTGTCTTATTGGCCAACACTGTGTCACATCCACACCTGGCTGAAATGGAACTTGGAAAATAGATCCCATCCTCAGGGTTGTATTAGTGAGGGAAAAGGGGAGAAATATCAGGGAGAGCAATATCAGGCTCTGTGCAACTTTTTAAGGAGGAGTGATTTAAAAACACAATAGCCGCCTCTATCACATAAAGACCAATTCATCTGTGAGTTAAACTGTAACAGGTCTATAACAATGGTTAAAAATTCTTTATTACAGCCGAAACCGGTTTGGCTCAGTGGTAGAGCATCAGTCTGCAGACTGAAAGGTCCCGGGTTCGATTCCGGTCAAGGGCATGTACATTGGTTGTGGGCACATTCCCTGTAGGGGGTGTGCAAGAGGCAGCTGGTCGATGTTTCTCTCTCATCAATGTTTCTAGCTCTCTATCTCTCTCCCTTCCTCTCTGTAAAATATCAATGAAATATATAAAGAAAAAAATTCTTTATTACATATTGACTATCATGGTTACTGATAATGAAGTTTAACGTTTGGAACTAAAAAATCAGCTCCCTCAAGATCTTTCTACAGTTCTCTCTTATAACTTGTAAAAATCTGTATCCCTTTTGTATTGCATAGTAAGAAGTATCTGGTGCGGGTGTGGAGGGGAGAACATATGCCTCATACAATCCTAAATGCAAAAGAGAGTATCAAATACACACACACCTAATTTTAAAGTAGTTATTCAGATAATCCAGAATATTCCTATTTGGGGTGATAATATTCTAAATGAAAACTCGGCATTTAAAGAGAATTCTGACTCCCTTAAAACAAGAGTCTGCAGATTACTCGCCATGGGCCAAGCCCAGCCTGTCCTTTATTTTTATGACTACATTAGTCTCCACCCCTTCCTTATCTGAGGCTCTGCTTTCCGTAGTTTCAGTTACTGACAGTCACCTGCAGTCCGAAAATATTAAATAGAAAATTCCAGAAGTAAATTTTAAGTAGTGTGCCATTCTGAGTAGTGTGATGAAAGCTCATGCCGTCCTGGTCTATCCCTTCTGCCCTGTGCTCTGAGAGGGAATCCTTGTGCTTCATCTTCCAGTCTACTTATTAGATGTCAGTAATGATCATCCTTTAAAAAAAAATTAATCTACTCCTTTTAGTTTGATAATCATGGCTTTGAGTGTGTGTGTGTGTGTGTGTGTGTGTGTGTGTGTGTTGCATCAGGATTTCCATAAGTGCTTAGTTTTTGTGCCCATGTTTTTCTTTTCCAGCACTTCTTGTTCACAAGATAGGTATTCTGATAATTCACTCTTTAAAAAAAATATATTTTATTGATTTTTTTACAGAGAGGAAGGAAGAGGGTGAGAGAGTTAGAAACATTGATCAGCTGCCTCCTGCACACCTCCCACTGGGGATGTGCCCGCAACCAAGGAGCATGCCCTGGACCAGAATCGAACCTGGGACCTCTCAGCCCGCAGGCAGATGCTCTGTCTATTGAGCCAAACCAGCTAGGGCTGATAATGCACTCTTATTTTGCTATTTCAAATCTTGGTGCCTCTCATATGGGCAGTTATTTTCCTATGATGGCTCATTGGAAATTAGATCTGGTTGCTGAACTAACTATCCTTAACAGCGGGTTGGTAAAGGAACAGTGTATGGGTGGGGTCCAGCTGGCCCTCCCTGATGGGGGCCAATTGGGGCCAGGCCAGGAGAGGGGATTCAGGAGGTTGGCCACCAGCACCACCCCCCATGGGGTGAAGGAGCCGATTGGAGGTGGAGAAGGCCAGGGGGCGGGGCTGCAGGCAGTTGTGGGGCGCCAATCGGGGCCCACATTGGACCAGTTGGCTGCTGCAGTATGCCTCACAGCTACTGATCATGCTGGTTGTTCTGGTTATTCTACTGTTCCATTCACTTGGCTTTTATATACTACTATATAGATAAGCCACAGCAGTCTTTTTAAAAAGTTAATATGTTCCTTCTTTCCAAGGGATTCAAAGAAAATCCAAATTCTATACTGTTGTTTATAAGGTTCTTCAGGGTCAGGAGCCTGACTGCCTTCCAACATTATTATTACTAGTAGTAGTAGTAGTAGTAGTAGTGGTAGTAGTAATACTGTTTTCTTCTCACTGTACTTCACTCACATTACCTTCCTTATCCTTTTAAACTTCATTTTAACTATCCTGTCTCAGGCTCTTTGGTTTTGCTGATCACTTTGTTGAGAATATTCTCCTCCAGATTTTCTCATAATTCCCTTTCTCATTAAATTTATGACTTGCTCAAGTCTGTCCATCTTGCCTAACATAAAGACTCCTGACCACTCTATGAAATATATTGTCTCCTATATTCCTTATTCTGCCTTACCTTGTTTTAATATTTTTAAATAGAACTTATCACCACTGGAATCGTATGCTTGTGTATTATCTTCTTCCAGGCAACCTCTATGAGGGAACAGCTTTAATTCACTGCTACATCTCTAGCACTTAGAACAGTGCTGGGTACATAGTAGATACTCAGCAAATTATATACGCTTAAAATGACATCTTAGCCAAATTTGAGTTGGATTTTAAAATGAAAAAATAGTCATACACATGAATTTTCCTGGAAATAATCATGATTCTCAAAAGTATTGCTTTTTTAATTTCTACTTTTTAGGCTTGTGTGTAAAAATATGTAACAAATTCTATATTCTTGCATATGCTGTAAATTTCAGTTAAAATATTTTTTTTAAATTTTATTTTATTAAGGTATTTTCTGTGTACATAGTTTACCATTGCCCCCCACCACCTCCCATTTATGCCCTCCCTCCCCAGAGTTCTGTGTTCATTGGTTGTACTTATGTTCATGCATACCAGTCCCTCGGTTGGTCTCCTATCTCCCCCCAGGTCTCCTTCCCCTCCCCGCTGTCATTTGGCAGTCTGCTTGTTTTATGGTGACTATCTCAGGACCATATGAATAGAGTCCGCTCCTCCTCTGGTTTTCACCGCCCCTTCCCCTGGGTCCAACTGCTTCCCCTGGGACACTCGGCTCACCCGGGGCACTCGGCCCCATGGGACACTCGGCTCACCTGGGGCACTTGGCCCCATGGGACACTCGGCTCACCCGGGGCACTCAGCCCCCTGGGACACACGGCTCACCCGGGACACCCTTCCCCTTTGGGGGGTACGGCTTACCCGGGGCACATGGCCCCCTGGGACACTCGGCTCACCCGGGGCACTCGGCCCAATGGGACACTCGGCTCACCCGGGGCACTCGGCCCCATGGGACACTCGGCTCACCCGGGGCACTCGGCCCCATGGGACACTCAGCTCACCCGGGGCACATGGCCCCCTGGGACACTTGGCTCACCCGGGGCACTCGGCCCCCTGAGACTCTCGGCTCACCCGGGGCACTCGGCCCCCTGGGACACTCGGCTCACCCGGGGCACTCGGCCCCCTGGGACACTCGGCTCACCCGGGGCACTCGGCCCCCTGGGACACTCAGCTCACCCTGGGCACTCGGCACCCTGGGACACTCGGCTCACCCGGGGCACTCGGCCCCATGGGACACTCGGCTCACCCGGGGCACTCGGCCCCCTGGGACTCTCGGCTCACCCGGGGCACTCGGCCCCCTGGGACACTCGGCTCACCCGGGGCACTCGGCCCCCTGGGACACTCGGCTCACCCGGGGCACTTGGCCCCCTGGGACACACGGCTCACCCGGGACACCCTTCCCCTTTGGGGGGTACGGCTTACCCGAGGAACATGGCCCCCTGGGACACTCGGCTCACCCGGGGCACTCGGCCCCCTGGGACACACGGCTCACCCGGGATCCCCTTCCCCTTTGGGGGGTATGGTTCACCCGGGGCACATGGCCCCCTGGGACACTCGGCTCACCCGGGGCACTCGGCCCCCTGGGACACTCGGCTCACCCGGGCCACACAGCCCCTCTAGGGTGTTGGGGTCGCATATTGGAGGCGCCGCGCTAGCTCCTTGCTAGCATGGCGGGCAGGCTGGGACAGCTGCAGTTGGGCTGAGATGGTTGCAGGCGGGGGGACCACCTTCAAAGGTGTCTCGTTCGGTGTGGGAGCGGAGCAGCTGCAGACATGGAGGCTAAGTTCTGAGGTCGCCCACTCCCTGAGCCCAAGGCGTGGTGAGCTCTGTTCTTGGTGGATTTCCTTTATTCTCGGCGGCAGTGGCGGGTGGCGGTGCCAGGTGCAATATTGACGGTCGCTCCTGTGGTTCAATTACCACTGTAGTTTTAAAGTTCACATGGCAGTGGTGGTGAGAGCTTCGGCTTGGCCATGTGGCATCGGAGGATGGGCTTGCCTGGTTGGGTAATGGAAGGCACCGTGCCATTTCTTCACCAGCGCGCTCCATCTCCCTCCCAGCATGGTGGGTGTGCTGGGAAGATTGTGGGCGGGCTGTGATGGCTGCATGGGGAGAGTCCGCCCTCAATGGTGTCCTCTTTGTTGCGGATGTGGAGCTGCTGTGGATGCAGAGGCTAATTTCTGAAGCCACACTCTCTATGAGCCCGGTGCGTAGTGAGCTCTGATTTCGGTGGATTCCCATTCTTGGGGGCGGCGGTGGGGGCAGCAGCGATGGTAGCTCCTGTGGCTCAATTTCCCCTGTAGTTTTAAAATCCGCATGGTGGTAGTGTCTGATGCTTTGGCCTGGCCATGTGGCAGCGGAGAGAGGATTCTCCGGGTCTGCCAATGGAAGGCTCAGCGCCAGCACAGCGCGTGCGAAGGCCTGGCAGAGCAGGCCGCGGGCGGTGACAGAGAGTCCCTGCGATGTCTTAGTCTTTCAGACTTAGTGGAACGCTTCCCCTGAGCCAGGACAAGCAGTACCACCACAAATATTGGCCAGCTCAGTGCTGCCCCTCTACAGGTGACAGTAGGGGCATCCTCACCTTGGTAGGCCTTTGCTCTTGGAGGTCTTAACCAGTGGAAGGCAGCACGATACAGAACTGCCCCACCTTCTCAGTCCTCCGCTCAGTTAAAAATATTTTTATCTTATTTTCTCATAAAAATACTTATTAGGTAACCTGACATGTTTTTTCTTTATAAGAACAAAATTCCATTTTACCTGTAACTTATTCCTTAATAATATATTTATTATCAAATTCTTAATTTGTGTTTTATGTTAAAATCAACCTTATAAAATTATATAATGTCAAGACCATTGGTATAAAAAGAAGAAACTAATAGAAATAGGGACTTTATTCTTTTCAAAGTTGTATAATATATCAGTGTTTTTTAGGTTGCCTGGAAATCCCTTCAGTTAAGAGATTGTTGTTTTTCCCAATTCTGTGCATACTATCTCTACGGGACTCCTTGTGATCCTGACCATACCTGTTATTCTTGATTTTTGCTCTTTGCTTTTTCTTTTACTCAGGACCTCCGTTTATGACCCTAACCTCAATTTTTAGTTGACAGAATTTACTCCTATCCTATATAATAAAGATCTAATATGCAAGTGGTCATCATGCCCTTGCATCCTCACTCTGGGGCTAAGGGACTTGAGGCCATGCCTTCCTCCCCCCCCACCCCCCGCACCTGACGCTGCGCCCCTTCGCTCTGCAGGGCTTGACAGGGGATTGGGGGGGTGGGAACCCGCCGGGTCTGGGTCTCACGTGATTTCGAGGCACAGGTGGGCGGGAACTTGATTCTGGGTCCTGCGGCGTGCCCAGACACTGACAGGAGGGAGATTTCCATATACATTTTACCAATTTTCTTTCATCTCTGACACTTCTACCAGTATTATAGAGAAAGGGCAAATAACAATATTAAAATTTTTTCTCTAATCCCTTTAATGTGGATGAATTTCATGCACTGGGCCACTAGTATTATATATATATAGTATTATATATATATAATACTAGTATTATATATATACTAGTATTATATATAGTATAATATCTCAGTATACATATAATTATATATATAATACTAGTATTATATATATAATTATATGTATACTGAGATATGGTTGACTTTTATTTTCTTGTACTTTAATACAGTATTCTTGTGTCTAGGGAAGACCATTTAAGGTTTTATGGTAAGGATGACAGAACTCATTGGTACAGTCACTTGCCATTTTGCTCACATTTCTGCAGGGTCACTGTAGCTGTTTCCATGGTGGGCAGTGGCAAACAGCGCTGCTGAGGCCGTGACAGCCCCTTATAGCCATATGTAACTGGCAGTTGTAGAGTCTCATCAAGTCAGTGCTGGCCCCTGTTCTCATGCACACATACAGACGCCTCTCTCTGGCATAGTACTTTATCATTTATAAACTATTTTGTGGCAAGCTACTTAATCAGAACTTCAAATGGTTGACTTTGATAATTAAGAAATTAATTTTGTTTTCTTTTTCTTTTTTTCCAGATGCATGGTGGCTGATGAAGTAAGTGTTTTCATGACTTTTATGTCTTTTATTAAATTTTATAACCAATTTTTAGTGTCTACTATTTACCATATACTCTCTGTCTCTCCATATGACTATATTTCTATAGATGGAGAAACGGAGAGGGGGAGACAGAAGAAGGTTGGGGAGGGGTGCAGCCAGGAGAATAACAGTAATATCTCTAGCCAGTATAACTAGGTTGGAGCCTCATACATATGCCTAAAGGTTGCAGGTTATATACTGGGGCTGGGCATATATCTAGGTTGCAGGTTCCATTCCCAGTGGGATCATGTACCGAAGACAGCTCATCAGTGTTCTCTCTCACATTGCTGTTTCTCTCTCTCTCTCTCTCTCTCTTTCTCTCTCTCTCTCCCTCCCTCCCTCCCCCCCACCATTTCCCCCTTGCTATAAAATCAATAAGCATATATTTGGGTGTGGATTTTAAAAAAAGAATGAGAATAAATGTGTGTGCAAGTGTATGCAAGGTGTGCACTTGGAACATGTTATTAATATTAGTGATCCAAAATTCTATATGGTTATCCAAAGAAACTTGAATGTGCTTTGAAATGCAGTACCAAATGAAACAACTCTTTTCTACTTGTCATAATAGTGCTTGCTTAGAAGTTAAACTTGGAAGATTTTTCTCTAAAGGTTAATTGTTTCATATAAAACTTAATATTAAAATAATATTTATTATCACTAAACAATATGATATATTTATGTGGCATGCACTTGTATATATTCATACTCACGTTGTCTCATTGAAATGAAAATTCTTGTTATATAAACTATGATACTCTTTACCTTTATTCTCAGAATAATATCCTATCTAATAAAAGAGTAATGTGTAAATTGGCCATCAATCCAGCATACAAGATGGCCATCCCATATGGTCAAAGATGGCTGCCTCCATGTGGAGACAAGATGGCTACCTCAAGATGGCCAGCAGGAGCAAGCAGTTAGGGGTGACCAGGCAAGTAAGATGAGGGCAGTTGGGGATGATCAGGCTGGCAGAGGAGAGAAGTTGGGTTGGGGGGAGACCAGGTCTGCAGGGGAGGGCAGTTAGGAGTGACCAGGTCAGCAGGGGAGGGCAGTTGGGGGGGACCAGGCCTGCAGGGGAGAGTAGCTAGGGGCAACCAAACCAGCAGGGGAGGGTAGTTAGGGGTAACTGGGCCGGCAGGGGAGGGTAGTTGAGAGGGATCAGGCCTATAAGGGAGGGCAGTGGTGGGCAAGCAGGCCAGCAGAGGAGGGCAGTTATAGGTGACCAGATGGGAAGAGGAAGGCAGTTGGGGAGGGACAGGCCAGCAGGGGAGGGCAGTTGAGGGGACCAGGCTGGCAGGGGAGAGTAGTTAGGGGCAACCAGGCTGGCAGGGGAGTGGTTAGGGGGGATCAGGCTGACAGGCAGAAGCAGTTAGGAGCAATCAGGCAGGCAGGCAGGCAGGCAGGCAAGAGGTTGGGAGATAGCAGTCCTGGATTGTGAGAGGGATGTCCCAGATTGGAGGGGGTTCAGGCTGGGCTGAAGGTCACCCCACCCCCCATGCATGAATTTCGTGCACCAGGCCTCTAGTCTTTATATATAAAAGGCTTAGTGTCCCTCTGTCTGACTAGTAGCTATGATGCGCACTGACTACTAGGGGGCAGGCACTCAATGCAGGAGCTGCCATGATGTGCACTGGCCATCTATAAATAAATCGCACCAGGGACCTCGTGCCAACAAACCAACACTCAGCTTTCCCCATATGTGACACAGGTTCTGCCACCATCTGTGCTAGGTCAGCTCAGCCAAGGGTTCAGCGAGCCCGAGGGAGGGCAGTGAAGGATTGAAGAAAAGATAAAGAGAATAAGCTGGGTCTAGGTGGATCTCCTGTGTCTGGCTAAGACCATAGAGAAAGATTCAGAGGGCAAGCTGAGCCTTTATTTTATAGCCAGAGGTAAACAAGGTCACCATAGTTACAATGTTGTTGTGGGTTTCACTTTTTTTGGCAGCACTTGCTGCACCCCCCATAGCCCATTAGCTACCCAGGAATGATCAAGGGAACGTCATAAAGGCTTTGCCCTCTAAGCTGGAACTTGTTTGTGGCTTTGCCAACAAGGTCAGTCTGAAGCTTAACCCTATAGCCACTTCCTACAACCTCCCCTGAGCGACAGCCCACCAAATTGCAGCCAGTGCTGCCAAGATCATATGGCTCAAAATGTGGCCTACAGCCCAGCTCAGTCTGGAAACGGTGGCTGTGGGCACCGGGTAATAATTTCAGATAGCAACCACAGCTTCCTCTTCCTAGCCACTAGCCTCCTTGGAGTTTCTAAAGCCCAGGAAACCAACTTGCTTTATAGCCAGGTGCAAACATTTTACAGTTTAACCAAATGCTTGTGATGTGTTTTCCTGTGGCTCATCTCATTTGATCCTCACAGAAGTCCTGGAGTAGGTAGATAGGAGACTTGGTAGAATCCTATTTTCTTCTCATTACCAAGATGTGAATAGTGATATTAAAATATTTCTTCTAATTAAGTTTCTTTCAGTGTGCACAGGTGCGTGCACCAAAACACTAGTAAATCAATAAAGTTCTAATTTTACCATTAGTTTGAGAAATGTGCTGCTCTTTTCGTGATACCTTTAAAGCTTATGACAGCAAAACAATATCACTTAAAAACAATACAAAAAGAGAAAATGACTACTGAATTTAAAAAATTTATATTTAAAATTTTTAATTATATTTAATTATATTTAAAAAAATATATAGGGGGAACCATAAAAGATTCTGTCAATTAACTGTCTTTTCGTTTTGGTTACATATAGACTCACCAATGGTTTGTCTTCATAGTTTCTTCTTTAGGAAAAAAAAAAGATTAAGATGTGAAAGGCTGTCTTGGTTCATGCTGATACTTACCTAAAGTTTTAGTTTGAATTTGTTATTCTATAGACATTCGTTGAGACTAGATGTTATAGTTAGAAACATAGTCATTGCCCTTGAAGGACTTTAACAATACATTTGAAGAGATAGAACAGACATTTGGGAAACAACAGAAATTCCCATTTTGGAACAGGATGAATTCTGAAAGGCTCTTAATAAAATAATAAAATAAGAACCTAAAATAACTGAAAGAGGCATATGTTTTACTCCCTGAATATGTTTCCACCCAATAGGAATGTATACTCATCACCCAAAATCTCAAAATTAGGCATAACCATTCTATAAACATCTATAAAAATATACTTATGGTAATTTATAGATGTGTATATTTATAATTTTTGTAACAGAACAGTTTTATATTTACAGAAAACATATTATAAAAGGTAACGCCATCTTAATAGTCTTCAGAAGCAACTTTTGGGGAAAGTCAGACGCTATGGCATATCATTGCTACTTTCTTCTTCATTTTGATATCTTAGAGCAGGGGTAGGGACTCCTGGTCTGCAGGCCATATAAAGCCTGAGAAATCATTTGGTCTGGCCCTGCCAAGGCATTAGTAGGGGCGAGTTAAATGTTTAACCAAATATAGCAGGCTAATTTTTAAGTTGATAATTTTGTTTGGCCCTCAAATGATGTTATAACCAACCACTGGCCCTTGGCAAAAAAAAAAAAAAAAAGGTTCCCCACTCCTGTCTTAGAGATGTGATGAGGCCTTAAGTCTATGGAATCTTTCATGGATTGAAATAAACACTTAATCAGTACCTTAACTCTTCTATTTTCTAACAAACTTGTATCTTCTCCTCAGTTAACATTAGACTGAGGATTATGGAGAGTTCATGATGAACCCTTAGCTAGCAAGAGTTTTTTCATTATATCAATTGCTTTTCTTCAGTTTCTGTTATTTACAGTAGCATAGTACTTGTCACATGTTGAGTGATTTGTGATCTTCCTTTCAAAGCCTTTCTTATTTTTTAATTTAATAAACTTAAAAGAACCATTAAATATTTCCTTAATAGTTAAAAAACAATTCTCCACATTTGTGTCTAACATAATTACTTCTCTATTTTCATCAGCATTTTAAAGAATCATTCTTTTACACCTATTCGAATTTATGCGGCTTATTATATGAAATCCTGTTAATAAAGAACAAAATCCTCAACTTTATAAATGAATACAAAAACAGGCTACAGAAATAAACAGTATCATGTACAAGTCTAAGATTTCCATCCACAATCACTGATATCCTCTGGAAGTGATAGAGTTAAAATGCCATTTTTATGAAATCTTTACTGAGCTAGTGTGGATAAAAGTTAGTTAGTAAATTAAAAGTATTGAAGTGGAAAGAACTTGTATGTATGTAAATTATATGAACTCTGGTTTGACCTTCATTCTGTTTCCTAATTCTGTTCTCTTTCTCTTGCTCTTATCACAAAATTGTGGTGAAGTCAGAGAAGGAAACGCAGCTCATAATTTGAAGGTCAACCACCTTTTGATTTTCATATTAAAAAATATAGTTTGACATGATGACTATTTGACTCATCAAGTAGCTAAAAGCCTTAGGAGAGCAATTTTACCTCTCTTGTTATTGAACTTCCTTTTTTTAGATGCTTGAATACCCACTTGGAGGATTGTGTAATTTAGCTGTCTGCTGTGATGTTTCCTCCTAGCTTTGAAAACAAATGGCTTCCTTCACTGGTATTACTCCCCCTTCTAGTATTTTTCCACTAATGTATCCAATCTTTATGGAATTATATAATCTACTGTGTATAAGATAATCATTAACTTTAATTAGAATGATGATTTAAGTGCTGTTTAATTGTCTAAGTGTGTGATCAGTTATAAAATGATACTTCAAATAACCAACAGAGCTATAACTTTTAATAAAATTAATTTTTGCAACATGGATTGTTGTTTTTTTAAGCCACACTGAAGGATATGCTTGTTGATTTTAGAGAAAGAGAAAGGGAGAGAGAGGAAAAAAAAAAACATCAATGTGAGAGAGAAAAATTGATCGGTTGCCTCTCATACATGCCCCTACTGGGGTATGGAACCCTGATTTGAATCGAACAGGCAACCTTTTTGGTGTAGGGGGTGACACTTCAACCAACTGGATTCCTGGCCAGGTCTAGCTTAAACTGCTTTACTTACTTCTTTTTTCCCCCTCTTGATTTAATGTAATTGTTTCAAGGGCTATGTAGTGAGTGTGCAGAAACTTGTGAATTCATATTCCTAAATGATGGACTTCACACCATAGTCTGTAGTCAGGCTGTTGCACTATTATCTTAATTGCTTTCAATAATTACTTTTGAATCACTGTGTGCTTGTTTTGTTGTTCTCCACTTGAAAATTATTGAAAATGCTTATTCATAAAGGATTTTAAATGTGAGAAATAATTTCATATTGCCTGACCTGTTTGGCTCAGGGATAGAGCATCGGCCTGCAGATTGAAGGGTCTCAGGTTTGATTCTGGTCAAGGGCATGTACCTTGGTTGCAGGTACATCCCCAGTAGGGGGTGTGCAGGAGGCAGCTGATGGATGTTTCTCTCTCATCGATGTTTCTAACTCTCTATCCCTCTTCTTTCCTCTCTGTAAAAAATCAATAAAATATATTTTTAAAAATAATAATTTCATATTAACACAAACTGGGTAAATTAGTTGGATATACATGGGGGAAAATATTAAAACTACACACTTCCTCCCTTATTTGTTAAGTGTTGAAAGGTTATTATTCTTTATAGGAACTTAGTATTTAGAAAATGTTATGATGTTAGTTTTTATTTAACGAAATGGGATTACCATCTTGTATTTACATCAATAGCCTAATAGTGTGTCATACTGGACAAAACTTCATCAGTACATGGATTCTATAGTCTCTTGTCTATAGTATCTATTATCAAAGTCAGAAAATTCCTACTTTTCTTTTAATGTAACATTTTTTGCTAGTGCTTTACTTTAGCCCTTCCACCACCGCCCCCTCAAAATACACATCCACACACACAAAAATAATTTTTTAAGTTTTTTTCCTGATACTTAAGAAAACATTTGGGGGGTGGGCAGAATGGGATACCAAATAGAGCATTGTTTCCCTTCCTTTTTCAAAAGAAAAGGAATCCTTTTGTCAAGGCCAAGTTACTTGGCTTGGCTTCTTTTGTGGCTATTTTGTGCCATATAAATAGGTAAATATGTGAGAGAAAGGCACTATACTCATCATTATGGATGCTTTTCTTTGGTCAGAGTGCTTTTCTGGAAGAGGAGTTTGGACGGGAGAGGTGGTGGGGCCTGCGCAGTGCTGGCAGAGCATGTCTGCAGGCTGACGTCACCTTTGAAAAACCTTGTCAGTTCCTCTGCAGGCAGACACGTGTAGGTTCTGGAAACATTGGAGAACCCTTGGGAAGATTATTTCTGCACCGCAGACCTTAGGGTTGATAGTGTGGTACAGACTTTGCCAACATTAATTTTCAGCTTTGAGGACTAAGAAATTAAACTAGACGTGAATAATTTTAGTTTTCATTTTATATAAGCCTAGTCTGATTTGACAAATTAAGCTGAAATGGAAATTTTTATTCCATTTGCTTTTACAAATCCTACTTTTCCTTTACCAGGCCAAGTTGAATTGAACATATCCTCTCTTGAGCTCTTATTCTTTAGAATTCATAACCCTTCTTGGTTGTTAGTACATTTTTGTCGAATGAATAAACTGATTAAATTGTTAATAATTAGCACATACATATCAAGTGCTAGTCTAGTTCTTTACATGTATTAATTTATCTCATGGTCACAATTCTATGGAGTATTATTATTATTATGTTGCATGTGAGAAAGCTGAGGCAAAGAGAGGTCAAGTAAATTGCCCAAGAATATGCAGCAAGAATATGCTAGAAGCTAATATTAACCTGAAATAATCCAGTTCCCAAGGCTCTCTATCTATTACTGTTCTATACAAGGTTTCCAGGTACCAGACTTGCTATCTTTTGAAGCAGGATTTTTGGACACAGAAGAATCTGCAGGACACAGTGTACAAATGAATGAAGCTGAATGTTAGAAGGAAGGTGATAGCATTAAAAATTTTTGCTGGTGAGACTATCTGTACTCCTTTTAATCGGTATCATTTGCCTGCTTTCTTCCTTTCCTTATTTCTAAGGCCAGCTTTATTAGTTTTTGGGTGTCCTTTCTTAAAAATAAATTTTAAATTTTATAATGATTTTATAGAATTATTGTGAAGATTGTACAAAGTTCTCATATACCCTATATCCAGTCCCCTATTGTTAATATCCTAGATTAGTATGGTCTATATGCCTCAATTGAAGAATACATTGTTGTTAACTAAAGACCATACTTTAGAGTTCCTCACCTTTTTTCTCATGTCCTTTTTCCATTCCAGATACCATTCAGGATGCACATGGATTTAGTAGTCATTTCCACTTAGGCTGCTGTTGGATTTGACAGTTTCTCAGACTTCCCTTGTTTTTAAAAATCTTTACAGTTTTGAGAATTAATGGTTTAGTATTTTATAGAATATCCCTTCATCAGAATTTGTCTAATGTTTTCAACAGATTAGGGTATATAGTTTGGGGAGGAGGACCACGGAAGTAGTGTTATTGTCATATCATATCAAGCACATACAATTAACATGATCTATCACTGTGGATATTGACCTTGATCACCTGCTTGTCAGGTTTCTCCACTATAAACTTAGTAGGGTTTTTCTTTTCTCCTTTTCCATACTGTATTTTTTTAAAGTAGCTGTATGTAGCCCATGTTTAAGGAATAGGGAGTTACAGACCACTTCCTTAAAGATGGAGTAAATACATAAATTGTTTGGAATTCATTCATTTACGTTATTATGTATATCAGTATAGACTTATAGATATTCATTTTATATCTTGGGTTATTATCCAATACTGCTTTTTATCTTTTTGCTCAAATTGTTCCAATTTTGTTCGTTGGGAGCTCTTTAAATTCACTTCTGTGTCCCTTTGATATAACCTCTGCATTGTGGGTGTTTTGGTTGGGATTTGGGGTGTTTTTGTTGTTGTTGTTTATTTGTTTTTGTTTTTTAGCATTACTTCTTTCTGGCAGTACAAGATGTTCCAGGCTCATATTGTATATTTCCTGAGCCAGTACCAGAATTAGTCATTTATCCAAGAATCCCTGTTCCTTTTTTAAAAAAATATATATTTTACTAATTCTTTACAGAGAGGAAGGGAGAGAGATAAAGAGCTAGAAACATTGATGAGAGAGAAGCATCCACCAGCTGCCTCCTGCACACCCCCTGCCGGGGATGTGCCCGTAACCAATGCATATGCCCTTGACCGGTATTGAACCTGGGACCCCCCAGTCTGCAGACCGATGCTCTATCCACTGAGCCAAACTGGTTTCGGCTCTCTGTTCCTTTTATTGGGGAATATTAGAACTAGGAGCTAGTTCTGTTTGATTTTGGTGGAGTATTTTGAGTTTTCTAAATGCAATATATCTACAATCTATATTTTCTTTTATTTTCTTGTGTATATAGGTCTCCTAGTACAACATCAAATAGGAATGGTCAGATAAGACCACTTTCTCACCATTAAGTATGATGTTAGCTGTAGATTTTTTTGTAGATGCTCTTTACCAAATTGAGGAAATACCCTGGTGTTCCTAGTTTCCTGATAGCTTTTGTGGTGAATTTATCAAATGCTTTTTCTGAATCAATTGATATGATCATTTTTATTGCTTCTTTAGTCCATTAATGTGGTAGATTACATTTATTAATATTCAAGTGCTGAAACAGTCTTACATGCTTAGGATACATTCCACTTGGTCATGAAATAGAGTTCTTCTTATATGTTGTTGGATTTCATTTGCTAATATTTTGTTGAGGATTTTTATGTCTATGTTCATGAGAGGTATTATTGGTCTATAGTTTTCCTTTCTTGTAATACCTTTGTTAAGTTTTGGTGTTAGGGTGTTCTGACCTCAAAGAATGAGTTAGAAAGTGTTCCTATGTATTCCAAAGGTCAACGCTGAATCAAATGAAAACAGCTATTGTTTATTGCACTAGAGTTATATTCCTGAAATTCTCCATTTTTTTTCTGTTGCCTGTAGCTAGCCACTACCTATTTCTTACGTTTTCTCCTGCTCTTCTCCAGTATAAATTTTAGTGACATTTTCATCTCTTTACTTATGGTAATATCTACCACTTACTGTCCTTGTCGCATTGGACAGGTTAATTAAGTTCTCTGAGCCTCACTTTCCTTGTGTAAAGTAGGGAATATTAATACTTTTCCCGTGAGATTACTTATGTAAGGAACAGGATAGATATTTCTCAGCTATTCATTTCCCCTTTTCTCCTATCCCCAAACACTATGATTTTCTATGCTTTGATATCTCTTTGTAAGCTGGGATTTTTTCCTGATTCCTTTCCATTTGTATTCAGTCCTTTCCCAACTCCACCTAATGAGATCATCATTCAAGATCCTCTTCAGCTATCACTTTCTCTTTAGTATCACCATCCTTGATGCCTTTTGGTTACTCTTTGCTCTCAATTCTCTGGTTTAAATTATGTTCTGCTGTGCTTATCCGGTTCTCTCTCATAGATTGGAGCCATGTCCACCTAGCACTGCCTGGGAAATAGTAGATTTCCAATTGATTTCTTCTGAAAAAAAATGACTGAGAGAGAAAAACAAAAAAGAATGTCTGCTGTTTTTGTTGTTGACTTGTGACCATGTGAGTTTATCAAGAGATACCTCTTCATCTGAACATCAGGGATATCTTGTCTACTTGTCACCAGAACTTTAAATCAGGTCTACAGCCCACTGCTGCCCACCTCCAGTTAGCCTAGGCCATGAAGGTAACAGAGAAAACATTCTGTAATGTGAGTTTTGGTGCATAGGGATCTTTAAAAAAAAATTTTATTAAAATGTTTATCATAGAGTCAGTCCTCTTACTGTCCCTTCAAATCATTCTTCAGTCTGAAATTTTTTATCTTGAACAACAGCAGCATACAAATGCAACTGATTACATTTTCAATTTTAAAGAAGTTTACCCTAATTTCTTTAGTGGCAGATGTAATTTTGTTTAGGACTCCTGCTGTTTTGCACAGCTGTGTTATTACAATGTCCTCTCAATAGTCTTGGACAAAATTCAAAATGAAAAGCAGAGGTGACAGCAATAGTGAGTTAAACCCTACCCAGACAGAGCCAGACACAAAACAACTTCCTGGAATATCTTGTTTACTATTCACATAAGCATCTTAAGGCACAAAGCTCTGCTGCCATTATCTCACTGTGAATCACTGTTATTATGCATTAACACTTCCAAGTATAGTACAAAGGAGGACGCTACGAACATTTCTGCCTCACCAGTTTTTATTAAATGGATTGTTCTTAATGAATAGAAATGATTTAAAATTAAATGTCAGCCTATAATCTGCTTTTCCTTTTTTGGTAATGGGCTTATGTTTCCACAAAACTTAAAATCCCAAAGGGACCACAGCTGCACTGGGAATTGGGCAACAACTATGAATATGTATAAAGGCTCCAGACTTTTCAGAGAGCTGCTAGGGATTGTTTTAAGTTCAGGTCTTATTTTTATACATTAGAACATTTTAAAGCCATTTTTTTCCCTTTAGGTACTGATTAACGTACCTTTTACTCCTATATTCAACAATAAATATTATCAAGAGTCTTGGGAATATAGATTAGAAACATGCCCACCCTTCTGAGAAGCTTCTAGTCAGGAATGGAAGAGGAGGGGGGGTGTATGCCTCTGTGTGGTTAGTGTAAAAGGCAGGGTCTAGGAATGTTGGAAATTAAGTTTACAATATATATTCTATGCTACTTTTGTAGAAGTAACCATTAATTCCAGCGTTAAGTCAGAGGCTTTGTGAAGGAGGTAAATTTGAGGTGGGCCTTCAGGAAGAAATAAGTAGAAAACCAGCACTTGAAAACGCCCCACAAAAAACCCTGAGGTTATTGACTGGGGGACCTTTCATGGTTTGTGAGCTGCATTTCACAGAACTCTGTTTCATGGAACTGAGGTTAGATGCAGGATACGGGCTGTGAGGCCCCTGCTTGACCTCAGCCACAGCTGCTGTCTCACTTTTGCAGCTTTATAAATGTTGAATTTCTGTGGAATGTTTTCTTTGAAAAAGGATTACACTGCTTTTTAAAAGTTTAAGACTGCTTTTCTAGATTTTTAGTGTTTTGTTTTTTTTATGTTACAGTGACGTGAAGTAGCATCTTTCTTAACCTTTGTCTAATTTTACTCAGAAGTGGTCCAAAATGTTTAGTGAAATGATGCAATCTTTCTCATTTTCTGAAAGGTTTAATATCATTTCCTTCTTTCAAATGCTAAAATCAGTTTAATTAGAAATTTATTTCTTTAATGATGATGATATTTCCCTGTTTGAGCTTTTTTGTATTTAAGCCTATAGCAAATGAAAAGTTTCTAGAGTCAAAGTTTTTAGGACCACCAAGCATCCAAATTTTTTACCATCACAATTTTTAATGGAAGATTTTTTCAAATATTCTTCCTATATTCTTGCTTCTTTAAACATTACACACTACACATAATATAATCAGTTAATCAAAGTTATCAACTACTGAAACAAGTTAGGCCCCTTCCTTAAATCTCTTAATTTCAAATTGTGTCTTCTTCTTATTCTTCACTAGAGGCCTGGTGCACAAAATTTATGCATCTAGTGGGGGGTCCCTCTGCCCGACCTACACCCTCTCTAATCCGGGGCCCCTTGGGGGATGTCCATCTGCTGGTTTAGATGCAGGGATCGGGCCTAAATCCCTCTCGTAATCTGAGATTACTGGCTCCTAACTGCTCACCTGCCTGCCTGCCTAATTGCCCCTAACCCCTCTACCTGCCAGTCTGATAGCCCCTAAGTGCCCTTCTCTGCTAGCCTGATCACCCCTAACTACCTCTGCCTCGGCCCCCGCCACTGTGGCTTTGTCCAGAAGGAGGCAGGATGACTGGAAAATGTCCAGTTGACCTGGTCTAATTAGCATATTACCCTTTTATTAGTATAGATTTTTGCTACTCAAAGGCCTTTTTCTTTCCTAAGTGAGTTTTCAAAGATGACTTTATTTTTATTAACATTAGTAACGAGGCTATTTATAAGTGATATTAGAAAGGATAGATGAATAAATACTATTGACTGAATATTCTTGTGACTTTTCAGTACATTTTTATTAAAACCCATTTTTAGGTTATGTCATAATATATCATTAATTGTTATTTTACTTTATAAATTCTAACATTAATTCCTAATATTGATTACTTTTTTATCCTAAAATGTTCATAATATTTTTTATTTTCTTTACCTTATCATTATATGAAATAGTGTTAACTAAGAATTAAATGAACTATTTTCTCTACTTTTGATGTCACTAATACTTCAGTAAAATAAAATAAAGCCCAGGTTTAATCTTAACATTGCATCTTCCTCATAAAATTTACCCTTTTATTATTTATATATGGTTATAGTCATTAATACTTTGCAAGTAACCATTTATTTTGATACTAAACCAAATCTGAATTTATTAAATCTTAGGAAGATTTTTTTAGATGCCATTTTCATTAAATTTTATGAAATTGAGATGTATTACATTTTTTCTCTAGTCTACTGTTTCTATAAAACCAGTCATTTTGATATGGGTAATATTTAACAAATGAGGAATGCTACTATGCCATTATCATAATTTTGACATATCTTATTTCTTTTTGTAGATTAAAATTGATGGGCTACACACTTTTGAGACTTCTCTGTACATGGATTCTTTTGAAAATTTTTAGAGTCAGTATTAGTGCCAGCAGAAGACAAGTGAAGGGCAATGACAGAAAATTATCCAATAACATAGTTATATTAAGAAAACAAGGGGCATCCCTAGCCAATAAAAATGTCAGAAACCAAATATATATTTCATCTTGCTATAGTAATTGCCTGTGGTTCATGTAACATTGTGTTGTAGGAGAAAGTATCTGTGACTTTGTCTATATAACTTCTACTCTAGAGAAGTGTACTATATAATTTGGACCTAGGAAAATTTGACTTGTGGTTGTTTCCAGACCCCCTACCCCCCCCAAAAAAAAAAATCATCTCTGTAAATATTCTCTAAACATAAAATTTAATTTTAAGTAATAAGTACTTTTAAAATATCTATGGTTTTATCCTTCTTATTCTTTAGTAGTTTTATGTGTTGTTGTTTTTTCTTTATACCTGTTAAAAAACAAAATGCAACCAAGTAAATGTGAAGTTCTAATTGGCTTTATTAAGAGATTCATGAATCTGACAGTATGCTATCTAGCAATTAGAAGGATACTCTCAAAGGTTGTACAAAATAGAAGGCTTTTTTATGTATTTATTTTTATTTTATTGATTTCAGAAAGGAAGGGAGAGGGAGAAAGAGATAGAAATGTCACTGATGAGAGAGAATCATTAATCAGCTGCCTCCTACATGCCCCACGCTGAGGATCCAGCTCAACCCAATCATGTGCCCTGACCGAGAATAGAATTGTGACCTCCTGGTTCATTGGTCAAAGCTCAACCACTGAGCCACAATGGAGGGGCCAAATGGAAGGTTTTTATAGGAGGAAGGATAGGACAAGGGAGATATTCACAAAAGAAAGGTTTATTTTGGGGCCTGGACATCTTTTCTTTGGGGGAAAATAATTGAAATGGTTTTTATCATGTAGACTGGCTCTTTCTGTGGAAGATGGAGAGAGCCCACAGTCACAGACTACCTTACTGGTGCTTGGCCAGAAGATTCCAGACTGGTTGATTAAGATTATGTTTCTGGCTCTGCCAGTGTGGCACAATGATTGAGTGTCGACCTATGAACCAGGAGTCACGTGTTAAATTCCTGGTCATGGAACATGGGGGCATGCAGGAGGTAGCTGATCAATGATCCTCTCTCATCATTGAAGTTTCTATCTCTTTACCTCTTCCTTTCTCTCTGAAATTAAAAAAATATATATTTTCCCCCCAATTTTTTTAAGGTATTATATGTGTACATATCTTACCATTGCCCCCCCCCCACTCCCATTCATGCCCTCCCTCCCCAGAGTTCTGTGATCGTTGGTTGTATTCATGCATACCAGTCCTTCGGTTGTTCTCTTATCTCCCCCTAGGTCTCCTTCCCCTCCCTGCTGTCATTTGACAATCTGCTTGTTTTATGGTGACTATCTCAGGATCACATGAATAGAATCCGCTCCTCATTTGGCAATCTGCTTGTTTTATGGTGACTATCTCAGGACCACACGAATAGAGTCTGCTTCTCCTCTGGTTCTCACCGCCCCTCCCCCTGGGTCCCACTGCTTCCCTAGGAACACACGGCTCACCCGAGGCACAGGGCCCCCTGGAACACACGGCTCACCCGGGGCACACGGCCCCTAAAAATATATTTTTAAAAAAGAAAAAAAAAAAGATTGTTTCTGGGAGAGGTCAAAACTGCAATTAAATCAGGTATTATCTCTAGGTTTTGTATCATTGGCTTTTACTATGAGTGATGCCATTTTGAGCCATTTTCTTTATCGACTTAAGCAAATTTAAACAGCAATTTTAATTTTTTTTTGTTAACATTCCATATCTTTTTCATAGAATGATATGTTGACTTCTCAGATTCATGTGATCATGTTCTTGCTTCAATTTCAGTAATAATACTCCAACCTATTAGCTTTGGTGGCCATCCTGTACTTTTTAATCTTTGAAACTATCTACCCAACTTATTAGGGCTCCATTTTTAGTCAATAGTGGCATATTGACAACTGGCAGAAGTTGTGATTAGCATTTTGTTTCTTGCTGTTTCCTTTTCATTTTATGTAATCATTTAAGTAAGTTAATTGTTATTTTTAAAAATAACTTTTTTATGAGACTTCCTTTTTACTTTCTTTGTACTATATATGAGATCTATCTTTAAAAGGTCTCAGTTCTGAATCTGAGTACTGAATCTCTGACATTGCATAATAAACATTTAAAAAATTACTGGGTTGAAATTTCAAGTTGCTATGTATCAACACATGAATTGACTGATTAATACAAGTATTTGTTCAACTGAAAGCATTCTAATTATCTTGCAAAACCTTTGCCTCTGAAGCTATTGATTGATTTGCTTTTGGTTGATTTGCAGTTGATCCCTTATTTTAAAAGAAGTAATTTTCCCTTTGTCACAAATAAGTGGTGGCATTATTTATTTACTTCACTTCCAGCACAATTTTTTGTGTTATAGAATTGAAGAAAATATTAATTATATATACTGGTATGGGTTTTAACATAAGATTCTTTATTCTCAATTATTTATTTACTTCACTTCCAGCACAATATTTTGTGTTATAGAATTGAAGAAAATATTAATTATGTATACTGGTATGGGTTTTAACATAAGATTCTTTATTCTCAATTCTCATCAATTAATTATAGTGTTGCCACATTAAAAAAGAGCATAAAGCACCACACTTCTTGTTTTCAGGTACTTCTCAAAGACTGCTTTGTTTACATTTGTGATCAGCATATTTTACAATATTATCATACTGCTAAAATAGTTTATATTTTTCTTTCCTTTAAGAATGCATTATATTTTATTTCTTTGTGTTCATTATTAGAAATTTTAGTGATGGCAGTTATTTATTCTTCCAACTGTTAAATAATTAAGTTTTGCTCATAGCTGCTTAAATATAGTACTTTAATTGATTACCTAATACAATAGGTAATCAAAGCAAAGTATCAGTTAGATTCCCTTTTTATTAAACTTTTGAAGTCAACCTTTTCCACCCTGGCTGTTGTAGCTCAGTTGGTTTGGCATCCTCCAGTGTCCTGAAGTGTTGCCAGTTCGATTCCCAGTCAGGGCACATGCCGAATTTCGGGCTTGATCCTTTGGCTGGGGCCTGCTGGAAAGAGCCAATAGATGTTTCTCTCATACACATGTCCTTCCTTTCTCTCTATAAAAATCAGTCAGAAATCTTTTTTTAAAAGTTAGCCTTTTTCAGGATTACTGCAGCTATTCGGGGTCTTTTTGTATTCCAGATGAATTTTTGGAGAGTTCGTTCTAGGTCTGTGAAATATGCCATTGGTATTTTAACAGGGAGTGCTTTGAATCTACAGATTGCTTTAAGTAGTATGGGCATTTTAATGATGTTGATTCTACCAATCCATGAACATGGTATGTTCTTCCATCTGTTTATGTCTTCCTGTATCTTTTTTCAATGTCCTGTAGATTTCTGAGTACAGGTCTTTTACCTCCTTAGTTACGTTTATTCCCAGGTATTTTAATTAATAAATGGGATTGGTTTTTTTTTAATCTCTCTTTCTGTAAGTTCACTATTGTATAAAAATGCTGTAGATTTCTTGGCATTAATTTTATATCCTGCTACATTACCAAATTCATTTATTAAGTCTAATACTTTTTTGATGGAGCCTTTAGGGTTTTCTATGTACAATATCATGTCACCTGTGAATAATGACAATTTTACTTCTTCTTTTCCAATTTGGATGCCATTTATTTCTTCTTCTTGTCTGATTGCTGTGGCTAGCACTTCCAGTCTATGTTGAACAGGAGTGGTGAAAGTGGGCATCCCAGTCTTATTCCTGTTCTTAGAGGAAATGGTTTTAATTTTTGCCCATTGAGTATGATGTTGGCTGTAGTTTTGTCATATAAGGCTTTTATTATGTTGAGGTATGATCCCTCTATTCCCACTTTGCTGAGCGTTTTTATCAGAAAAGGGTCAAATGCCTTTTCTGCATTAATTTATATGATTATGTGATTTTTGTCTCTTAATTTGTTTATGTGATAATATTAGTGTTTATAGATTTACAAATATCGTACCAGCCTTGCATCCCTGGAATAAATCCCACTTGGTCATGGTGTATGATCTTTCTAATGTAATGCTGGATCTAGTTTGATAGAATTTTATTGAGGATTTTAGCATCTATGTTCATCAAGGATATTGGCCTGTAATTCTTTTTCTTTGTGGTTTTGGTATTAGGGTAATGCTGGCTTCATAGAAAGAGCTTGGAAGTATGCCTTCCTCTTGAATTTTTTGGAATAGTTGGAGAAGGATTGGCTTTAGTTTTTCTTTGAATGTTTGGTAAAACTCCCCTGTGAAGCCATCTGGTTTGGGGCTTTTGTTTGCTGGAAGCTTTTTGATACTGTTTCAATTTCATCAGTAGTTATTGGCCGATTGAGGTTTTTTGAATCTTCCTGATTGAGTTTTGGAATCTTGTATTTTTATAGGAATGTGTTCATTTAGTCATGGTTGTCCAGTTTGTTGGAACAGAGTAGTTCATAGTATTTTTTTTTTTTACAATCCTTTGTATATCTGTGGGGTCAGTTGTTACTTTGCCTCTTTCATTTCTGATTTTGTTTATTTGGATCCTCTCTCTTTGCTTCTTGGTGAGCCTGGCTAGAGGTTCATCAATCTTGTTTATCCTTTCAAAGAATCAGCTAGAACAAACTCTCCAAAAATTAATCTGGAATAAAAAGACCCCAAATAGCTGCAGCAATCCTGAGAAAGAAGAGCAAAGTAGGAGGGATCTCAACACCAGACATCAAGCTCTATTACAAAGCCACTGTTCTCAAAACTGCCTGGTACTTACACAAGAACAGATATATAGACCAGTGGAATAGAATAGAGAACCCAGGAATCGACTCAAACCACTATGCTCAATTAATATTTGACAAAGGAGACAAGAATATACAATGGAGTCAAGACAGTCTCTTCAATAAGTGGTATTGGGAAAATTGGACAGATAACATGCAAAAAAGTGAAACTAAACCATCAACTTACACCATACACAAAAATAAACTCAAAATAGATAAAGGACTTAAATGTAAGATGGGAAACCATAAAAATCTTAGAGGAATCCATAGGCAGTAAAATCTCAGACATATGCTGAAGCAATATCTTCACTGATATAGCTCCTAGGGTAATGGATACTAAGGAGAAAATAAACAAATGGGATTACATCAAAATAAAAAGCCTCTGCACAGCAAAAGAAACCATCCACTAAACAACAAGAAAGCCCACTGCATGGGAGAACATATTTGCCAATGTTATCTCTGATAAGGGCTTAATCTCCAACATTTACAGGGAATCATACAACTTAACAAAAGGAAGATAGACAACTCAATCAAAAAATGGGTGATGGGCCTAAATAGACAAAGCATTGAGGGTTTTTCCCTGAGGTTTAACCTTCAGAATAGTTATTCAAAAGTACAGCCTGCCGAAACCGGTTTGGCTCAGTGGATGGAGTGTTGGCCTGTGGACTGAAGGGTCCCAGGTTTGATTCCAGTCAAGGGCATGTACCTTGGTTGCAGGCACATCCCCAGTGGGGGCTGTGCTGGAGGCAGCTGGTCGATGTCTCTCTCTCATCTATGTTTCTGGCTCTCTGTCTCTCTCCCTTCCTCTCTGTAAAAAAATCAATAAAAAAAATATATTTTTTAAAAGTACAGCCTGAGAACCATCCACATAAGGAGTACTTTAAACATTTTTATTTTAAAAGTCTAATTTTATTGAATCAGAATTTGGGGTGTTGGTGTCCTGAAGTCTGAATTTTTAACTCTATTCCAATAGTTCAGAACCTAGAACATAACCAGAAGATTGGACCACTTTTTTTTCCCTTTTCCTTCTTCCCTTCAGCACCTATAATGGTGTTCTCTATGTTGTGCGCGAGCTGCTGCGTGGAGGATGCGCGCGCCGCGGTGGGAACTAACCCGATCTTCGAAAAATCTGATTTTTCACCCTGGGGTGGAGCAATCCTTTGAATCCAAGCGTTCGCGCTGATTGTGGTCGGCGTTTAGGGGCGAACAGCTACTTTGTGGTCTTTACAGCCTGGCTATTCTGTCCTCTAATCAAAATCTCTTCCCATCAAGATGGCGAGATTTCCCCGACTTCGCCCTTAGGTCGCTCTGGGAAAGGATCGGGCTGTGGGTGCTTAGTTGTCAGGGACACCTTGATCAGGCGCCCCCCAATTTCCCCAGGTGTTCGCCTTTCTCTTGGCTTGTTGACCGGCACTCCCAGCGCGACCCTCGGGCGCTCTCTCCTTCCTCTTCGGGACCCGGGTCAGAACTTGCCTACCTATTCTTCCGCCATTTTTCAGCCTCATGGTGTTCTCTATGTTGTATTGGGCTCTTGTTTTCAAGAAATCCCCTAGGCATAATCCCATAATATATATAGAAAAAAATGAATGGAATCTTAATATAGTTTATTCACTTGATTTTTATTTCATAAAACAGATTTTTAAAAATACAAACATATAAGGAAAATCTATTTTGACCTTGAGCATTACTAATGCACATTATTCTGTCATTATCTCTTATTTATTCACCTTCCATCTTAGGAGTGGTACTGTTTGAATGAATAATACATATTCATCTGAACATTTCACATTATAGTTAAGTATCTCATTTTTACTATGCCTTGTGACTCCTTAAAATTAAATATGAATGTAGAGGAGGAAAAGTAATTTTCCCTTTACCCTTCTGAATTCTTGGCTGAGACTCCCTGTAATAAAAGACAGATGAATAAGAGAAAGAAACAAGTTTATTAACATGTATATTTCATGTACATGGAGTGACACCCAGGAACGATAAGTAAACTCCCTGAGTTGGCCCAAGCCACCACCTTAATTTAAATACCATTTTCAGCTACTAGTAAACAGAAGAGAAAGATCCATGAGGGGGCAGTTGCCAGGATTTACCAGGTAACCAAGTGTAAGTTTTGTTGTGCTGATTTAAGTCAGGGCCTTCTCCACTGCTAAGAGATCTTTGTGATTTTGAGTCATCCCTCCCTTCCAGATACAATGAAAGAGACACTCTTATAAAATAAAGATGATCTTCTTTGCCGAAACTGGTTTGGCTCAGTGGATAGAGCATCTGCCTGTGGACTAAAAGGTTCCAGGTTCGATTCCGGTCAAGGGCATGTACATTAGTTGCGGGCACATTCCCGGTAGGGGGTATGCAGGAGGCTACTGGTCGATGATTCTCTCTCATCGATGTTTCTAGCTCTCTATCCCTCTCCCTTCCTCTCTGTGAAAAATCAATAAAATATATTTTAAAAATAAATAAATAAAGGTGATCTTCATAAATGTAAATTTTCCTTACGAAAGGGTAACCTTTACTCTATTTTCCGAGTTCTTCCTGTTTCTGCTGTTTCTCTAAGATAATCAGCTCAAAGTAATCCTTATCCTAATGTGGCATGTTTTGGGATGTCATATTAAGCTACCCTTTAGTAAACATACCTAAGGATTTTCGGTTTGTTAAGAACGGATTGCTGTCCACATCAGAGACATATCTTAAAACTCTTCTAAAACATTATAATCTGCTCATTATTCTGATTTCAGTGTTTTGAAACTCAAAATAATGGAGTTGTTCTTTCTTTCACTGAGTGAAATTGTTTTTCCCCAAGAAACATAAATTATGGCTTGTACATCTTCCCACTTATTCCCTTGAAATGAGTAATAAAATACAAAGTCACCACATTGGTATAGATAGAAAATCCAAGCATATTAAGGAAAAGTGACTTACACTGAGTCTTAACCTAATAATCATTAGCAGAAACAGGAGACAGAATCATGCAACCCAAGGTTTCTTCATATTTTGCTTCTTTACTTATCTTCCAGTGTAGGTTTGACCAATTTTTTTAAAGCTCCTCTTTCCCCCATTCTGCACATACATATGAATGTTGAGTTTGTCTCTCTCCCTGTCTTTATTCCTGTCTCCCTGCTTTTCCTCCATCTCCCTCCTCCAAACCCTCCACCACATATCAGAATAGATCAGTAGACTGAGACTTTATTTAAAAAAAAAGTAACAGCTGATGTCCTGATTTTGGCAGAAATGAGCTATGTTTCAGAGTCTCTTGGATATTTTTAAAAGAAGTTTCTCTCTGTGTCCCTTACTAGACCCCCACCCCTACAAATAATATTTATTCAGAGGGAATATGTACACATGGAAGACATGAGTTCAAAGTCTGTATTTTCCTTTCCTCTATGTCCCTGCAGTCCAACCTTCCAGTGGTAACACTATTAACAATTCCTTCCCTGATTCCTTCCTCCCCTTCTCTCTTCTTTTCTCTCACTTCCTTCCTCTAAATACTCATGATACTATTCATAATTACTATGCTATTTTTCTTTTCAATATACTATCGTTCAGCTAGTGATTAATAAATCTTCCCACAGAAGCATATAGATATATGCTTATTTTTTAAAGATGATTACATAAGAAGCCAAGATGGCGGCATAGGGTAGACACCCGAATGCAGCCTACCGCAACAATTTTGAGTTTAGAACTGGAAAACAGGGGAAACATTGCCCTGCTCGGAGAGGGCAGGCTGAGTTTGTTGCTGGCTTGCTCAGGGCGCACAGAGAGGGCAGACTGCTAACATGTGGCTGGCTTTCTTAGTCGGGAGGAAAACAGAATCACCCTATAGTCGGCCCCAGTCAGGGAGAGGCCGGACTGTCAGGCAGCGGGCAGAGATCTCTCGGAGATGTGTGAAGCCAGTGGACATTATTGCGGGACTCAGGGAGGGGCCGACGGGAAACCAAAGCTTGTCTGCACCACCCCAAGACTCCGCCCCATCCAAGATGAGCACAGAAGCTCTCCCAGAGGCTGGCTTTCTCTAAGGAGGGACTGACTAGAATCCAAACTTGTCTGCACCTTTACCAAAGAGGTACACGTGCCTGCAACCAATCTTGCGGGACTCCCCTTGAATAAGACTTTTCTAAGGCGAGACTGACAGGGAACCAAAGCTTGTCTGTGCCACCCCGAGACTCCGCCCCATCGAGGTGGAGTACAGGAGCACTCCTAGCTGAGACTATATGAATTGCTAAAGACATTTTTCATAGTTTTGATTTGTTCATCTGTAATTCTGAGTAAGATTGAGCATCTTTTTATGTTTGTTGAACATATTTATTTCTTTTCGTTGCTTATTCATTTCTTTTCTACATTTTTCTATTGGATTGTCTTTTTTTTTTCTCCTTTTTGTAGGAGCATTTTATAAACTGAAGAAATTAGCCTTTGTCATTTGTGTTATAATTTTTGTTTCTATTTGTTTTATTATCTTTATGATATTTCAATTTTTCACTTGATTCTATTTGTATTTTTTAACATATTTTATTGATTTTTTTACAGAAAGGAAGGGAGAGGGATAGAGAGTTCAAACATCAATGAGAGAAACATCAATCAGCTGCCTCCTGCACACTGGGACCCTTCAGTCTGCAGGCTAATGCCCTATCCACTGAGCCAAACTGATTAGGGCTAGTTGTATTTTTTATGCTTTCTGGATTTGATATAACGAATATAAATGTCTACTCTGAGTTTTTAAGTATCATTTTTTTCTATCACTTTTATGTATTCATTTTTAATATGTAAATTTTTGTTTTATCTGTAAATGGTCTTATAGTGAGGCAAAGACCCAGCTTTATTACTTTTGAAATGGTTACTATAGGGGAGGAAAAATTTTCCTTGACCTTTTTGAGTCCCTGTCTGGGTCTGAAAATTAAATGACAAAGATATCTTACCAGGAGAAAGGCCCACAAATGTTATTGTTTCACAAGAGAATGAAGACTCAAAGAAGTGACCAAATCAGGAAGATTTTATGCCTTTATACAAAGAATTGACAAGACAAAGGGGTTTGGGTTAGAGGTAGTAAGTGGTGGAGAAGTAACTAGGAACATAAGCCTAGTTACAACAAGGTTTATTTACAAATTTCTCTGGTGCTGATAAGTCTGCCTCTGGTAAAAGGAGAATTTGTTTCCTGCTTTTAGGCAGAAAAGGGTGAGCTTTTTCTGCATTTGTGGTTTCTTAAGTGCCTTCACCTCAAAATAATTTTTATGTCCAACAGGAATATTTAGAGATAACATATTGTGTTTTCCATCATGAGTCAATTTTTCTAATAGCATTAATTGAATAAACCATGTTTCCACATTGACTTAAAATGCCACCTTTATCATGTACTCAATTCCCATATTTATTTGGCCTGTTCTGTATTCTCTTTCGTTTTATTGCTCTGTTTTCATTATTCCTTTGAAGTATCAAACTTTTTTTCATCATAAGCTGGAACTAGCCATTTATCTAAATTCTATAGGTGGTATTAGGTATTACTACCAATAGTAGTAATTATTTTTTGTTGCTTCTTTAAGTTTTTAAGTATTTGTTCACATCTGTAGCTAATACACTTATTGCCTATTTACTCTAATATTTCTATCTCACATTTCTTTCTCCTGTTTCTTATGCTAATAGAAATGTATTCTTCTCCATTAATGGGATGGAGAGAAAGAAATTGTATTTTTTCCTCATGTGGGGAGATTATCCCTTTAGTAATAAAGGGCTTTTATCAAGAATGAAAATTGAATATTTTTAGTTGCCTTTTTGACATTTAAAGATCATATGATACTTTCCCTTTTGGTCTATTAACATTATGAATTATAGTATCAGACTTTCTAAGGTTAAACATTCTTTTCATTCCTGGACTTGAACTTTTCATGGTCAAGTTATTTTTTTAATGGTCTCCTGAATTCTATATTCTAATAGTCTACTTAAAATGTTTGTACCAATACTCACATGTGAAATTCATCTTTGATTATCTTTTGTACTGTCTTTCATGTTTTATTTCATTTTATTTTTTATTGATTTCATAGAGGGAGAGAGAGATAAAAACATCAGTGCTGAAAGAGAATCATTGATCTGCTGTCTCCTGTAAGCCCCACACTGGGGATCGAGCCCACAGCCCAGACATACGTAAAGATATGCCCTTTACCGGAATCAAACCTGGGACCTTTCAGTCCACAGGCCGACGCTCTATCCACTGAGCCAAACCGGCTAGGGCTGTCTTTCATGTTTTAACATCAGTATAATGTTGACTTTTAAAATTAATTTTCAAATAATTTAGAAGTTTTTCTTCTTTCAGCACTGTCTGAAATAGTTTAGTGTCATTTTCTCTTGGACACTCCCTTTGAAATAGGACAGCCTTTTTGTCCTTTCTAGCACAACTGATACATCTAGGTTGTGCTGTAGACCTGTAACTTTCTTTTTCCAGCTTTTTATTTGAAAGTTATTTCATCCTTATAGAAGAATTGCAAAAATATGAATAGTACAAAAAACATCCATTTTTTTGGTACCCTTACTCAGATTTATCTGTTGAAGATTTTATCACATTTGTAAAGATGTGACTTTTTAAAAAATATATATATATTTTATTGATTTTTTACAGCGAGGAAGAGAGAGGGATAGAGAGCTAGAAACATGGATGAGAGAGAATCATCTATCAGCTGCCTCTTGCACAACCCCCACTGGGGACGTGCCTGCAACCAAGGCACATGCCCCTGACCGGAATCGAACCCGGAACCCTTCAGTCTGCAGGCCAACGCTCTATCCACTGAGCCAAACCGGTTTCGGCAAGATGTGACTTATAATAAAACTTTCCCAGAGACTTGGGAAGAATAAAACTATAATATTAAAAGTATAACATTTAACTGCTAATATGAGAAATGGCTGTTGTTTACGTACATTTGCTCATATCCAGCCTCTCTGTCCATTTCAGAGCCTTTTCACGGCTTTACTTTTGCTCTCCCCTACATGGGCGTCAGTAAGCTGTGCTTGGAGCATAATTCTACTTTATTTGGCTAACATCCTCAACTCCGTACCTTGTCCTTAGAGATGCCTTGTCTCCTCCTGCTGCCCTCTACGGCCAACTTCCTTTCAAACCTCACCTTCTCCAATGTTTTCCCTTCAGGAGAAAGCTTGCTTTTTATGCCCGCGAAGAAGAGCCAGACCGTCAGGGAAGTGTGGAAGTATATTTCCCAAAGTGTGGGAAATAGTAATTTTTTAAAATGTATTAAATTAATTGGTGTGACATTGGTTAATAATGTTATATAGGTTTCATGTGTACAATTCCTGAAATCATCTGATATTGTATTGTGTGTTCACCAGCCAAAGTTAAGTCTCCTTTTATCACCATTTCATCACCATTTATTCCCCTTCATCATCTTCTACTTCCCCAGACCATACTGATTTTTATGACTATAAGGTTTTCTTATTTTTTTGCTTAATCCCTTCATTTTTTCATTTAGCCCCCCAGTGCCCTTCCGCTCTGATAGCTTTCAGTCTGTTTCTATTTTGTTCGTTTATTTTGTTCATTAGATTCCAAATATAAGTAAAATCCTATGGTACTTGTCTTTCCCTGACTGGCTCATTTCACTTAGCATAATACTCTCCAGGTCCATCCATGCTGTCACAAAGAGTAAGATTTCCTTCTTTTTTACAGCTGAGTAGTATTCCATTATGTAAATGTATCACAGCTTTTTTATCCACTCATCTACTGATGGACACTTGAGCTGCTTCAAAATCTTAGCTATTTTAAACAACGCTACAATGAAAATAGGAGCATATGTGTTTCAGAGGTTTGGGATATATTTCCAGAAGTAGAATCACTAGGTCATAAGGCAGTTCCATTTTTTATTTTTTTTTGAGGTAACTCCATACTGTTTTCCTCAGTGGCTGAACCGATCTGCATTCCCATCAGCAGTGCATGAGGATTCCCTTTTCTCCATCTCCTTGCCAACACTTGTTGTTTGTTGATTTATTGATGATAGCCATTCTGACAGGTGTAAGGTGATATCTCATTGTGGCTTTAATTTGCTTTCTCTGATGATTAGTGACATTGATAAGGTGACCAGATTGTCCAGCTGTTGGCGGGACAGTCCTGATTTCTAATAGTTTTTCCCGCATCCCGCGGCGTTTTAAAAAAGTCCCGATTTTTGGAAAGAATCGGGACTTTTTTAAAACTCCACGGGACGCAGGAAAAATTGTTAGAAATCAGGAGTGTCTCGCCAACACCTGGACGATCTGGTCACCTTAGACACTGAGCATCTTTTCATAAGCTATTGGCCATCCGTATGTCCCCTTGGAGAAGTGTCTATTAGGACCTTTCCCAATTTTTTAATTGCATTGTTTCCTTTTTTATATCTTTTGGTGTTGAGTTTTATAAGTTCTTTATAAATTTTGGTTATTAACCATTTGTCAGACGTATCACCAGCAAACATGTTCTCCCATTCAGTGGGTTGTCTTTTATTTTGTTAGGTTTTCCTTTGCTGTCCAAGGAGAGAGATGAAAAAATATTGCTATGAGAAATGTCTGAGATTTTACTGCCTATGTTTTTTCCTAGGATTTTTATGATTGCGAGTTCAACATTTGTCTTTAATCCAATTTTAGTTTATTCTTGTGTATGGTGCATGTATCTGTCTAATTTCTCCAGCACCATTTATTAAATAGACTATTTTTAGCCCATTCTTTGTTCTTTACTCCTTTGTCAAATATTACTTGACCATAAAGGCATGGATTTATTTCTGGGCTGTCTGTTCTGTTCCGTTGGTCTGTATGTCTGTTTTTATGCCAGTACCAGGCTATTTTGGTCACGATGGCCTTGTAGTGTAGTTTGATATCAGGTAGCAGGATTCTTCCAACTTTGTTGTTTTTTTTCTCAAAATTACTGAAGCTCTTCAGAATCTTTTATTGTTCCATAGAAATTTTTAGAACATTTGTTCAAATTCTGTGAAATACACTATTGGCATCTTGAGAAGAATAGCATTGAAATCTATAGGTTGCTTGGGTGATATGGACATTTTAATGGTTAATTCTTCTTATTCATGAACACAGTATATGTTTCCACTTATTTGTATCTTTCTCGGTTTCTTTCTTTATTACCTTATAATTTTCTGACTACAAATCTTTTACCTCCTTGGTTAAGTTTATTCCTAGATATCTTTTTGTTATTGTTGTTGTTGTTGTTACAATTGTAAATTGGATTGTTCTCATGGTGTATAAAAATGCCATCAATTTCTAAATATTAATTTTGTATTCTAATTTACTGAATTCTCAGTTCTAGTAGTTTTTTTGGTGGAGTCTTTAGGGTTCTCTGTTTACAGTATCATGTTATCTGGCAATAATGACAGCTTTACTTCTTCCTTTCTTAATTAATTAATTTTAAAAATTTTTATTAAAATTTTATCTGTGTACATATCTTACCTTTGCCCCCCCACCCAAACATGCCCTCCCTCCCCAGAGTTTTGTGTCCATTGGTTATACTTATATGCATGTGTACAAGTCCTTCGGTTGATCTCTTATCTCCCCCATATCTCCCTACTCCTTTCTTAATTTAGATGCTTTTTATTTCTTCTTGTCTGATTGCTATCTTCTTGTCTGATTGTTCTCTGTGTCTATATGTTATATTTATAACCATTTTTCTGAACACAATAACTGATAAATTGCTTGGCTCTATTTCATTTTGCTGGTTTTTTTTGGAGATTTCTCCTGTTCTTTCATTTGGGGCATGATTCTTTGTGTCATTTTGACTGCCTTTTTGTGTTTTGTTGTTGTTGTTGTGTTGTTGTTTTTTTCATGTATTAGGTAGATCTGCTATAATCAGGAGGAGACTAGCAGAGTTTATCATGCTTAAACAGACCAAGATTTGATTATGTGAAGGGAGGGCTCTGTACTGTCAGATGTCGGGCAAAACATTTAGTTCTTCATTAAGATTTTAAAACTGTGTACCTAAAATGGTCTGCCAAAGGAGCCTCCTCTAGAACAAAGAGGCAATCCCACCTCTCTGTCCTAGGAGTTACAAGCTGCTATAGCTCTAAAAAATTATTTCTTACATCTTTATTGTTGGAGGTATTACATATTTACCCTCCCCCTTGACCTCTTCTAGCTCACCCCCTCAAGCCTTCACCACCCTATTGTCAGTGTCCATGGGTTATGCATATATGCATGCAAGTTCTTTGGTTGATCTCTTTCCACCCACCCACCCTACCCCACCTTCCCTCTGAGATTCCAGAGTCTGTTCCATGATTCTGTCTCGGGATCTATTTTGTTCATCAGTTTATTTTGTTCATTAGATTCCACATATAATGAGGTCATGTGCTATTTGTCTTTAATCAGCAGGCATCCTCTGTATATAATTGGTATATAAAAGCAATCAAAATATAAAAAATTAAAACTGAAATTATGTATGTCACTTAAGATCATTGTTATTTAATTGCCCTTAAGAATTTTATAGAATGTCATTAAGAAAACCTAAAACTATAAGTGAAAGTGATTTATTATTTTGAAAACATTGATAAAATGTACCCCTTGCCAGAACCGGTTTGGCTCAGTGGATAGAGCGTCAGCCTGTGGACTGAAAGGTCCTGGGTTCGATTCCGGTCAAGGGCATGTACCTTGGTTGTGGGCACATCCCCAGTAGGGGGTGTGCAAGAGGCAGCTGATCGATGATTCTCTCTCATTGATGTTTATAACTCTCTATCCCTCTCTCTTCCTCTCTGTAAAAAATCAATAAAATATATTTTTTTAAAAATGTACCCCTTGAAGTTAATGTGTTCTATTTAATTCTTCTCATGTAATTATCTAAACTGCTAGATATATTGTACTACTGTAGAGTCAAGACTTTGATTCTTAATAGGTGATTTAGCCTTAAACTGGAGGGTTCCACTTTAACAAATTCTAGTGCAGTTAGAGCCAAGAGCTTTGAACCACCTATTGGGTGTAGTTATTTCTTTATACCCAAGTTATTTGATATGTGTTATTGCTTTTATAATTGGATGTTATGCTATTTAAAATTCTTTGCAAAATACTGATATCTAAGTACATGTTTTCAAAGTTTGTTTCTAGGGAAAAAATAATTCCAGAAAATTATTTTTCTATTTACAAATTGTATATGGAACTCAGCTATCCTATACTATGCGTAATTTCTTTCCTTAATTGGGAACATGAGATTACACTCATATACTTTTACTTTCTTATTTGGAATCATGTTTTGTTTGAGTTTGTCCCATTAAATGTTATCTTTTACTGGGTGATGCCTTCAAAAGGAGCAGTCATTAACAAATATATATGAAAGCAACTGACTGCTTTACTTTGTGTTGATAAGTAGCTAACTAATTTCCATAAAATACTGTTAGTCATTTATCTACATGATCTTTTAAGTAAATAGATGCTAAATAGAGGGTTGGGGTTACTTGGAAAGATAATAGATAAATTAGAATCGCATTTGTTAGGTGAATTCCCTAACCAGGAGAAGGTACTATCTTCAGGTACGAATATTCAGAAAATTCTTCTCTTTTTTATTGTTGTTAATCCTCAATCCAGTACATTTTCCCATTGATTTTTAGAGAGAGTGGAAGGGAGGGGAAAAGACAGAGAGAGAGAGAAACATAGATATGAGAGAGACACATCCATTAGTTGCCTCCCTCACTGGCCCCAACCAGGGCTGGGGTTCGAGCCTGCAACCAAAGTACATGCCTTTACTGGAATCAAGCTGGGGACCTTTCAGTCTGCTGTCCAACAATCTATCCCCTGAACCAAACTGGCTAGGGCCAGAAAAATTATTATTTTCAGTGATTCCAAGTTGGTCAAATTCTGAAATTTTTTTCACTCAAGCCAACAAATTTCAAGGAAAACTTCTCATATAAATCACAATGCCTGCTTGCTAACATATATTGAGGAATGGTGTTTCCTTTGCTGTGGTCATCTTAGAAGAGGTAGGTGGACTCTTGCACCAAAATTTGGTTCAGGTCAGGAATGATGATGCACACATGACCATGGAACATGGAAAAGTTTATTACTCAGACAATAAAGCCTTCTGAGGAGAGTAGGATCGTAAGCAGATGAAGCTGCTTGAAGAACAAGAAATGCAGAATAACTTGGATTTTTATTGGATTTACCAGGTAGGTCTAGGGTGAGGGTTCTCCTTATGTGGGCCAGGCTTGTGTGCTTGAATTTCCCTCAGGTGACAAAGGAAGTAGCACCCATCCTATCTAATAAGAGAGTAATATGCAAATTAACCGTCCCTCCTTGACAAAAATGGCGGCTCCCAGTTTCTCAGGCCCATGGAGGGCTGCTGCTGAGAGCAGGCAGTGAGGTCCCAGCTGTTGGCCTGGGAGGCGCCTTTGCACCCCCGGCATGATCAGCTTCCAGCCTTGACCCAGGCAGTGGCCTGGGAGGCGGAGCGCACCCCTGGCACAATCAGCTCCCAGATGAGACCTGGGCCATAGGCCTAGGAGGCAGTGTGCACCCTCTCCCCCCACTTACCCTCCCCCCAACACACCATCAGCTCCCAGCTGTAACCTGGGCCATAGACTTGGGAGGCAGCACGCACCTCCTCCCTTCACCCCCCTACTAACCCTCCCCCTGTCCCCCGGCCCCTTGCCATGGGCTCTCAGCAACAACCTGGGCAGAGGCCTGGAAGGTGGTGCATCTCCCTCTCCTTCTCCCTTCCCTCTCCTCCCCCCGTGAGATCTGCTCTCAGCCCCGATCTGGGCCGTAGGCCTGGAGGTGGCACACCCCAAAGCACAAATTTCATGCACCGAGCCTCTAGTCTCTAGTGTTTTAGATAGATAGATAGATAGATAGATAGATAGATAGATAGATAGATAGATTTCAGAGAGAAAGGGAGAGGGAAAGAGAGATAGAAATATCAATGATGAAAGAGAATCATTGATTGGATGCCCCTGCACACCCCGCACTGGGGATCGAGCCTGCAACCCAGGCATATGCCCTTGACTGGAATTGAACCTGTGGCCCTTCAGTCTGCAGGCCGACGCTCTATCCACTGAGCCAGCCAAGCTAGGGCCGCACCCATGTTTTCTTATCACCTTCCCAAAATTTGAGGTAGAGTGGTAAAGGGGTCTGATGATGTTTAAAAGCTGTCAGCATTCAAACATTAAAAATGGAGTCAGACTCTTTACTATACCCTTTTCTTTGCTTCCATTATCTATTCTTGTATTCAACTCATTATCTCCTTAAATTAACCCTTCCATTGGTTAAACTCAAGACTTCCTGGCTTGGGAACTATTTTTTCTTTTTAAGATGTCTCCTTATTTTATAATTGATACTTAATATTTTAAATTTAATAATTTAGTTCTTAAAAGGCAATTATAATTTTTATGTTTTTAGGAAAGTGTGTGATAAGATAATTTTCTAAACCTAATAAAGTAGTACATTCATAGCTTGCAGAATTGGTTTTCCCTTGTTCCTCATCTGCCTAGGTGCATCATTGATTGTTCGGTTCTTTCCATTCTTAACGCCATAAGCTGTACAGTTGAAATAGGCTGCTTATACCTGGTTCTATCAGAGACAATTGCTCTGTCCAGCTCCCAAACTATGTATATTGTGCCATTGGGACATGAAGAGAAAAATATCAGAAAGGAAAAAACTTGTAAAAGACCCCAAAAATCCTGCATATTTATTTTCCTCAAGGCCTCGGCCATCTCTTAAACTGCAATGCACAGGATGAGGCCTCTATAAACATTCATCTAGTAACTAACTTTTAAGTGGTACAGCTTAGAGATGGGGCAGGGTGCTATAAGAGTGAAACCATCAAGTGGGAGAACACCAGACACCTGGGCCCCAGACATCATGCTAGTTTTGCAACCAGTTAAGTGATAAGATGAACAAATAATTTAACTACTCTGAGCTTACTTCCCCTGTACAGGATTTAGAGTTTATTTTAGCTTTAAAATAACATGATTTTATAGAGGAGGAATTATAAATGGTAACATAAATCTTTTTTAAAAATATATATATATTTTATTGATTTTTCACAGAGAGGAAGGGAAAGAGATATAGAGCTAGAAACATCGATGAGAGAGATACATCAACCAGCTGCCTCCTGCACACCCTCTACTGGGGATGTGCCCGCAACCAATATACATGCCCTTGACCGGAATCGAACCTGGGACCTTTCAGTCCGCAGGTCAACGCTCTATCCACTCAACCAAACCGGTTTCGGCAACATAAATCTTTATAAAATTAAGTTATAATGAAATCAGTATACTAATATTTTTAAGTAGGGGTCATTTTGTCTCTAAGTTCAATCTTAAATGATTTAAAAACAATATAATTTTTCTAATGGCTTTTAAGTGTCATCATAATCTTAAACATTTAATTAACTGTAATATAATTGAATTTATATTTGAAAAATGTTTTAAATAAAATATTTTCTTTCAAAATATTTTAGCCTTCATATTTGTTTATCTGCCTATCTATTTATTTATTTTCAATTTAGATGGGTCTAGGAAAGACAATCCAGGCAATTGCCATAGCTTACTTCTATAAGGAAGAATGGCCTCTTTTAATAGTGGTCCCTTCATCTCTGAGGTACCCGTGGACAGAAGAAATAGAGAAATGGATCCCAGAGCTAGATCCAGAAGAAATCAGTGTTATTCAGAATAAAACTGATGTTGGGTAAGAACAACTTTCTAATATTTATGGGGGTAAAGTGCCAGAATTGGTACATATTAAATAAGTCTGTATATTAAGTAGATTTATTCAGAGCTGAAAATGCAGTTGAAAGGAAAGGGAAAATAAAGTAATTTCTGTATTGGTACTGACTCTGTAGGAGCCCTTCCTTTTCTTTTAGGGGGTAGAGAACTGCAGAAGACTGACTCTCTTGTATCATCACTGGTGATACATAGAAAGTGCAAAATGACAAGTTTTATTTTCAATTCATTTATTTGTCTAATTATTTAATTTTACATATCTTTAGTATCATAACACTGTACATACAAAAATAAGACACATTCCCTTCCCTCGCCTATCTTATTTATATATATAAAAGCCTAAGCGACCGCCCCACCGATAGCTGTGATGCACATGACCACCAAGGGGCAGACACTCAACGCAGGAGCTGCCGAGCTTAGTGACTTGGCAGCTGCAGTTCTTGGGTGACACACCAGGAACCATAGAGGAGGGAGCCCAGTTCCTGGGTGTGTCACCTGAGAACCACCCTCTCGCAATCCAGGACCCTTTGGGGGTGCTGGAGAGCCGGTTTCGGCCCAAACCCCTCAGGCCAGGTTGAGGCACCCCACCAGTAGGCAAATCCTTGCTCTGGACTCTAGTGATATAATAAGGGGGATAAATATGTAAACGATTAATTTCATTATAGTATGATAAAGAATATTATAGAGATGAATTACAGAGATAGTTCAAAGGGATCACTTTAGTCCAGTGTTTCTCCACATGAGGTGGTACCCCATCTTTTCCCTATACTTCAGTGACCTAGGGCAGGGGCATTTTCATTGTCATTGTGACAGGGAATACACTGGCCTTTAATGGGAGGGTCCAGGAATGTGAGATGCCTTTCAGGGTGCTGGACAGCCCTGAGTACTAAGTATTGTCCTGCTCAAAATCTCAGGAGCACCTGGCTTAAGAAAGTGCTGTCTTGTTTGTGGGGCTGCTTCCTAGAATAGCTGACTAATATTTAAGTATCCACTTTCTTCATGATCACAGGTGCATGAAAGCAAATGTTTTCACAAAGTTATCTTCTTATCCTAGTAAAATATGGCATGCTGGATGTCAACTCTTCCAAAGAGCATTTAACAAAATAAAGTTAGGTTTGATTAACCAAATTTTAAATTTTGGATTGGGGTTTATTATATTATAAAGTCTTAAAGAGAAATTGGGTTTCAGTGGTGGTACCATCTGCTCTTTTTTTTCCTTGTGTTTCTTCCCAAGAGTTGTATTGTGTATGATAAATTGGTTACTGAAATCGTATTTTTAAAGTACATGGATTTCTTTTCTAGGAGAATATCGACCAGCAAAGTGACGGTTCTGGGTTACGGTCTCTTAACGACAGATGCGGAGACTTTGATAGATGCGCTGAACACTCAGAACTTCAGCGTAGTGATAGTGGATGAATCACACTACATGAAGTCCAGAAATGCAACTCGCAGCAAGGTTTTATTGCCAATAGTACAGAAAGCCAAACGAGCCATTCTTCTGACGGGAACTCCCGCTTTGGGAAGGCCTGAAGAGGTATTAAAATCCTTATACTTGGGGCTTAAAAAACAAACAAACAAAAACAACCTAGAAAACAGAATTAGTCACCTGTGAAATGTTAAATTAGATGCCTCAGATGCCAAAAGAGCACTTTGAGAATTTCTAGACTGCTCTTAATGATTAAATATATCTTTTACTGTGACTTTTATCTAGTTACATGTGATCCTTAGCTATGCTTGCGAGTATCTGCTATAAAACACACACACACAGTTTTTACCTTTATTATAAGGTTTTCATGTTTAGTATAGATTTGTAAATAACACTTGTGTTATTCTGGTTGTTCTGTGGTCTTGATCTTCATTTTATCCAGTCCATTTTACATTATAAGCTTCTTAGGATTGGAGTTCAATCAACTTTGTAGCTTTTATGAAAATATATCTTTATATATTTTATACAGTATTGCATAACCTCTTTCTGTTTCTTTTTTACTTTAAGATCCACATTTGGGAAGGTAGAGAATTTAGGTGTAGACCAAATAGAGTATCTAATTAGAATGGAGGAATCAGGCTACATGTGTGTGATGGCCGACTTAGCTTTTACTACTGTAAGAGGCAAGGGGTATGGAGTGATTAAAGGGTTGGGAAGAAGAAAAAATGGGTGGAACTCTTGTGAGTCTAAGGGTTATTGTAACCCAGGGAGGCCCTGACTAATAATGCATTTATCTTAAATCCACATATTTCAATTTTTAAAATATACCCTACAAATCCATCCAAAAGAAATACAGATAGATGGATGGATAGATGATTGATAAATGTAGATGTAGTACATATACCTTCACCTACATATACTAGTATATTTTACATATGCACACATACACATGCAAACCTACATTGTCATTAATTTTTGTAATTACATAAAAGCTAGAAACAGCCTATATATTCATTAGTAGGAGACTATATGTCCATTAATAGGTGGCATGGCTCAGAGGCAGGAGGTCACGGTTCAATTCCTGGTCAGGGCACTTACCTGGGTTGTGGACTCCATCCCAGTGATGGACATTCAGGAGGCAGCCAATCAATGATTCTTACTCATCATTAATGTGTCTATCTCTTTCTCCCTCTCCCTTCCTCTCTAAAATCAATCAAATCAATTAAAAATATATTTTTAGAAATAAACATTTTATAGTACATCTACACAATGGGTTGCTATGTAACTTTAAACAGTGCTTTATTATTATAATACATTACTCAGAATTTTAATAACTAAGTAAAAAACAATATATATGTGCATTAATGTCTAAGACATGTTTTCGGGGGACAAATTCTAGTTGTGTATATATAATATGATCCTATTCATGTGAATGAAAGAGAATATGTACATATACTTATGCAGACATAGAAACTACATAAATGTATGTTTAACAAAAGGATGGCAGTCATCCCTAAAGAACAGGATGGCAGGAATGGGGGTGGGGCGTGGGGAAGGAGGGACCTTGAGGAAGGACAGGTAGATTTCTTTTTTACTTTTTATTAACTGGATTTGTCATTGTAATAATATTTCAACATATTGAGAACACTTGCATTGTTACAGCTTTTTATGCAGATTGAAGCTCTCTTTCCACAAAAATTTGGAACATGGACTGAATATGCCAAAAGATACTGTAACGCACATGTTAGGTAAGACAAACTGTTTTCTATAAACTTTAATCCTCACTTATTTACTGTGCACATGCAGCTTGATTAGTCATTCCTTGTTCCCGTGTTTTTTTAAACTTGTGGAATAATTTCTTCAAGTAAAATCTTATGTATGTGATGATTTATGTATGAAATTTAAACAAAGGAGTAGATAATGGCAATTTTGCTTTATTTTTAACCTTCCGCTTACTTTATTTTTGAAATGATTTTTTTTTGTATTGACTAACTGAGCATGCACATTATGGGAAAGTGACAGACAGCCATTTCCCTTTCCAGGTACCCAGTGTTGACAGTTTCTTGTGTATTCTTCTGGAGGTACTCTATGCATGAAAAAGCACACATGATATATATACACATACATACACACACACACACACACACACACAATAGTAGTTCATTTTATTTCTACATATATAGTAGTATCATCTACAAACTGTTCTGCAGTTTGCTACCTTCATCTAATGTATTGGAGATTCTTCCAATCAGCTACTACTGAAAGAGCTTCGGCATTCTTTGTAAATAGTGCTTGTGTTCCACTGTTTGTGTGCACTATATTTTATTTATCTAGCCTACTGCTAATCAGCCTTTGATTGTGATATGTAGCTGTTGCATACAATGCAGCAATCAATAACTTGCACATGGAGAGAGGCAGTGTAGTGGCAAAGAGCATGGGAGACTAGAGGAGACCGACAGTGTTTTATTTCACATCCAGTGTTTACCAGATGTTTCATGAAAGTACCTTTACCTCCCTTCCGTAGTTTCTTCAAGTCTAAAAGCAGAGAATGATATTTCTGCCTCAGAGTTATGAAACTGACATGAGCTAATATTAATAAAGGGCTTGAACAGTGACTGTAAGAACTCAATAATTATTAGCTATTTTAATATTTCATGTCACACACAGGAATATATCTATAAGATAAATTTATATAAGTGGAATTGCTGGTAAAAAGACCATGTGTATTTTTATATTTTTTATTTGACAAATTATGCTCCACACAAGTTATACCAATTGATATTCCCAACAGCAAGAAGATTGTCTTCCCATACTTTGCCAACATGTTCTAATATAAAATGTTTTATCTTGCTAATGTGATCTGAGGGTAGTTTTAATGCATATTTGTTTTCTTATGTTATTAAATGTAGACAAGAACTTTTTCATACATGTGAAAGTCATTTGTTTTCTTTTTCAGTTAATTGTTTATGTTCTTTGCCCTTCATTCTATTAAATTTATTAGCTTTTTTTGTTGATATACTGTAAATCTTTGCATAATATAAAAATCGGCTCTTTTTAATATGAATTCCTCAGACAAGATAGTACAACAAAAAAGAAAACAAAGACCTTTCTACCAAAGACTGTAAATATAGAAATCTTCGATATTAGTATAATCCAGAAACTGATTAAAAGGCCCAACATACTAACCATATGCAAATGGAATTTTTACAAGGAATACAAGCATAGTTTAAAATTAGGAAATGTATTAATGTAATTTAACATTCTAACAACTCAGGGAAAAACTATCTTCTCCACATATGATGAGAAGTAATTTGATGGAATTCAGCATCCATTCTTGATTACATATAGTCTTTACTAACAACAGATTTAAGGTGTATATATGTGTGAGTGTAATTATAACTGTATATACATATATGCAATATATATATGTTTATGTATATGTGTGTATGATTTTAAGTCCAAAGCCACCATCACATGAAACACTAAAATAAAGGCAAGGATGTTCACTGTGACCACAAATTACCTTTATTTTAGAGGCACTATCAGTTAAGTTACTCAAAAGAAAAATAAGAGCTAAATACTGGAAAGAAAAAAGCAAAATTATCACTATTTGCCACTGATATTATTCATTAGCAAGATGTGAAAAGATCAGCTGAAAAATGTTCAAAACAAAAAAGAATTCATTAAGGTGTCCTAGCACAAAGTTGCTGTTAAAAATTCAGTCTTTCTCTACATAAATAATAAATAGTTTTAAGATACAATGCCAAATGGGCATAATACCAAATATTGTTGGCAAGCCCTTACTCACAATTCCTGCAGACTATAAATGTCAAAGTTTGCCTACATAAGCAAACACTAACTGAATTAGGACTTGTCTTACAACAACAGAAGTGTATGCCTGTTCCTTTCTTGGTTATTAATACCAAAGTTGTTTCAAAGAAAAGATTATCTTTATGAAGTGCTTTATGATTAGGAGATTGTGGGCTATTTCCTGTTTACTAGAGAGAGCCATTTCAAGATTATTATTGTGCTTCTCAAATGACATTTTCTTCCAGATTCCATTTCAAAAGTTTTATGTTATTTCTTTACTTCTTTACTTTGAAAGAACTATGACTTCATAGATTCTGATTCAAATCAAGTCACTTCCTGGCATTCTAAGTTAGTCTGTGAAATGTTAATTTCCTCCCATAATGTTTTGATTCTATGAAGGTGTCATTTTCACACTATAATTTTGCAGAAAGCAAATTATGGTTAGTTATTCAGTTCTAGACTTATTTCATATTTGAAATGTCATGACAGCATTCAAAATAAAGTTAAATGAAGCTTGGGCAAAAATATAACTTTGCTGTTATAAAGTTTATTTAAAAAAAATAAGTGATAACAAACAAATACGTTAATGTGAATGTGGTTTGGAGAAGTCTAGGTATAGTCAACCACCTTTGATTTGAGAGGCCAGAGAGAGTATTACTCAACCAGAACATCCCATATCCAAAGATCCCTTACGTCATTCACTCTCCTAGGTTATATTTAGAGGAAGCTATAAATGCAAATATGACTTGGGAAAGGCAGCACATTCAGTTGTCAGCCATTAGCACTTAGATCACCCAGCCCCCTCTGTCATTTTGCAGACATCTGCTGAGCTTAATGGCTTGCCCTGGATCTGACTTCCTCTTACTTTTTCCCTGAGAAAGTAAGAAAGTCTTAGGGAATGATAACTTCAATCAATGTCCCTTTACATAGAAAAGAGGTCACATAGCTAATCCAGCCAAGCACTCTGTTATCAGCAGTCACCTTCAGGAGCCACACTGTGGGAGGACATATCTGCCCTCCCTGATGGCACGCTTGAAGGTTAAGAATATCCCAGAATATCTTTATAGCCATTTATCAAATTTTCCTAAACTTTCTTTATCACTGTTATTTTGTGCTGGATTCATCTCATAAGAGAAATAGTTGTTTAAATTTTTATGAGGGGAAATTCTGGGTAGTAATACATATTAAATATATTTATAGCCTTTCCCCAAAAGTGTTCATTAATAGGTCATTGTCAGCTTCAAGAAATGTCTCTTATGAAATTGCTCAGTTCCTTGTCCTCAGCACTGTCACATTTAATTCTCATCCATGGCTAAACAGAGGTCAGGTCTATTCTTTTACAAATGGTTCAAATCTGGGAGAAATAGTTAATATCCTATGTGGCAGAGACAAGTTTGAAAAATAATTAGATAAAAATTAATAGCATAAATTCTTCACTTATGCTTAAAAAGTCTGTTTTGTGTAGAAGGGATTTGAGAAATTCCCTCCTATTATTAGAAGTTCAGTTCAAAAAGATTTATGGTTTTGAATAACCCTACACTAAGTGGAAGTCAACTGTCTGTCATAATTGATAAAAATAAAGTAATATTAAGACACATTAATTAAAAAAACAGAGTAAGGCTTGGCTCTACTCCACTCGTTGATTAGAGTACATCTGGATTCTGGTTTAATTTTGAATTAATCCATTCATCCAAAAATATTTATAGTTTATCTATTATATACAATGCCATATGCTGGGCATCAAATATGCATTCAGTAACAAGACTCAATGGTCCTAACCTTCACTGAGTTTTTAATTCAGCTAAGTAGGAAATTATAGTTGTTATAAGTCATAAAAGGGAAGTGAAGGATGCGTTGGCAGAGTTTAGCAGAGAACTGATCAAGTACAAAGGACAGAAGGAAGCATCTTGCCAGTGATAGATCCATGTTTGCATTCCAGGAAGATGCCTTGAAAAACTGAAAGAAATCTGGTTCAATTGAATATTCTTGAGCTGATGATGTCTGGTCAGAGTCTTGTCCTTGATCATAGTAGCATAAGAAGCATTGGAGAGTGTTTTAATTTTCAGTATTGTGGGGATTTTAATTGTAATAAAATATGCATAAGAAAGTTTACTGTTTTAACTATTTTTAAGTGTAGAGTTCAGTGACATTAGGTACATCCACGTGGTGCAAACACCACTATCTCCAGAATTCTTTCATAATCCCAAACTGAAACTCTGTGCCCGTGAAATAATAACTCTTTAGCTACCCCCACCTAGCCCATGCATGGTGGGATTTTAAAGCATGAAAAGGACGTACATGATTATGTGTACTAGTTTTGTTTATCTTGGGGGGCAACATTTCGCATGGTTCAAAATTCCAAACCAATAGTACTGAGTACTGTGTTTCCCTGAAAATAAGACCTACTTACAGGTTTCCTTCTGAGTGAAATATAAGGCATCCCCCCCACCCCGAAAATAAGGCCCCCAGGCTCTGTCTCAGAATGAAAATTAATTTACCAGAAACTGGTCGCTAGGGCCGCCCTGACTGGCGTCTAGCAACCAGTGACGTTATGCGGAGTCCTGACATCACTGCTGTGTGAATGGAGAGAAATCAGCGTGGAAACTTTGTGAAACCTAAACTGCAACAACTTGTGACTTGGGTGGAGAATTCATGGGAGAAAATCACTGACAGTTGCATTGCAAATGCACTGCGAGCAGGCTACCTTGACAAGAAGTACTCATTTAAAGACAGTGCTATTGCTAAACATGAGAGATTTGGTCCACTGATTCTGAAAGAAATGGAGTCACAAGAAATTCACCAGGAAATTCAGGAATTGGATTGTTATGATGATGTTCCAGAAGATGATGACATGATTGTCATTGAATAAATGAGTAAATTCTTGATACTGTAGGATTCATAGTCTGTCTGGTTTGTGTTGACAATTACCTTACTACCGTACCGTGTACAGGTAATAAATTTCCTTTATTTTCATTTAACAATAAATGTGTACCATATTCTTCTTCATGGAAAAATAAGACATCCCCTGAAAATAAGACCTAGCGCATCTTTGGGAGAAAAAATTAATATAAGATACTGTCTTATTTTCGGGGAAACAGGGTATTTACTTTGAAAGATCTCTTTCACCCTATTTCCCTCCTTTTAAGCAACTATATGTAGTTTTTTTTTATTTTCTATATTTAGTTATTAATCTTCCCACAGAAATTGTGTGCATTTTCAAGCAATGTACATAAGTGGTAGTATATTAAAAACATAAATGTTGTTTTGTACTGTCTTTGTTTGTTCTTTTTTTGTATATATAAATAATTTCATCCTTTTTATAGCTGCATGGTACAATTGAGAATATATAATAGTTTCTGAGTTGGTGGGAAATTTAGGGAATTGTAATATGGTGATTTTTATCTTCTCTGTGAAATGTGTTCAGAGAAGTGGAAAAAAATAGAGGGTTAAAAGTTTGATGAATGTTGACGTGGTTTGAAATTTTGTTTAATGGGAGAATGAGGTAACACGACTAGTGTTTTAGAATTGGTAACAGCACTGAGTAACCACTTGAGATTAGTAATTCTAGATTTATAGAGGAAGCAGTATTTTCTAAGGCACAGTTTCCCCCAGCAACACCCAACAGCCTAAGTAGAGGCTTGGAGAAGGTGCTATTGAATATTCTCTCCCCCATCCATGTGCTTCTGATGCATAGGCTGTGAAATTGTTATATTGATCATAACAATACTAATGTATGACTCAGAGATCAAAACAAGGTGAGGATGGGTGTGAAGACAGGAAGGAATTTGTGGATGTGATGAAAGTGGAACAGTCAGTTGACCATAGGTCCTGATGAAATAGTAAAGAGATAGTGGATATAAATGAAAAGGTGGACTAATTTGAATTTATCAGGTAAAGCTTTTCAGCACTGTTTATAGCTGTGGGAGTAGAACGAATGGTTGGAGTAAATTTTAGAAGGTCATTGGAGGCAAGCAATGCAAGGAATCGAGAGGGAACTATTAAGTTCTATTTTAAGAAGCATGTTAACACCCTCTGGGAGAGGGTGACCAGAATAATGACGGGATTTCATATTCAGCTGAACAAATACCTAATGTTATTTATTGCCTGCTATATTTAAGATATTATTTCAGAGATGCTGGCAATAGAAAGATGAGAAGGACGTAGTGCCCGATCTTAGAAAGCCTATAGGAATTTAAAAAAAAAAAAAAGATCTAGAGGGAGCCTGTCTTTAAATATTTAAAGATCTGTCATTTTGAAGGAATTAGACTTTTGTCTTTGTGGCCTCAGAGGGCAAAGCTATTATTTGAAACTTAATAGGCAAGTAGATTTTAGTAATATGAGTAAGAACTTATAAAATATACATACTTATATGTATATGTACTTTTGAAAATAAAAATAATATGACACTATAACAATAAAACTGGAAAGGAAAAATACCATAACCTAACTATAGTAACCAGTACATTGTTTTCATTTTTTCTTTATGTCTACCTTGTCTGTAGAGCTAATAATTTTTACATAGTTTTTATAGAGCCTGATTGTAATGCTATCATCTGCTAATTTCACTTAGCATCACCTTGTCCCATGTATTAAAATCATCTCTGTAAGTTTATTTCCTTTATTTTTACTAATTTAAAAGATAGTTTACTGCTTTTGGGGAAATTGTTTACTTTAATAAATCAAAGAGAAAATAATTTTAATTAGAAAAAATCAACTAGAATTGCACTATCCAGAGATAACTAATGTGTTTTGATAAAGATAGAAGATAGATAGATAGATAGATAGATAGATAGACAATTTTATCTAAATAGAGCCATATTATACATATTCTTCTATATAGCACTACCTTTTTCATGTAGCACTACTTTTAGGATATCTTCTATATCAATAACTAAACTATATCATTTTCATGAGCTACATGATATTACCTTTTATATATAAGATACTGTGCCATGTATTTTAGATGTATTATCTAGAATAAACTGAGATTTGGAAAGGTTAAGTAACTTGTCCAGATCACAAAATGTGTCTCTCACATCAATGTGCATGAATTTGTGCATGGGTGGGGTCCTGCCAGCCTGGCAAAGGGGAGGGGACATGGATGGTTGGCCAGCCTGCCTGCTGGTTGAACTCCTGGTCGAGGGGACAATTTGCATATTAGCTTTTTATTATCTAGGATATACACTGAGTGGCCAGATTATTATTCACTCAGAGATCATAATAATCTGGCCACTCAGTGTATATGCTGCAACACAGATGAACCCTGACAACATTATGCTAAGTGATGAAAGACAGACACTATATACTAGTATGGTATACTATATGCTATATGTTAAACACTACATACTGTGTAATTCCATGTATATGGAAGTTCAGAATAGGGAAATCTTTAATAGATTTGTGGTTGCTTAGGGATGGGAAGGCAGGATAGCAGTTAAGAGTGACAGCTAAAGGATACAGGAGTTCCTTTTTGAAATGATGAAAACATTCTAGTATTTACCATGGTGATGGATGCACTATCTGTGAATATATTAGAATAGTATACTTTAAATTGTACTCAATTGTACACTATAAATGGGTTAATTATTTGGAATTATGAATTATTTATATATATATAAGCCCAATGACCAAACAGTGGAATGACTGGAGTGACCAGTCGCTATTATGCGCACTGCGATGGCCAACCAGCCCAATCTGGGGCCTGATCGACTCCCAACCTCCCATGGCCCCTCCCCTGGCTGGCCCTGCCCCTGATCGGCCCCCCCCCCCCCGCCCCAATTGGGGACAGGCTGGACCCCGCTTGTGCACAAATTCTTGCACCAGGCTTCTAGTATCTTAATAAAGCTGTTAAATGAAACAGATTAGGATATTTCATAATATAATAAGCATCAAATTGAATGGCAAGAGACCAGTATTTACAGGTGGCACCTCTCCCAGCCCTCTCCCCCTCTCATTTCCCTTTTACACCCCAAACTTGGGGGAGGGGGCATCAGCGGCACTTAGTGCTGCCAACACTCTGTAGAGTCCTTGCCACCTCTAGTGGGAAAGAAGAGAAGCTGGGGGTGGGAGAAAGGATTTCCAAATCTAAACCATGGTTCATACTGGCTACTGTACTACTGAGAGGGGTAAAGAGACTGAGAGCAAAGGAAATTTTAAAAATTAAAACTAAGAGACATCTTTTCAGGCCTGGGGCTGGCCTGTGAGATTAGATGTTCTGACTTCTTACCTCTTTCTGGAGCACAGCTGTTGGCGCCCTACAGGAGGCAAGTGAGGCCTATGTCAGCCTGTTTGAGGGTACCTGTTTGCTATCAGTGCCTCTGTAGAACAGTTGTGCCATAAGACTTTGCCAAGCATGTTGTACAGCTGCAGAATGTGTAACATAGATGGAGGGTGTGCTTAAGAATCCATTTTAATTGCAAACATTTCATTCTCAACCACCCTCCCTCACCAAATCCAGTCTCTTTTCCCATCATTGGTAGTTCTGAACATTACATATTTTTACCATGAGGTCAAAATGTACCTAAGGATATGATTGTGAATAGTAAACAAGGTGGCAGAATTGAATATTGGCAAATATTTTTTCCATTTTCATTAGTGTGTGTATTTTTAATGCAAAATGGGGCTATAAAACATTAAAGACATTTCAATGAACAAGTATCAATGATTTAATTTATAACAATTTGTATATATAAAAGCCTAACCGACCGCTTGACCATTCGACTGGTAGCTATGACTGCGTACTGACCACCAGGAGGCAGATGCTCCGACTGGTAGGTTAGTTTGCTTCTGGGGTTGGCTGATCGGGACTGGATGAGATGGGCTGGACATGCCCTGGAGGCCTCCTGCAATCCCTTCCTGACCCTGATGGTGCACCAGTGGGGTCCCTCGGCCAAGCCTGTGCCCTCTCGCAATCTGGGACCTCTCAGGGTATATTGGAGAGTACAGGCCAGGTTGAAGAACCCCTCTGATGCACGAATCTGTGTACTGGGCCTCTAGTTATAAATAAACTGATTGAATTTTCTTATAATGCTATCAGTTTCTTTTTAAACAAGTAAATTTCTTATTGATGACAACTGAGTGGTGTCTTTCATTTTACCATACTATAGCTCCATTCATTCACTGTACTTTTCTAATCGATTTTACATGAAAGTATGGTACATTCTTTAACGTTGTCTTACTACTCTAGTATGTTTGCTATCAAAATTCATGTCAACAAGTTTTAACTTTCTCAAATTGACACCAATTTGTGCTAAAATACCACCAAAATCCTATTAAAATTATAGTTATTTAATTAGTAATATTAGTAATGATAATACAGCCTACTAAGAATTTTTCCTTTGTTAATTATTCTTTAATAGCTCATTTTTAACAATATGATCCCTTTGAAGACAACTGGGAATGCTGTGAGGAAATGTTTGAGTTGTCACTGTGATAGAGGCATGTTTTTAGGCCAGCTGTCCTGATGCCTAAGTTTAGTAGATCCACCAGATCGAAATATTTATATTTCAACTCTTGCCTTAACACCTGTCCACAGTCCTTGGTGCTTCCAACTCCTGATTTTGTGGAGGTCTAGAGGAAAAGTTAGCTTTTGCGAGCATTTTGAGTTATAGCTTCCTTTCTTTATCAAGTCAGCATCTGTCTGCATTGATTTATACCAGTAAACATTGTATTCTCCCATTCTCTCTTTCACAGTGGGTTGTTGTTTTGTTTCCTTTGCTGTCGGTGCCAGATAATACCTCCTTCTAGAAAGTGTGGAGATGTTTTAGGTGGTTTGGTTGCTGACTGGCTGATGTACTGGCAATTAGTGCCTACTTAAGGCTACATCTGGTAAACATTCTGCCTGCCCTGTGTGAATTGCCAGTGGTCTTCAGAGTGACCAGTTCACCCAGCCTTGCATGAACTCAGTGTAAACAGTACGTTTAGACACTAGTATTTTCTATAGCTGAAAGTTATGTGTAATCTTATTCATTACTAGTTCTCAAGCTGAGCTTTATAAAACCGATTTGCATTAAAAAAAATAACAGTAAGAGCAGTGCCATGGCTTCTATCACTTAAAGGAAGAACACACTGGATAAGTTGTTTCCTCACTGCATGTTCTTTTCTTCATATTAACAGATATTTTGGCAAAAGGCCTCAGTGGGATTGTAGAGGGGCGTCAAATCTTAATGAACTTCATCAGTTATTAAGTGACATAATGATTAGAAGGCTAAAGACTGATGTTTTAACCCAGCTGCCCCCTAAAATCAGACAGCGTATTCCTTTCGACCTTCCTTCAGCAGCAGCCAAGGTGAGAACCCTTTTTGGTTGAAAGTCTCATTTTAAATTATCATTTTAAATTATGCTAAGAAAGGTTGTACGTATTTCATATTTTACAGAAGGAAAAGTCTGATTTCTTAAAATAGGTTTTATTAATAGAACATATGTATTGGCTTTGTATTATTTCGAGAACTGAGCAGGAAGAATTTAACTTTATTCATATAATGTGAAAAGATTCAGTATCCTAGTGATTAAAAAATGTATTTCTGCTGAATATAGAAAAAAAGTAACTCAATTACAACAACGTTGTTGACAAAAATTATTTATTCCATTGTTTTATTTTGAAATCTTAGAGTAAGCATTCTGTAAACATTGAGCAATATGTTATTGGAAAAATAAGAAAAATCTAGTTTCCTTTATACACTATTTTAGTAATTGAAAGAAAAATAAGAGAATGTATGATTATATTTTTATTTAACTAATGTCCCTCAAGCCTTTTGTTTGATTTTATTTAAGTAACATAATATCTTTTTATAAAAATACTTTGCTACCATATACATTTTCATTGTGCTTCTTTCTTATGTATTTAAATTTTTATGTTTACTTTATAAAATATTTTCCCTTAAGAGGAAGTTGCAATTCTTTGACTTATGATGTTAGCAAAGGTTTTCACCTACAGCTTATTGTTAATTTCTGTTATTGGTGTGAACATGTGACTGAACTGCCTCCATGTCTTTAAATGAACACAATGGTATCTTAGGGAATTTTTAAGAAATATATATATATATATATATATATATATATATATATATATACACATACATATATATACACATACATACACACACACACACACACACACACACACACACACACATATATATATATATATATATATATATATATATATATATATATATACATACATATACTAGAGGCCTGGTGCACAAAATTCGAGCACGGACGGTTGTGTCCCTCAGCCATGCCTGCACCCTCTCCAATCTGGGACCCCTCGAGGGATGTCTGACTGTCCGGTAAGATCGGGCCTAAATGGACAATCGGACATCCCTCTCACAATCCAGGACTGCTGGCTCCCTACTGCTCGCATGCCTGCCTTCCTGATTGCCCCTAACATCTTCTGCCTACCAGTCTGATCATCCCCTAACCCTTCCCTTGCCAACCTGATTGAAGTCTAACTGCTCCACTGCCATCCTGATTGCCCCTAACTGCCGTCCCCTGCAGGCCTAGATAACCCTAACTGCTCTCCCCTGCAGGCCTGGTTCCCACCAACTGCCCTCCCCTGCAGGCCTGGTCACCCCCAACTGCCCTTCCCTGCAGGCCTGGTCACCCCCAACTGCTCTCCCCTGCAGGCCTGATCACCCCCAACTGCTCTCCCTTGCAGGCCTGGTCCCTTCCAACTGCCCTCCCCTGCTGACCTGACTGCCTACAACTGCCTTCCTCTGCTGGCCATCTTGTGGCTGCCATCTTGTGTTCACATGGGGGCAGCCATATTTGACCACATTGAGGACAGCCATCTTGTGTATTGAAGTGACAGTCAATTTACATATTACTCTTTTATTAGGAGGATAGAGACCTGATGCATGGGTGAGGACTGGCTGGTTTGCCCTGAAGTGTGTCCCGGATCAGGGTGGGGGTTCCCTTGGGGAGTGGGGCAGCCCGGGCAAGGGGCCTGTGGGGGTTTGCAGGCTGGCCACATCCCCCAGTGACCCAAGCAGAGGCCCTGGTATCTGGGATTTATTTATCTTCTATAATTGAAACTTTGTAGCCTGGAGTGCAGTCCACGGCTGACCAAAGTGGGCGGAAAGCTTGGCTTCCTCCATTGCCTGGGAAACCCAAGCCTCCTGCTCGTTCCCTGGCAGCAGCCATTTTGGTTGGGTTGATTTGCATACTCCCGATTGGCTGTTTTGCATGGATTGTGGACATAGTGGAAGTATGGTCAATTTGCATATTACTCTTTTATTAGATAGGATAAAATAATGTAGGACATGATTCATTGCTGCATTAATTGTTCTGATCTTTATGCTTCATGTCTAAACACTGTTGCTTTCTCCCACACAGGAATTGAATGCCAGCTTTGAAGAGTGGGAAAAATTAATGAGAGCTCCAAATTCTGTGTCCACTGAGACTGTTATGGGGTTGATTACTCGCATGTTTAAACAGACTGCTATTGCCAAGGTACTCATTGCTGGGCCATCATGTGTGTGTCTTTATACAAATTATTTCATGTACTTTAATGCTTTTACTTAAGCAGCTTATTTACATATTGTAACATGTCTGCCATTTTATTTTTTAACTCTTTATAATGAAAAACATTTAGACATATTCAAAGTAAACAATAGTATATTGAACACCGTTATACTACTATCCATATATTGACTCTTTCCAATATAAGGGGACACTTTGATGGTATTTTTTACATTAAAGGACATAGATATATTCATCTTCATTATCATCTTTTTATATGGTTTTTGGTCATTGTTTCTTCAAATAGGTTTTCAGTATCTTACTCTCTTCTTCTGGCACCCCCATAATTCAGATGTTGGTATGCTTGAAGTTGTCCCAGAGGCTCCTTACACTATCTTCATATTTTTGGATTTTTTTTTCCTTTTCGCTTTTCTGGTTGAGTGTTGTTGTTTTTTTGCTTCTTTGTTTTTCAAATCTTTGACTGATTCTTACAGTCCTCTAGTCTGCTGTTAGATCTCTGTATAATATTTTTTATTTCAGTTGGTGTATGCTTAATTTCTAGTTGGCCCTTTTTCATATCCTCGAGGTTCTCTTTAAATTTATCAGCCTTTTCTAGAAAATTCTTGAAAAGCCTTATAACAATGGTTTTGAACTCTATATCTAATCATTTGCTTTTCTCCATTTCTTTCATTTGTGATCTGTTTCTTTGTCTCCACATGTTGGCTGCTTCCCTGAGTTGATAGAGTGAGTGGCTTTGTGTGGTAGGTGTCCTATAGGGCCCAGTGGCTCAGCCTCCCCAGTTGCCTTAGGTGGACACTCTTGATTCACCCCTTTGTGGGCTGTGTGCGCAGTCTTGTTATAGTTAAGCCTTGATTGTTGTTGGTATCACTGGGAGGAATTAACCTCCAGGCCAATGGCTGTGAGGATCTCCCAGTTGTGTCTATGCTGGGAGAACTTCTGTGCTGGGGACCCCATTATGAGATAAGACTTGCAAAAAAGCCTCTTTGCTCAGCTTGGAACCTCCATACTATTTTTTTAGGAGCTGCCATACTATTTTCCATAATGACTATACCAATTTTTATCCCATCAACAGTGCACAAAGGTTCCCTTTCTGTGCATCCTCATGAACACTTGTTATTTCTGTCTTTTTTAATAATAGCCTTTCTAACAGGTGGTATTGAGAACTGACTTCTTAAGCATTGAATGTCCTGATGCATGAAAAGAGTATCTGATTTAATTGAGGTCTTTTTCAATTTCTCCCAACAATGTTTTTCAGATATATATATATATATATATATATATATATATATATATATATTGATTTCAGAGAGGAAGAGAGAGGGAGAGATAGTGGAAATGACAGTGATGAGAGAGAATCATTGATTAGTTGCCTCCTGCAACTGGGGATTGAGCCCACAACCTGGGCATGTGCCCTGACTGGAAATTGAACTGTGACCTCCTGGTTTATAGGTCAGTGCTCAATCCCTGAGCACCACTGGCTGGGCTGTTTTCAGTTTTCTTGAATACATTTTGTTAGATTTATTTTTACGTATTTCATGTCCTTTTATGCTCTTGTAAATAGTATTTCTTACATTTAAATTTCTACTTTTTTATTTTTAAATATAGAATTATTGATTTTTGTATATTGACCTTTCCTGAACTCACTTATTAGTTCCTATGCTTTTTTGTAAATTCTTTTTTATTTTCTACATAGGGTATCATTTTTTCTACACATAAAGACACTTCTATTCCTTTTAGTAATCCATGTGTCTTTTCTTTGCCTTGCCTGTTACACTGAAGGCACACAATATAATTTTTAATAGAAGTGATAGGATTGAACAGCTTTGCCTGTTGCCAATCTTAAGTAGCATTTGGTTTTTCACTATTAATTATAATGTTATCTTTATGTTTTTCATAGATGACCTTTCTTAGATTGAGAAAATGTCCTCCCTTTCCTTGTTTGTTAAGAGGAGAGATGAGACATATAAAATTCTTTCCTTTGGCAGATTGAGTTAGAAAGAAGGTAGCTTCCATAAAAGTGGATAAGAAGAAAGCCAAAATTTAACAAAATTATAAAGGCTGAGCATGTATTGTCATGACAGTTCAAAATGTTGTGGGTCCTAGCATAGGCAGTTCACCCGCACACACAAGCTTTACTTCCACTGGTCTCTACCTGGTGCTGGCCAAGAGATCAGAGAACATCCCATTGGTGGAGGATAAGCATAATCCCATGCTTATTTCTAGGACACTCTTCTCATATTAAGCAAAAGCCTTAAGCCATTGTGGGAGAGGCATACACCCTCTCCCGGCCTCCAAAACCCAGTCCTGAATCAGCTGTTTCTGTGGGCAGGGTAGAAACAAAAGCTGTCTACCTCTGGAGATTGGGGAGGAAACCTTGTTGAAATTAAGACCTTGCACTTGGCAGAGATCTGTTATGGCAAGAGGAGGGGCGAGAACATCTTTCCTGCCCTGGAGCACTCACAGTTATGAGGTAAAGTTTGGTTGCCACAGAGAAAAGGGATAGAAACAGCAGGAAAGTTCCCTCTCACAGTCCAGGATTGGGGAGTGGGACGAAGCTGGCAGTTGGACATCCCCTGAAGGGTTCTTAGTGCTGCTGCGGAGGCAGGAGAGGCTCCTGTCAGCTCCACTCTGCTTGCCAGCCATTCGCCCAGACATGAGCTCCCCCTGTGGGAGCGCACTGACAACCAAAGGGCAGCTCCTGCATTGAGTGTCTTCCCCCTGGTGGTCATTGTGTGTCATAGCGACCAGTCATTCAGCTGTTCGGTCGATTTGCATATTAACCCTTTATTTTATAGGATTGGTATCAGGAAACCCAAGATATTCTCTGTCCCCTACCATTAACACTGAGAAATCATCAAGGTCAACCTACTGGGGGAGAGAGACACCTATTTATAGTGTAGACATGAGGAACTGATGAAAGCTAAAAATACAGCTGAAACATTTAGAAAAATCCTGTGTTCATACTATCACAAATAGGGAAATTCAAAATTTTTGGTTTACTAGCCGAAACCGGTTTGGCTCAATGGATAGAGCATCAGCCTACGGACTGAAAGGTCCCAGGTTCGATTCCAGTCAAGGGCATGTACCTTGGTTGCAGGCACATCCCCGGTAGGGGGTGTGCAGGAGGCAGCTGGTCGATGTTTCTCTCTCATCAACATTTCTAGCTCTCTATCTCCCTTCCTCACTGTAAAATATCAATAAAATATATTTTTAAAAATTTGGTTTACTAAAGATAAATGTCATAGGAGAACCTTAATACAAACTCAATACTGACCAGATTGTCTTAGTGCCTTCCATATTGTCACCCTGTCAGGAAGAGAAGTATGCCTATTTCTGGGTGTAAGCATCATTTATCTCAATCAGTCCTGTTTGTCTAAATATAATTTCTAGCATTAAATAGAGTTTACAAAAAAATTTTAAAAGTTGTTAAAAGATAAGACAGTCAATAATGTCAATTGAAGAAATGACCCAGATTGTAGATCTATTATACAAGGAATTTTTCTAAAGCTGTGAATAATATGTTAAAGGATGTAATAAAAAAAAGAAAAAGAAATAAATAAACATGAAAAGGAGAATTTCAGAAGAAATAAGAAAACTATAAACAGAGTAAAATGGAAATGCTAGAAATAAAAAACAACAGTATCTGGAGAAAAGAAAATTCTTTCAATCAGTTTATAAGCCAGTAATAGAGATAAAATGTGCTCATAAAAAGTATGGGAAGCATTTGATAGCTTGCTTCCCAGCAATGTTGTCAGTTTGGCTCAAATAAACTTATGAAAATTCTCTTTAAAAAAGTGTGTGTGTGTGTGTGTGTATGTGTGTGTGTGTGTGTGTGTGTGTCCTGGATATTCATCCTAGACAAGTAAAAACTTAGATTTTTACTTGTAGTAGTACATTAATGGGAAATGATAAGTTTTTCAACAAACAGTATTAGGACAATTGGATGTTCTTAAAGAAAATAATGAGCCTTGACCATTATTTCTCATCATACATAAAAATTAATTTGAAGTGCATTGAAAACATAAATATAAGCTAGTTTATAAAAATTTTAATAGCAAACATACATAAAAATATTTCCAAACTTTGGGTAGTGATTTTTTTAGATAGGATCTAAACATACATGCCTTTTTATTATTAAACTTAATGAGATAACATTATTTAATAACATTATATAAATTTCATGTGTACAACATTTTAATTCAACATCTGTAAAAGCACACACTTTAAAGGGAAAAAATGGGACTCAAAACTAAAATTTTTAGTGCTTAAAAAAGTATAAAATATGAAAGACACTCATAAAAATGCAAATGCAAAATACAGATTAGGAAAAAGTATTTGCAATACATTCACCCAGCTTTGTTTTCCCATATCATAATTTTTATCATAATTTTTGGTTTGATTGGTGTTCATTGTTTACCATGTAATGACTCAGTTAAGCATTTCACAGTTGACTATAATTACATTTCTTCTTTTGACAACTGTTGTTTTTCATAGAGTTAATAGCTGTTTTGTTTACTTGCTTGCTTAGCTTTTTTTTTTTGCATTTAATAATGAGTACAGAATGTTTGTTTAAGGAAAAAGACTATATATGAGAACCTTGTTTTTAACTTCCTATCTGTGATATAGAAAACCCTTGTTGGAAGTCTGAAGTGTTGATAGTCAGTAGGAAGTTAGTACCTAATTTCTAGGATTCCTAAAGGAATAGGAGAGATGAAATGTCAGTTAATTCAGATTAGAACATGTTCTCAATGATTAATGGCAGCAGACGACCAATCCTTGTCACTCCAAATCCCTAGTTTTTAATCATTTTTCATTCCCTACTTATTAGAACTTCTGTCTTCAACCAGTTACATAAATTAGAAGTTCATGTCATTACTAAATTGGAATTCTTCATACATTTTCCCGCAGAAACATTATTGTTATCCAGTAGTTAGCATGTATATTAACTTTAAATGATACATTATAGATGAAATAGATTTGGGGAAGGTAGCTAATTATCTACTACATTTAATATTGTTTTTATGAGAAAATGTATTCAGAGGTCTCGCAAGCCATTTTGTAAATGAACTTTTGAACTACCACAGATTATAAATTGACTACTATGTTATATGCAAATGATTGTTGAAGATTCCTTTCTTTTGCTGTTTTCCTGACGAATTCAGCAGATCCTTATTGAGGGCCCACTATATAGCAAGGGTATTGCTTGGTGCCAGGGAGGAACAGTGAACAAGATACCAGCATCTCCCTCTCAAAAAACTGG